>JASWHV010000004.1:82468188-83668188 GCA_030760725.1 Neostapfia colusana | reverse complement strand
GGAACACGGTGGAAGAGTTTCCCCGGACTGGCGACGGCTCCAATATAGCCCGTGATGGTGCAGCGGTTCGGTTTCACTTCGGCCGTGTCGACCCGATGCCCTAACCCATCAAATACTTGGCCTCCAAGCTTTAAAGCACCAGTCGTTGCTAGTGAAAGTCGTGAAGCAATCAAAACAGCTCGGGAAGGTCCCTAACTAGGGTTGCACCGTGCACCCGACGGCTTCCGCCATTGGCGCCGTTAGAAATGCTCGGAATAGGCCATCTACAGTGGGTTTCATGTGAGGGTTGTGAAGCAAAGTTGTTAAGCATCGAGTCTAGCTTGGTTGTGCTAAGTTTTATGAATCAAAATCGAAAGTTGAGTGCGAATTTTACAATTCCGTACCTGTGGATTGGTTTGCACCGATTGGAAGAAAATTGGAAATTCCGCCGGTGATGATTAACCATTCGGCTTGAGCTTCGGACGTGAGCAGCGTGAGGTCTTGGTGCATCCAAAGGTACTCTTGCTCGGGTGTGACAAGCTCTCTGTGGGGCTGTCCACGTGCGACCAAAACGGCGGAGATTTTCGGCCGCCATAAGAAGTTGCGCTCTCGGGTGAGGGAAGCCGAAAATCACTTGTTCTCGTGCCGAGGAGGTAGTAGATGATCACATGGCACCATTTTTCTACTGCTTGAGGCTTCACACGCACGGGAACGAGGTTTCCCGATCGAGACCGAAGTGGCGGCAAGTCAGTGCTAGCACGACGCTTCGGTGCTGTGGGCAAACTGAGCACGGCTTGGAGTGAAGGGAGCACACGAGCAGCTCGCCAGCACGAGGGAAGCATCTGGGAGGTGGCTCTGGTCAGGTCTTGGTGTTGGTCGGTGCTCCCTCTGTCTATCTCGGTGGCTTTCGAGTGGAGAAACAGAGACTCAACTCTCTGATATTTGGTTCACTGGCTGAACTGTGGGTCCCACAAGTCAGCTCCCTCTTATCCTCTAAAAGATCTCAATTTTTGGCAAATAATTAAATTCCATTGTGGGAAGCTCAAATCTGAACTGCAATTGGATAATTGGGCAAGTTTCATCCAAATTCAAATATGTATTTGAATTCATTGCAAATTTAAGTCCATTTGGAAAAATGGATAGCAAAACATCTCCAAAATTCATGAGACTATGCGTCCCCACTAATTTGGACCTAAGGAATTCAAATATGAAATCTGATTTTCAATTTAGCTTCTGCAAATGAGAGTTTGAACACAACAGTTTGCATTACTATTGGTTTCCCCTCATTTGAAATTTGAGTTGAAAATTTTAGTTCACAATCTGATTTGCAACTTTCTCTTGCACATGATACTTCACATCTGTGGTTTTAAACCCACCTTGGTTCCAAGCATGCAAATAAACATGAGCTTGTGTCGAGAGAGCTCTCACGTGCATCATCACATGGAAAGTTTAAACAAGCCCCAATTTTCATACACATGAAACCAAATGCTTGTTCAGACTTCATTTCATTTGTATTCAAATTTTTTTGGGACCTTTACATCCCCCCCCCCCTTAAAAGAATGTCGTCCCGAGATTACAAAAGAAGAACGAGACGGGAGGGTAATCTACAAAGTATATGACAAAAGTTCCGTATAGTTCTGGTGAATGTAATCTTCACTTTCCCACGTCGCCTCTTCCGCGGTATGATTACTCCACAGGACTTTGTAAAATTTTAAAGTCCGATTCCGGGTGATCCGGGTCTTTTCATTGATACTCTGAATTGGTTGCTCGGTGTATGTGAGATCTGGCTTTAGCTCATCGATGTCTTCGGTGCGGACAGCAGCGGTAAACTTGAGACACTTCCGCAGCTGTGACATGTGAAATATGTCGTGAATACCGGCAAGTGTGCTTATTTGGTTAACCGGTCAACGTGGGACTATCTTGAGAAGATATTCCGGGTATAAGCTGCAGCAATCCAGGAACTCTTTGAGCTCCTTGGATCTGTGTCCTCCCTCCATCCCGTCAGACCGGAATTCTTGAACTGAACGGTTGGCCCGTTCATCACCTTTATTCTCAACCTCAGCAAGGGGTGGCTCCTCTTCGGATCCATCTCCTTCCGACATAGCTTCATGAGGCTCCGCTTGGTGTAAGCCCGCATGAAACTCCTCCTGAGGTGCGTACCAATGCTGCTGTTCTTGTGGATCATCTTCCATGTCTTCTTTGAATGGTTCCAACTCTTCCGGATCCTCTTCCTCATGTATAGAGCTACTGACCTCATCTTCCTCATGGGGTTCCATCTTCACCTCCTCCCAATATGGTCCATCGGACACCTCAATGGGGTTAAGTGCACTCCCAAGTGGTGGTGGATGAGTCCTTATGCATGCTGTGCTACTAGTCACCGGCATCTATAAATAAGACATGAGAAACTTTAGAGAAGAAGGAAATAACTCTAAAATTTTAGAAGCTATGAAGCAAGGAAACAAAAGTGTTGCTGGGATTTTATTATTTATTTTCATCCAATGGCTAGGATTTAATTGGAAAGTAAAATCCCACAAGAGTCCAAAGGGGGGGCGGCTAGGGTTTCCCCCCTAATGGGATGCGGCCAAGGGGGGTGGGGCCCATTAGGGTTCGCCCCCTAATTTGGTGCGGGAAAATTGGGGAGAAAATCCCCCCAAATGTGGGGGGAAATATTGTAACACCCTCAAATTCATTTCCATGCATTGCATACATTTTCATATAGAGAAACATTATAAAAGAAGTAGAAATGGAGGAAGGAACCATAGAAATGGAGAAAGAATCATAAAAATGGTGGGGAATGGCAAAAAGATAGCTGAATTGAGCCAATTCCAATTTCTCGAAGTGCGCTGTCAACATGTCCCCGGCCCGCTGAACACGTGGCGCCTCCGGAGCTCACCCTCGCGGAGGGGGGTGAGGTCCGGCCCCGCTGGACACATGGCGCCTCTGGAGCTCACTCCTGCGGAGGGGGGTGAGGTCCGGCAGTGCTGGCAACGTGGCTCCTTCGGAGCTCACCCCTGCGGAAGGGGTGAGATCTGGCCCTGGACACGTGGCGCCTTCCGAGCTCACCCCTGCGGAAGGGGCGAGGTCCGGCCGCTGGATACGTGGCGCCTTCGGATCTCACCCCTGCGGAAGGGGTGAGGTCCGGCCCGCTGGACACGTGGCGCCCTTGGAGCTCGCCACTAAGGAGAAGGGAGGCCCGGCACCACTGGACACGTGGCGCCCTCGGAGCTCGCCTCTGAGGAGAAGTGAGGTCCGGCCCCGCTGGACACGTGGCGCCCTCGGAGCTCGCCTCTGAGGAGAACGGAGGCCCGGCCCCGCTGGACACATGGCGCCCTCAGAGCTCGCCTCTGAGGAGAAGGGAGGTCCGTCCGCTGGACATGTGACGCCCTCGTAGCTCGCCTCTGAGGAGAAGGGAGGTCCGGCCGCTGGACACGTGGCGCCCTCGGAGCTTTCCTCTGAAGAGAAGGGAGGTCCGGCCCATGCTGGACACTTGGCGCCTTCGGAGCTCACCCCTGCAGCAGGGGTGAGGTCCGGCCTCGCTGGACACGTGGCGCCCTCGGAGCTCGCCACTGCGGAGGGGGCGAGGCCCTTTGGGGTTTTTCTTCTGTGCGCGGGGGTACCCGGTACTGGGGGGTATCGACACAATTTCCCCCAAATTTTTCCCACATTTGGGGGAATAAAATCCCCAAGGCTCCTGCGCCTAACTGAAAAGAAAAGTTTGTTGAGATCCAAAGTTGAGTTGGACTCTTATTTGAGCTCCAATTTTAGTAGGACTTCTCTTTTTTCCCTTATAAATAGAACCAAAACCCCCCTGGCCGCAACCTCCCTTTCCCTTTTCCCCCTCCTAAGTCGACGACTTGGAGGCCCTAGCCCTCAACTCGCCGAGTTGGACAACCCCCTTGCCGGAGTTCAGTCGCCGGTGAGCCCACCGATGAGTCCCGTCACGCCTCGCCATCGCCGGAAAAGAGCCGACAAACATAAGGGAAGTGAGGTAGGTCTTCGTTACCCAACTTACGACGTCGTCGCTGTCTCTACGCATCCGTTTTCTTCGCTCCCTTCGAACAGAAACTTTTTCGTATGGACAGATCACGTCTTGATCGGTTTTTGATGTTGGAATTGATCTAGATCTTGAGTCAAGATCATCACCACGTCCACACTTCATCCCTACACCCTTGTTCATCATAAAACCCGATGAAAGCCCATTAAAACATGCAAGAACACGTACAAACTGGTTTAATAAAACCGCACCATAGGATTTGCATTCATCTGCACCATTGCATCTTGAGTAAAGTTTGTGCATGAAGTTTGATTGCTGTAAATTTTGTATGTGCGTGGTCGTGAGTAGAAGGACAAGCTCAGGAAGCCATCTACGAAGAACTACAGCACCAAGACTTCGAAACGCTCGAGCAACAAGAGCCATGGCAGCAAGGCAAGTGCCCCTTGACCATATTGATCCCATGTTTTGAAACTGTTTTGTTTGCGAAAACTCGTATGCTTCAGTCAACTTGATGGGACACCCTTTTATAGGAGTTTACTAGTTTTGTTAACCATCCTTATCGCCGGGAAAGTTGATGAGTCAGGTGTGGTTGTTTTTCCTTTTTGCTTCGCTTAATCTATGGAATACGGGAAGCTGAATTAAAACAAGGTTAGCTACTGCACTCATATGAATAATGATAATGAGCATGGAATCGGGGGAGATCTAGGAAAGCTTGGTTCGTGGATGTTGCTGAATGAGATGGTGGTTTACTTGCCGTAGATCTAAGGACCAGTTCATGCCAGCACATGCCAGGAAAATAGTGCCACCACAAGGCCAAATATGGGTTCTGCTTAGCTGACTAATTAGTTGTTTTGCTAGCTTGTTATGGACCGTGGATGGCGCGGGGAATGGGTGTCGAGGCGGACTGCCCTGGGAACTGCATGGCACAAGAGGGGGCCCGTGGGTGGGAGAATGGTGATTCGAGCCTGCCGGTGAAACCTCAGTGAGTCCATACATCTAGTAGCCCCGTTGTAAAGGCTATTTTGTGATCTCTTGGCCATACACCGACGGTTGTGTACTGGTATAATGGAGGTTCTGCAGTCGCCGACGGGTGACGAAATCACAAACTTGTGGGTAAAGTGGTGCCACCTCTGCAGAGTGTAAAACTATCATGATAGCCGTGCTTCCGGACACAAGCACCTGGCCAACTCACATGATTAGAGGGAAAATATGGGATTGATGTTCGGTATGGTTATGGTATGGGATTGGTTTTGGGACTGTTTTGAGTCATGACATTGAGTTTGGTTTCAGTTATACGAATATGAGATGGTTATGAATGTATATGAGTATGAGATGAACTTGAGAAAGGTTAATGGCTGGTTGAGACTTGATAAATGGTGAATTATGATGAAGAAAATGACGCTGAATTACTTGGTCATATTGGGATAAATATCACATAGAAATAGTTAATGTTTTTATCATGTTGTGAAATAAAATTTGCTTGCAGCAATGAGCCCATTTTACTCCTACCTTGCTGTAAGCTACATGTCATACTTTTCCTGCACTTGCTGAGTACGACATGTACTCACCCTTGCATTATCACATAAACATCAGCAACAGGAGAAGAGTACCCTTGCATTTTTGATGTTGGAATTGATCTAGATCTTGAGTCAAGATCATCACCACGTCGACACTTGATCCCTACACCCTTGTTCATCATAAAACCCCATGAAAGCCCATTAAAACATGCAAGAACACGTACAAACTGGTTTAATAAAACCGCACCATAGGATTTGCATTCATCTGCACCATTGCATCTTGAGTAAAGTTTGTGCATGAAGTTTGATTGCTGTAAATTTTGTATGTGCGTGGTCGTGAGTAGAAGGACAAGCTCAGGAAGCCATCTACGAAGAACTACAGCACCAAGACTTCGAAACGCTCGAGCAACAAGAGCCACGGCAGCAAGGCAAGTGCCCCTTGACCATATTGATCCCATGTTTTGAAACTGTTTTGTTTGCGAAAACGTGTATGCTTGAGTCAACATGATGGGACACCCTTTCATAGGAGTTTACTAGTTTTGTTAAACCATTCTTGTCACTAGAAAAGTTGATGAGTCGGGTATGGTCTTTTTTCCTTTTCGCTTCGCTTAATCCAAGAAATACGGGAAGCTGAATTAAAACAATATAAACAATGATGATGAGAACTTGATGATGATAATGAGCATGGAATCAGGGGAGATCTAGGCAAGCTTGGTTCGTGGATGTTGCTGAATGAGATGGTGGTTTACTTGCCGTAGATCTAAGGACCGGTTCATGCCAGCACATGCCAGGAAAACAGTGCCACCACAAGGCCCAATATGGGTGTGGCTTAGCTGACAAATTAGGTGTGTTGCTAGCTTGTTATGGACCGTGGATGGTGCGGGGAATGGGAGTCGAGAGGGACTTCCCTGGGAACTGCATGGCACAAGAGGGGGCTCGTGAGTGGGAGAATGGTGATTCGAGCCTGCCGGTGAAACCTCAGTGAGTCCATATATCTAGTAGCCCCTTTGTAAAGGCTATTTTGTTATCTCTTGGCCATACACCGACGGTTGTGCACTGGTATAATGGATGTTCTGCAGTCGCCGACGGGTGACAAAATCACAAACTTGTGAGTAAAGTGGTACCACCCCTGCAGAGTGTAAAACTATCATGATAGCCGTGCTTTCGGTCACAAGCACCTGGCCAACTCACATGATTTGAGGGGAAACATGGGATGGATGTTCCGTATGGTTATGTTATGGGACTGGTTTTGGTACTGTTTGGAGTCATGACATTGAGTTTAGTTTCAGTTATACGAATATGAGATGGTTATGAATGTATATGAGTATGGGATGAACTTGAGAAAGGTTAATGGCTGGTTAAGACTTGATAAATGGTGAATTATGATGGAGAAAATGATGCTGAATTACATGGTCATGTTGGGATAAATATCACTTAGAAATAGTTTCTGTTTTTATCATGTCTGTGAAATAAAATTTGCTTGCTGCAATGAGACTTTTTATTCCATACCTTGTTGTAAGCTACATGTCATACTTTTCCCACACTTGCTGAGTATGACATGTACTCACCCTTGTATTATCACATAAACATCAGCAACAGGAGAAGAGTACTTCGAGGACCATGTGGAGTACTAGGCGTGCGAACTACCGTCAACATGCCTGTGGAGTTGAAGATGGAGCTGCTGCTATTTATTTATTTCCGCTGTCGTTTAGAGACTTCCGCTGCAAGAATAAGACAGACAATCATGAGTGAGACAATTAGTTGATGTAATAAAGTACTTAAACACTATTTATTCATGGTTATATTCTGAATTCAGTTTGTGGATTACATGTGTATGTGTGATGAACATCCTGGGCACACATATGCATTAACTTGGTTCTGTTTTTTGAACCGGGTGTCACAAATACCCTAGGGGAATTTGGGGGAAGTTGGGGAAAATCAAGAAAATTGTGAAAAATTTGGGAAAATTAGGGGAGAGGGAAATTTGGGGAAAATTAGGGAAATTTTGGGAAAAAATGGGGTGGCCCAATTTGGCTATTTTATTTATTTTTTCTTTTTCTTTTTTCTTTTTATTTCTTTTCCTTTTCTTTTTATTTTCATTATTTTCCATTTCTATTTCCTTTTATTATTTTATTTGCTTCTAAATTCTTCTCTTTATTTCTTCTTCTTTTTAAATGCTTTTCTTTATGAAAAATATATGCAATGCATGGTAGTGAAATTGAGGGTGTTACAAACCTAGCCCCCTTAAAATGAATCTCGCCCTTGAGATTCAATAGAGTGGAAAAGAGATGAGGGAATTCCGTCTTGAGGTCTTCTTCACGCTCCCACGTAGCTTCGGCTTCCATGTGATGGCTCCATTGTACTTTGCACAAACGGATTACTTTGTTCCTCGTGACCCTTTCCTTCACGTCCAAGATTTTGATGGGATGTTCAACGTAGGTCAGATCCTCCTGAAGTTCTAGTTCATCCATCGGTACTTGTTCTTCTGGTACTCTTAAGCACTTATTGAGCTGGGATACGTGAAATACGTTGTGCACGTCGGAGAGGTGTGTTGGCAGCTATAGTTGATAGGCTACCTCTCGTTGCTTTCTCAGAATCTTGAATGGCCCGATGTAGCGAGGTGCTAACTTGCCTTTGATGTTGAACCGTCGTTGGCCTTAGATAGGCAACACATTGAGATACACGAAGTCTCCAACTTCGAAGGTCAAACTCCTTCGCCTATTGTCCGCATAGCCCTTTTGACGTGACTGAGCGGCCTTCAAGTTTTCACGAATCGTTTGGACTTGCTTTTCTGCGTCTTGCAGCACTTCGGCTCCAAATACTTGGCTTTCTCTTGTCTCATTCCAGAACAGTGGTGTCCTACATCGTCTACCGTATAGTGCCTCGAAGGGTGACATTTTCAAGCTGGATTGGTAAATGTTGTTGTACGAGAATTCAGTATATGGTAAGCTCTTATCCGAACTACGCCCATGTTTCAAGGCGAAAGCTCTCAACATGTCTTCTAAAATCTGATTCGTCCTCTCAGTTTGCCCGTCGGTTTACGGGTGATATGTGGAGCTGAAATTCAACCGTGTACCCATGACTTCATGCAGATTCTTCCAGAACCTAGAGGTAAATTGAGAACCTCGATATGAAACAATCATCTTCAGAATTCCGTGGCGACACATGATCTGTTCCATATACAGCTCGGCTAATTGTACCACGGTTATTTTGTTCTAACAGGAAGGAAATGGGCTGTTTTCGTCAATCGATCCACGATAACCCAAATAGAGTTGTAGCCGGACTGAGATACGTGGCAACCCGACTATGAAATCCATGCTGATGTCTTCCCACTTCCACTCGGGTATTTTCAATGGCTGCAATAATCCAGCGGGTCTTTGATGTTCGGCCTTCACTCGTTGGCACGTGTCGCATAGGGCAATATATTCAGCTATGTCTCTTTTCATGTCATCCCACCAATAGAAAGTTTTCAGGTCCTTGTACATCTTTGTACAGCCGGGGTGTATGGAATAAGGTGAGTCATGTGCCTCCTTCAGTATTGTGTCACGGATGTGCTTCACGTTAGGCACATAAATCCTTTTCCCTAACCAAAGTGTGCTATTCTCATCTTCCTTGAAATCCTTTTCTATCCCTTGTCGGATTCTTTCCTTGATTTCCTTGATTTCCTCATCCGCTGCTTGGCCATCTCATATCTCTTGTTCCAGCGTTGAGTTTAGTTCTATCACTTCCATCTCGTTCAAGAACCCGAGATGTAACCATTCAAACTCCTTATGCAGCTCAGGTGGCAGCTCCCAAACCGTGAGTTGGTGACATGCTCCCTTTTGGCTCAATGCATCAGCTACTACATTGGCATTTCCTAGGTGATAGTTAATTCGAACATCATAATCCTTGATGAGTTCCAACCATCGATGTTGCCTCAAATTCAGATCCGTTTGCCTGAATATATACTTGACGCTCTTATGATCCTTGTAGATCTCACATCATTGACCAAGGATATAATGCCTCCAAATCTTCAAGCATGTACCACGGCCGCAAGTTCCAGGTCATGTGTGGGGTAATTCAGCTCATGTTTCTTTAATTGCCTCGATGCATAGGCTACGACTTGTCCTCCTTGCATAAGCACACATCCAAGCCCTTGTCTTGATGCGTCACAATATATAACGAAACTCTTGCTCACGTCTGGAAATACCAAAATCGGCGCTGTTGTAAATCTCTTCTTTAGCTCTTCAAAGCTGTCTTGACACACTTGTGTCCACTAAAATGCTTTCCCTTTCATCAGCAATTCAGTCATAGGCTTCACTATTCTGGAGAAATCCTTGATGAACCGGCGGTAGTATCCAGCCATCCCAAGGAAACTCCGAATATCCCTCACATTTTGCGGTTGGTTCCACTTCAAAACATCTCTCACTTTTCCGGGATCAACTGATACTCCTTCTTCAGAGATGATGTGGCCTAAGAACGATATCTCCTTTAGCCAAAATTGACACTTGCAGAACGTAGCATACAATTGATGCTCTCGCAGTTTCTACAATGTCAATCTCAAGTGTTATTCATGTTTTTCCTCGCTCTTTGAATACACCATGATATCGTCGATGAAAACCACAATGAACTTGTTCAAGTACTCCATGAAGACCTTATTAATGAGGTACATAAAGTATGCGAGTGCATTCGTTAACCCAAAAGACATAACGGTATATTCATACGAACCATACCGTGTTTGAAATGCAGTTTTGGGTATGTCGGAGGGCTTAATCTTCAGTTGGAAGTATCCCGACCGAAGATCAATCTTGGAGAAAATTTGGGCACCTTTCATTTGATCGAATAGGTCCTCTATGCAGGCAGCGGGTATTTATTCTTGATCGTCACTTCATTGAGAGATCTATAGTCCACTCACATCCTTTGGGTCCCATCTTTCTTGTCTACGAAGAGCACGGGGAATCCCCACGGTGACAAGCTTGGGCGTATAAAACCCTTATCTAGCTGCTCCTGAATCGTCACTTCATCACCTTCATTCTCTGCCTCAGCAAGGGGTGGCTACTGTGACGCCTGGTCCCGTAAAACACGGAACCCAGCTAATGCATATGTGTGCCCAGGATGTTCATCACACATACACATGTAATACACAAACTGAATTCAGAATATAACCACGAATAAACAGGGTTTAAGTATTTTATTACAATTACTCATGAATATCTAACTTATTCTAGCAGCGGAAGTCTCTAAACGATAGTGGAAGCAAAACTAAACAGCAGTGGCTCCATCTTCAACTCCACAGACAAGTTGACGGTATTTCGCACGCCTAATACTCCACATGATCTTCGAAGTACTCTTCTCCTGTTGCTGATGTTTGTATGATAATGCAAGGGTGAGTACATGTCGTACTCAGCAAGTATGGGAAAAGTATGACATGTAGCTTTCAACAAGGTAGGGAATAAAAAGGCTCATTGCAGAAAGCAAAGTTTATTTTATAAACATGATAAAAACAGCAACTATCTTTAAGTGAATTTAATCCCAACATATATTTAAGTAAAACAGCAACATACATCCTTCATAATTCACCACTCTTCATATCTCAACCAACCATTAATCTTTCTCAACTTCATCTCATGCTTATAATAACCATCTCATGTTCATATCCATCTCATAATCATATAACCGAAAACCAAACTCATTGTCATGACTCAACAGTCCCGAAACCAATCCCAATACCCATACCATAACCAAATAACCATCCCAAGTTTCCATGCCAAATTTCCCTCTAATCATGTGAGTTGGCCAGGCGCTTGTGACAGTAAGCACGGCTATCATGATAGTTTTACACTCTTAAGAGGTGGCACCACTTTACCCACAAGTTTGTGATTTCATCACCCGTCAGCGACTGCAGAACCTCCATTATACCAGTACACAACCGTCGGTGTTTCGCCAAGAGATCACAAAATAGCCTTTATTACAAAGGGGCTACTAGATGTATGGACTCACTAAGGTTTCACCAGCAGGCTCGAATCACCATTCTCCCACCTACGGGCCCCCTCTTGTGCCATGCAGTTCCCAGGGCAGTCCTCTCTCGACTCCCATTCCCCGCGCCTTCCACGGTCCATAACAATCTAGCAACTTACCTAATTAGTCAGCTAAGCCGCACCCATATTTGGCCTTCTGGTGGCACTGTTTTCCTGGCATGTGCTGGCATGAACCTGTCCTTACATCTACGGCAAGTAAACCACCATCTCATTCTACCACATCCACGAACCAAGATTGCCTAGACCTCCCTCGATTCTATGCTCATTATTATCATCAAGTTCTCATCATCATTATTCATATGAGTGCAGTACTTAGACATGTTCTACTTCGCCTTCCCGTATCCCATAAGCTAAGCGAAGCAAAAAGGAAAAACATCCATACCCGGCTCATCAACTTTCCCGGTGACAAGGATGGTTAACAAAACTAGTAAACTCCTATAAAAGGGTTTCCCATCAAGTTGACTCAAGCATACACATTTTCGCAAACGAAACAGTTTTCAAAACATGGGATCAATATGGTCAAGGGGCACTTGCCTTGCTCCTGTGGCTCTTGTTGGTCACGTGTCTCGAAGTCTCGGTGCTGTAGTTCTTCGTAGATGGATTCCTGAGCTTGTCCTTCTACTCACGACCACGTCATACAAAATTATAGCAATCAAACATCAAGCACAAACTTTACTCAAGATGCAATGGTGCAAATCCTATGATGCTGTTTTATTAGACCAGTTTGTACGTGTTCTTGCATGTTTTACTGGGCTCGCATGGGGTTTTATGGTGAACAAGGGTGTAAGGATCAAGTGTGTACGTGGTGATGATCTTGACTCAAGATCTAGATTAATTCCGCCGTCAAAAACCGATCAACACGTGATCTGTCCACACGAAACAGCTTCTGTTCAAAGGGAACGAAGAAAACAGATGCAAAGAAACCGCGACGAGGTCGTAATATGGGTACGAAGATCTACCTCACTTCTCTTTGGTGGCGGGGCCTTCCTCCTAGCAATGGCAGCAGCGACGGAGAGGCGCGACGGCGCTCGTCGGCGGGCTCACCGGTGGGGCTCACCGGCGACTGAACTCCGCGTGCGCCACGTGTCTGGCGAGGTCGGACCTCCCTCTCCCTCAGAGGAGCTCTGAGGGCGCCATGTGTCAGTGCCGGACCTCCTCTCTCCTCGGAGGCGGGCTCCGACAGTGCCACGTGTCCAGCAGCGCTGGACCTCCTTTCTCCTCAGAGACGAGCTCCGAGAATGACACGTGTCCAGCAGCGTCGGACCTCCCTTCTCCTCGGAGGTGAGCTCCGAGGATGACACGTGTACAGCAGTGTCGGACTTCCCTTCTCCTCGGAGGTGAGCTCCGAGGACGACATGTGTCCAGCAGTGTTGGACCTCTCGGAGGCGAGCTCCGAGGGTGACACGTGTCCAGCAGGGCCGGACCTCTCGGAGGTGAGCTCCGAGGGCGACACGTGTCCCGCGGGGCCAAACCTCATCCCTTCCGCAGCGGTGAGCTCCGCGGACGCCACGTGTCCCGCGGTGCCGGACCTCGCTCCCTCCGTAGGGGCGAGCTCCGAAGGCAACACGTGGCCCGTGGGGCTGGGCCTCGCTTCTCTGCAGGGACTAGCTCCGAAGTCAACACGTGTCCCGCAGGGCTGAGCCTCGCTTCTCCGCAGAGACTAGCTCCGAAGGCGGCACGTGTCTAGTGGGGCCGTACCTCGCCCCATCCTCAGAGGCGAGCTCCGAGCCTGCCACGTGGCCAGCAGTGCCGGACCTCACCCCCTCCGCTGGGATGAGCTCCGAAGGCGCCACGTGGCCAGCGGGCTGAGGGAAGTGTCGACAGCGCTCCCTGGCCAATAGGAATTGGCTCTTTTCAGCTATCTTTCTCCCATTTTTATGATTATTTCCCCATTTCTATTTCTTTTATAATGTTTTTCTATGAGCAATGCATGAATATGAAATTGAGGGTGTTACAGCTACTCTTCGGATCCATCTCCTTTTGACATAGCTTCATGAGGCTCCACTGGGTGTAAGCCCGCATGAAACTCCTCCTGAGGTGCGTACCAATGCTGCTGTTCTTGTGGATCATATTCCATGTCTTCTTCGAATGGTTCCACCTCTTTTGGATCCTCTTCCTCATGCATAGAGCCGTCATCTTCCTCACGGGGTTCCATCTTCACCTCCTCCCAATATGGTCCATCGGACACCTCAATGGGGTTAAGTGCACTCCCAAGTGGTGGTGAACGAGTTCTTATGCGTTCTGTGCTCCTAGTCACGGGCATCTATAAATAAGACATGAGAAACTTAAGAGAAGAAGGAAATAACTCCAAATTTTCATAAGCTATGAAGCAAGGAAACAAAAGTGTTGCTGTCCAAAAGAAGCGAAAAAGAGATGTTGAAAATAGCACTTTGTGGTGGCTGAATTGACAAGTAAAGTGCAGCAGCAAGCAATTTTCGAAAATAATAGTTTAGAGGGGTGTTCCTATGTGTTTTAGAGTGTCCATTCTACCTAGACTTGCGTCGTACAGTCAACGTGGCTCTGACGCCAATTTGTGACACCCGGTTCCGAAAATGAACCAGGTGAATTCATATGTGTGCACAGGATGTTCATCACACATACACATGTATTCCACAAACTGAAATTCAGAATATAACCACGTATGAATAATGTTTAAGTACTTTATTACATAGACTCAATGTCTCACTCATGAATATGTAACTTTTCTTGCAGCGAAGACTCTAACGACAGCGGAAAATGACTAAGACAGCAGACTCCAACTTCAACTCCACAGGCATGTTGACGGTAGTGCGCGCGCCTAGTACTCCACTTGTTCTTTGAAGTACTCATCTCCTGTAGCAGATGTATATGTGGGAATGCAAGGGTGAGTACATGTCGTACTCAGCAAGTGCGGGAAAAGTATGACATGTAGCTTACAACAAGGTAGGGAATAAAATGGTTCATTGCAGCAAGCAAATTTTATTTCACAAACATGGTAAAAACAACAACTATTTCTAGGTGAGCTTAATGCCAACATAACCAAGTAATTCAGCAACATTCTTTCATCATAATTCACCATTTATCATGCTTCAACCAGCCAATAATCTTTCTCAATTTCATCTCATACTCATAAATATTCATATCCATATCATTTTCATAGAACCGAAACCAAATTCATTGTCATGACCCAAAACAGTCCCAAAACCAATCCCAATGACCATACCCGAATAACCATCCCAAGTTTTGCCTCTAATCATGGAAGTTGGCCAGGTACTTGTAACTGGAAGCACGGCTACCATGATAGATTTACACTTTGCAAAGGTGGCACCACTTTACCCACAAGTTCGTGATTTCGTCACCTGTCGGCGACTAGAAAGAACCTCCATTATACCAGTATACAACCGTCGGTGTATGGCCAAGAGATCACAAAATAGCTTTTAGAAAGGGGCTACTAGGATGTACGGACCCACTGAGGTTTGACCGGCAGGCTCGAATGTCCATTCCCCCACCCACGGGCTCCCTCTTGTGCCATGCAGTTCTAAGGGCAGTCCTTCTCGACTCCCATTCACCGCGCCATCCAACGGTCCATAACAAGCTAGCAATACATCTAATTAGTCTCCTAAGCCGCACCCATATTTGGCCTTGTGGTGGCACTGTTTTCCTGGCATGTGCTCGCATGAACTGGTCCTTAGATCTATGGCAAGCAAACCACCATCTCATTCAGCAACATCCACGAACCAAGCTCGCCTAGATCTCCCCGATTTCATGCTCATTAACATCATCAAGTTCTCATCATCATTATTCATATGAGTGCAGTATCACAACAAGTTTTATTTCAGCTTCCCGTGTCCCGTAAGTTAAGCGAAGCAAAAGGGAAAATGACCATACCCGACTCATCAACATTCCCGGCAACAAGGATGGTTAACAAAACTAGTAAACCCCTATAAAAATGGTGTCCCATCAAGTTGACACAAGCATACAAGTTTTGGCAAGCAAAACAGTTTCAAAAACATGGATCAATATGGTCAAGGGGCACTTGCCTTGCTCCCGTGGTTCGTGTTGCTCAAGCGTCTCGAAGTCTTGGTGCTGTAGATCCTCGTAGACGGCCTCTTGAGTGTGTCCTTCTACTCACGACCACGCACATACAAAATTTACAGCAACCAATTATCATGCATAAACTTTACTCAAGATGCAATGAGGTGAATGAATGCAATTTCTATGGTGCAGTTTTATAAAATCAGTTTGCATGTGTTCTTGCATGTTTTAATAGGCTTCCATGGGGTTTTATGATGATCAAGGCTACTGGGATCAAGTGTGGATGTGGTTATGATCTTGACACCATGTGTAGATCAATCCCACCATCAAAAATCGACCAAAACATGATCTGTTCACCCGCAGAATTTTCTGCTCGCAGGGGGTGAAGAAAACGGGTGCGTAAAAACAGTGACGACATCATAAGAGGGGTAACAGAAACCTACCTCACATGTTCCTCTGATCCTCCTTGCGGCAGGACCTCCTCCATTGCAATGGTAGCAGCGGAGGATTTTCCATGGAGAATTATGAGGCTGCGGCTAGGGCAGCACGTCTGGGGCTTCTTCTCCGGCGACGGCAAGGCGTGACGGAGATCGATGGCCAAATTCCAGCAGGGAGAGAGGGTGAAGACTTGTCAGCAAGGGGAGGGGTGGCGGCCAAAAAAAAGAGAGAGGGGTGGGACGGCTAGGGGAGAGTTATATTTGTAAGTGGGGAAGAGCTAGGGTGGCTAGGATTTAGGCAACTCAAATATCGAATGGCTGAAATTTAATTTTAAAAGAGGTGGGAGCTAGGGGCTGGGATTTTATTATTTATTTTCATCCAATGGCTAGGATTTAATTGAAAAAAAGCCCACAAGAGTCCAAAAGGCGGCGGGGGGGGGGGGGGGGGGGCGGCTATGGTTTTCCCCCCTAATGGGCTGCGGCCATGGGGGTGGGGCCCATTAGGTTTGGTGCGGCCAAATTGGGGTGGCCCAATTTGGTATTTTATTATTTTTATTTTTATTTTTATTTTTATTTCTTTTCCTTTTCTATTTATTTTCACTATTTCCCATTTCTATTTACTTTTATTATTTCATTTGCTTCTATATTCCTCTCTTTATTTCTTTTTTAAATGCTTTTCCATATGAAAAATGTATGCAATGCATGGTAGTGAAATTGAGGGTGTTACACCGACTTCTTCACATGGTCGGCCTTAATGCTTTGACATGTATCACATTTCGAAACGTACTTTGTGACGAATCGAAATCCATACGCCCAGGATCTCAGAGGGTGGTGCCGCACGAGGCAAACATTGCATTACATAGAAAACAACTGAATATGTACAAACTAGTATAAACCTTCAGTTTACAACTAAGTATAGATATTACAACAGCGGAAGCTAAATTTATACAACTCACGCCCACCTAAGTAGAAAAGTCGGTTATCCATCCCTATGGACAACCCACACTAGCTCCACTCCGCAGCTCAGCGCGGCGTGTACGGCTCCCACTCAGCCGTCGTCCCCGACGGAGGGTAGCCCTCGGCGGTGGACTCGTACCCCGAGTCCGTGGGGTAGTCCTCACCTGAAAAACACTCATAGCAGCAACCGTGAGCACGATGGCTCAACAAGGCTTAACCGACTCACCTACACATGAAACTCTACATGCAGGTTATACAAACATAGGATGACACATTGCAGCAAAGGACACGCCTAAAAGTTCATCCTTAATTAATATTTTAGCCACAAGTTAACAGTTCATGAAATCTGAAATTTAGTGAGCAATATTTGGTGGCACACATGTAGCAATACAGTTTAATTATCACAGCAATATTGAATCATATCATTTCATATATTAACCTACATCATGAATCAGTGACCAAGTGGTACTCATCACTGTGAGGGATGGCGAATTGACTTGATATACACCTGCAGGGATACCCAAAGAGCACATCACGTCCGCCCACCCTTGAAGCTGCACGCACGCTCACTCGATGTCGTACGGGACAACCTTTCACCAAACAGCCCAAACACCGAACCGGTCGCACCCAAACGGACAGGAGGTTCCCTACACGGAGCATCTCTCTATGCCCATTAGCAGATTTCCACCTTGCTGCCCTCAACCTACACCTATAAATTAGTGTGTTATGCCTCGACGCCCGGAGGTATAGGTTACATCGGTTTATCAGGGCCCATATATCCGATATGCCTTCGGTACGTTCAAACTTGATCAGCGTGGGCCGCACACGGATCGGGTCCTCAATCGACACGCACAGGGCTGCGCCCAAAAGACTTCTTCTTGCTGCACCCTAGCCCCTGCCTAGTCTCCTTTTCTTACTAAAGTGATCTCACATCACTCAAACCAATCCCGTGTGTCCCAAAGCCTATACTCGCAAGAAGATTCCAATTACTTGATTTGTACCGAAGTTCTATGAACATTAAGCACAGCCTGACTACTCAAGGACTTAGACACTACCCTCACTCTTGTAGGAATAATCTGGTTATGCACTTGTGGTTTCATCCATACTACACCTAATGTACAAACATACCTCATGCTAAGTATACATAAAGCAGAACTTTGTAAAACTTGTTAAATGCAAACCGGGGCTTGCCTTGTTGCTGCTGGTCAGTGGTTAGGGTCTCTTCCGGAAGTAGGAAGTCCAACACTTCCGGGGTCTCCTCGCCTTCAGCGACTACACGTAAGCAAATTAACGAAATGTCAATTTAAATGCAATGTTTGGAACTGAATATGTAAATACCATAATTCTAGCTAGCCCTCCCCTTTGTCTCTGAAATTTTTTATGATGGCTTGATAGGATCCTAACAAGAGAATTGACCAAGTTTCATCTGAAAAAAAGTTCATTTGAGCCCTGTACAAATAAAAGTCGATTTGGTCATTACTAGAGCCTCTAAGGATTTCCAGGAATTTTCATGGCTCAAACCATTACTTTCCGGAAACTAGAGTTTTATATGGTTCTAATGGAGTTGGTTTCATTTCATTTGAAGAATCTTAGAGAAAGTTATGCCCTTAACAAGATTTGAGAAAATCTGAAAAATGTTTCTGTACATTTTTCTATTTTCTCAGGGCAGTCCACTTAATCACACCATTATAGGGACTAAATTTACTTCGATGGATCTGCCAAATTTCAGAATTTTCCATAAAATAATTTTCCAGATAAAATTCCCAACAGTTTAAACTTGAGGGAATTAATTCTGGAAAAAGAATGAGTTTCATGAGCTGAAACTTATTTTGCTGGATAGTACTCGAAGAGATGAATCCAAAAAAAATTGGTTTACTCAATTGGGAGCTACCTAGTCGGAGATATGGATTTTACAAGTTTGGAGAAATTCTCTGAAAAAGGTCTCTGTTATTTTTCCTATTTTTCAGAGACATAGAGGATTGAAACAACATTTGGCCAAGCAAATTGAATCCAATGCCTCTGAAATTTTTACTGGAGTTCGAGGATTTTTGGAAAAAATTCCTGCCCAGATTTGGGAATTTTCCAATACACAGAACTCCTGTAAAAATTCCTACAAAATTTTGATTAATTGAATTAATGAGCCAAATCTAGGGATTTCCATACCAATTGTGAGGCACCCCTAGATAGTACTCACTGAGAGGAATCCATTGAAATTTATTTCACAATTTTTGGAGGTTCCTGTCAAAATTTATGAGCAATAGAAGTTGGACTAAACTGAAAAATGGGAGAAATGTTTAAATTCTTGCGCGCGGGGCGGCGGCGCTCTCCGGCGAGCCCCTCGGAAAGTGCCTTCCCAGCCTCCCCTGCCCCAAGCTCGCCGCCTCCCCCTTTTGGACCACGGGCAACTCATCCCCGTGGTCAGCGGAGAACCCCGGTCACCAGAAACCCTTCGGCGACGGGTGGCAGCGGCTGTTGGACTTCGGCAGCGTCGCACTTGTGCTAGAAGGGCTCAAATCCTTCGGTTTTTCTTCCTAAAGCACCATGGTGGATCCCTTGTCACCGGCACGAGCTCACATCAGCTCAAATGATGCTGAAAATACGAGCTCATCGGTGACCTAGGGCAAAATCGGTGCCGGCTCAAAATTCTCGAAGAACAGCGCCTACACTTGATGATTTTCGATACTTTTTTATCCTAGAGGAGCGCGGATGGGGCCACGAAAAAGTTTGTGTCGCCCGGGCGCCGGTGTGCAGGGAGAGTTGAGCTCAGGTGCAAGTTTGCTTCGGTTGTGTGAAGAGAAGGTGAACCGCATGAGGGGAAGAAACGGGTCACGGCAGGGCTACACGTTTACTCCTTCGGTCACCGATTCCCCCCCCCCCCCCCCCCGCCCCCGAGCAGGATGTGGCATGGTGAAGAGGCGGTCGGGCGGCGGCGCTCGGGAGCTGGCGCGCTACTGCCGAGTGAAACCCGAGTAGACTTGGGGTGTAAGTCTACTGACCCGTGGGCCCCCTTCCCCTCTTCTTTTTCTTTCCATTTCCATTTGAGCTAGCAAACAAACTCCAATTTTTATCAAACTTGGAGGATAAGCCAAAAGAAATATGAGGAACACAATGGTGCTCTCAAATTTGAATTTCAGTGAAGTTGGAATTTGAAACTGAAGTTTGAATTCAAATTTGAATCTTCTCCCATTTAAATTCCAACAAATAAGAAATCTTTTCCAAACGAGCTGAAAATTTGCTGGGCTACCCGTGGATGTGTGAAGAACCATATGGTAAATTTAGGTCTTCGTGTTTGGACATTGTTACACGTTTACTTTAGCACTTGGAGCTCACACCTTCCAATTCAAATGTTTAAATTCTCTCTCATTTTCTCAGTGTGGATTTCAGCTCCACTTGCTAGACTTTTGGGATTTCACATCCCTTCCCACTTAAAAGAATCTCGTCCCGAGATTACAAAATAAGAGATAAAGATGTGAGAAGAATTACCCATGATGAGCTGCCATGAAATCCAGGTTGTTGGAGCGAAGGAATTCCTTGCTCTCCCATGTCGCTTCCTCAGCGGTGTGGTTGCTCCACAAAATCTTGTAGAACCACAGCGTTCGGTTTCGTGTGGTCCGAGCCTTCTCATAAATAATCGCCACCGGATATTCAGCATACGTCAAATCCGGTTGCAACTCGCCAATGTCTTCAGTGGGAACAGTAGCCATATACTTCAGACATTTCCGTAGTTGTGAAACATGGAAAACGTCGTGAACACCAGCGAGTGACGCCGGTAGTTCTAGTCGATGCGCCACTGGTCCATACTTCTCGGTGATAGCATAGGGTCCAATAAATCGGGGAGCGAGTTTCCCCTTCAAGCCGAATCGATGCACACCTTTCATCAGAGATACACGGAGGTACACGTGTTCTCCGACGTCTAAGTGTAGCAGCCTACGCCTTTTATCAGCGTAGCTTTTCTGCGGGGATTGAGCGGCCTTCAAGTTGGCTTGAATAATCTGAGCGCACTCTTCGACGTCGTTCACCACATCAACACTGAACATGACCTTTTCACCGTACTCGCACCAGTTCACTGGGGTGCAGCATTTGCGACCATAGAGAGCCTCATATGGTGCCATCTTGATACTCGCTTGATAGCCATTGTTGTACAAGAATTCCTCCAATGGTAGATGATCCCAGTTTCTGCCGTGTTGGATGGCACACGCTCTCAACATGTCTTATAATACTTGGTTCACCATCTCCGTTTGCCCATTTGTCTGAGGGTGATAGGTGGAGCTTCTACTCAGCTTAGTACCCAAAGCAGCATGCAACTGCTCCTAGAAATGAGCCACGAACAGTGCCCCTCGATTTGAGATTATCGTCTTGGGTACTCCATGCGTAACACCCTCAAAATTCATTCCTATGCATTGCACACATTTTTCATGTAGAGAAGCATTATAAAAGAAGTAGAAATGGAGAAATAACTATAGAAATGGAGAGAACTATAGAAATGGAGAAAGAACCATAGGAATGGAGAAAGGAACCATAGAAATGGAGAAAGAACTATAGAAATGGAGAAAGAACCATAGAAATGGAGAAAGAACCATAGAAATGGAGGAAGGAACCATAGAAATGGAGAAGGGCATATAGAAATGGAGAAATGGGACATAGAAATTGAGAGGGAAATGTAGAAATGGAGAGTGAGACATAGAAATATAGAGCGGAAAGTATAAATGGAGTAAGAGACATAGTAATGGTGGGGAATGGTAAAAAGATAGGTGAAATGAGCCAATTCCAGTTTCCCCAAATTTTCCCCCAAATCTCCAAATTCCCCAATTCCCCCAAAAAGGGGAATTTTCCCCACATTTGGGGAATTTCTCCCACATTGCTGCCACACCAAATTAATTGGGGAAAAGTTTGTTAGGATTTTACTCCAATTGGATTAGGATTCTCCCCCCTCCCCCCCCTTATAAATACAATCCAAACGCACCGCCCTTGGCAGCAGCCCCCCTTCCCCCCCCCCCCCCCAAGTCGGTGACTTGGAGGCCCTAGCCCCCAACTTGCTGAGTTGGACCCCCCTCTCGCGGGAGTTCAGTCGCCGGTGAGCCCCGCCGGTGAATGGAATCTCTAAAACACATAGGCACACCCCTCTAAACTGTTATTTTCAAAAATTTCTTGCTGCCGCACTTTTCTTGTCAATTCAGCCACCGCAAAGTGCTAATTTCAGCCCCTCTTTTCTCTTCTTTTGGACAGCAACACCTTTGCTTTCTTGCCCCATAGTTTCTGAAGTTTTGGGAGTTATTTATTACTTCTCTATGGTTTCTCATGTTTTATTTATAGATGCCAGTGACCAGGAGCACAACACGCATAAGAGCTCGTCCACCACCATTGAGGTGTCCGATGGACCGTATTGGGAGAAAGTCAAGACGGAACCTCATGATGAAGATGAAGTCAATAGTTATATGCATGAGGAAGAGGATCCGGAATAGGTGGAACCATTCGAAGACGACATGGAAGATGATCCACAAGAACAGCATTGGTACGCACCTCAGGAGGAGTTTCACGCGGGCTTGCACCCCGTGGAGCCTCATGAAACTATGACGGGAGGCGATAAACCCAAGGAGGAGCCACCCCTTGCTGAGACCAATAATGAAGGTGATGAATGGGCCAACCATTCAGTTCATGGATTTCAGTCCGATGGAATGGAAGGAGGACACACATCCAGGGACTGCAAAGAATTTCTGGATTGCTGCAGCTTATACCCAGAGTATCTCCTCGAGAAAGTCCCTCATCACGGACATGAAGAGTGGAAGGCTTATGTAACCATCCTATCTAACGGTAGGGTTGTCACTCGGCACTTCACACCAACATGGAGAGCTACAAGGGCAGAAGCTATCGATGATGCTGCATGGGAAGCACTCACCGGACTGTGCTACGCCTTCCGTGGACAGCTTGAGGACACAACTTTTGAGCTGCACCCGTATCGGAAGAGTGGTACAAGGGAGATCGTTGGACCCCATGTAACAGCTCCTTCCAACCCACAAGCTGCTGACAAGTTTCAGAGGTTGCTCGTGGAGTTAGGAAACAGGTACACAAGCGCACAAGAAGAGTCCGTTACCTCCGCAAGAAGCTGTATTTGCTGGAGAAACAAGAGGAGACTCGTGCCAATGCGGGATCAAATGGAGCACAAGCGTCATATAACCCTAAATGGACTGGCGACTCACCATGGCGTGCACCCATGTATGGACCACCTCCGTCACACGGCGAGAACAACACCGGTTCACATGATTAAGTTTAGGATTCCCACTGAATAAGCTGTGATAGGAACATTTTGATCGTAGTAGCTTGAATAAGAGTGGTGTGATGATCTTTTGTTATTGCTTGGTTTGTGTGCTGATGTGAGTTGTGGGACGCTTCGGCGAATGTCCACATCCACACATAGTAGAGAGATGTGATATGCTTCGGCACTTGTTCACATCCTCATGTAGGCTGAAATTAATAAAAGAAGATATTAGTTCATACACCTTGATGCATATAGTTTGGGGGAATCAATCTAAACTTCTATTTTCTATTCTACTCTACTGTCTCTCACAGATGGTGAGGGAAAATGCCAGCCGTCAAAGGAGGAACGCTCGTGGCAACAATGAACCACAAGAGGATGGCAACGTTGAAGTTACTGAAAATGCTAACCCCGTGGCTGATGCAAACAACCTTGAACGGTTGATGGCTATACAGAACCAGCTCATGCAAACTATGATACAAACGTTGGGAAGCTGCAAGCCAACAACAACAACAATCCTAACCCCGTTCCTGCACCCCCACCGCCACCACCGCCTCCACCGCCGGCTCACAACAGATTGGGAGAGTTCATGAGGAGTAGGCCGCCTACTTTTGCACAAGCTAATGACCCAATGGAAGCTGATGATTGGTTGAAGTCCATGGAAAAGAAGCTTGCTATTGTTCAGTGCAGTGATCGGGAGAAAGTTCTCTTCGCATTGCACCAACTTATGGGAGCAGCCGCTGACTGGTGGGACACTCTTTGCAATACTCATGTCAACCAGGAGACTATCACTTGGGCTGAATTCAAGGAAAGTTTCTGCTCTCATTACGTACCTGCCGGAGTCATGATGCTTAAAAGGCAAGAGTTTGAAAGTCACCACCAAGGAAGGAAGAGTGTGAATGAGTACCTCAACAAGTTCACGCAGCTGTCAAGGTATGCTCCAGAAGACGTTAACTCGGATCAAAGAAAGCAATACTTGTTCATGAGAGGATTGAACAATGAGATCTAAGTTCAGCTGCTCAACAATGATTATGCAAACTTCCAGAAGCTCATTGACAAAGCTATAGTGGTTGAGAGCAAGATCCGTGAGATCGAGCAAGTGGGCAAGAGGAAGATGCCATACCAGCCATAAGGGAGCAATGTATGTCCCAGTTTCATGCCACCAGCTGCACCACAGTATGGCTCGTCCGCTTCTACTTTCCGCCCTGCAAATCCAACTCGCCCTAATCAACCACCGCAGCAACGTCCTGTTATGCAAGCACCTCGTATGCCTTTGCCTCCTGCGCCCCATCCCAACATGGACGCCTATGCTCAAAACCAGCCTCGCCCCAACATTCCTGCTGTTGTGGGCAGCAAAGCATGCTTTTCATGCGGAGAGGCGGGACACTTTGCAAGTCAATGCCTGAAGAAAGGCCTTGGACAGCAGACCAACGCACCAAAACAGAACCCACGGCCTGATGGAGGAGCTACGCAAGGTAACCGTGGGCAGCAGAACTACGCTCGTGGCAACGTGAATCATGTCTCCGCTGAGGTAGCACAACAAGCTGAGGACGTCGTGATTGGTATGTTCCTTGCCAACTCCAATCCAGCCACTGTTTTATTTGATTCCGGAGCATCGCATTCATTCATATCATCCAAGTATGTTGCCAAGTATAATCTGCCCATATCACACATGAAACGCACTATGTTGGTTAATTCTCCAGGTGGAGAGATGAGGAATAATATAGTATGTCCAAAAGTAAACCTTAAAATAAGGGTGGTAGACTTTCTTACCAACCTTATTGTCTTGGATTCCCAAGGGATTGATATAATACTTGGAATGGATTGGTTAAGCAAGCATAACGGAGTGATTCAATGTGCTGAGAGGAGCGTGCAGTTGACAAATTAGCACGGTACTCGTATTGAATTCGAGTCAGCCCAATCGGCGACCAAGAAGGCAGTGTTGAACCACGTCGAAGAAGCAACGTTGGAAAGCATTCCGGTGGTTCAAGAATTTTCAGATGTGTTCCCGGAAGAACTTCCAGGTATGCCACCTGACCGGGACATTGAATTTGCCATTGATTTAGTACCTGGAACTGCACGTATAGCGAAAAGGCCATATAGGATGCCCGCTAATGAACTAGTGGAACTTAAGAAGCAAATTCAGGAGCAGCTCGTATTTTGTCCAAGATTGATCTTCGGTCGGTATACTTCCAGCTGAATATTAAGCCCTCTGACACACCCAAGACTGCGTTTCGAACACGGTATGGTTCGTATGAATATACCGTGATGTCTTTTGGGTTAATGAATGAACCCGCATACTTTATGTACCTCATGAATAAGGTCTTCATGGAGTACTTGGACAAGTTTGTCGTGGTTTTCATCGACGATATCATGGTGTATTCGAAAAGCAAGGAACAACATGAAGAACCCTTGAGATTGACGTTGCAGAAACTGCGAGAGCATCGATTGTATGCCAATTTCAGCAAGTGTCAATTTTGGCTAAAGGAGATATCATTCCTACGCCACATCATCCCTGAGGGAGGAGTATCGGTTGATCCAGGAAAAGTGGGAGATGTTTTAAAGTGGAACCAACCGCAGAATGTGAGAGATATCCGGAGTTTCCTTGGAATGGCTGGATACTACCGCCAGTTCATCAAGGATTTCTCCAAAATAGCGAAGCATATGACTGAATTGCTAATGAAGGGAAAAGCATTTCAGTGGACACCAGTGTACCAAGAAAGCTTTGAGGAGCTCAAGAAAAGACTAACCACAGCGCCGGTTTTGGTATTGTCGGACGTGAGCAAGAGCTTTGACATATATTGTGACGCATCAAGACAAGGGCTTGGATGTGTGCATGCAAGAAGGAAAAGTGGTAGCCTATGCATCGAGACAACTAAAGAAACATGTGATGAATTACCCCACACATGACTTGGAACTTGCAGCCGCGGTACATGCATTGAAGATTTGGAGACATTATATCCTTGACCACCGATGTGAGATCTATACGGATCACAAATTAAAGCCTCCATTATATGTAAAATCCCCAAAAGTGGTAGCAAGAAAATTCAGCTCATGTACACTTATGAAAAATGAGGGGAATTAAAACTTGGAATTATAATGGTGTAAGTTCAAAGTGAGGGTTTAGACTTCCCAAAACTTCCAAACATGGAGATCTAAATGCACAGCTTGGATCTTCATATTCCAAATATTCAACCTTCCAAATTTCAGCTCATTTGGAGGAGTTTTCATAATTGTTTGGAATTAAAAGGAAAAACCCTCTGATCTGAATTTCAAATTCCAATTCCCTCAATTTCAAAATTTGGTTTCACAACTGAGTCCTCCACCTTTGAATGAGCAGCCATGCCAAAAATTGGAAACTTTGGAGCTGGTTTGCTATATTTTTGAGGCAATCAAAGTTGAGAATTCAAACTCCTTTTCAAATTCAAATGATCAAACCACATCAAAATTTCACCCAAGAATTCAAATTCTTTGAATTCAGAAAGTTCAAACTATGACTTTGGGGTGAAGTCAGGCCTTTAATGTGGAGTTGCTGGGGTAAAATATCAGAGAAAATTTGGATAAGAATTAGAAATGGTGGGACCCCTTGGTCAGCCACACAAGAGAGCTGCCGCCTTAGATGACTGCGATCGAACAGCAGGGGCGCGACAGCTCCCGTTTCTGACCCACGCCCGAGGTGTGCCGCGCCACCTCCTGATTCTGCCGCCTACTTGATCATCCGCTCGTGCCACAGTCCCAGCACAGCCTCCCTTGCTCTCTCGGCCGTTCACCGACGTGTTTTCCCTTTCCCTGCTCATCACGAGTAGCCTCGACCGCCGCTCGGTCGCTCCATGCCGCCCGCCCGTCACCGACGCAACTCCGGCGTTGCCACACCCATTCGAGGTCGTAGGAAGGTGCGCAAGGCTCTCTAGTTCCTCTCTGACGACAGCCCATACCGTTCCACCGAGCTAATTCCGAGAACTGAGCATAAGTTCATCGTTCCACGTTCAAACTTGCTGCCACGACGCTGCACCGTCGAACGGCCACCCCCGACTCATTCACGCTCATCCAACCGGTGTTCTAGGTGCGTTGTCGACCCTTCTTGCGGTCCTCCCAGTTTGGAGCTAGGTTATAGCCTAGGTTGGCCGGAATTTGAAGTTTGTCACCGGCGGTTTCTTGGAACCGAGTTGAAAGAAAACGGGAATTCCACGGTCATATTGGGTTAGGTTTCACAAGAGTGTAGGCATAGGTTCTCCAAGCCATGACGACCCTTCTCGAGCAAACGGCAAGCAAAACCATGCAGAGGCCGAAGAGTTCTCTGTGTTTTTCCTCACGGCGGGGAAGAACCACTTCGGTCGCATGGTGAGCTCTTGTTTCCAGCCATTTTCCGAGGGATCAGGGTAGTGTTCCGAGCTCCCCATGTCACGGTGGTGCTGTAGGACCCAACCGCGGTCGATTTCCGGGCTTGCCGGGCGAGCACCATGCCGCCGGAGTCGCCAGAGTTACTGCCACCGTCGGGGAGGTATTCCCGGCCAGTTAGCGCCGCCACCAAGCTCACCAAAGGGTTCCTCGTTGGGTTTTAGGCACAGGCGGCGAGGGTTGAGCCGCTTAAGGCACGGGACAGCCGTTCCGGCGAGGCACGGCCGCTTCTCCGCCGAGAAGGCCGGCCGGGCGCGAGGTTGAAGAAGGTGGGGGCCTGCCCCACCTGTCAGTGGCACCGGGTAGGCGCCGGATCGGGGTACGGCTCGGGATCAGCTGTGGCTACGTGGATTAGCTCCGTAGCCCCCGGTGTTGCCGAGATCTCACTGGTCCGATTTAAAACAGTGGGCCCAGCCCAATTATTTGAAGTTTCTATTAGAGAAATAATTCCAGGAATTAGCTGATCTTTACAAGCCCATAACTTTGTGTAGAAAACTCCAAAAAGGGTGAGACCAATTTTGTTGGATTCCTCATGAGGCGTACTTCACAGAGAAACAAATTGCTTGCTACGAAAATGCCCAGGAATTTCTGTAGAATTTTTTATAGTAAATTATTTAGGGATTTATTACAGGAGCAATTCTTTATGAAATATTCCCAAATTTTGGTGGAAAATCCTCTTCATAGATACTGATCTCCAGTAAAAATTTGGGCTTCATTGGAGTTCATTTGCTAGGTCAAATTACCTTCTCAAGTTAAGCCTTTATTTGGAAATTCAAATTTACACAGAAACTGTTCAGCACTCCTGTCCAAACTTCGAAAATTCATATCTCTCTGATGGTAGCTCCAAAAATGGTGAAACAAATTTTTTTAGAACCGTGGAGACTTACCCTAATCAGATCTTCCACTATTAGCTATGTCAAAGCTCTTGAATTGGGATCAAAATTCAGAGAAGCATTGTACTTGTAGGAATTTTAAATACTACATTGTGCAATGACATATCTCCAAATATGGCTCAAATCATCCTTAGAGAGTCTAGTATCCACTGTAGGAGTCCCAAAGCCAATTAAGGATCCTAAATAGCAGTAGCTATGAATAGAAGTTCAATTCTTATAAATCCTTAATACTTACACATGTATTTTATTACATTTCATAATAGTGACCGAAGTTGAGGACGCACCGGAGCCCTCGGACGTGCTCCCACCAGAAGCTAACTTCTTCTCTGACTCGCAACAAGGCAAGCCCCTGTTTGCACTTAAGTACCTTTTATAAAGTTCTTTATTTGTATCACTTATCTAGGGTGAATGTTTGCATTAGAGTTAGGGTGATTGAAACCTCACTTTCATAACCTTTTAAATCCTATGAAGGGTCGGGTAGCTTACAGAGCCGACGAGTAGACAAGGCCCCGCTAATATGCTTAGGACCTCGGTAGAAGTCGAGTAGTTGGAATCTACTAGCGAGGTAAGGTTTATCACACGGTTTGGTCAGAATAGAAAAAGGCTTAAGAGTGGTGAAAATGAGACCCAGCAGGGGGGATAGGAAGCAGTGGGCGGAGGTCTCACGTGCGTAGCCCTGTTGGTGTCGATTGAGGACCGAGTCGTGTGAGGGCTTGATGAACAAGTATCGAACAGTACCGGATGGCATACTGACATAAGCAGGAAACCGATGTAATTGGTTAACCTGGGTGCCGGGGCTTACCCAACCGTAAATAGGAGTGGGTTAAGGGTAGCAAGGCGTAAATCTGCCGGTGGGCACAGTCACGCTCCACGCGGGGACCTCCTGCCCGTTACGGATGGACCGGTTCGGCATTTGGATTGCCTTTGAAAGGTTGTTGCATACAACAGAGTAGGAAGGGTGTGGAATCACGCTTCTGAAAGTGGGTGTATGCAACGTGTTGTCCGGGTGTCTCCTGATTGCAATCACCGTCCCTCGCGGTTATTTGAGTACCGCTTGTTCACTATTTCGTGACGTAGTAAGAAGTAAAGTAAGCCAGTTGAATGATAATATGCTGTGATGATAGAGTAATGTTTTGGAAACCATGTCTGCTGTAGATGTAGAGCTAATTAAGTTTACTTTCCGCTTTCGCATCACCACATCGGAGGAAAGTGTTTCTTGTTTGATTGTGGACTTCCGATGTGAGGGCTGCCTAAGGAACATGAATTTGTTGCTATAAAACTTAAAGTAAGGATCAACTTATAGGCATGCCTTTGTCGCAAATTCCTTTTCCTATCATACACCTCCCTGCATGTAGAGTTCCATGCCTAGGTCAGACGGTTAAGCCTTGCTGAGCCATCGTGCTCACAGTTGCAATATTTGAGCTGTATGCAGGTGAGAGCTATGAGGAGGGTTCCGAGGATGAGGCGATGCCCCCGTCAGGGTACACAGCCGAGATGGAGCCCTGTACGCCGCCGTGATTTCTCCGGTTCCATGCTGCTAGCGTGTAGTGTCCCCGGGCTGGACGGCTGCACTTTTGCATAGTTAGGATGAGAGGCTACTAATGTACATTACTTCCGTTGTATAGTTATATTTTGTAAAAGACTTCCGCTGTTTTATATCAAATAAAAGTTTGTATGTTGTTCTTTATACTTTTCGTGTATGCTGTTGGATGCCGCATCGTACGACACCACCCTATGCGATCCTGGAGTGGGTGAACCACGGGGTGGTCCCCACAGTCGTGGTATCAGAGCCGCATTGGGAATAGCACGCTCAAAAAGAGCCTATTTTAAAAAATTTAGAAGTTGTCGAGTGAGGATTAGTTATTAAGCCCACATAAGGTCTATGATAGTAGTAGTTACTAAGGTGGAAAAGCTAACTTATGTGTTATACATTATGTAACGACGCTCCGACGTCAGGTAAGAGGTAAGTTACGCCACCGCAGGCGGATCAATTGCGGTAACTCACCATACGAGTAATAGTATGGGATGGTATACCGTAGCTTGGCACGGTAGTTAATATGAGTATCTGGACCTCTCTATGGTCCTGAGAGCATATGAAAACGCTGATCTCCAGTGTGCTTTAGGCAAAAGTGAGAATACCCCATCGTGTGGTAAGCAACACGATAGTATGCAACTCTTGAACGTTCAATGTTCAAAGGGCCATACACAGCGCTCGCCATCGGCGTGCCTCAACGGTCATGAGGTAGTAGGTGGTATCCGTTGGGTTGATAAAATTCCCAACCGTGACGACCCGTTCGCGCTCTACTCCGGTTCCCCGTCGTGTGGTGTGAAAACATGACCATGTACCTTGAGACGTGGCTTGACTCAAGGACGATCCGTATGGCAATGATACGGACCGTATGTCTTTATTATGATATGGAACTGTCTGAAATGTCAAAAACCCTTGTGTGCACAATTATTGTGTGTTGTTCTGCAGGTACATTAACCACGTTAGTGCATGACGTGTAGTAACCGTTTGTGAGGGACGTCTTTAGTTCCACCATTTGACCCGTATAAGCCGGAATACCGGTTTAGGATTTTTCTTTGGTGAGGAAACGTAGTACCGACTGCATAAAAGTTTATTTTCAAAGAAAAGAGTAAAAATGAAGTTTAGGAATCCATTTAGGGGTTAGTAAACTCCTATATTGAACTAAGAGTCAATTGGGAGTATAGATTCAGTCTAAAAAACTAGGAATAATTTCCCCTGTCTTCGGCAGAGATTTTGCTGAACTTGAACAGGGAATAACTTAATATTGGTTGAACCAATGGAGGTGTGGGATACCATTCTGGAAAGTTTTAGAAGTCCTCTACAACTTTTCTGTAGAGCTCCAGAACAAAATCTCCCTCCAAATGGACGAAAATTTCAGAAGAGTACGTACTGTCCAGAAACAGGTCAGACCAAATGCTCTCTGGAATTTGAGGGGGCCCGACCCCGATCACGGGGCCGTGCCGCCTTGCCCGAGGAATCGCATTGGTTGGTGCCGTGTTATGCGGCACCCAACAACACACATATAAGGAACACAGTATTACATAAACCAAAACGGAAGCTTACAACTGTTCTTTGTAAATAATTTACATAAAATAGCTACAGCAGAAGTCTATAAACAGCTCACGTTGAATAACTATGAAGCACCGAGAAGAGGTCCAGCCCGCGGACTCCTCTCGCTAGCAACACGAAGACAAGGCAGCGGCTAGGTTCTCCAAGGGTGACATGACTCGGAAGTTCCCGAGTCTCACCGGACAACCTTCTTTATAGCGTCGATGCTTACCTGCAAAACCACTTATATAGCAAGAGTGAGCACAAAGGCTCAGCAAGACTTAACCGTCTCTCCTAAAGCATGGAACTCTATGTGAAAGTAACCTAAGACCTAAGCCTGTCCTTTGCGAAAAGACTCGCCTACGAGTTCATCCTTAACTTTCAGATTTTAGCCATAATAGTAGTGACCTTGCGCCCAGCAACATTGGAACTCCACAATCAAACAAGAAACACTTCATTCCAATGTTACTTGTCCCAAGGTGAAAAATAAATTTAGTTTGCTCTATCTCTACTTCAAACATGGTTTTCATGCAACTTAACATTATCACAACAGCAATTATACTTTTTGCAAACTGTTTCCACACAAGTTGATTAACTACGTCACAACATGGGAGCAAGCGGTACTCAATAACCGCGAGGGACGGTGATTCGAATCAAACACTACCCGGATAACTCGAGACATACGCCCGCCTCTGAAGACCCAACTCTGGCGTCCTTCATTACGTCGTATGTGGCAACCTTTCTCAGGACACTAAACTGTAGAACCGGTCGCGCCGTCTCGGGCTCATAGGTCTAACGAGACGATGTGGTATGCCTCTACAATCCAGTGAACCTGGTACATCGGTTTCCTGATTCCCATATGTCAGTAAGCATCCGGTACACAACTCAATACTTGCTCCTGGACGCGGCATAGGCATCGGTCCTTAACCGACACAGGCAGAGCTACTCGACCAAGACCTCGTCTTGTCGCAGCCTAACCCCTCTGCCCGGTCTCATCTTTAGAAATGTAAACTTTAGTTTGCTTCTTTCCCCAACCACACTTATGATATCCTAAACTATGGCTCGCGAGTAGATTCCAACTACTCGTCTTCTACCGGATGCCCCAGTCTATTTAGCATTGCCCTATGCTACAGCGATGACACATTTCTACCCTTGACCTCAGGGTTCATGTTTGGTTATGCAAGTGGAGTATCACTCATCCTTGACCTAATGCACATACAAACCTTGACCAAACGTAGTGAACAAAGGGAAAACTTTTAAAAACAACTTAAGTGCAAACCGGGGCTTGCCTTGGTTTTGCAGGTGACTTAAGTCAGATAAGATAAAGTTAGTTGCTGATGATGACTTGAAGCTTAATTCCTGCCTTCTTGCTCCTTGATCAAATCTTCACTTATCCACGTTTAAGCACTACACGTTATGAACATGCATATCTTTAATTGTAAAACTTTTTGCTAACAAATGCTACAGACAAGTTTAAACTGGAACTTTGTTTAAGAATTTAAAATGACACTGGGGTGGTGGTTTGGATGTGTGTCTAAGCACTATCCTCAAGTGGGAAGTGAGGTTCATCACTTGGGTGGTGATCACCTAATGAGGTTGAATAGGACATAATGATCCAAGGCTCCAATGGAGCTGGGAATTTTCTTGGGGGTTCCTTGTCACAAGAAAGTCTTCTGGACCAAAATTTAGAACATTTCACTAAGTGGATCACCCAGAACAATTCCCTAAGCATTTAAGCATAAAGGACTTAATTCTGATTAAACTTGCACTTTCATGCAAATCTAAGTGAACCATAATTTCCTACATAGCTCAGCGAGTGTGCCTGAATTTTCCTAGGATTTTTGGAGCTAAGGAATGGCTAGAACTGAATTTCCAAGTTTTGGAAATTCTCTGAAAATGTTTCTGTATTCATTTGAATACAGAAACTTGAAATTGGAATTATCCTAACTAAATCAACTCTAAATGAGCTGAAACTTTTACAGGAGCCTCCTAATATCCTGAAGAATATCCTGGCAAAATTTGGGGAATTTTGGATGAACCAAACTCCCTCTAAAATTCTTTTGCTAAAAAGCTTTAATGAATTTTCCAGAATTTTCTGTTGGTTTTCATGCAAATGGGGTTGCATACATGGATAGAGTTTTTCATACTGAATCCAACCCAATTTGAATCACTAAATTTGGAGCTCCCTAGCAAAAGTTATGAATTTCTAAACTTTGTTTGAAATCTGGAATTAATTTCTTACAGACAATCTAACTGGACCCACGGTTTAAAAGGGCAGCCAATAGAATTTGAGGACACACGGGTCTACACAGTTATCCGCCCGTAGCCACAAACGATCAGTAGCCACAGGGGATCCTGTTTAAATTCTCGGCGGCTGACAGGTGGGACCATCACCTTCTTCAACCTCCCGCTCTCCCTCTTTCCCGCGCCCGCGCTCCCTCGCCGGCAGGAACATCCCCCACCCGGTCCCCCTGTTCCCCGGTTGTCTCCCGGCCCGAAGTCTTCCGCCTGGGGGTTTTTGAGGGCGGGAAGGCCATTCCCGGGGTTTGCGTGGGCTGTAGAGGACCGCAAGGGGTCGGGCGACGGGCAGCGGCCTCGGCCCTTGTCCGGCGACGTCGGCCGGCCTCCCTACTGACCCAAATCCGCGGATTTCTTGGTCCAGAGCACCAGTGACTCATGGCCGGGGTCATCATGCAAGCAACCAAGCTCGGAAACGCTCCCAACTACCAAGTCATCGTTCGCCCTAGCTTAAAAACTGGTGTCCGACACAAAAACTCGAAGAACAACGTCGAAGCTCTATTATTCTTTCGGATTTTTGGTGTCAGTGACTCACAAGGTGGTCTCTAACCCATCTCATGATCAGCATGAGCCAAGAATGGCTGTTGATCACGAATTTTGGGAAATCCCCCAACCACGGCTTATGGACACCTCGTCGGTTTTTCTAGAAATTCCCGGGCTACCGTGGATGAATTGCCTAGGGTCTTTGGCAGTGTGAAGAGAAGAGAGTGGCGCACCTATTCGCTGTTCAAACCATGGTGTGACACGGCCTGTACCGCCGGGGCGTCGAGGAGGCGCGGCGGCGGCTTGAACCGAAGCTTCACGGCAAGTTCTTGTTGTGTACCGCGCACAAGGGCAGGTGGGATGGGTTGGGTAGCTCGAGGATGATCAGTGGGTTCTTGCGCATGTCTCCATGAGCTCAGATGGCCGTGCGAAGGACGAGCAGCGCCGAGCGAGGATCGGCGCTGAGGTTTGGTCGAGCGGCGGCTCTCGGTGTTCGGCGCAGGACTAATAGGCCCGAGTGGGGGGTCGGCTGGGGCAAAAGATCACGCCGCGACGTGATGACCGACTCAAGGAGGTCGCCAGCGCGAGGGGGGGGTGAGGCGGTGGCCTCGGTGGCGCCCCGGTGTCGCTCGGGGGAAAGCCTCGGCCGCTAGAAACAGGAAGTTTTCTTCGAGGGTAAGTTTAAAGATTACTATGACATGTGGGGCCCACCCCCTTTCTTATCCCCAAAACATCTCCAAATCTTTGGCACATGCAAATTCAGCCCTGAGGTACTCCAATTAAAAAGTTATTTGGCAATTTGACCAGTTGTGCCTCAATTTTAAATTTAAATTCAAATTTGGGTGAAATTTACAAGTTCCTTTGATATTCATATCAAAGCACCTCCAAATTTGCTCAAAACTTGGCTCCCTCATAATTTGGACCTGAGAAACTCAAATATAACCTCTGATCTTTGAGTTGGCTTTTGCAACTACAACTTCTCCAACATCAGTTTGAATTTTACCTTTTTGGAGATGGCCCTCCTCTTTTTGGAAGTGACCCACTTAGTTCAAACTGAATTCAAAGTTTTATTGCACATGCCAACACTTTCATGAGGAACACAAAAGTTTTTGTAAGTCCCATTTCATGCATATAAACTCAACTTTATTCACAGCTCAAGTTTTCTATTCACAAGTTTTGGGACTTTTACATTCCTCCCCCCTTAAAAAGAATCTCGTCCCGAGATTCATGATTAAGGACAAGGTGGAGAGGACAGTTACTCAACATACGCCTCTAACAACTCTGGATGATTGCGTTGCAAATATTCCTCGCTTTCCCATGTAGCTTCGTCGGACGTGTGATTTTCCCATAGCACCTTGAAAAATCGCAGCGTCCGATTTCTGGTTTCGCGAGTCTTTTCATCAATTATCCGGGTTGGTCGCTCAACATAAGTGAGGTCCGGCTTCAAATCTGCTATGTCTCCCGTGAGAACCTCCGTTGGAACTTTTAAACACTTCCGCAACTGAGATATGTGGAAGACATTATGCACTCCGGCTAAGGCTGCCGGTAGCTCCAAACGGTATGCCACGGGTCCACACCTTTCCATGATGGCGAAGGGACCGATAAAACGCGGAGCTAGTTTCCCTTTCACTCCGAATCGGTGAATGCCCTTCATGGGAGATACGCGGAGGTAGACGTGGTCCCCAACATGAAAGTTTAGAGGACGACGTCTCTTATCCACATAGCTCTTTTGCCTGGACTGAGCGGCTTTCAGATTTTCCTGAATAAGCCTCACCCGCTCTTCTGCTTCATTTACGAGATCAATCCCGTAAATAACTCTCTCGCCGGATTCACACCAGTTCAAGGGTGTGCGGCACTTCCGGCCGTAGAGAGCTTCATAAGGCGCCATTTTGATACTTGATTGATACCCGTTGTTATATGAGAACTCCGCCAACGGTAAGTGATCATCCCAGCTCTTACCGTGGTGGATGATACATGCTCTCAGCATATCTTCAAGTATTTGATTCACCCTCTCCGTTTGTCCATCGGTTTGAGGGTGTTACGCGGAGCTTCGAATCAATTTAGTTCCCAAGGATGTGTGTAGCTGTTCCCAGAAACGGGATACGAACAGCGATCCTCTGTCGGAGACAATGGTACGGGGAACTCCGTGCAGGCATAAGATTCGTGCTATGTATAACTCCGCATACTGCTTGGCGCTGTAGTTGGTATGCACCGGAATGAAACGTGCCGATTTGGTTAATCGATCAACGATTACCCAAATCGAGTCATGGTGGCGGGTGGTCATCGGCAACCCAACGATGAAATCCATACTCAAGTCTTCCCACTTCCATGCCGGTATTTGTAGCGGTTGCAGCAGGCCCGACTTCTTCACATGGTCGGCCTTAACTCTTCGACACGTATCACATTCTGAAACGTATTTTGCAACTTCACGTTTCATACGTGTCCACCAAAACTTCTTCCGGAGGTCTTGGTACATTTTATTGCTGCCAGGATGAATAGAAAATTTGGATAAGTGAGCCTCATCCAAAATTTTCTTCCGCAGCCTCATATCACGGGGTACGACTATCCGGTCCTTGAACCACAAGGTATCTTCCTCATCTAACTGGAAACATTTCATCTCCCCGTTCTTTAACCTCCTTTTGATATGAGCCATGCCCTTGTCTTTCTTTTGAGCTGCCATAACCTCCTCTTTTATTGTGGGTATGAGAGCTAGGTTATGCAGAGCTCCAAATGGAACCAAGTAAAGACTTGGTTCTTCCTCTTCTATCGGCGTGATGGTTAGGCTATGAATATGAGACTTCCGGCTGAGTGCGTCGGCAACCACATTTGCCTTGCCCGGATGATAATGAATTTCAATCTCATAGTCCTTGATCAGCTCCAACCATCGCCGTTGTCGCATATTCAACTCTTTCTGAGTGAATATGTATTTCAAACTTTTGTGGTTGGTGTAGAGATGAACCAGATTTCCCAATAGGTAATGTCTCCACATCTTCAACGCTAACACCACGGCAGCCAGTTCGAGATCATGAGTTGGATAATGTTGCTCATGATTCCGTAATTGCCGTGATCCATCTGCGACCACACGTCCTCCTTGCATGAGTACACAACCAAGCCCGACGCCGGATGCATCACTATAAACATCAAAAGGCTTGGTTGTATCCGGTTGAGCTAGAACCGGAGCTGTTGTGAGGTGTTTTACCAACGCTTGAAAAGCTTCCTCACATGGTTTGCTCCAATCATATGTGATGCCCTTCTTCAGTAGCTCCGTCATAGGTTTGGAGATTTTTGAGAAGCTCGGGATGAACCTTCGGTAATATCCCGCCAAACCCAAGAAGCTACGAACTTCATGGACTGATGTTGGAGACTTCCATTTCAGCACTTGTTCAATCTTGCTTGGATCAACAGCAATGCCTTCCGCTGAAATAATATGTCCAAGAAATGGCACTTGGTTGATCCAGAATTCACATTTACTAAACTTTGCATAGAGCTTGTGGTCTCGCAGTCGTTGGAGCACAATATGCAAATGTTTAGCGTGTTCCTCTTCAGATTTGGAATAGACCAAAATGTCGTCGATGAATACCACGACGAACTGATCCAGCTCCGGCATGAACACCGAGTTCATAAGGTACATAAATTGAGCCGGAGCATTGGTCAACCCAAATGACATGACAAGATACTCATAGAGTCCATATCTTGTCGAGAATGCTGTTTTCTGGACATCTTCCGCTCGAATCTTGATTTGATGATATCCCGACCTTAAGTCCATCTTGGAGAAGACTTTAGCACCCACTAGTTGATCGAAGAGGATATCAATTCTTGGTAGTGGATACTTGTTCTTTATGGTCACAGCATTTAAAGGACGATAATCGACGCATAGCGTCAGCGTCTCATCCTTCTTCTTCACGAACAACGCTGAGCAACCCCATGGTGATGAACTTGGACGAATAAACCCCTTGTCCATCAGATCTTTCAGTTGCTCCTTCAATTCTGCTAATTCATTCGGAGCCATTTTGTATGGTCTCCGAGAGATCGGCGTGGTTCCCGGTATCAACTCTATTTTGAACTCCACCTCGCGCTCAGGTGGTAGGCCTGGAAGGTCTTCGGGAAACACGTCCGGATATTCACGGACTACCGGAATGTCTTCTAACTTGCACACCTCGGCATTATATACTTCCGAGCCTTTAGAAACCGCTTCGCCGAGATACAAAGTTTGACGTCCGTGAAGTGGAGAGTCCAAGTGAACACTCCTGTTCTCGATGTCCAGGACAGCCTTATGGAAGGTCAACCATGATATTCCCAATATGGCATTGATTCCCTGGTCTTCGAGAATGATGAGGGTGGTAGGATAAATTTTTCCACCCAAGCAAAGTGGTGCTCGAGAAACGACTTCATTAGTTGAGATGTCTCCACCTGGCGAATGAATAAGGTAAGAACCTTTTGTGACAGTTGTGGGGATCTGATCCCGGATTACCGTTGCCCGGCTAATGAAGTTATGTGTCGCACCAGAGTCGAATAAAATGACAACCGGCTTGTCATTTAAGGTGAACCTGCCGGCAAGAACAGGTCCTCCCTTGGGCAGATCATCGACTGACACATAATTGACGGTTCCCACCTTTGACATAGCTTTCCTGGGCTGCCCAAGATCACTTTTTGGAACTGGACCCGCAGACACAATGTTACTGCTCGGTTCAGTTGCTTCATTGACGTTGGGCTCATTGTCAACCTGAAGTGGGACAGCACTCGGTTCAACTGAGAAATCACCTTGTTCATCTTCAGCCTCTTGAGGGTAATAATGTTCTAGTGCACCTTGTTGACACTGAGGTGCATAAGAAATAAGTTGCTGCTGCGGTAGGGGTGAATAAGACCTCTGTGGAGTAGAAGAGTCGTCACACTCCCAGAATGATTGCACCTCTTGTGGAATCTCTCGACCGGAAGGTGAACGGATTACCAACCGATACTTCTGAGGTAGACGATTGTCTTCATCTTGTGATGAATCCCTCTCCCTCTTTTCCTTGAGGTAGAGGTTGGAATAATATTCTTGAGCGATAGTACAGCTCACAAACTCATCAAAATTCTCTCGGCTAACTTGAGCCAATTCACATCGCAGCCTAGCAGTCAGCCCTCGGTAGAAACGATAACCTTTCATGGCTGGTGATTTCACATAGTCAGGAACATATTGAGCTAAGCGATTGAATTCCTTCGCATACTCAATAACACTCATGTCCCCTTGCTTTAGACTCCAGAACTCATCCAGACTGGTTTGCATTATGCCCACAGGGATGAAACGAGCACGAAATGCAGCCTGGAACTCCGCCCATGTGACACGATGCCCTGCTGGTTGAACAGCAAGGTACTCTGCCCACCATGCTCCAGCAAAGCCGTGAAGCTGTTGAGCGGCATATAGAGTCTTCGAGAACTCGTCACATCGGATCAACCCAAGCTTGGACTCAATGACACGTAACCAGTGATTTGCTTCACAATGGTCAGCCGCCTCGGAGAATACCGGCGGTTGTGTCGCCAAGAAATCCAGATACGTGCTCTGGGTTGGCATGTGATGTTGAGCTTCTCGATCTATGCCTTGCTGAACTAGAGTTTGGAGAGTTTCATTCATTTTGGCCATAATTTCTGCCAATCCGGTTGGCGATGGCTCTTGTGATGAAGTCGAGTCATTCCCACCTCGACTGGAACCTCCAATTTCCATTTGAGAATGTGTACGTACCATACTGCACGAAACAAAATTTTGAGTCAATCAAAATTCTATCTCAGTAGTAAGTAAAGATAAGTAAAACATGAACATGTCATGAACTTTATGAAAGCATAACCACATTCATGTTTAAACAAATCTTATGTACGCTAAGCTAATCAGCGGGACTACCCTGACCAGCTCACACAAACTCCAAATTTTACTCAAGTCATCAACAGATTCTAGACTTGAGTTCAATACCAAAGTTTTAGTAAACTTCAGTATCTTTCCAACCAGTACTTATGTGCTCATTAAGGATTTTTCTATAGGAAGTTATGGCTTAAAAACAGAAAGGTCCAGAGAGGTTTTTGTTACTGTCCTGGTTCTGAACAGTTTGCCTTCAACTGGACTTTTCACCCATGTAACATGTGATTATGCTCTGGAGGCCTACAAGGAAGTTGTAGAGCACTTGAAAATATTTCCAGAACTGTATCATACACCTTATTTGGGTCAAGCTACTCAGAGTTATGCTCTGTTAAAGTCCAGCAAGAATTTCTGCCAGAAACAGAGCTCTCTGTTTTTGAAAACTTTGACACCTAGTTATACTCTCATTTGAATCTTAGCTCAAAATAAGAGTTCAATAACTAATATTTGTTTCAAACTTCCATATTTAGTTGAAAGTTAGCTCATGAATCATTTCTTCATAGGGAAGAGGTTCTTATGTGTAGTACGGTGTCGATGCACCGTAAGAATCATGTCGGTACTACGTAGCATCACCAAATAAAAATCCTAACCGGATTACACCGGCATATACGTACTATCAGTGGCACTAAGACGGTCTCTCGCACACGTGTACTACACGGGATACGTACGTGGTTAGTACCTGCAGAAAAACACTCAATGATGGTGCACTCAAAGGTTGTTTCATTACAGGCAGTTCCATATTGGAAAGTAAATACAAACGCCCGTATCATTGTCATACGGCCGTCCTTGAGTTAAGTCACGTCTCAAGGTACGCGATCGTGTTTCAACACCACACGACGGGGAACCCGAGTATGTCATGAACGGGTCGTCACGGTTGGGAATGTTATCAACCCAACGGATACCACCTACTGCCCTGCAGGGCACGCCGATGGCAAGCGCTGCGTATGTTCTCCTGGGCTACTTCCAGATGAACACACTATCGCGTTACTGACCACACGATGGGGTCTCCACTTACTTGCCTAATGCACGCTAGGGATCAGCGTTTCATATGAACTCAGGAACATGAAGAGTCCAAGAGTTTCATATTAACATCTCACACCAAGCTGTGAGATATAACCCTGAACCACTTTCCTCGTCAGGGGAGCTAACCAAAATTGAACCGCTTTCGGTGGCGTTCCTTACCATTCTTACCTGAATGTAGGTGTGTCGTTACATAATGAAAATTCAGAATTAAAACACATATGTTAGTCTTGCACTTTAAGTAACTACACTACTATAGTCCTTATGTGGGCCTAATATCGTTTCCTCACCGTATCCTAAGTTTTTGTCGCAATACGATCCTTACTCCGTGTGCTATTACCAATGCGGCTCTGATACCACGCTGAGGGGGACCGACCCCGATCACGGGGCCGTGCCGCCTTGCCCGAGGAATCGCATTGGTTGGTGCCGTGTTATGCGGCACCCAACAACACACATATAAGGAACACAGTATTACATAAACCAAAGCGGAAGCTTACAACTGTTCTTTGTAAATAATTTACATAAAATAGCTACAGCAGAAGTCTATAAACAGCTCACGTTGAATAACTATGAAGCACCGAGAAGAGGTCCAGCCCGCGGACTCCTCTCGCTAGCAACACGAAGACAAGGCAGCGGCTAGGTTCTCCAAGGGTGACATGACTCGGAAGTTCCCGAGTCTCACCGGACAACCTTCTTTATAGCGTCGATGCTTACCTGCAAAACCACTTATATAGCAAGAGTGAGCACAAAGGCTCAGCAAGACTTAACCGTCTCTCCTAAAGCATGGAACTCTATGTGAAAGTAACATAAGACCTAAGCCTGTCCTTTGCGAAAAGACTCGCCTACGAGTTCATCCTTAACTTTCAGATTTTAGCCATAATAGTAGTGACCTTGCGCCCAGCAACATTGGAACTCCACAATCAAACAAGAAACGCTTCATTCCAATGTTACTTGTCCCAAGGTGAAAAATAAATTTAGTTTGCTCTATCTCTACTTCAAACATGGTTTTCATGCAACTTAACATTATCACAACAGCAATTATACTTTTTGCAAACTGTTTCCACACAAGTTGATTAACTACGTCACAACATGGGAGCAAGCGGTACTCAATAACCGCGAGGGACGGTGATTCGAATCAAACACTACCCGGATAACTCGAGACATACGTCCGCCTCTGAAGACCCAACTCTGGCGTCCTTCATTACGTCGTATGTGGCAACCTTTCTCAGGACACTAAACTGTAGAACCGGTCGCGCCGTCTCGGGCTCATAGGTCTAACGAGACGATGTGGTATGCCTCTACAATCCAGTGAACCTGGTACATCGGTTTCCTGATTCCCATATGTCAGTAAGCATCCGGTACACAACTCAATACTTGCTCCTGGACGCGGCATACGCATCGGTCCTTAACCGACACAGGCAGAGCTACTCGACCAAGACCTCGTCTTGTCGCAGCCTAACCCCTCTGCCCGGTCTCATCTTTAGAAATGTAAACTTTAGTTTGCTTCTTTCCCCAACCACACTTATGATATCCTAAACTATGGCTCGCGAGTAGATTCCAACTACTCGTCTTCTACCGGATGCCCCAGTCTATTTAGCATTGCCCTATGCTACAGCGATGACACATTTCTACCCTTGATCTCAGGGTTCATGTTTGGTTATGCAAGTGGAGTATCACTCATCCTTGACCTAATGCACATACAAACCTTGACCAAACGTAGTGAACAAAGGGAAAACTTTTAAAAACAACTTAAGTGCAAACCGGGGCTTGCCTTGGTTTTGCAGGTGACTTAAGTCAGATAAGATAAAGTTAGTTGCTGATGATGACTTGAAGCTTAATTCCTGCCTTCTTGCTCCTTGATCAAATCTTCACTTATCCACGTTTAAGCACTACACGTTATGAACATGCATATCTTTAATTGTAAAACTTTTTGCTAACAAATGCTACAGACAAGTTTAAACTGGAACTTTGTTTAAGAATTTAAAATGACACTGGGGTGGTGGTTTGGATGTGTGTCTAAGCACTATCCTCAAGTGGGAAGTGAGGTTCATCACTTGGGTGGTGATCACATAATGAGGTTGAATAGGACATAATGATCCAGGGCTCCAATGGAGCTGGGAATTTTCTTGGGGGTTCCTTGTCACAAGAAAGTCCTCTGGACCAAAATTCAGAACATTTCACTAAGTGGATCACCCAGAACAATTCCCTAAGCATTTAAGCATAAAGGACTTAATTCTGATTAAACTTGCACTTTCATGCAAATCTAAGTGAACCATAATTTCCTACATAGCTCAGCGAGTGTGCCTGAATTTTCCTAGGATTTTTGGAGCTAAGGAATGGCTAGAACTGAATTTCCAAGTTTTGGAAATTCTCTGAAAATGTTTCTGTATTCATTTGAATACAGAAACTTGAAATTGGAATTATCCTAACTAAATCAACTCGAAATGAGCTGAAACTTTTACAGGAGCCTCCTAATATCCTGAAGAATATCCTGGCAAAATTTGGGGAATTTTGGATGAACCAAACTCCCTCTAAAATTCTTTTGCTAAAAAGCTTTAAAGAATTTTCCAGAATTTTCTATTGGTTTTCATGCAAATGGGGTTGCATACTTGGATAGAGTTTTTCATACTGAATCCAAACCAATTTGAATCACTAAATTTGGAGCTCTCTAGCAAAAGTTATGAATTTCTAAACTTTGTTTGAAATCTGGAATTAATTTCTTACAGACAATCTAACTGGACCCACGGTTTAAAAGGGCAGCCAATAGAATTTGAGGACACACGGGTCTACACAGTTATCCGCCCGTAGCCACAAACGATCAGTAGCCACAGGGGATCCTGTTTAAATTCTCGGCGGCTGACAGGTGGGACCATCACCTTCTTCAACCTCCCGCTCTCCCTCTTTTCCGCGCCCGCGCTCCCTCGCCGGCAGGAACATCCCCCACCCGGTCCCCCTGTTCCCCGGTTGTCTCCCGGCCCGAAGTCTGCCGCCTGGGGGTTTTTGAGGGCGGGAAGGCCATTCCCGGGGTTTGCGTGGGCTGTAGAGGACCGCAAGGGGTCGGGCGACGGGCAGCGGCCTCGGCCCTTGTCCGGCGACGTCGGCCGGCCTCCCTACTGACCCAAATCCGCGGATTTCTTGCTCCAGAGCACCAGTGACTCATGGCCGGGGTCGTCATGCAAGCAACCGAGCTCGGAAACGCTCCCAACTACCAAGTCATCGTTCGCCCTAGCTTAAAAACTGGTGTCCGACACAAAAACTCGAAGAACACCGTCGAAGCTCTATTATTCTTTCGGATTTTTGGTGTCAGTGACTCACAAGGTGGTCTCTAACCCATCTCATGATCAGCATGAGCCAAGAATGGCTGTTGATCACGAATTTTGGGAAATCCCCCAACCACAGCTTATGGACACCTCGTCGGTTTTTCTAGAAATTCCCGGGCTACCGTGGATGAATTGCCTAGGGTCTTTGGCAGTGTGAAGAGAAGAGAGTGGCACACCTATTCGCTGTTCAAACCGTAGTGTGACACGGCCTGTATCGCCGGGGCGTCGAGGAGGCGCGGCGGCGGCTTGAACCGAAGCTTCACGGCAAGTTCTTGTTGTGTACCGCGCACAAGGGCAAGTGGGATGGGTTGGGTAGCTCGAGGATGATCAGTGGGTTCTTGCGCATGTCTCCATGAGCTCAGATGGCCGTGCGAAGGACGAGCAGCGCCGAGCGAGCATCGGCGCTGAGGTTTGGTCGAGCGGCGGCTCTCGGTGTTCGGCGCAGGACTAATAGGCCCGAGTGGGGGGTCGGCTGGGGCAAAAGATCACGCCGCGACGTGATGACCGACTCAAGGAGGTCGCCAGCGCGAGGGGGGGGTGAGGCGGTGGCCTCGGTGGCGCCCCGGTGTCGCTCGGGGGAAAGCCTCGTCCGCTCGGTAGAAACAGGAAGTTTTCTTCGAGGGTAAGTTTAAAGATTACTATGACATGTGGGGCCCACCCCCTTTCTTATCCCCAAAACATCTCCAAATCTTTGGCACATGCAAATTCAGCCCTGAGGTACTCCAATTAAAAAGTTATTTGGCAATTTGACCAGTTATGCCTCAATTTTAAATTTAAATTCAAATTTGGGTGAAATTTACAAGTTCCTTTGATATTCATATCAAAGCACCTCCAAATTCGCTCAAAACTTGGCTCCCTCATAATTTGGACCTGAGAAACTCAAATATAACCTCTGATCTTTGAGTTGGCTTTTGCAACTACAACTTCTCCAACATCAGTTTGAATTTTACCTTTTTGGAGATGGCCCTCCTCTTTTTGGAAGTGACTCACTTAGTTCAAACTGAATTCAAAGTTTTATTGCACATGCCAACACTTTCATGAGGAACACAAAAGTTTTTGTAAGTCCCATTTCATGCATATAAACTCAACTTTATTCACAGCTCAAGTTTTCTATTCACAAGTTTTGGGACTTTTACAGAATTTTCCGTATTTTGACCAAAACACTTAGTTTCACCGTTCGACGTCCAGTGGCTGTTGTAAAACAGCGAGTTGTAGTCGAAGGGTTTATGCATTCGACACATCACTTCGAGTTAGTACATGTTTGGGTCCAATACAATAGCGAGGAATCACGCATGCTAACACACTTAACATCCCGTGGTGACCCCGATGGTCGAAATGAACTTTTAACCCATAAAGTTCAATACTTTGGAACTCGATCGTGTGACACGGTCCAGGGATGTATATGTTGCATAAAGTTTATACTTTATCCATATGTGTGACTGTTATGCGTACTATTTATTCCATTCTCGCATCACTATTGTATAGACTGGATGAAATAAACCAACATGTGCTGATCGTTTGAATGGTCTGAATGCAGAATGGTGCGGACACGTTCAACACAAGAGGAGGGAGGTCCGAGTCAAGTTCGTGGTGATGAGTCTCCACCTCCGGAGCAAACCACGACGCAGCAGCAACCACCTCCTCCACCGCCAGAACTTCCAAGGAATCTTGCGGAGGTTCTCGCCGCAGTGCTCGGCTCGCGCAACGAGCAAACCGAGTTGCTGCGGATGCTAGTCCAGCAAAATCCGTCACATCAGGGAGGACACCAAGACAATGGGCAACGCCAGCTCCAACAAAGTTCGTATTCATAATTCATGGCGACCCATCCACCGGTCTTCACGGAGGCCGAAGAGCCTTTGGAGGCGGACAGCTTTATCCGCACTCCGGAGGCGAAGTTCGGGCTGCTACGATGCACCGAACACCAGAAGGCGCTGTATGCAGCGCAACATCTTCAAGGAGAGGCCGGTACATGGTGGGCGAACTACACTGCCTCCTTACCGGCTGGCCATGCCGTCACGTGGACGGAGTTCTGGGAGGCGTTCCATGCCTATCACATACCTCCCGGTGTGATGGAAATGAAGCTCCATGAGTTCCTGGCGCTACGACAAGGCGAGAGGAGTGCTCATGAGTACTCCAGGTTATTCAACCGGCTGGCGCAGTATGCGCCAGGATTTGTGGGGACGGAAGACAACAAGCGCAACGCTTTCTTCCGGGGCCTGAATTCAAAGATGAAGGTCCATCTCGCCCAGAGCAATCGCGGCACATTCAACGATCTAGTTAATGCCGTGATTCTACAAGAAAATGCTCAGCGCGAGCGCGGTTCTGATAAGAGGAAACGCAGCGCGCTGACAAGCAGCAGTGGTGGGACGGCACAAAAATACCGCGTGGTGTATCGCTCACCATCCGGTCAGAGATGGCAGCCACCGGCGCGACCGCCTCAGTTTCACGGTCGGCAATATAATGCGCCGGGCTTTCGACCGATGTATCCACCACAGCAACAGCAGCAGCAAAGGATGGTCCCGCGTGCACCCCAGTTTCAACAGCGTGCACCGGGATTCCGTCCTCAAGTCGGCGGGACCCCGACACCTTACACGTGCTATACGTGTGGCCATGTCGGGAACATTTCGAGGGACTGCCCCAAGCCGCGACAGGGCAGGGGTGCGGCACCGTATCAGGGTGCTAATCAGCCCCCCAATCAGCCCAAGAAACCGGCACCAAAACCCGGCAACGTCCACCACTTAGCCATCGAAGACGTGCCGGAAGGCGAACCCGTCCTCGCGGGTACGTTCTCCTACTTAGATCATCCCGTAGTCATACTTTTTGACTCCGGTGCCACCCATAATTTCATAAGTCAGTCTTATGTTATTAAATATCAACTGCCTATCATTCCAACAAATAATTCATACTTGATATGTTCTCCGGGTGGGAAAATAACAGCCGATAGAATGGTCTATAGAGCACCATTACAGTTGGGTGGGAATCTATATCCGACTTCTCTAATCATGTTAGAGAGTCAAAAACTTGATGTCATTTTAGGAATGTCATGGCTACATCGCCATGGTGCTGTTCTTGACATCATTCCACGTGTGGTTCGTTTAAACTCTCCACTCCACGAACCACATGTTCTTATTCTTGACCATTCGGTTCAAGAAACCCCAGCCACATATAACACGGAAGCCACGAAACTTGAAGATATTCGGGTGGTCCGTGAATATCCGGATGTCTTTCCGGATGATCTTCCGGGCATGCCACCCGAAAGAGATGTCGAGTTCAAGATTGAACTTGTACCTGGGACGACGCCGATATCACGGAGACTGTACAAAATGGCTCCGAATGAACTGACTGAACTAAAGGAGCAGCTCAACGATTTGATGAAGAAGGGTTTCATTCGACCGAGTTCCTCGCCATGGGGATGCTCGGTGCTGTTTGTGAAGAAAAAGGATGAAACCTTGAGGTTGTGTGTGGACTACCGACCTCTCAATGCCGTCACCATCAAGAATAAATATCCACTGCCCCACATCGATATATTATTGGATCAACTTGTGGGTGCGAGTGTATTTTCGAAGATGGATCTTCGCTCCGGATATCATCAAATCAAGATCCGGGCGGAAGATATTCCAAAGACGGCCTTCTCGACGAGATATGGGTTATATGAATACCTCGTCATGTCCTTTGGTCTCACAAACGCCCCGGCACACTTCATGTATCTTATGAACTCAGTGTTCATGCCGGAGTTGGACAAGTTTGTGGTGGTGTTCATAGATGACATCTTGGTCTACTCCAAGTCAGAGGAAGAACACGCCAAACACTTGCATATCGTACCTCAACGATTGCGAGACCATAAGCTTTATGCCAAGTTCAGCAAGTGCGGATTTTGGATGAGCCAAATGACATTCCTTGGTCACATTATTTCTGCAGAAGGCATTGCAGTTGATCCAAGCAAAATCGAACAAGTGCTGAAATGGAAATCCCCCACATCAGTCCACGAGGTCAGGAGTTTCCTCGGGTTAGCAGGATATTACCGGAGATTCATACCGAACTTCTCCAAGCTTGCTAAGCCGATGACTGGACTGTTGAAGAAGGGAATCAAATATTTTTGGAGCTCAGCTTGTGAAGAAGCTTTCCAAGCACTAGTGAAGCATCTTACAACAGCCCCGGTGTTAGCTCAACCGGATACAACCAATGTAAAATTCCCAAAAATGTGTATGAATAAAAACCAAGGTTTGAGTTCATATGTGTGGCAAAGACATGGAAAATGGGACTTGCTAAAACTTTCCTTCATGCAAAGTAATACATGGATGACCATCCAAAATGAGGCTCACCTTTTTAATTAAAAGTGCTGAACCAATAAGGAGTTAAATACCTCTTTGCATGTAAGTTTAAAATTCAGATTTGAAATTCAAAGTTCACACATGGGGTGGCCAAGGACTTTGATTAAAAATGCAGCCACATAGTTGGAATTATAGGGAGCAGTTTGATCACCAACTTTCATTTGTAGGGTGGGCTCAAAAGAGAGTTAAAGAGAAGAAATTGCAAATTCTAAACCAAATTCGGATTTAGTCTAGCAAATTCAAACTGAATTTGAGTAATTCAAATTCTAGCCACCCTTTTTAAACTCAGCATCATGGGAATTGTGGGGATCAGCTTGGAAAGATATTTGAGAGGTACATGTGGAGTGGGACCCACATGCCATAGAGCTAAAAGAGGAGCCTTGCACTTTAAGTCTCAGCCCCAGTGGGGAAATTCGTCGAACAGCACGTGGACCACGAGCAGCTCCCACCGTGGAGCCACTGGGAGGCTCGGCAGCGCCACCAGCTGCTCCCATTCCCCACGCATGGAGCCCAGAGGCAGTTCTGCGGCCTGATCACTCCCCCTTGACGAAGCAAAGGCCATCCCTTTTTCTCCTCCTCGCGAGCGCACGACCAGTGACCGTTTTCCCCTCCGCCTCTCGGTCCAATCGGGAGAACGGCAAAACCACCACGCCTCCTTCTCCTACGAGCTGCTAAACCCTTCCCTGAGATCAGCCTCCACCTTCCTGACCTGAAACCAAGTGAGTTTCGGCCTCCGTTGCCCGAGAACAAACGCTGCCGTGGCGTCCTAGCTCAAAAACGTGATCAGGCGCACGTGGACAGCCCTCCACAGAGGGTTTCACGGCCGAACGATCGTAGCTACGGACGCGCACGGGTGCGGTGCTGCTCTCAGCCCAAGCTCAGGCCATACCGTGAAGCATCGCCGGTGAATTTCAAAGTTTTGCTCCGGCGGCTTCAACCCGAGCATCCAGTACGGGAATAAAAAATTCTCCACTTCTATTCGTTCTTAGCTCATCAAACTTTGCACGTAGGAGCTGGACTAGCCGGTGATCATGTTCTCTTTAGCATCCATCACATGAAAACCCTTTGGGGCGACGTAATTTGAGGTCTACCGAGCACTTCTCCGGCGGACCGAATCGGGCACACGGTGACGACCAACTTGCGGCTGTTCCCGAGCCATTTAGGGGCCATGCCGAGCCTTGCGATCATCCACTGGTGCTGTAGGGCTCGTCGGCACAGGTTTTGGCGGGCTGGATACCTCAGGCAACGCCGCCGAACCCCAACAGTAGCTGTCGCCTGTCGCCGGCCATGTTCCGTTTGTTGGCAGTCCTAGCAAACCCCACAGCCTTGTTCCTCGGTGTCACAAACTCCCTGGCGGCGAGTTTCAGCTCAGACGATGGTCGGAAACGGTGAGCCGGGGAGCTCCGGCGTCGGGCCGGCGAGGGACAGCGCGGGCGCGGGGAGGGAGCCAGAGGAAGAATACGAAGCGTGGGCCCCGCCTGTCAGCAGCTCAAATTTTAAACCCGGTATCGGGTGTGGCCGGGATCCCGTGTGTTGGCGCGCTGAGGTGCTGTGGCCCGGTGTGGCTTCGTTTCTATTGGCTGGAATTCAAAACTGTAGGTCCAGCCGAATTTGCTGTAGGAAAATAATTCCACACTTAGCTCAATCTTTGGAAATTCATATCTCCCTGTAGAAAACTCCAATTTGAGTGATTCAACTTGGGTTGGATTCATCTTTCAGAGCTCTATCCAAATATGAACTTAGAATTGTATGAAAGCCAATAGTTTATTCTGGGTAATTCTTGGAAGGTTTTCTAAAAAAGAATTATTGAGGAAATTTGGTTTATCCCAAAAATCCCCAAATTTTGCCATAATATTTTTTAGCATATTGTTGACCTCCTAGCAAATTTTCAGCTCATTTGGAGATCATTTGAGGAGGAATTTGCTAAATGAAAACTACTGTGCTCAAAGGAGTCCAGAAACATTTTCAGAAAATGTTTCTCACCTCAAAAATCTATTCTGAGCAATCCATAGCTCCAAAAATCATAGGAAAAATTTAGGCAAGCTATCTGGGACATACATGAAATTGTAGTTCACTTAATTGAGCATGAAAATGCACATTAGTTCAGAATTAATTCTTTTGAATACAAATGCTTAAAGAATTGTTCTGGGAGAACTACTCCAGCAAATGGGCTGAAATTTGGACCAGATTACTTTCATGTGGCCAGGAACTCCCATGTAAATTATTAGCCCAAATTGAGTCCTTGAACTCCCTGTTCTTATTCTCCATACTTATGTATAGGGGAAAATACATGAGGGACATTGTGAGAATTATGGAGGACACAATATGACTCCACATTAGCTGCAATTTGGCAAGCTAAATCCTTAGGTAGTATAGAACCTGCTGTAAAAGTTTTGAGGCCATTGGAGTTCTTGTTCTTCAGTTGCACTCAAATCTTTTCAGCTTATCTATCATGCTTGGCTTTTATTTTCCACGCAACCTCTGTTCCTAAGAAATGAATTCTATAACTTCTTTCCATTACAGTCTATAAAATATATGCATATGCATTTTAATAGGAACCACAATGAAGGGGATTCAAAGGAGTGATTCATTGAAGTGGATCAAACTCCGGAGAATCAAGGGTGGATCAGCAAGGATACTAACTGTTTATATACGACTACCCTGCAAAACAGGCAAGCTCCGGTTTGCATTTAACAGCTGTTAAGTTTTTATTTTGTATTCACTTTCGGTCAAGAATTGAACTGTGCATTAGGTCTAGTGTTTGATATCCCTCCTGCATAACCAAATGACCCATGGAGTATTGGGTAGGTGTCTTTCACCGTGTAGAACTGCCATGCTTGAGTACGGTTCAGTAGAAGTCAAGTGGTGAGATGCTACTCGCAGTTTCAGGAACAACAGGGGCATACGGGATTAGTTCATAAATGAAGTAGCAAGTTAAAGTTGAGACCGGAAGGTTGTAGGGGCAGCAGGACATAGGGGCCTGGGTGCTATAGACGTGTCCGTGTTGGTCAAGGACCGATCCGTATGCGGCCCTGTTGAACAAGTTTGTGTTGTGTACCGGACTCATGCTGGCTATATGAGACCCAGTAAACCGATGTACCTCGGGAAGCTGTCGTTGGCACTTTTCGGGTCGCCTCAGGCGGACGGCCGGTGTGCAGTATGTGGGGAATATTCTCATGACACCTCACGTCGGAAGGTGCACCATGAGAGTAGCTACTGTACGGGGCGACTTGATCGATTCAGCGGGGGTGAAACGGGGGAATGGCTGCCACGTACGATGTCAGTGATGGTTGTTGTAGGCAACGTCGAGTACGGGCGTACGTGTCGTGTAGTCCGGGTGTTATTGATTCGAATCACCGTCGCTCGCGGAATGGACCGAGCATACTTGTTCTCACAGTCGTGACGTAGTAAGAACTTGCATGAGAAAGGAACTAATCATTTTGATGTGAAGTATTATCCTACCTTTGTATTGGATCTTGATGAATAGGCTAGTGCAAACTCGATTCTTTTATGCCATGAGAAATTTACATCAGTGGAAAGCGTTTCTTGTTTGATTGTGGACTCCCGATGTGGCGTGCCCAGGGTTACTTAAAATGCTGCAATTAATACCTTTAAGTAAGGATTCACTTTTAGGCGAGTTTAATTATGCTTATGCCATCCTATGTTAGGTTCATAATCTCACTTAGAGTTTCATGTTTAGGGTGACGGTTAAGCCTTGCTGAGCGTTATGCTCACGGATGCTATCCGAGTTGTTTTGCAGGTAATTGACTCGATGCTTATGAGAAGGGGTGCCGATGAGACTCGGGAGCCTCCGAGTGCTTACTCAAAGAGCATCCTCGCCGCTGCAGATTGTCTTCGTGTTGCTAGTAAGAAACGTCCGCGGGCTGGACCGTTTCTTTGTTGCTAGTTTAGATATGAGTCGTGAGAGTGATAGTCTTCCGCTGTAGTTTGCTCTGATATAACTATTTGTAAAACATTCTTGTACGCTTCCGCTAAACTATTTGTGTAATATGATGTGTGTTCATCGACCCGTGTGCTGTTAGGGTGCCGCATAACACGGCACCACCCAAGAGGTTCTGTGGTCCCCCACAGCGTGGTATCAGAGCTTCGTTAGGAACAGAGCACGAATTGAGCATCATATTACGTCAAAAACTAAGGATACGGTGAGATAACGGTACTAGGCCCACATAAGGACTATTATTAGCATATTATGAAGGTGGCAAGCTAACTTATTTGTTATGTCGGAAAATTGTGCATCTCGGGACGTCTATGTCTTGGGGGGGGGTGCACGTATGCACTGTCCACCAGTGTGCACAAGCTGAAGGGTGGAGCCTCACGGGTGGCAGATAACCCGACTCACTTTAGTATCCTCTACGACTCTTCATGTCGTTTGGGGTATTCGAGCAGCGTCTGTCCCAGGCGTGCGTGGTGCAATTTGGGAGACCCCGTCATGTGGTCAGTAACGTGAACACGTAGCTCAAGGCGTGTTTGGCTTGAGAACACCTGGGCGAGTGATGACGGCCGGGTGTATGAACTGTATGGATACCGGGTTCGGTGTGCAGCCAAACCTGATGATTGAGTGTGGCTTATGTAGGTACTAACCACGAAAACCTTAGTGCGTGTAGAAAACATTTGTGAGTGACCGTTTTAGTGCCACCTAAGGATACGTACATGCCGGTGTAATCCGGTTAGGTTTTTCTTTGGTGAGGCAACGTAGTACCGTCATATGTCTTACGGTGCATCGTCGCCGTACTACACTGGATATTATTCTTACCTATGAAGAAATCATTCATGACTAACTTCCAAACTAAAAATGGATGTGATAAAGCACATATTAGTTACTGAGCTCTTTGTTTGAACTAAGTTTCAAAGAAGAGACTTGTAGGCTTCTTTTAATCTCAAAGACAGAGTGCTCTGTTTAGACAGAAATTTTTCTGGGTTTTAACAGAGCGTATCTCTGATTAGATTGACCCAATGGAGGTGTTTGATACAGTTCTGGAAAGGTTATTAAGTGCTCTACAACTTTTATGTAGAACTCCAGAGCCAAATCCGAAATCAACTTGGTTGAATGTCCAGATGACTGCAAACTGTTCAGAAAACAGAGCAGCTGCAAACTTCTCTGGATATTGCTGTAAATTAGCCGTCACAGTCTGTAGAAAAATCTCTAAAGGTCATGTAATACACCGTTGGAAAAGTTATTAAACTTACAACGATTTTGTAGTTCATAGTTTGTTCAGAATTTTACCCCATTCGTATGTAAAACTGTGATGGAAACAGCCACATACAAAGGAGGTGCTGGCAAAATTTATCCAGAAATTCTGTCAACCTTGAACGATCATAACTTCTGATTAAGGGATGATCCAGAGGCATGTGAGTACTCGTTGGAAATATACTGAAGTTAACTTTAACTTTGGTATTCAACTTGAGTTATGAAAATGCTGGTAACTGGATCAAAATCTGGGTTAAGTACAGAAAGGTCGATTCTGAACAGAATAGAGGGATTGTTCTATTTTTGGCTTTAGAAAGATGTGTAAACATGAAGTATTGTTATGCTTTCATAATGTTTTAGCATGTTCATGTTTTACATACTTTCACATACTGCTGAGATCAAGTTTTGACTCCCCTCAAAATTATGCTTTTGCAGTATGGTGCGTACTCAGTCACCGAGTAGGGCTGAAGGTTCTCGCCGAGACGGTGATGACTCGACTCCACCACGGGCACCGCCATCAACGGTATGGGCGGATGTCATGGCTCAGATGGTCGAGTCAAGTCAAGAGAACACAAGACTACTTTAAGCCTTGGTGCAACAGGGCTTACTCCAACACGCGCAACAGGACGTTCCACCTTGGAACGCCTATTTGGATTTCTTGGCGACACAACCGCCAATTTTCAAGGAAGCCAATGAACCAGTGGAAGCTGATCAGTGGCTTCGAGTTATGGAGTCCAAGTTTGGACTGTTTGAGTGCGACGAATATCAGAAGACATTATTTGCAGCTCAACAGCTCCATGGAGCCGCCGGAAATTGGTGGTTTGCTTATCTCGCCACCGTTCCGGAAGGCCATCAAGTGGAATGGACGGAATTTCGTGAAGCATTCCGTGCTCGTCACATTCCTATGGGTTTTATCAAGGCCCAACAGCAAGAATTCAGAAACTTGAAGCAGGGGGACATGAGTGTCCTCGATTATGTCAGACGATTCAACCTTCTGGCACAATATGCTACTGCTTATGCGACGAGCAAAGCTGCAATTTGTGACTACTTTTTCTATGGCTTGAGTGCCATACTAAAAGAGAAGTTAGCTTTGTTCAATCAAGGCAGTTGCACCAAGTTGATCAGTGCTGCGCTGCTGCAAGAACAAGCGACACTTGAGTGTCAAGCAGAGAAGAGGGACCGGGATGATGTGCAAGAAGACACACCAGTTGTTCCTCGCAAATACCGTGTGGTGTATCACACACCATCCGAGGAGAGATGGCAAGCACCAGAGAGATCAACTCCATACAGATTTCCTGCTCAAGAATCATGTCTTGAAGCAACACCTTTGCCGCAGCAACAAAGGACACCTGTCACATCATTTCTGCAACCAAGTACATCAACTTCTCAACCACAAGTCAACAAAGAACCGGGGAAACCTCCGTGTTCTTATTGCCACCGTTCAGGGCATTTTAGGCAAGAATGCCGGGAGAAGTTGGTGAACACCAAACAGCCATCATCGTCAGGTGGTATGCCACCACCTGCTCAAGTCAACATAACAGCATTGCAATCCGGGAGTGTGCAACATCTTGCTATTGAGGATGTCCCGGAGGGAGCACCGGTGTTAGCAGGCATGTTCACTCTCAAAGACGTGCCCGTGCTCATACTTTTTGATTCTGGTGCAACCCACAATTTTATCAGCAAATCATGCGTGAATCAGCACCAATTATTCACCAATACTCCCACAACGAGTTTTCTCATACGTTCACCGGGAGGAAATATCTCTGCCAATCAGATTGTGTCCCGAGCAGCTTTATGTTTGGGCGGAAAAATATACCCAACATCGCTGATTATGTTGGATAGGCAGAATATAGACATTATATTGGGGATGTCTTGGTTAAATTGTCACGGTGCCGTTCTCAATATCGGTAACCGGACTGTCCAGATTGACTCGCCGATCACGGACAGCACACGCTGTTTCTAGACAGTGAAGACCCAGATATGGTACAGGCCTACAACACGGAAGCGCTGAAGCTTGAACATATTCCGGTGCTACGTGATTATCCCGACGTATTTCCCGATGACTTACTAGGCATGCCGCCCGAACGGGACGTCGAGTTTAAGATTGAACTGGCGCCGGGAACGACGCCTATTTCACAAAGGCCTTACAAGATGGCACCTAACGAACTAGCGGAATTGAAAGAGCAACTGAATGAACTTATGAGCAAGGGTTTCATAAGACCAAGTTCTTCACCTTGGGGTTGCTCAGCACTGTTCGTTAAGAAGAAGGACGAAACACTATGGCTATGTGTTGATTATCGTCCTCTCAATGCTGTCACAATTAAGAACAAGTATCCGTTGCCCCGCATCGACATCCTGATTGATCAACTTGTGGGTGCAAAGGTATTTTCGAAGATGGATCTTCGGTCGGGCTATCATCAAATCAAGATCCGACTGGAGGACATACCGCAGACAACTTTCTCGACGAGATACGGACTATATGAGTACCTCGTCAAGTCATTTGGGTTAACCAACGCTCTCCGGCACACTTCATGTATTTGATGAATTCAGTGTTCATGCCGGAGTTAGACAAATTCGTCGTGGTATTCATCGACGACATATTGGTTTACTCCAAATCTGAAGAAGAGCACGCGGAACATCTGCGCATGGTGCTACAACGGTTGAGGGAGCACAAGTTATATGCCAAGTTCAGCAAGTGCGAATTTTGGATTGACCAAGTGCCTTTCCTAGGGCATATTATTTCAGCAGAAGGTATTGCCGTGGACCCCAGCAAGATTGAACAGGTGCTCAAGTGGGAATCTCCCAAATCAGTCCACGAGGTCCGAAGTTTCCTTGGTTTAGCGGGGTATTATCGGAGGTTCATTCCGAGCTTCTCAAAAATTGCTAAACCAATGACGGAGCTGCTGAAGAAGGGCACAAAATACATGTGGAATGCAGCATGTGAAGCCACATTCAAAACTTTGGTTAAACATCTCACCACAGCTCCAGTTCTTGCTCAGCCAGACACGACGAAGCCATTTGATGTGTACTGTGATGCATCCGGCATCGGTCTCGGCTGCGTTCTGATGCAAGAAGGGCGTGTAGTCGCCTATGGGTCTCGTCAACTGTGAAACCACGAGCAGAATTATCCAACTCACGATCTTGAGCTTGCTGCTGTGGTGTTGGCGTTAAAGATGTGGAGGCATTACCTACTGGGTAATCTTGTTCACCTCTACACCGACCACAAAAGCTTGAAGTATATCTTCACCCATAAGGAGCTAAATATGAGACAATGGAGATGGTTGGAGCTCATAAAAGATTATGAAATTGAGATCCACTATCATCCAGGAAAAGCAAACGTGGTGGCCGACGCGCTTAGTCGGAAAGCCCACGTTCACAACTTAGCGCCTGCTGAGTTGGAAGATGAAGAACCAAGTCTCCGTGTCATCCCGCATGGCGCGCTTTATAATCTCGCGCTCATTCCAACAATCCGTGAGGAGATTGTTGAGGCTCAAAGAAGAGACAGGGGTATGTCTCACATACGGAGAAGACTAGACAACGGAGAGGTGAAATGTTTCCGGAAGGATGAGAATGGTACGGTATGGTTTAACGACCGTATAGTGGTACCGCGTAATATGAAACTCCGGAAGAAAATATTGGATGAAGCCCACCTGTCGAAGTTTTCCATTCATCCCTGAAGTAACAAGATGTACCAAGATTTGAAACACAAATTTTGGTGGACGAGGATGAAGAGGGAAATCGCTAAATACGTATCCGAATGCGATACGTGTAGATGGGTCAAGGCTGATCACATGCGGAAAGCCGGAATGCTACAACCTTTGAAGATACCGGCATGGAAATGGGAGGATGTGAGTATGGACTTCATCGTCGGATTACCGCTCACATCCAGGAAGCATGACTCGATATGGGTGATCGTCGACCGGTTGACGAAACCAGCTCATTTCATACCGGTGAACACTCATTATCGAGCAAGGCAATATGCGGAGTTATTCATCTCTAGAATTATATGCTCACATGGTGTCCCGAAGACCATCATTTCAGATCGAGGTGCGCTGTTCGTTGCTCGTTTTTGGGAACAACTGCACGCCTCGTTGGGCACCAAACTGATTAGGAGCTCCGCATATCACCCTCAAACCGATGGACAAACTGAGAGGGTGAATCAAGTGCTCGAGGACATGTTGAGAGCGTGTGCCATCCACCACATTAGGAATTGGGACGATCACCTACCGCTGGCGGAGTTTTCATACAACAACGGTTATCAAGCGAGTATTAAAATGGCACCGTATGAAGCTCTCTACGGCCGGAAGTGTCGCACACCACTGAATTGGTGTGAGTCCGGCGAAAGAGTTCTGTTTGGGATTGATCTTGTCAACGAGGCCGAAGACCAAGTTCGGTTGATACAAGAAAACTTGAAGGCTGAACAATCCCGACAGAAGAGCTACGCTGATCAAAGGCGTAGGCTATACATTTTGACGTCGGGGAACACGTTTATCTTCGTGTATCTCCGATGAAGGGAATTCACCGGTTCGGTGTAAAGGGGAAGCTCGCTCCCCGTTTTATTGGTCCTTTTGCAATCACGGAGAAGTGCGGACCTGTAGCCTACCGGCTAGAACTACCGGCAAGTCTAGCGGGTGTTCATGATGTATTTCATGTATCACAGCTGCGGAAGTGCCTCAAATTCACCCCTGCTGTTCAAACCGAGGAAATCAACGAACTGAAACCGGACCTGACCTACACCGAGCGACCGGTTCAGATTTTGGATGAAAAGACCCGGGTCACCCGGAACCGGACGATCAGATTTTTCAAGGTGTTGTGGAGTAATCATACCGCGGAAGAGGCGACGTGGGAAAGTGAGGATTACCTCGGCACCAACTATCCGGAATTTTTAGCTTTGTACAGTTTGTAATTACCTCTCCCGTCTCGTTCCTCTTTTGTAATCTTGGGACGAGATTCTTTTAAGGGGGGAGGAATGTAAAAGTCCCAAAAATGTGTATGAATAAAAACCAAGGTTTGAGTTCATATGTGTGGCAAATACATGGAAAATGGGACTTGCTAAAACTTTTCTTCATGCAAAGTAATACATGGATGACCATCCAAAATGAGGCTCACCTTTTTAATTAAAAGTGTTGAACCAATAAGGAGTTAAATACCTCTTTGCATGTATGTTTAAAATTCAGATTTGAAATTCAAAGTTCACACATGGGGTGGCCAAGGACTTTGATTAAAAATGCAGCCACATAGTTGGAATTATAGGGAGGAGTTTGATCACCAACTTTCATTTGTAGGGTGGGCTCAAAAGAGAGTTAAAGAGAAGAAATTGCAAATTCTAAACCAAATTCAGATTTAGTCTTGCAAATTCAAATTGAATTTGAGGAATTCAAATTCTAGCCACCCTTCTTAAACTCAGCATCATGGGAATTGTGGGGATCAGCTTGGAAAGATATTTGAGAAGTACATGTGGAGTGGGACCCACATGTTATAGAGCTAAAAGAGGAGCCTTGCACCGTAAGTCTCAGCCCCAGTGGGGAAATTCGTCGAACAGCACGTGGACCACGAGCAGCTCCCACCGTGGAGCCACTGGGAGGCTCGGCAGCGCCACCAGCTGCTCCCTTTTCCCACGCACGGCGCCCAGAGGCGGTTCTGCGGCCTGATCACCCCCCCCTGGACGAAGCAAAGGCCATCCCTCTTTCTCCTCCTTGCGAGCGCACGACCAGCGACCATTTTCCCCTCAGCCTCTCGGTCCGATCGGGAGAACGGCAAAACCACCGCGCCTCCTTCTCCTCCGAGCTGGTAAACCTCTCCCTGAGATCAGCCTCCACCTCCCTGACCTGAAACCAAGCGAGTTTCGGCCTCCGTTGCCCGAGAACAAACGCCGCCACGGCGACCTAGCTCAAAAACGTGATCGGGCGCACGTGGACAGCCCTCCACAGGGGGTTTCACGGCCGAACGATCGCAGCTACGGACGCGCACGGGTGCGGTGCTGCTCTCAGCCCAAGCTCAGGCCATACCGTGAAGCATCGCCGGTGAATTTCGAAGTTTTGCTCTGGCGGCTTCAACCCGAGCATCCGGTACGGGAATCAAAAATTCTCCACCTCTATTCGTTCTTAGCTCATCAAACATTGCACGTAGGAGCTGGACTAGCCGGCGATCATGTTCTCTTTAGCATCCGTCACATGAAAACCCTTTGGGGCGACGTAATTTGAGGTTTACCGAGCACTTCTCCGGCGGACCGAATCGGACGCACGGTGACGACCGACTTGCAGCTGTTCCCAAGCCATTTAGGGGCCATGCCGAGCCTTGCGATCATCCACTGGTGCTGTAGGGATCGTCGGCACAGGTTTTGGCAGGCTGGATACCTCAGGCAACGCCGCCGAACCCCCACAGTAGCTGTCGCACGTCGCCGGCCATGTTCCGGTCGTTGGCAGTCCTAGAAAACCCCACAGCCGTGTTCCTCGGTGTCACAAACTCCCTAGTGGCGAGTTTCAGCTCGGACGATGGCTGGAAACGGCGAGCCGGCGAGCTCTGGCGTCGGGCCGGCGAGGGGCAGCGCGGGCGCGCGGAGGGAGCCGGAGGAAGAAGACGAAGCGTGGGCCCCGCCTGTCAACAGCTCAAATTTTAAACCCGGGATCGGGTGTGGCCGGGATCCCGTGTGTTGGCGCGCTGAGGTGCTGTGGCCCGGTGTGGCTTCGTTTCTATTGGCTGGAATTCAAAACTGTGGGTCCAGTCGAATTTGCTGTAGGAAAATAATTCCAGACTTAGCTCAATCTTTGGAAATTCATATATCTCTGTAGAAAACTCCAATTTGAGTGATTCCACTTGGGTTGGATTCATATTTCAGAGCTCTATGCAAATATGACCTTAGAATTGTATGAAAGCCAATATTTTATTCTGGGTAATTCTTAGAAAGTTTTCTGAAAAAGAATTATTGAGGGAATTTGGTTTATCCCAAAAATCCCCAGATTTTGCCAGAATATTCTTTAGCATATTGTTGACCTTCTAGCAAATTTTCAGCTCATTTGGAGATCATTTGAGGAGGAATTTGCTAAATGAAAACTACTGTGCTCAAAGGAGTCCAGAAACGTTTTCAGGAAATGTTTCTCACCTCAAAAATCTATTCTGAGCAATCCATAGCTCCAAAAATCATAGGAAAATTTAGGCAAGCTCTATGGGACATACTTGAAATTGTAGTTCACTTAATTGAGCATGAAAATGCACATTAGTTCAGAATTAATTCTTTTGAGTACAAATGCTTAAAGAATTGTTCTGGGAGAACTACTCCAGCAAAAGGGCTGAAATTTGGACCAGATTACTTTTATGTGGCCAGAACTCCAATGTAAATTATCAGCCCAAATTGAGTCCTTGAACTCCCTGTTTTTATTCTCCATACTTAAGTATAGGGGAAAATACATGAGGGACATTGTGAGAATTATGGAGGACGTAATATGACTCTACATTAGCTGCAATTTGGCAAGCTAAATCCCTAGGTAGTATAGAACCTGCTGTAAAAGTTTTGAGGCCATTGGAGTTTTTGTTCTTCAGTTGCACTCAAATCTTTTCAGCTTATCTATTATGTTCATTAGGGAAAATGCTTAGTGTGTAGCTAAGGCCTTAAGGTCAATTGAGTTTATTTCTGTTCTTTGCACAACAGAGGCAAACCAAGACATGCTTGGCTTTTTTTTTCCACACAACCTCTGTTCCTAAGAAATGAATTCTATAACTTCTTTCCATTACAGTCTATAAAATATATGCATATGCATTTCAATAGGAACCACAACGAAGGGGATTCAAAGGAGTGATTCATTGAAGTGGATCAAGCTCCGGAGAATCAAGGGTGGATCAGCAAGGATACTAACTGTTTATATACGACTACCCTGCAAAACAGGCAAGCTCCGGTTTGCATTTAACAGCTGTTAAGTTTTTATTTTGTATTCACTTTCGGTCAAGAATTGAACCGTGCATTAGGTCTAGTGTTTGATACCCCTCCTGCATAACCAAATGACCCATGGAGTATTGGGTAGGTGTCTTTCACCGTGTAGAACTGCCATGCTTGAGTACGGTTCGGTAGAAGTCGAGTGGTAAGATGCTACTCGCAGTTTCAGGAACAACAGGGGCATACGGGATTGGTTCATAAATGAAGTAGCAAGTTAAAGTTGAGACCGGAAGGTTGTAGGAACAGCAGGACATAGGGGCCTGGGTGCTATAGACGTGTCCGTGTCGGTCAAGGACCGATCCGTATGCAGCCCTGTTGAACTAGTTTGAGTTGTGTACTGGACTCATGCTGGCTATATGGGACCCAGTAAACCGATGTACCTCGGGAAGCTGTCTTTGGGACTTTTCAGGTCGCCTCAGGCGGACGGCCGGTGTGCAGTATGTGGGGAATATTCTCATGACATCTCACGTAGGAAGGTGCACCATGAGACTAGCTACTGTACGGGGCGACTTGATCGATTCAGCGGGGGTGAAACGGGGGAAAGGCTGCCACGTACGACGTCAGTGATGGTTGTTGTAGGTAACGTCGAGTACGGGCGTACATGTCGTGTAGTCCGGGTGTTATTGATTCGAATCACCGTCGCTCGCGAAATGGACCGAGCATACTTGTTCTCACAGTCGTGACATAGTATGAACTTGCATGAGAAAGGAACAAATCATTTTGATGTGAAGTATTATCCTACCTTTGTATTGGATCTTGATGAATAGGGTAGTGCAAACTTGATTCTTTTATGCCATGAGCAATTTACATCGGGGGAAAGCATTTCTTGTTTGATTGTAGACTCCCGATGTGGCGTGCCCAGGGTTACTTAAAATGCTGCAATTAATACCTGAAAGTAAGGATTCACTTTTAGGCGAGTTTAATTATGCTTATGCCATCCTATGTTAGGTTCATAACCTCACTTAGAGTTTCATGTTTAGGGTGACGGTTAAGCCTTGCTGAGCGTTATGCTCACGGATGCTATCCGAGTTGTTTTGCAGGTAATTGACTCGATGCTTATGAGAAGGGGTGCCGATGAGACTCGGGAGCCTCCGAGTGCTTACTCAAAGAGCATCCTCGCCGCTGCAGATTGTCTTCGTGTTGCTAGTAAGAAACGTCCGCGGGCTGGACCGTTTCTTTGTTGCTAGTTTAGATAGAGTCGTGAGAGTGATAGTCTTCCGCTGTAGTTTGCTCTGATATAACTATTTGTAAAACATTCTTGTACGCTTCCGCTAAACTATTTATGTAATATGATGTGTGTTCATCGACCCGTGTGCTGTTAGGGTGCCGCATAACACGGCACCACCCAACGAGGTCCTGTGGTCCCCCACAACCAAGCCCTTCGACTTCTATTGTGATGCGTCCGGCATCGGGCTTGGCTGTGTATTGATGGAAGGAGGAAGAGTGGTCGCCTATGGCTCACGTCAACTCCGTAACCACGAGCAGCACTATCTGACTCATGATCTTGAGCTCGCTGCTGTGGTGTTGGCCTTGAAAATGTGGAGGCACTATTTACTCGGGAACTTAGTGCACCTCTACACTGACCACAAAAGTCTGAAATATATATTCACTCAAAAGGAGTTGAATATGCGGCAACGGAGATGGCTAGAACTGATCAAAGACTATGAGATCGAGATTCACTACCATCCCGGAAAGGCAAACGTGGTTGCCGACGCCTTAAGCCGCAAATCCCATGTCAACAGTCTGTCCATCACCCCACTTGAAGAGGAGGAGCCAAGTCTGTACTTGGTTCCATATGGGGCATTGTATAATCTTGCTCTCGTCCCTACAATACGAGAGGAGATTATGGAAGCTCAGAAAAAAGACGTGGGAATGTCACACATTCGGAGAAGGATGAAGAATGGTAAAATGAAATGCTTCTGAAGAGATGATAACGGTACTTTATGGTTTAAAGACCGTATAGTGGTACCCCGCGACATGAATCTTCGGAAGAAAATCTTGGACGAAGCGCATTTGTCCAAGTATTCTATTCATCCAGTCAGCAACAAGATGTACCAATATCTGAAAACCAGGTTTTGGTGGACACGGATGAAAAGAGAAATCGCAAAGTACGTATCCGAATGTGATACGTGTCGGCATGTGAAGGCCGACCATATGCGTAAAGCCGGACAGCTGCAACCATTGAACATTCCGGCATGGAAGTGGGAGGATATCAGCAAGGACTTCATAGTCGGATTACCTCTCACGTCTCACAAACATGACTCGATTTGGGTGATAGTCGATCGACTAACCAAGTCGGCTCATTTTATTCCCGTACATACGGGCTACGTGGCCAGGAAATATGCGGAGCTGTACGTTGCAAGGATATTGTGCTTGCACGGTGTTCCCCCCTCCATTATTTCAGATCACGGTTTTGGGAGCAGTTGCACGCATCCTTGGGGACCAAACTGATTCAAAGTTCCGCGTATCACCCACAGACGGATGGTCAAACCGAACGGGTGAGCCAAGTGTTGGAAGACATGCTACGCGCTTGTGCCATCCACCACGGCAAGAATTGGGACGATCATTTGCTGTTGGTGGAGTTTTCTTACAACAATGGCTATCAAGCTAGCATCAAGATGGCGCCGTATGAAGCTCTCTACGGCCGGAAATGTCGCACACCTCTCAACTGGTGTGAGTCCGGCGAGCGAGTTATCTACGGCATTGAACTTGTGAATGAAGCTGAAGAACGAGTGCGAGTAATACAAGCCAATCTCAAGGCTGCTCAACCTCGTCAGAAAAGCTATGCGGATAAAAGACGCCGCCCTCTCCACTTCGACATCGGGGACCATGTTTATGTCTGTGTGTCTCCGATGAAGGGAGTCCACCGTTTTGGAGTGAAGGGCAAGCTCGCGCCGCGGTTCATTGGTCCGTTCGCTGTCATTGAAAAATGTGGACCCGTTGCCTATCGTTTAGAGTTACCGGCGTCGCTCGCAGGGATTCACAATGTTTCCATATCTCTCAGCTGCGGAAATGCCTCAAACCCTCAGCTGAAATCTGCACTGAAGACATAGAAGTTCTTCAACCGGACCTCACGTACACGGAGTATCCAATCCGGATCATCGATGAAAAGACCCGTGCCACAAGAAACCGGACCTTATGGTTCTACAAGGTCTTGTGGAGTAACCATACCGCTGATGAAGCGACATGGGAAAGCGAGGACTATCTACGAACATACTATCCGGACTTGCTATCATCATATACCCGGTAAAGTTTTCCCCACTTTGCTTTTTCTTTGGAATCTCGGGACGAGATTCTTTTTAAGGGGGGAGGGATGTAAAAGCCCCAAAAGTGGTATCAAGAAAATTCAGCTCATGTACACTTATGAAAAATGAGGGGAATTAAAACTTGGAATTATAATGGTGTAAGTTCGAAGTGAGGGTTTAGACTTCCCAAAACTTCCAAACATGGAGATCTAAATGCACAGCTTGGATCTTCATATTCCAAATATTCAACCTTCCAAATTTCAGCTCATTTGGAGGAGTTTTCATAATTGTTTGGAATTAAAAGGAAAAACCCTCTGATCTGAATTTCAAATTAAGTTTCAAATTCCAATTCCCTCAATTTCAAAATTTGGCTTCACAACTGAGTCCTCCACCTTTGAATGAGCAGCTATGCTAAAAATTGGAAACTTTGGAGCTGGTTTGCTATATTTTTGAGGCAATACAAAGTGGAGAATTCAAATTCCTTTTCAAATTCAAATGATCAAACCACATCCAAATTTCACACCAGAATTCGAATTCTTTGAATTCAGAAAGTTCAAACTATGACTTTGGGGTGAAGTCAGTCCTTTAATGTGGAGTTGCTGGGGTAAAATATCAGAGAAAATTTGGATAAGAATTAGAAATGGTGGGACCCCTTGGTCAGCCACACAAGAGAGCTGCCGCCTCAGCCGACTGCGATCGAACAGCAGGGGTGCGACAGCTCCCGTTTCCGACCCACGCCCGAGGTGTGCCGCGCCACCTCCTGATTCTGCCGCCTACTTGATCATCCGCTCATGCCACAGTCCCAGCACAGCCTCCCTTGCTCTCTCGGCCGTTCACCGACGTGTTTTCCCTTTCCCTGCTCATCGCGAGTAGCCTCGACCGCCGCTCGGCCGCTCCACGCTGCCCGCCCATCACCGACGCAACTCCGGCGTTGCCACACCCGTTTGAGGTCGTAGGAAGGTGCGCAAGGCTCTCTAGTTCCTCTCTGACGACAGCCCATACCGTTCCTCCGAGCTAATTCCGAGAACTGAGCATAAGTTCATCGTTCCACGTTCAAACTTGCCGCCACGACGCCGCACCGTCAACCGGCCACCCCCGACTCATTCACGCTCATCCAACCGGTGTTCTAGGTGCGTTATCGACCCTTCTTGCGGTCCTCCCAGTTTGGAGCTAGGTTATAGCCTAGGTTGGCCGGAATTTGAAGTTTGTCACCGGCGGTTTCTTGGAACCGAGTTGAAAGAAAATGGGAATTCCACGTTCATATTGGGTTAGGGTTCACAATAGTGTAGGCATAGGTTCTCCAAGCCATGACGACCCTTCTCGAGCAAACGGCAAGCAAAACCATGCAGAGGCCGAAGAGTTCTCCGTGTTTTTCCTCACGGCGGGGAAGAACCACTTCGGTCGCACGGTGAGCTCATGTTTCCAGCCATTTTCCGAGGGATCAGGGTAGTGTTCCGAGCTCCCCATGTCACGGTGGTGCTGTAGGGCCCAACCGCGGTCGATTTCCCGGCATGCCGGGCGAGCACCATGCCGCCGGAGTCGCCCGAGTTACTGCCACCGTCGGGGAGGTATTCCCGGCCAGTTAGAGCCGCCACCAAGCTCACCAAAGGGTTCCTCATCGGGTTTTAGGTACAGGCGGCGAGGGTTGAGCCGTTTAAGGCACGGGACAGCCGTTCTGGCGAGGCACGGCCGCTTCTCCGGCGAGGAGGCCAGCCGGGCGCGAGGTTGAAGAAGGTGGGGGCCTGCCCCACCTGTCAGTTGCACCGGGTAGGCGCCGGATCGGGGTACAGCTCGGGATCAGATGTGGCTGCGCGGATTAACTCCGTAGCCCCCGGTGTTGCCGAGATCTCACTGGTCCGATTTAAAACAGTGGGCCCAGCCCAATTATTTGAAGTTTCTATTTGAGAAATAATTCCAGGAATTAGCTGATCTTTACAAGCCCATAACTTTTTGTAGAAAACTCCAAAAAGGGTGAGACCAATTTTGTTGGATTCCTCATGAGGAGTACTTCACAGAGAAACAAATTTCTTGCTACGAAAACGCCCAGGAATTTCTGTAGAATTGTTTATATTAAATCCTCTAGGGATTTATTACAGGAGCAATTCTTTATGAAATATTCCCAAATTTGGGCATCAAATCCTCTTCATAGATACTGATCTCCAGTAAAAATTTGGGCTTCATTGGAGTTCATTTGCTAGGTCAAATTACCTTCTCAAGTTCAGCCTTTATTTGGAAATTCAAATTTACACAGAAACTGTTCAGCACTCCTGTCGAAACTTCAAAAATTCATATCTCTCTGATGGTAGCTCCAAAAATGGTGACACAAATTTTGTTAGAACCGTGGAGACTTACACTAATCAGATATTCCACTATTAGCTATGTCAAAGCTCTTGAATTGGGATCAAAATTCAGAGAAGCATTGTACTTGTAGGAATTTTAAATACTACATTGTGCAATGACATATCTCCAAATTTGGCTCAAATCATCCTTAGAGAGTCTAGTATCCACTGTAAAAGTCCCAAAGCCAATTAAGGATCCTAAATAGCAGTAGCTATGAATAGAAGTTCAATTCTTATAAATCCTTAATACTTACACATGTATTTTATTACATTTCATAATACTGACCGAAGTTGAGGACGCACCGGAGCCCTTGGACGTCCTCCCACCAGAAGCTAACTTCTTCTCTGACTCGCAACCAGGCAAGCCCCGGTTTGCACTTAAGTACCTTTTATAAAATTCTTTATTTGTATCACTTATGTCTAGGGTGAATGTTTGCATTAGAGTTAGGGTGATTGAAACCTCACTTGCATAACCTTTTAAATCCTATGAAGGGTCGGGTAGCTTACAGAGCCGACGAGTAGACAAGGCCCCGCTAATATGCTTAGGACCTCGGTAGAAGTCGAGTAGTTGGAATCTACTCGCGAGGTAAGGTTTATCACACGGTTTGGTCAGAATAGAAAATGGCTTAAGAGTGGTGAAAATGAGACCAAGCAGGGGGGATAGGAAGCAGTGGGCGGAGGTCTCACGTTCGTAGCCCTGTTGGTGTCGATTGAGGACCGAGTTGTGTGCGGGCCTGATGAACAAGTATCGAACAGTACCGGATGGCATACTGACATAAGCAGGAAACCGATGTAATTGGTTAACCTGGGTGCCGAGGCTTACCCAACCGTAAATAGTAGCGGGTTGAGGGTAGCAAAGTGTAAATCTGCCGGTGGGCACAGTCACGCTCCACGCGGGGACCTCCTGCCCGTTACGGATGGACCGGTTCGGCATTTGGATTTCCTTTGAAAGGATGTTGCATACAACAGAGTAGGAAGGGGTGTGGAATCACGCTTCTGAAAGTGGGTGTATGCAACGTGTTGTCCGGGTGTCTCCTTATTGCAATTACCGTCCCTTGCGGTTATTTGAGTACCGCTTGTTCACTGTTTCGTGATGTGGTAAGAAGTAAAGTAAGTCAGTTGAATGATAATATGCTGCGATGATAGAGTAATGTTTTGGAAACCATGTCTGCTGTAGATGTAGAGCTAATTAAGTTTACTTTCCGCTTTGAGCATCACCACATCGTAGGAAAGCATTTCTTGTTTGATTGTGGACTTCCGATGTGAGGGCTGCCTAAGGCACATGAATTTGCTGCTATAAAACTGAAAGTAAGGATCAACTTATAGGCGTGTCTTTGTCGCAAATTCCTTTTCCTATCATACACCTCCCTGCATGTAGAGTTCCATGCCTAGGTCAGACGGTAAAGCCTTGCTGAGCCATCGTGCTCACGGTTGCAATATTTGAGCTGTATGCAGGTGAGAGCTATGAGGAGGGTTCCGAGGATGAGGCGATGCCCCCGTCAGGGTACACGGCCGAGATGGAGCCCTGCACGCCGCCGTGATTTCTCCGGTTCCATGCTGCTAGCCTGTAGCGTCCCCGGGCTGGACGGCTGCACTTTTGCATAGTTAGGATGAGAGGCTACTTATGTACATTACTCCGTCGTATAGTTATATTTTGTAAAAGACTTCCGCTGTTTTATATCAAATAAAAGTTTGTACGTTGTTCTTTATACTTTTCGTGTGTGCTGTTGGATGCCGCATCGTACGGCACCACCCTATGCGATACTGGAGTGGGTGAACCACGGGGTGGTCCCCACATTATACATTCACGCAAACGGATCTGAATTTGAGGCAACGTCGATGGTTGGAACTCATCAAGGATTATTATGTTGGAATCAATTACCACCCCGGAAAGGCCAATGTAGTAGCTGATGCGTTGAGCCTAAAGGGACCATGTCATCAACTCACGGTTCGGGAGCTGCCACCTGAGCTGCACAAGGAGTTTGAACGGTTACATCTCGGGTTCTTGAACGAGATGGAGGTGATAGAACTGAACTCCTCGCTGGAACAAGAGATACGAGATGGCCAAACAACAGATGAGGAAATCAAGGAAATCAAGGAAAGAATCCTACAAGGCATAGAAAAGGATTTTAAGGAAGACGAGAAAGGCACGCTTTGGATAGGGAAAAGGATTTGTGTGCCGAACGTGAAGCACATCCGTGACACGATATTAAAGGAGGCACATGACTCACCTTATTCCATACACCCTGGCTGTACAAAGATGTACAAGGACCTGAAAACTTGCTATTGGTGGGATGGTATGAAAAGGGACATAGCTGAATATGTGACCTTATGCGAAACATGCCAACGGGTGAAGGACGAAAATCAAAGACCCGCTGGACTGTTGCAGCCATTGAAAGTACCCGAGTGGAAGTGGGAAGACATCAGCATGGATTTCATCGTCGGATTGCCACGTACTCAATTGGGTTACAACACTATTTGGGTTATCGTGGACCGATTGACAAAAACAGCCCATTTCCTTCCTGTTAAAACCAAGTACAACGTTGCACAACTAGCCGAGCTGTATATGGAGCAAATCGTGTGTCGCCATAGAGTTCCGAAGAGGATAGTTTCAGATCGGGGTTCTCAATTTACCTCTAGGTTCTGGAAGAAGCTGCATGAAGCCATGGGTACACGACTGAATTTCAGCTCTGCTTATCATTCGCAAACCGACGGGCAAACTGAGAGGATAAATCAAATTTTGGAAGATATGTTGAGAGCTTGTGCCTTGAAACATGGGCGTACATGGGATAGGAGCTTGCCGTATGCTGAATTCCCCTACAACAACAGCTACCAAGCCAGTTTGAAGATGTCACCTTTGGAAGCACTGTATGGTAGACGGTGTAGAACGCCGCTGTTCTGGAATGAGACCGGAGAGAGTCAAGTGTTTGGACCCGAAGTGCTGCAAGATGCCGAGAAGCAAGTCCAAACGATACAAGAAAACTTGAAGGCTGCTCAGTCACGACAAAAAGGTTATGCGGACAATAGGCGAAGAAAGTTGACCTTCGAAGTGGGAGACTTCGTGTATCTTAAGGTATCGCCTATCTGAGGCCAACGATGGTTCAACGTCAAGGGTAACTTAGCACCTCGCTACATCGGGCCATTTAAGATTTTGGACAAGGGAGGAGAAGTAGCCTATCAACTGGAGCTGCCAATGCACCTCTCCGACGTACACGACGTGTTTCACGAGTCCCAACTAAAGAAGTGCTTAAGAGTACCGGAAGAACAAGTACCGATGGATGAGCTCGAGCTTCAAGAGGATCTGACCTACGCGGAGCACCCCGTCAAAATTTTGGATGTAATGGAATGGGTCACAAGGAACAAAGTGATTTGTTGGTGCAAGGTACAACGGAGTCATCACACGGAAGCTGAAACTACATGGGAGCGTGAGGAAGACCTCAAGGCAGAATTGTCTCATCTATTCTCTACTCTATCGAATCTCGAGGGTGAGATTCAGTTTAAGGGGGGGTAGGTTTGTAACACCCTCAAAATTCATTCCTATGCATTACACACATTTTTCATGTAGAGAAGCATTATAAAAGAAGTAGAAATGGAGAAATAACTATAGAAATGGAGAACAAACTATAGAAATGGAGAAAGAACCATAGGAATGGAGAAAGGAACCATAGAAATGGAGAAAGAACTATAGAAATGGAGAAAGAACCATAGAAATGGAGAAAGAACCACAGAAATGGAGGAAGGAACCATAGAAATGGAGAAATGGGACATAGAAATGGAGAGAGGAATGTAGAAATGGAGAGTGAGACATAGAAATGGAGAGGGGAAAGTAGAAATGGAGTAAGTGACATAGAAATGGTGGGGAATGGGAAAAAGATAGCTGAAATGAGCCAATTCCAATTTCTCCAAATTTTCTCCCAAATCTCCAAATTCCCCCAAAAAGGGGAATTTTCCCCACATTTGGGGAATTTCCTCCATATTGCTTCCGCACCAAATTAATTGGGGAAAAGTTTGTTAGGATTTTGCTCCAATTGGATTAGGATTCTCCCCCCCCCTATAAATAGAACCCAACCCCCCCCCCCCCCCCCGGCCGCAGCCCCCCTCCCCTTCCCCCTCCCCAAGTCGGCGATTTGGAGACTCTAGCCCCCAACTCGCCGAGTTGGACCCCCCTCTCGCCGAAGTTCAGTCGCCGGTGAGCCCCGCCGGTGAGCCGTGCCGATGAGCCCCGCCGACGAGCCCTGCTATCGAGCCCCGCCGTCGAGCCCCACCGGCGAGCCCCACCGTCAAGCCCTGCAGACGAGCCCTGTGACGCCTCGCCGTCGCCAGAAAAGAGCCGACAATCTGTCCTGCCCTAATCATCCATAGAAAAACTTTCCGCTGCTGCCATTGATAGAAGGGAGGCCCTGCCACCAAAGGGAAGTGAGGTAGGTCCCCATTACCCATCTTACGACGTCGTCGCTGTTTCTACGCATCCGTTTTCTTCGCCCCCTTCGAACAGAAACTTTTACATGTGGACAGATCATGTTTTGATCGATTTTTGACGGTGGAATTGATCTAGATCTTGAGTCAAGATCATCACCACGTCCACACTTGATCCCAGCACCCTTGCTTATCATAAAACCCCATGAAAGCCCATTAAAACATGCAACAACACGTACAAACTGGTTTAATAAAACAGCACCATAGGATTTGCATTCATCTACCCCATTGCATCTTGAGTAAAGTTTGTGGATGATGATTGATTGCTGTAAATTTTGTATGTGCTTGATCGTAAGTAGAAGAGCAAGATCAAGAGACCATCTACGAGGAACTACAGCACCAAGACTTCGAGACGCTCGAACAACAAGAATCACGGGAGCAAGGCAAGTGCCCCTTGGCCATATTGATTCCATGTTTTGAAAATGTTTTGTTTGCGAAAACGTGTACGCTTGAGTCAACTTGATGGGACACCCTTTTATAGGAGTTTACTAGTTTTGTTAAACCATCCTTGTCGCCGGGAAAGCTCATGAGTTGGGTATGGTCGTTTTTCCTTTTTGCTTCGCTTTATTCACGGGATACGGGAAGCTGAAATAAAACACGTCTAGCTACTGCACTCATATGAATAATGATGATGAGATCTTGATGATGTTAATGGGCATGGAATTGGGGAGATCTAGGCAAGCTTGGTTCGTGAATGTTGCTGGATGAGATGGTGGTGCTTTCCGTAGATCTAAGGACCGGTTCATGCGAGAATATGCCAGGAAAACAGTGCCACCACAAGGCCAAGTATGGGTGCGGCTTAGCTGATTAATTAGGTGTGTTGCTAGTTTGTTATGGACTGTGGATGGCGTGGGGAATGGGAGTCGAGAGAGGACTGCCCTGGGAACTGCATGGCACAAGAGGGGGCCCGTGGGTGGGAGAATGGTGATTTGAGCCTGCCGGTGAAACCTCGGTGAGTCCATACATCTAGTAGCCCCTTTGTAAAGGCTATTTTGTGATCTCTTGGCCATACACCGACGGTTGTGTACTGGTATAATGGAGGTTCTGCAGTCGCCGACGGGTGACGAAATCACAAACTTGTGGGTAAAGTGGTGCCACCTCTGCAGAGTGTAAAACTATCATGATAGCCGTGCTTCCGGTCACGAGCACCTGGCCAGCTTCCATGATTAGAGGGAAATTTTGGGATGGTTATTTGGTATGGTTATGGTATGGTCATTGGGATTGATTTTGGGACTGTTTTGAGTCATGACATTGAGTTTAGTTTTGGTTATATGAATATGAGATGAATATGAATATTTATGAGCATGAGATGAACTTGAGAAAGATTAATGGCTGGTTGAGACGTGATAAATGGTGAATTATGATGAAAGAATGTTTCTGATTACTTGGTTATATTGGGATTTAATTCATCTAGACTTAGTTGCTGTTTTTACCATGTTTGTGAAATAAAATTTGCTTGCTGCAATGAGCCTTTTTATTTCCTACCTTGTTGAAAGCTACATGTCATACTTTTCCCGCACTTGCTAAGTACGACATGTACTCACCCTTGCATTATCACATAAACATCAGCTACAGGAGATGAGTACTTCGAGGACCATGTGGAGTACTAGGCGTGCGAACTACCGTCAACATGCATGTGGAGTTGAAGTTGGAGCCTGCTGCCTTTATTGATATTCCGCTGTCGTTAGAGTCTTCCGCTGCAAGAATAAGTTAGAAATTCATGAGTGAGACTTTGAGCCATTGTAATAAAGTACTTAAACACTATTTATTCGTGGTTATATTCTGAATTCAGCTTGTGGATTACACATATGCATTCACTTGGTTCTATTTTCGGAACTGGGGGTAACACCATGCAAGCATAAAATTCTTGCAACGTACAACTCCACATATCTGCTGGCATGGAAATGTGTATGCACGGGAATGAAGTGAGCCGACTTCGCTTCCATGCTCTAAAGCACCAATGGTTGCTAAAGAAGGTCGTCAAGCAATCAAAACAGCTCGGGAAGGTCCCTAACTAGGGTTGCACCGTGCACCCGACGGCTTGCGCAATTGGCACTGTTAGAAAAGCTCGGACTAGGCCATCTATAGGGGGTTTCATGCTAGGATTGCGAAGCAAAGTTGTTCACCATCGATTCTAGCTCAGTTGTGCTAAGTTTGGTGAATCAAAACTGAAAGTTGAGTGTGAATTTTATAATTCCGTACCCGTGGATCGGTTTTCACCGATTGGAAGAAAATTCGAAATTCCACCGGCGATGATCAACCACTTGGCTTGAGCTTTGGACATGAGCAGCGTGAGGTGTTGGCGCGTCCAAAGGTACTCTTGCTCGGGCAACACAAGCTCTCTGTAGGGCTGTCCACGTGCGACCGAAACGGCGGAGGTTTTCGGCCACCGCAAGAAGTTGCTCTCTCGGGTGAGGGAAGCCGAAAGTCGCTCGTTCTCGTGCCGAGGAGGTAGTAGGCGATCACACGGTGCCATTTTGCTACTGCTTGAGGCATCACACGCACGGGAACGAGGTTTCCCGATCGAGACCGAAGTGGTGGCGAGGCAGTGCTCAGTTCGTGTGCGAGGGGAGGAGCAGAGCATGTTGCTTCGGTGTTGTGGGCAAACTGAGCACGGCTTGGAGTGAAGGAAGCACGTGAGAAACTCGCCAGTGTGAGCGAAGCAGCTGGGAGGTGGCCCGCATCGTGTCTCGGTGTCAGCAGGTGCTCCCTCGGTCTGTCTCGGTGGCTTTCGAGTGGAGAAACAGAGACCCAACTCTCTGATATTTGGTTCACTGTGGCTGACCCATGGGTCCCACAAGTCAGCTCCCTATTATCCTCTAAAAGATCTCAATTTTTGGCAAATGATCAAATTCCATTGTGGGAAGCTCAAATCTGAACTATAATTGGATAATTGGGCAACTTTCATCCAAATTCAAATATGTATTTGAATTCATTGCAAATTTAAGTCCATTTGGAAAAACGGATACAAAACATCTCCAAAATTCATGAGACTTTGCATCCCCACTAATTTGAACCTAAGGAATTCAAATATGAAATCTGATTTTCAATTTAGCTTCTGCAAATGAGAGTTTGAACACAACAGTTTGCATTACTATTGGTTTGCCCTCATTTGAAAGTTGAGTTAAACAAATTTAGTTCACAATCTTATTTGCAACTTTATCTTGCACATGATACTTCACATCTGTGGTTTTAAATCCACCTTGGTTCTAAGCATGCAAATAAACATGAGCTTGTGTAAAGAGAGCTCTCATGTGCATCATCACATGTGAAAGTTTAAACAAGTCCCAATTTTCAAACACATGAAACCAAATGCTTGTTCAAACTTCAGTTCATTTGTATTCAAAATTTCTTTGGGACGTTTACATTCCTCCCCGTTAAAAGAATGTCATCCAGAGATTACAAAAGAAGAACAAGATGGGAGGGTAATTTACAAAGTATATGACGAAAGTTCCGGATAGTTCTGGTGGATGTAATCTTCACTTTCCCACGTCACCTCTTCCTCGGTATGATTACTCCACAGGACATTGTAAAATTTTAATGTCCGATTCTGGATGATCCAGGTCTTTTCATCGATTATCTGAATTGGTTGCTCGGTGTATGTGAGATCCGGCTTTAGCTCGTCAATGTCTTCGGTGCGGACAGCAGCGGTAAACTTGAGACACTTCTGCAGTGTGACACGTGAAATATGTCGTGAATACCGGCAAGGTTTGCTGGTAGTTCCAGTCAGTAGGCTACGGTTCTGCACTTCTCCGTGATGGTAAACGGACCGATGAATCGGGGAGCAAGTTTCCACTTGACACCGAACCGATGAGTTCCTTTCATTGGAGATACACAAAGATACACGTGCTCTCCGACGTCGAAATGCAGCTGTCAATGCCTCTGATCCACATAGATTTTTCTGACGAGATTGAGCAGCTTTGAGGTTCTCTTGAATTATCCGAACTCTCTCTTCGGCTTCATTGACAAGATCAACCCTGAACGTTACTCGTTCACCGGACTCGCACAAATTCAATGGTATACGGCACTTCTGGCAATAGAGAGCTTCATATGGTGCCATTTTGTGGCGCCCTCAATTCTGTAGAACACAGAACCGAGAACTGATGTGTATGTGTGCCCAGGATGTTCATCACACATACACATATACTTCACAAAATGAATTCAGAATATATATAATCATGAATAACAGGGTTTATTACAATGTCTCATGAGTCTTGGACTCATGCTAGCAGCGAAGTCTTAATCTAGCAGCGGAAGTCTTATTCTAGCAGCGGTAGTCTTCTGACTAGTGTGGAAACAATCTAGGCAGCAGCAGCGGTCCATCTCTACTCCATCCCCACAGGCAAGTTGACGGGGAATCACACTCCTAGTACTCCACGTGGTCCTCATAGTGCTCCTCTCCTGTTTCTGATGATGTATGATAATGCAAGTTTGAGTACATGATGTACTCAGCAAGTGCGGGAAAATATGATATGTAGCTCCCAACAAGAAAGGTATAAAAAGGCTCATTGCAGAAAGCAGAGTTTATTTCTCAAAACACGATAAAAACAGAAACTCAGCTTTAAGTGAATGTAATCCCAACATGTATTTAAACATTAACATACCTCCATTATGATTCATCCCTTTCCATGTCTCAACCAGACATTAATTTTTCTCAACTTTGCTCATGAATACCATCTCGTATTCACTACCATCTCATGAATATCATCTCGTATTCACTCCCATCTCATGAATATCATCTCGTATTTACTACCATTCTGTCTCATACCGAGACCAAATCTCGTTGCCATGACACAACAGTCATGCAACCAATCTCATTACCCAGACTCAACAGTTCCGAAAACCAAAACCAAAGACCAAACCATTACCGAAACCAATATCCAAACCATAACCAAATACCATCCCATCCCATCCCATCTAATCATGTGAGTTGTCCAGGCGCTCGTGACCGTAAGCTCGGCTATCATGATAGTTTTAGACTCTGCAGAGTTTGCACCACTTTACCCACAAGTTTGTGATTTCGTCACCCGTCGGCGACTGCAGAACCTCCATTATACCAGTACACAACCGTCAGTGTATGGTCAAGAGATCACAAAATAGCCTTTACAAAGGGGCTACTAGATGTATGGACTCACTAAGGTTTCACCGGCAGGATAGAATCTCCAATTCTCCCACCCACAGGCCCCCTCTTGTGCCATGCAGTTCCCAGGGCAGTCCTCACTCGACTCCCATTCCCTGCGCCTTCCACGGTCCATAACAATCTAGTAACTAACCTAATTAGTCAGCTAAGCCGCACCCATATTTGGTCTTGTAGTGGCACTGTTATCCAGGCATGGCTGGCATGAACCGGTCCTTAGATCTACGGCAAGTAAACCACCATCTCATTCTACCTCATTCACAAACCCAGGCTTGCCTAGATCTCCCTCCTATTCATGTTCATTAACAACATCAGTTTTTCATTATTCATACGAGTGCAGTTAGCTAGACACATCTATCTCGCTTCCCGTATCCCATGGACTCAGCGAAGCATAAAAGCAAAATACATACCAGACTCAATAACTTTCCCGGCGACAAGGGTGGTTTAACAAAAACTAGTAATACTCCTATAAAAGGGTTTCCCATCATGTTGACTCAATCACACACAACTTTTCTCAAACAAAACAGTTTTACAAAATATGGGATCAATATGGTCAAGGGGCACTTGCCTTGTTCTTGCGGTTCCTGTTGCTCAAATTCTTGCTGTTGTAGTCCGTCGTAGGTAGCTCCCTGAGCTTGTCCTTCTATACGCGATCACACACATAAAAGATTCATAGCAATCAATATCATGCAGAAACTCTACTTTAAGATACGATGATGCATATGCATGCTTAATCCTATGATACAGTTTTTATTAGATCGGTTTGTACGTGTTCTTGCATGGCATGCATGAGTTTCAAAGGTGTAGAGATCAAATGTGGACGTGGCGATGATCTCACTACAAGATCTTGATAATACCGATTAACACGTGATCTGTCCACGAAAAAGCTTCTGCTCAAAAGGATCAAATAATAGATGCAAAGAAAACACGATGATGTCGTAAGGTGGTATTAGAGACCTACCTTATGTTCTTCTTGGTCTCGGGGTCCTTCTCCTAGCAAGACAGGTCGTCAGGGCTCTCTTCCGGCAATCTCCGGTGACTAAACTCCGGCGAAGGGGTTTAGCTCGGCGAGTTTGGGGCTAGGGCTTGTAAGTTGTCGGCTTAGAAAAGATGTTACGAGCAAGGGGTTGTTTCGGGTTCTATTTATAATTGGGAAGAGAAGAGTCCTAATCTGATCGGAATTCGAATAAGAGTCCTATTCAAATTGTTTTTGGATCTTAACCACTTATCTTTAATTTGATTCGGTGTGGTAGCAACGTGGAATTCGTGTTGGCTTCCTTAGTACCGGGGATTTCCACGCGTACAGAAGCAAAAACCGCTTCAGATCTTGTCACCTCCGTGGTGATGAGCTCCGGAGGCTCCATGTGTCCTGCGGGAACCTGGGCTCCCTTTTCCACAGAGACAAGCTCCGGTTGTGCCGTGTGTCAGGCGGGCGAGACCTTCCTCTTCCTCAAAGGCGAGCTCCGCGTGCGCAACATGTCCTGGCGGGCGGGACCTCCCTCTCTCCATAGGTGAGCTCCGCGGGCGCCATGTGTCTGGTAGGTCGGGACCTCCCCTCTCAACAGAGGCGAGCTCCGCGAACGCCACGTGTCAGTTCCGTACCTCCCCTTCTCGTCGGAGGTGAGCTCCGTGAGTGCCACGTATCAAGCAGCGCCAGACTTCCTTTCTCCTCAGAGACGAGCTCCGAGGTTGACACGTGTCCAACAGCGTCGGACCTCCCGGAGGTGAGCTCCGGAGGTGACATGTGTCCGGTAGGACCGGACCTCCCGGAGATGAGCTCCGGAGGTGACATGTGTCCGGTAGTGTCGGACCTCCCGGAGACGAGCTCCGGAGGTGACACATGTCCAATAGGACCGGACCTCTCGGAGGTGAGCTCCGAGAGGGACACATGTCCCGCGGGTCGGACCTCTCAGAGAAGAGCTCTGAGAGTGACTCGTGTCCCACACGGCTGGTCCTCTCTCTTTTCCACAATGGCAAGCTCCAAACGCGACACGTGTCCCGCGGGACTAGCCTCGCTCCTTCCTCAGAGGCTAGCTCTGGGGGCAACACGTGTCCCACGAGGTCGGACCTCGCCCTTTGTCGCAGGGACAAGCCCTGAGCTTGCCATGTAGCCAGTTTAGCGGCGGACCTCTCCCCCTTTGCGGAGACGAGCTCTGAACGCGCCACGTGGCCAGCGGGCTGCGGGAATTGTCTACAGCGCTCCTCGGCGAACTGGAATTGACTCTTTTTGGCTATCTTTTATATATTTTCTCTGTTTCTACTTATTTTAAAATGTTTTCTCTCTATAAACTATAAATATATGCAGAAATAAAAAATGAGGGTGTCACAAATCTACCCCCCTTAAATTGAATCTCGCCCTCGAGATTCGTTAATAGAGAATAGGTGAGGGAACTCTGTGTTGATATCTTCTTCACTCTCCCATGTGGCTTCTGCTACCGTGTGATGGCTCCATTGTACCTTGCACCAACGAATCACCTTGTTCCTTGTGACCCTTTCCTTTACGTCCAAAATTCGGACAGGGTGCTCTTCATAGGTCATATCCTCTTGAAGTTCAAGTTCATCCATCGGTACTTGCTTTTCCGGTACTCTCAAGCACTTCTTGAGCTGGGATACATGAAACACGTCATGTACGTCGGAGAGGTGCATTGGGAGCTCTATTTGATAGGCTACTTCTCCTCGCTTGTCCTAAATTTTGAATGGCCCGATGTAGAGAGGTGCTAGCTTGCCTTTGATGTTGAAACGTCATTGGCCACGTATAGGCGATACCTTAAGGTATACGAAGTCTCCTACTTTGAAAGTCAACTTCCTTCGCCTATTGTCCACATAGCCCTTTTGGCGTGACTGAGCGGCTTTCAAGTTCTCCCGTACCGTTTGGACTTGCTTCTCAGCCTCTTGCAACACTTCCGGTCCAAACACTTGGTTTTCTCCGGTTTCATTCCAAAACGGCGTTCTACACCGTCTACTGTAGAATGCTTCGAAAGGTGACATCTTCAAGCTAGCTGGATAGCTGTTGTTATAGGAGAATTCGGCATACGGCAAACTCCTATCCCAACTACACCCATGTTTCAAGGTGCAATCTCTCAACATGTCCTCCAAAATTTGGTTTGTCCTTTTGGTTTGTCCATCAGTCTGCGGGTGGTAGGCGGAGCTAAAATCTAGCCGCGTACCCATAGCCTTCTGCAGCTTCCTCCAAAATATACAGGTAAACTGAGAACCCCGATCTGAGACTATCCTCTTTGGGACTCCATGGTGGCACACATTTGCTCCATGTACAGATCGGCTAGATCTGCCACGCGGTACGTGGTTTTAACAGGAAGAAAATGAGCTGTTTTCTTCAATCGGTCCACGATAACCCAGATGGAGTCGTAACCCGACCGATGTCTTCCCACTTTCACTCGGGTACCTTCAAGGGTTGTAACAATCCAACGGGTCTTTGATGTTCGGCCTTCACCCGTTGGCATGTGTCGCATAGGGAAACATATTCAGCTATGTCCCTCTTCATACCATCGCACCAATAACAAGTCTTCAAGTCCTTGTACATGTTTGTACTACCGGGATGTATGGAATAAAGTGAGTCATGTCCCTCCTTTAATATCGTGTCGCGGATATGCTTCACGTTAGGCACACAAATCCTTTTTCCTAGCCAAAGAGTACCCTTCTCGTCTTCCTTGAAGTCCTTTCGATGCCTTGTTGGATCCTTTCCTTGATCTCTTTTATTTCCTCATCCGTAGCTTGGTCATCTCTTATCTCTTGTTCCAATGAAGAGTGAAGTTCCATCACTTCCATCTCATTTAAGAACCCGGGATGTAACCGTTCAAACTCCTTTCGTAGCTCGGGTGGTAGCTCCCGAACCATGAGTTGGTGACATGCTCCCTTCCGGCTCAATGCATCGGCTACCACATTGGCCTTTTTGGGGTGGTAGTTGATTCCAGCATCATAATCCTTGATGAGCTCCAACCATCGACGTTGCCTCAAATTCAAATCCGTTTGGGTGAATATGTACTTGAGGCTTTTGTGATCCGTATAGATCTCACATTGATGACCAAGGATATAATGTCTCCAAATCTTCAATGCATGCACCACGGCTGTGAGTTCCAAGTCATGTGTGGGGTAATTGAGCTCGTGTTTCTTTTGTTGTCATGAGGCATAGGCTACCACTTGTCCTTCTTGCATGAGCACACATCCAAGCCCTTGTCTGGATGCGTCACAATATATGTCAAAGCTCTTGCTTACTCTGGCAATACCAAGACCGGCGCTGTGGTTAGCCTTTTATTGAGCTCCTCAAAGCTTTCTTGGCACGCTGGTGTCCATTGGAAGGCTTTTCCCTTCGTTATCTTAGAGAAGTCCTTGATAAACCGGCGGTAGTATCCAGCCATCCCAAGAAAACTCCAAATATCCCTCACGTTTTGCGGTTGGTTCCACTTCAGAACATCTCCCACTTTTCCGGGATCAACCGATACTCCTTCCTCGGAGATAATGTGGCCAAGGAATGATATCTCCTTTAGCCAAAATTGACATTTGCTGAGCTTGGCATACAACTGATGCTCTCACAGCTTTTGCAATGTCAATCCCAAATGTTCTTCATGTTCCTCCTCGCTTTTCAAATACACCATGATGTCGTCGATGAAAACCATGACGAACTTGTCCAAGTACTCCATGAAGACCTTGTTCATGAGGTACATGAAGTATGCAGGTGCGTTCGTTAACTCAAAAGACATCACGGTATATTCATATGAACCATACCGTGTCCGAAAGGCAGTCTTGGGTATGTTGGAGGGCTTAATCTTCAGCTGGAAGTAGCCCGACCGAAGATCAATCTTGGAGAACACTCAGGCTCGTTTCATCTGGTCGAACAGGTCCTCTATCCGGGGCAAAGGGTACTTGTTCTTGATAGTCACCTCATTGAGAGACCTATAGTCCACGCACATCCTTTGGGTTCCATCCTTCTTGTCTATGAAGAGCACGGGGGCTCCCCATGGTGACGAGCTTGGACGTATAAATCCCTTCTCTAACTTCTCCCGAATCCGCTTCTTGAGCTCCACTAGTTCGTTAACGGGCATCCTATAGGGTCTCTTTGCTATAGGTGCGGTTCCAGGTACTAGGTCAATGGAAAACTCGATATTCCGGTCAGGTGGCATACCGGGAAGTTCTTCCGGGAACACGTCCAAAAACTCTTGAACCACCGGGATGCTGTCCAGAGTTGCTTCTTCGACGTGGTTCAATGTTGCCTTCTTGGTTGCTGGTTGGGCTGACTCAAACTCGATACGGGTACCGTGCTTGTTGGTCAACTGCACGCTCCTTTCAGCATGTTGGATTACTCCGTTGTGCTTACTTAACCAATCCATTCCGAGTATTATGTCAAGCCCTTGGGAATCCAAGACAATGAGGTTGGCAAGGAAGTCTACCAACCTTATTTTAAGGTTTACTTTCGGACATACTATATTAGTCCTCATCTCTCCACCGGGAGAATTAACCAACATAGTATATTTCAAGTGTGATATGGGTAGATTATACTTGGCAACATACTTGGATGATATGAATGAATGTGATGCTCCGGAATCAAATAGAATGGTGGCTGGGTTGGAGTTGGCAAGGAACATACCCATCACGACGTCCTCAGCCTATTGTGCTTCCTCAGCAGAGACATGGTTCACGTTGCCACAAGCATAGTTCTGCTGTCCACGGTTCCCTTGATTGGCTCCTCCGTTCGGCCGTGGGTTCTTCTTGGGCACGTTGCCTTGCTGTCCAGGACCTCTGCTCGGGCACTGGCTCGTGAAGTGTCCTGTTTCTCTGCATGCAAAGCATGCCTTGTTGCCCACGACAGCAGGTACGTTAGGGCGGGGATTTTGAACAGGAGCGCCCATGTTGGGACGGGGCGCAGGAGGCAAAGGCACACGAGATGCTTGCATAGCAGGACGTTGTTGGGGTGGCTGATTAGGGCAAAAAGCAGGAGCGGGCGATCCATACTGTGGTGCAGCTGGTGGCATGAAACGGGGACGTACATTGCTCCCTTATGGCTGGTATGACATCTTCCTCTTGCCCTCTTGCTCGATTTCTCGGATCTTGCTCTCAACCACTATAGCTTTGTCAACTAGCTTCTGGAAGCTCATGTAGTCATTGTTGAGGAGCTGAACCTAGATCTCATTGTTCAACCCTCTCATGAACACGTACTGTTTCCTCTGGTCCGACTTAACATCTTCGGGGGCATACCGGGACAGTTGCGTGAACTTGTTAAGATACTCATTCACGCAATTCTGTCCTTGGCGGAGACCCTCAAACTCTTGCCTCTTAAGCATCATTACACCAGCAGGGATGTAATGAGATCGGAAACTCTCCTTGAACTCAGTCAAAGTGATCGTCTCCGGGTCGACATGAGCGTTGCACATGTGCATCCCACCAGTCAGCGGCAGCTCCCATGAGTCGGTGCGACGCAAAGAGAACCTTCTCTCGTCATTGCACTGAACTATGGCAAGTGACATGACCCCACGGTCTTGTCAAGCCAGGATCACGCTGAGGGGTGCTGCGTTGCACAGCACCGGATAACACACATCAAAGGTACAAAGCGGAAGCAAATTTTTTATTACATAACAGGTTTATGAACACTTTTAAAACAAAATATGTTCAGTCTACACTCACGGGCGTAGACTACGCATCGAGTTCACGTTCAGCCCGTGAACGTGTTCCCGCTAGCACGCACACACACTAACACTGCGGCGTCCACGACTCCCACTCGACGGGGTTCCCTCCTGGGGTTCCGTCTCCTCCTCGGGAGTCACTTCCTCATAGACCCCTGCAAAAACTCCAAACACAAGCAGTGAGCACGATGGCTCAGATAGACTGACCCGTCTCTCCTATACATGGAACTTCTACATGATGGGTACAGGGTACATGAGGTAAATAATTTGTAAAGGACTCGCCTAATTATTTGAACCTTACTTTCAATGTTTTAGCAGCAGGTGGTGGAGAACCTTACGCTAAGGCACATGAGAGAGCCGCAATCAAACAAGAAACGCATTTCTCTCGTGTACTTTGCCCAAAGTTGAAAAGAACTTTAATTAGCTCTAAACTACAACAAGACAATAACAAGCAAGGTATATCTTTTAAATTAGCAAACTTTTAACATGAATCTAGCCTGTTCTTTCTACGTCATGGTACAGTGAACAAGTGGTACTCACTGACCGTGAGGGACGGCGATTAGAATCGATTTACACCTGCAATGTTACCCGAATAACCAGTTTACATACGTCCGTACTCGATGTTTCCTACAGCAACCATCACGGACTTCGTACGTAACCACCTTTCACCCGTCAGCCAAATATTGAACTGGTCCTATCGTCCCAAGCAAGAGGTCTCTGCGCGCGCATCCGCAGTGCCGCCAGCCGATTTACACCTCAAGCTCTCAACCTACCCTCTGAACGACAGGCAATGCCTCAATACCCAGCTACCCAAGTTACATCGTTTTCCCGGTTCCCATATAGCCGGTAGGTCTTCGGTACTGTTCTAGCTTGTTCAACAGGCCCGCACACGGCTCGGTCCTCAATCGACAAAAGCGGAGCTATAGCACCCAGGCCCCAAAGTCCTGCTGCCCTTACTCTCCGCTCGGTCTCATTTTTCTTGCCATGTGTTTCATTTGCTATCTTTACCCGAGCGATGTGCCTCTAGCCTATTCTCGCGAGTAATTCCAACTACTCGACTTGTACCGAATCCTACACTGTCTTAGCATTGCAGTAGCTAACGAGGTTTTGAAACCTAATCCCAACCCATGGTTTTCTTGTCTATGCAATTGGGTTTCAAACAAGACCCTAATGCAAGAAATAAGTGGGTGCTCAAAGTAAGTTCTCAAAACAGTAAAAAGTTGTAAAACGGGTTAATGCAAACCGGAGCTTGCCTGTTTTGCAGGGCAGTAGTATATAATAGAAGTTAGTGATCTTCAATCCCTTGATCTATCTGAATTTCCTCAACTGATCCACACGTCAAGGGATGACTCCGTCGAAGTCCTTCGTCGTAAACCCTATCGAAATGTATATGCATAGTATTTTATAATGCAATTTAAAGACTTAGAGATTAAAGCTTCTTAAGAACAGAGGCTGTGGAGATCCTAGGATGAAGTCGTTGCCTCTGTTGTGCAGAGAACTCAAAGGAACTAAATCTACCTTAGATGTTTCATTACATCTCTAGCTAAGTTTCTAATAACCTATAAGATGAGCTCTAATGATTTGGACATAAAGAAAGATCCTGATCTCCAATGACTTCGAAATTTTTACAGGAAGTCATACACTACACAGAGACTTAGCTTGCAAAATTGCAGCTAAAGTGGAAGGAAATTGGGTTCCCATAATTTCTCCACTAATCCCTATGTTTTTCTCAAATGCATAAGATTGGAGAACAAGGACAGGAAGATCCAAGGCTCAAATTGAGCTTCAATTTTACATGTGAATTCCTGGTCACATAAAAGTGTTCTGGACCAAAAATGAACACTTCTCATTGAGTGTTTTATTCAAAACAATTCCCAAAGTAATTAAGCAAAAAGAAATTAATTCTGAATTAACTCACATTTTCATGCCCAACTTAGTGAACACAATTTCAATTATAGTTCATAGAGTCTGCATGAATTTTCCTAGGATTTTTGAAGCTAAGATTTACCCAGAAATGATTTTTCCAACCATGGGGCAATTTCTGAAAAGTCTCTGTATTCATTTGAATACAGTACATTGGAATCTGAATTCTCCCAAACAATGCAGCTCGAAATGAGCTGAATTTTTTACAGGATTTCAATAACATCCTAAGGATTATTATGGCAAACTTTGAGGATTTTTGGATAAACTAAACTCCCTCTAAAATTCTGTTACTAATAAGATTCAAAGAATTTTCCAGAATTAAGTATTGACTTTGATACAAATTGGGTTGCATATTTGGATAGAGTATTTCAATCTGAATCTAACCCAATTGTAATCACTAAATTTGTAGGTTCCTACACAAAGATATGATCTTTACAAGAATTGGGTAAAATCTGAAATGAACTCTGTTATATTTTTCCAATTTTCAGAGACATAAGGAATTAACACCACATTTGGCCGAGGAAATGAGGTCCAATGCTCCTGAAATTTTTACTGGAGTTCAAATATTTTTGGACGAATCTCCTGCCCAAATTTGGGAATTTTCCAATCCACAGAACTCCTGAAAAAAATTCCTACAAATTTTCCTTATATGAATTAATGAGCCAAATCCAGGGATTTTCATAAATATTGGGAAGCACCCCTGGATAGTATTCCTTGAGAGGAATCCAATTAAATTTGTTTCACAATTTTTGGACATTCCTACACAAAGTTATGGCTCTCCAAAACTTTGAACTAAAATGGGAAATTCTGGAAATGTTTAAAAGTTGACTGTGGGTCCGGGCTACGTGTCACTCACTGAAACAAAGACACACAGGCCACACATTTTCATACGTGCAGTCACACCGGATCCAACAGCCACAGAAGATCGGGTTTTTAAATTTCCTCTCACTGATGGCTGGGCCCGCCGAACCCTTCTTCAACCTCGGGTACGTTCCCGCGCCCGCGTGCCCGCGCCGCCACCCTCGCCGGAGATCACCGGAAATCGGTCTCCCGACCTCTGCCCGAGCCCCTGCTCGCCGCCAGGTCCTAACCCGCCATGCTGGGCACGATGATGAGGTTTCTCCGAGCCGGCAAGGCCTCTACGGTGGCTAGCGGCGGTGCGGCAGCTCGGTACACCATCGGTGACGTTGGCCGGCCGTCCTAGCGCGCTAACAGCTCGGTAAAACGGTGCTACAGCACCAGTGAACTATGAGGGAGATCGACCTAGCTTCAAAAATGCTCCGGAACGATGGAAGATAGGGTTTCACCGTGCGACCGCGGTCCCTCACCTCGGTTGCCGTTAGAAAACCGCGAAATACCCAACCTATGTGTATTTTCAGGATAGAACTGTGAAGAGCAAAGGATCGCCTACTACTTTGGACCCCTTGTGCAAAATTTGATGACCTAAGAATGAGAATTGAGGTGGAATTTGGGATTACCGTGCCGGAAGGTCGGTTTGAGCATGCCGGAGGAAAATTTCCAATTTCTCTCTCGGTCGTTCATGGCATGGTCTGAACTCGGGAGGAGAGTAGCACGGTGCCTTGGCATGTCCAAGGGCGCCGGTACTTGGCCGTGACAAGCAGCAGGTTGAGCTGTCCACGAATGCCTCCTAATCGGTTATTGTTTGGCCGCCACACGGACGCGGTGTTCCCGGGGTAGGAGAGCCGAATGCCGGTCGGTTGTAACACCCCAAAACCTGTTAAGGGGGGAATTTAAAATTTTTTTTGGACGTATTGCATGTGGTGCAGAAATTCAAATTCAAATTGGAGTTCAAATTCAAATCAAAACAGAAAAGAAAGGAAAAAGAAAAAGAAAAAGAAAAACCCCACCGGCCAGTGGGCCGAAACCCACCAGCCGGCCCAATCTCCCCGCGCCAGCCCCAAACCCGCGCCCCTCCCTCCCTCTCACTGACACGTGGGGCCCGCGTGTCATCTCCTACCTCCCGCTCGTGCCAACCGACCGGACTCTTCCCCGCGCCCGATCGCAACCAACTCTGGAAACCCGCGTCCCCAGCCTGACTCCCGGTCCCGGACGACTCCAACTCGATCCCAACAGACCGCCGCCCCCCTCGCCTATATAAACGTCGACATCGCCATGTTTTCCCCCACGATCGGCTGTTTTTCCTCAAGGAAAGAGAACTGAAGCTTCTCCCGCCGTTTTCCTTCGATCCTAGCTCGGATTTCCTGACCTAACGCGCTGATCATGTTCCACCGCCTCCGGGGAATCTCACAGGTGAAGGAAATCCGTTGTTTTGCACTCTAGACACAGCTCCGACGAGCACCGCCACATTTTCACCTCGGACCTCGCCGCCGACCGCCTTCTAGGGCCTCCGAGCTCAAGAAAACCCCGAGGTGAGATCCCCGACCTCCCCTCTACCGTTCTATGACATGAAATCCAAGTTTTAGGAAGTATAGACGAAAATTCAAAGATTTCCGGCGAGATCGCCGCCTCCTGCCGCCGCGCGCCGCTGGGCAGCGCGGTGTCACACCCGGTTTTTCCGAAGAAACAACCAAGTGAATATCACATGTATGCCAGGATCATTTTCTCATACATGTGATGACAAATAGTGAAGCATCATTTATTACAAGCCAGGTGTCGAATATAAATAAGTCTTACATCGCAAATGTCTCAATGGACACTAATGCTTCATCACAAGTAAACAAACTAGCAGCGGAATATTATTCTTTAGGGCTCCATCACAGGCGTTGCCCGGGGGTCTTCATGAACCTAAAAGCCTTCCTCGGGTCCAAAATCTTGGTCATTATACACCACCTCATTATCTTGACCTGAGCAGCAATATAAACCAACAAATATGCAAGGTTGAGTACCAATGGTACTCAGCAAGTGTGGGAAAATTATATCATGCATGGCTAGAACAAGGAGAGGTTGAACTCATGGTTAAAGCACTACACAATTAATACCTATCACCTTAGCTTATTAAGCACCTTCATTACTACACAGGTGAAATGGTCCCAATCTCCCATCCCATCATCATAATCCAATAACCATAACATTATTTCCAATGTTAAGCTCCCCGCTTAACTTCCAAAACCATCATTCCTCTAATCATGAATAAGTCCAGGCCGCTCTTAACCGTGAGCACGGCTGTCAAGACAGTTTTGACTCTGCAGAGTTTGTACCACTGTACCCACAAGTAGTGATTTCATCCCCCGTTGCCGGGTGGACTAAAAGAACCTCCATTATGCCAGTGGCTACGATCCACATTCACACTTCCCAGGTGTGTAGCCAGGAGATCACTACGAAGCCTTTACAAAGGGATTCCCGACGAGCGTGGGCCCACTGAGGTTTCACCCCTAACAGCATACAAGAGGCTCCAACCCCGCTGCAGTGGCCCCCTCTTGAGCCTTGCGGTTCATATGGTAGTCCAGCTGACACCTATTCCCCGCACCATCCAACACACCCATACTACGCCGGGGATACACCTAATTAATTGGCCAAGCTGCCCCATCTCAGCATGTGGTTGGCACTGTAAAGCCGGGTTACATGCTCCATGAACCGGTCCTTAGGATCCAGGCAAGTACTAAACACAAACCCAAGTCTCGTGCACCCAACACACAACCAAAACATCCAACTTGCCTTGATCCCTACCTCTACATAACTCCCAATAGCTCATTCAAGAGTATGGTATAATAAACTGATGCTTTCATATCCCAAATATCCCATTCTAAGCATGGCTAAGCATATGCATGTAAATAAATGACATGACAAAATAAATCCCAACCCAAGCTACAAGGAAACAAGGTAATGCAATTCTAGGGAAACTTTCCTAGCATGGGTTTCATATTTCATTTGACAATGCAAATAATTCTATCTACACATCCTAGCATAGGATCAAAGTGGTCAAGGACACTTGCCTCCTTCTTGCTGCTCTTGAAATCGGTAGTCCTGATCTTGGAAATGAATAACTTGTTCTTGAACAGGTTCTACTTCATACCATCACACATAGCAAAAGAAAAACAACAATCATAAGACATAGTTCACACTTCTACTTCATACAAACCACACATTCATATTTATGAAATTCATTCACCATTATATGTGTTGTGGTTACTTTATGTGTGTTGAGTTGTGGCTTGCATGCACTTTTAACCATGCATATATATGATTCCTACTTTTGGTGTCCACATTTATACTTGCATACAATGTGCCTTCACAATTTCTATCAACCCTAAACTGAATTCTTTGTATTTTAGAAACTCCATTTATCATTTACTAGTTGCTATATTTTTAGATTTATATTCCTATGCATAATTGTGTATTTTATTATGAAACTAGTAACACACATCATCTAAACAGTATAGGTTTTGGTCCTAAATAATTTAATAACATATTTTGACCTTGGCTTCTGATGTAGACTATTTCATAATTATTTTCCCTATTTTTCTAGAGCTATTCTTTACTTAAAAATGTGTCCCTATACTAAATAATGTGATTAACAAATGAAACAGATTTATTTCAGCCCAAAAATATATTTTTATCTCACTCCAAAGTTTCCTAAGTACTGAGAAAGTTTTTAATTAATTTTGACAATTATGTTTGCCCTCCTTTTTAGTTTTTAAACACTAGTTACATATTCAATTTTCTAAATTAAATACTAAACAGGGCTAAAATAATGAATTCACCCCATTACAGGGTCTATAATATTATTTTCATAATTTCCAGGGGCCTAGCTACACTTATCAGAGTTGTTTTTCTTAATTTCTATTAAGTCCAGGGGCTAAAACTGATTTTTAAATGAATTTACATGATTTTCTGAAGTTCCAGGGGCTAGATCTGAAGTTTCCGGGGCTAGCTCTCAATTCCAGAGAACCCCAGGGGGTAGCACGTAAGAACTCCAGTCTTTATAATGCGGGGTCGACGTGGACCGTCCGATTTTAAACCGACGGCTGAGATTATAACATCGAACCGGTACGCGGGGTTTTAAAGTCTACCGTGCGATTTAAAATAAACGGCGCACAAGCGGCCACGTCGCTCTGATCGAGCGCGGGCGGCGCTGCCGGCGGCGCACGGCGGCGGGAAGCGGCGATCTCGCCGGAAAGTTTCGGATCCTCGAGAATTCTGCCTAGAACTGTGACCTTATAGCCTAGATCGGTAGAGGGGAGGTCAGGGATCTCACCTCGGGGGTTTTCTCGAGCTCGGGGGTCCTGGAAAGTGCTCGGCGGCGAGGTCCGAGGCAAAACCACGGCGAAGCTCGTCGGTGCTGTGTTTACACCGTAACTCTCTGAGTTTTCTGCACCTGCAAGGTTCCCCGGAGGCGGTGGATCAAGACCAGCGAGTTAGATCAGAGTTTCCGAGCTTAGATCGGCCAGAATTCACCGGCGAAGTCTCGGTGCTCACCGGAGTGAAAATCGGCGATCGCGTGAGAAAAACTGATCGGACCGGGGGTTTTTATAGCCGGGGGAGGGCGGTGGGTCTGTTGTGATCGAGTTGGAGTCCTCTGGGATCAGAATTCGGGCGGCGGAACGGGTTTCCCGATCGGTTAAGATCGCGCGCGCTCGGGGAAAGAAGTCCGGGGTCGCGGGGGCTCGGGTTAGGGATGACAGGTGGGTCCCACCCGTCGGTGAGAGGCAGCGCGGCGCGCGCGGGGGCGGGCTGGCGCGGGAGTTGCTGGGCCGGCTGGCGATTTCGGCCCACTGGCCAGTTTTTTCCCGTTTTCCTTTTTCTTTTTTCCATTTCTTTTCTGTTTTGAGTATAATTTGAATTCCAGTTTGAATTTGAATTTTTGCAAAACATGCAATACGTCCAAAATTTTTTAAATTCTCCTCTGAACATGGTTTTGGGTTTTGAATCAAAATTTGGGGTGTTACAGCTCTACCCCCTTAAAAGAAATCTCGTCCTCGAGATTGGTGTTTCTAAGAAAACAATTCCGGAAATTGTGCCTTGAGCTCATCTTCCCTTTCCCAGGTAGCTTCCTCTTCTGAGTGATGCTTCCACTGCACCTTGCACATCCGGATTCTCTTGTTTCTGGTGAGGCGTTCCATCGTCTCCAAAATCTTGTATGGTTGCTCGGCATAAGACAAATCTTCAGCGACATCCACTTCATTCATGGGTAACACCTCTTCAGGCGTCCTCAGGCATTTCTTGAGTTGTGACACATGGAATACATCGTGCACGTCCGATAGATGAACCGGTAACTCTAGTTGGTACACCACTTCGCCTTTTCTTTCCAAAACTTGAAAGGGTCCGATGTATCGAGGTGACAACTTCCCTTTCACCTTGAACCGATGAAGTCCTCTGATAGGGGACACCTTGAGATAAACATAGTCTCCCACGTTGAAAACGAGTTCTCTTCTTCGTACATCGGCATAGCTCTTTTGGCGTGTTTGTGCTATCCTCAAATTGTTGCGAATCTCCCTCACCTTCGCCTCGGCTTCTTGTAGCACTTCTGGACCAAACACTTTACTTTCTCCTGTTTGGTTCCAAAATAGGGGAGTTCTGCACTTCCTTCCATACAAAGCTTCAAACGGTGACATCTTCATACTAGCTTGATAACTGTTGTTATAGGAAAACTCCGCATACGGTAAGTTCTTGTCCCAACTCCTATTGTTTTTGAGTGCACATGCCCTTAACATATCTTCAAGGATCTGATTGGTTCTCTCCGTCTGCCCGTCAGTTTGGGGATGATAGGCAGAGCTGAAGTTCAGATGGGTTCCCATGGTTTCATGCAACTTTTGCCAAAACCTCGAGGTGAACTGTGTCCCTCGGTCCGACACTATCTTCTTTGGCACTCCATGGTAACACACAATCCTTGACATGTACAATTCTGCCAATTTGGATCCGCTGTAGCTTTCTTTCACCGGAATGAAATGAGCTACCTTGGTTAGCCTATCAATAATGACCCATATTGAATCATACCCGGATTGTGTCCTAGGCAATCCCACGACAAAATCCATGCTGATTTCTTCCCACTTCCATTCAGGCACTTTGAGTGGTTGCAATAATCCCGCGGGTCGTTGATGTTCAGCTTTCACCAACTGACATGTGTCACATAGGGCAACATGTTCCGCGACATCTCGCTTCATGCCATACCACCAATACCTGCTCTTGAGGTCCTGGTACATCTTCGTACTCCCAGGATGAATGGAATAGTCAGAATCGTGAGCCTCCTTCAAAATTAATTCACGGATCTCCTTTACTTCTGGCACACAGATCCTTTTTCCGTGTCACACCGTTCCTTGTTCATCCTCTCTAAAACCAGGAGCTTTATTTTCCTTAATGAGCTGTCTGATCTCTTGTATCTTCTCATCATTCTTTTGGCCCTCGCGTATGTCTTGCTCGAGTGTGGAGTCCACTTCCATAGCGATGGCTTCACCACTATTTACTAGACATAGATTTAGTCTTATAACCTCGTCCTTCAATTCTGCAGGCATGTCCTTCAAACTCAACTTATTGACCTGCACTTTCCGACTCAAAGCATCGGCCACGACGTTTGCTTTCCCGGGATGATAGTTGATGCCTATATCAAAGTCGTTGATTAGCTCTAACCATCTCCTTTGTCTGAGATTGAGATCTGGCTGTGTGAATATGTACTTCAAACTCTTATGATCCGTATATATCTCTGTCCTCTTCCCCATCAAATAGTGCCGCCAAATTTTCAACGCGTGTACCACTGCAGCTAGTTCAAGGTCATGTGTAGGATAGTTCTTCTCGTGCTTCCGAAGCTGCCGGGATGCATATGCCACGACATGTCCTTCTTGCATGAGAACACATCCCAACCCATTTCCAGAGGCATCGCAGTACACTGTGAAATTCTTCTGCATATCTGGCATAACCAGCACTGGGGCTGTTGTCAATCTCTTCTTTAGCTCCTGAAAGCTTGTATCGCACTGTGGCGTCCAGGTGAATGTGATTCCCTTTTCCAACAATTTGGTGAGAGGTCTCGAGATCTTGGAGAATCCCTCAATAAACCATCGATAGTATCCAGCCAATCCCAAAAAGCTTCGAACTTCCCCGACATTTTCAGGGGTTTTCCACTTCTGGATATCTTCGATTTTGGCGGGATCTACGGAGATTCCTCCCTCCGAGATTATATGTCCCAAGAAGGGAACTCTCTTCAGCCAAAACTCACACTTGCTCAATTTGGCATATAATTGGTGTTCTCTCAGCCTTTGCAACACCAACCTTAGATGTTTCTCATGTTCTTCTTCATCTTTGGAGAAGACGAGAATGTCATCTATGAAAACCACCACAAATTTGTCCAAATATTCCATGAATACCTTGTTCATGAGGTACATGAAATATGCCGGGGCATTGGTTAGCCCGAAAGGCATGACAGTGTATTCATACAGTCCGTACCGAGATACGAAAGCTGTCTTGGGAATATCTGATTGCCTTATCTTGAGTTGGTGGTACCCCGACCTGAGATCAATTTTCGAGAACACACAAGCTCCCCTCAACTGATCAAACAAGTCTTCAATGCGGGGTAATGGGTACTTGTTTTTGATGGTTACCTCATTCAAGGCACGGTAATCCACGCATAACCTTTGGGTTCCGTCTTTCTTGGGCACAAATATCACCGGAGCTCCCCATGGTGAGGAACTAGGGCGAATATACCCCTTCTCCGTCAATTCTCTCAAATGATCCTTGAGCTCTCCTAGCTGCTTGGAGTCCATTCGATAAGGTCTCTTGTATATCGGGGCTGTTCCCGGTACTAGCTCAATTGCGAATTCCACGTCACGGTTGGGAGGCATACCTGGCAATTCCTCCGGAAAAACATCTGGATATTCCCTGATAGTCCTGATTTCCTCAACTTTCACCTCCACTTGATTTAATTTAATGTCCCTCCTAGGCTCGTGTAGGGTTATGAATTTTACTCGGGTGCCACTGGGGTGAGTTAGTTCCACCGTTCTGGTCGAACAATGGATAATTCCTTTATGTTTGGTCAACCAATCCATACCCAAAATAATATCTATCCCTTGTGAATCTATCACTATGAGGTTAGCCGTGAATACTACCCCATTAATGTCTAGGCTCACTTTGGGACATACTTGTCTTGTCCTTATTTCTCCACCTGGAGAGTTTACGGCTAGCATATGGTTCATTTGTGTGGTTGCTAGGTCATGCTTCTTAACAAACCCTTGAGCAATGAACGAGTGGGTAGCACCAGAATCAAACAGCAGAGTTGCAAGGTGTAAATTGGCAGGAAACTTACCAACTACCACGTCGGGGGCCTCTTGTGCTTCCTCCATAGTGACGTGGTTCACCCGTCCTCTCACTACATTCTGCGGTTGTGGCGGCGCAGGCTTCTTCTTTGGGCAGTTATGGGCGTAGTGCCCCACTTCACCACAGCTGAAACATTGCACCCCAATCTTAGATGCCTGGCCCTTGTTGTCTTGGAGTTGGTTTGGGGGTCCTTGCACTGCTGGTCGAGGTGGATATGCGGGGCGAGGCTGCTGCACAAACTGACGTGGCGGCTGTGCAGGTGCCGCGGGTGGCCTGTAGTTTGGGTTGTACCCTCTTGGTGCTGAATAGGGTACCGCAGCACGGCTCGTCTGCCCCGTAGGTTGCTGCATCATACGTGGGCGAGTGTTGCTCCCTGAGGCCTGATGTGACCACCCCGCCTTCCTCTTATTCTCATTTTCCAGGGCCTTTAGTTTCCTTTCCACCACAAATGCTCTGTCCACCATCTTTTGAAAGCTTTCATACTCATTGGAGGACATTGCACACTGCATCTCTGCGGTAAGTCCTTCCACGAAACAATCTTGTTTCTGCTCATCAGTCTCTATGTCTCGTGGAGCATAACGGGACAGTTGAGTAAATTTAGTGAGGTATTCCCTCACAGTCATGTTTCCCTGCTGCAGTCCCAGAAATTCCTTCCTCTTGTTTTTGAGTTCACCTCTTGGAATGTAATGGTTGCGGAAGCTACGCTTGAACTCTTCCCAAGTGATGTTTTCAGGGTCATGATGGGCGGCCACGTAGGTGGTCCACCAATCAGCAGCAGGTCCCTGCAATTGATGAGAGGCAAACAGCACCCTCTCATACCCTTGGCATTGTATAATCCTCATCTTACTTTCAATGGTCTTCAGCCAATCATCTGCCTCCAGAGGTTCAGCAGCACTTGCAAACTTTGGAGGTTAAGTTCCTAGAAACTCACTCAACCTTGGTTGGCGTGGTGCAGCTTGTGGAGGTGGAACTTGATGCAAGTTGGCCACCACTTGAGTCAAGTTCTGGATAAGCTGATTTTGATTCTCCAGCATTTGGTGGAGAGGATCAACTTCTTCACGGCGACCACCCCTGTCCTGGCCTCCCGAAAGATGAGGGTTGCATGCCTCATCGTTGTTGTTGGCGGGGTTGGCAGCACGTCCTTTTCCTCTTCCGGCCATCTGGCAGAATCCACCAATGTTAATTGGAAATCATTTAGTATCATCTTACTACTTTCATCTGTGTGTACTTTGAGGTGTTAAGGCGTTGTTAAAATTTTACTAGGATTTATATCTCACACCAAATAAATGTACTATTATTTCCTGTGGGTTCACACACCAAAGCAAAACAATCTGAAGACGAGGCTGTGGACAATCGCTCATGGCTTCCACAACTCACGTCACACACCAAGCATTATCACACCATTAACTACGTAACGACTCGACTACTCGACCTCTTGCTAGCTAAGGGAAAGACTCTACACTACTCGTCCTCTTGAGCTGGCTCCTCGGGATCTTCCTCCTCATTTCGGCTACCTTCTGACTCTGCTTTGGGTGGGGAGGCTGCTGGTGGAGAGGTGCGACGACGCCTGATCGCTCGGCGATCCGGGGAGTCAGGAGTCCATGGATCACTCACAGTGACACACAGTTCATTCCCATCTCCTCTTTCTCTCGCCTTTAAGCAAGCTCGCAGCAACGCCTCCGTTTCCTTCAGGGTGTCTCGGACATCCTGAAGCTCTTGTTGACACTCCTGCAGTCGAGTGCTGAGCATAGCAGCATCCTCCAAGCACAAGTCCATGTGCTCATGGGAAGTCCCTTGCTGCACCGGTGGGTACTTGTACTCCGTGGTACCACTCTCACGTTGGAGGACATACATGTACTCAGTTTTGTCCAAGTGGCGATGATAGATGTGACTCTGGCAGGTGATGGCCTCCCAGGTGACATCTTTCTCCGCGTCAACTTGTGTTGCTCGACAAGCTGGAGAGTGGTGAATCTTAAGCAGTTGATTCTCGTGTATAATCCTCATCTCCGAACTCCATTCTTCCCTCTTCTCACGGATGGTCCTGGTGGAGTTATAGTGGATGATGAGCTTGCCCGTATTGCCGGCTGCTTCGAGCATACGTCGAAGACGGCGCAACAAGTCTCCTACTGCCAATCCGTAGAAAAGGTACGTCACGGGACGACTCTCCTCTCTTTCGGCAAGGGCAACTACGGGAACTCTCCCTCCTGTGGACTTACGAGCGGTGCGAATCATGCGAACCATCTAAAAACAAAAGAATTTAAAATTAGGTTAGATAAATTCTGAAACAAAAATCCTATTTTGAATGAAAGTTGGGGTAAGATGAAGAAAATGACTCCTTTAATAACACTTTTCCACCCACACCTTGGAAAATAGTTTTTAAGAAAATAGGGCCCTTAAATACGTCCATTTCTACCTAGGTCCACGTTCCTACGGGCAACCTTGGCTCTGATACCACCTCTGTCACACCCGGTTTTTCCGAAGAAACAACCAAGTGAATATCACATGTATGCCAGGATCATTTTCTCATACATGTGATGACAAATAGTGAAGCATCATTTATTACAAGCCAGGTGTCGAATATAAATAAGTCTTACATCGCAAATGTCTCAATGGACACTAATGCTTCATCACAAGTAAACAAACTAGCAGCGGAATATTATTCTTTAGGGCTCCATCACAGGCGTTGCCCGGGGGTCTTCATGAACCTAAAAGCCTTCCTCGGGTCCAAAATCTTGGTCATTATACACCACCTCATTATCTTGACCTGAGCAGCAATATAAACCAACAAATATGCAAGGTTGAGTACCAATGGTACTCAGCAAGTGTGGGAAAATTATATCATGCATGGCTAGAACAAGGAGAGGTTGAACTCATGGTTAAAGCACTACGCAATTAATACCTATCACCTTAGCTTATTAAGCACCTTCATTACTACACAGGTGAAATGGTCCCAATCTCCCATCCCATCATCATAATCCAATAACCATAACATTATTTCCAATGTTAAGCTCCCCGCTTAACTTCCAAAACCATCATTCCTCTAATCATGAATAAGTCCAGGCCGCTCTTAACCGTGAGCACGGCTGTCAAGACAGTTTTGACTCTGCAGAGTTTGTACCACTGTACCCACAAGTAGTGATTTCATCCCCCGTTGCCGGGTGGACTAAAAGAACCTCCATTATGCCAGTGGCTACGATCCACATTCACACTTCCCAGGTGTGTAGCCAGGAGATCACTACGAAGACTTTACAAAGGGATTCCCGACGAGCGTGGGCCTACTGAGGTTTCACCCCTAACAGCATACAAGAGGCTCCAACCCCGCTGCAGTGGCCCCCTCTTAAGCCTTGCGGTTCATATGGTAGTCCAGCTGACACCTATTCCCCGCACCATCCAACACACCCATACTACGCCGGGGATACACCTAATTAATTGGCCAAGCTGCCCCATCTCAGCATGTGGTTGGCACTGTAAAGCCGGGTTACATGCTCCATGAACCGGTCCTTAGGATCCAGGCAAGTACTAAACACAAACCCAAGTCTCGTGCACCCAGCACACAACCAAAACATCCAACTTGCCTTGATCCCTACCTCTACATAATTCCCAATAGCTCATTCAAGAGTATGGTATAATAAACTGATGCTTTCATATCCCAAATATCCCATTCTAAGCATGGCTAAGCATATGCATGTAAATAAATGACATGACAAAATAAATCCCAACCCAAGCTACAAGGAAACAAGGTAATGCAATTCTAGGGAAACTTTCCTAGCATGGGTTTCATATTTCATTTGACAATGCAAATAATTCTATCTACACATCCTAGCATAGGATCAAAGTGGTCAAGGACACTTGCCTCCTTCTTGCTGCTCTTGAAATCGGTAGTCCTGATCTTGGAAATGAATAACTTGTTCTTGAACAGGTTCTACTTCATACCATCACACATAGCAAAAGAAAAACAACAATCATAAGACATAGTTCACACTTCTACTTCATACAAACCACACATTCATATTTATGAAATTCATTCACCATTATATGTGTTGTGGTTACTTTATGTGTGTTGAGTTGTGGCTTGCATGCACTTTTAACCATGCATATATATGATTCCTACTTTTGGTGTCCACATTTATACTTGCATACAATGTGCCTTCACAATTTCTATCAACCCTAAACTGAATTCTTTGTATTTTAGAAACTCCATTTATCATTTACTAGTTGCTATATTTTTAGATTTATATTCCTATGCATAATTGTGTATTTTATTATGAAACTAGTAACACACATCATCTAAACAGTATAGGTTTTGGTCCTAAATAATTTAATAACATATTTTGACCTTGGCTTCTGATGTAGACTATTTCATAATTATTTTCCCTATTTTTCTAGAGCTATTCTTTACTTAAAAATGTGTCCCTATACTAAATAATGTGATTAACAAATGAAACAGATTTATTTCAGCCCAAAAATATATTTTTATCTCACTCCAAAGTTTCCTAAGTACTGAGAAAGTTTTTAATTAATTTTGACAATTATGTTTGTCCTCCTTTTTAGTTTTTAAACACTAGTTATATATTCAATTTTCTAAATTAAATACTAAACAGAGCTAAAATAATGAATTCACCCCATTACAGGGTCTATAATATTATTTTCATAATTTCCAGGGGCCTAGCTACACTTATCAGAGTTGTTTTTCTTAATTTCTATTAAGTCCAGGGGCTAAAACTGATTTTTAAATGAATTTACATGATTTTCTGAAGTTCCAGGGGCTAGATCTGAAGTTTCCGGGGCTAGCTCTCAATTCCAGAGAACCCCAGGGGGTAGCACGTAAGAACTCCAGTCTTTATAATGCGGGGTCGACGTGGACCGTCCGATTTTAAACCGACGGCTGAGATTATAACATCGAACCGGTACGCGGGGTTTTAAAGTCTACCGTGCGATTTAAAATAAACGACGCACAAGCGGCCACGTCGCTCTGATCGAGCGCGGGCGGCGCTGCCGGCGGCGCACGGCGGCGGGAAGCGGCGATCTCGCCGGAAAGTTTCGGATCCTCGAGAATTCTGCCTAGAACTGTGACCTTATGGCCTAGATCGGTAGAGGGGAGGTCAGGGATCTCACCTCGGGGGTTTTCTCGAGCTCGGGGGTCCTGGAAAGTGCTCGGCGGCGAGGTCCGAGGCAAAACCACGGCGAAGCTCGTCGGCGCTGTGTTTACACCGTAACTCTCCGAGTTTTCTGCACCTGCAAGGTTCCCCGGAGGCGGTGGATCAAGACCAGCGAGTTAGATCAGAGTTTCCGAGCTTAGATCGGCCAGAATTCACCGGCGAAGTCTCGGTGCTCACCGGAGTGAAAATCGGCGATCGCGTGAGAAAAACTGATCGGATCGGGGGTTTTTATAGCCGGGGGAGGGCGGTGGGTTTCCTGATCGGTTAAGATCGCGCGCGCTCGGGGAAAGAAGTCCGGGGTCGCGGGGGCTCGGGTTAGGGATGACAGGTGGGTCCCACCCGTCGGTGAGAGGCAGCGCGGCGCGCGCGGGGGCGGGCTGGCGCGGGAGTTGCTGGGCCGGCTGGCGATTTCGGCCCACTGGCCAGTTTTTCCCCGTTTTCCTTTTTCTTTTTTCCATTTCTTTTCTGTTTTGAGTATAATTTGAATTCCAGTTTGAATTTGAATTTTTGCAAAACATGCAATACGTCCAAAAATTTTTAAATTCTCCTCTGAACATGGTTTTGGGTTTTGAATCAAAATTTTGGGTGTTACACGCGGGCTGGCTCCGGCCAGGGCGACGTGGCCCCTTGTGCGCCGTTTATTTTAAATCGCACGGTAGAATCAAAACCCGCGCGTACCAGTTCGGCGATCTAATCTGAGCCGTCTATTTTAAATCGGACGGTCCACATCAGCCCCGCATTATAAAGGCCGGGATTCTTACGCGCTACCCCCTGGGGATCTCGGAAAACACGAGCTAGCCCCGGAAACTTCTGATCTAGCCCCTGGAACTTCAGAAATTCGTGTAAATTCATTTAAAATCAGTTTTAGCCCCTGGACTTAATAAAAAATTAGGAAAACCCATCTGTTATGTGTAGTTAGACCCCTGGAATTTTATGAAATAATAAATTAGACCCTGTAGTAGGGTGGATTTACCTTTTCACCCTATATGATATTAAATTCAGAAATTTGAATATGTGATTAGGATTTAAATTTAAAAGGTGAGGCAAACACATTGTAAATTCAAATTTAAACTCTCCTAGCACTTGGAAAACTTTAGAATGAGTTAAAAATAGATTTTTAAGCTGAAATGAATCTGTCTAATTGATTGTTCACATTTATTAGTTATAGGGACACATTTTTAGGTTAGGAAATAATTCTGAAAATTGGTAAAATAAACTTAAATTAGTTCACATCAGAGGAGAATTTCAAAAATATATTATTTAATATTTTAGATCAGAACCTATTCTGTTTAGATGATATGCCCTACTATTTAATATTAAAACTCACTTTTAGGCATAGAAAATAAATCTGAAAAATATAGGAAAATGGGTATGCATAATTAGAAAATGATAGATGAAGTGTCTAACTCCAAAAACTTCATTTTAGGAGTTGGTAGAATATCTGAAAACCAATTTGGAGTAGGAAATTACCTTTCATGCAAACTTGGTAGCTAAGAAGTGTATTAATTGAATACAAAGAATTTGTTCAAATTGGAAATTCATATATAGTGTGCAAACAGAAATCTCAATACAAAAGTTAGAAATCATATACATATGTTTAAAAGTGCATGTAGGCTAAAAATCAACACATCTAGAGTAACCACAACACTTAGAAATGTGAATGACTATCATATGTATGTATGTGTGGGTTGTATGAAGTGAAAGTGTCAACTATGTCTTATGTATTGTTGTTTTCTTTTGCTATGTGTATTGGCAGGAGTAGGACCTGCCCCAGAGCAAGTTTTCCCCTTCCAAGACCAAGACTTTCCATACCCAGAGCAGCAGGAAGAAGGCAAGTGTCCTTGACCACTTTGATCCTATGCTAGGATGAGTAGATAGAATTATTTGCATTGTAAATTGAAATATGAAACCCATGCTAGGAAGTTTCCCTAGAATTGCATTACCTTGTTTCCTTGGAGCTTGGGTTGGGACTTATTTTATTATGTCATTTATTTATATGCTTATGCTTAGCCATGCTTAGAATGGGATAATTGGGATATGAGATCATCAATTTATTTACCTTACTCTTGAATGACATATTATGAGTTATGTAGAGGTAGGGATCGAGGCAAGTTGGATGATTTGGTTGGTGCTGGGTGCACGAGATTCGGGTTTGTGTTTAGTACTTGCCTGGATCCTAAGGACCGGTTCATGGAGCATGTAACCTGGCTTTGCCGTGCCAACCACATGCTGAGATGGGGCAGCTTGGCCAATTAATTAGGTGTATCCCCGGCGTAGTATGGGTGTGTTGGATGGTGCGGGGAATAGGTGTCATTTGGACTACCATGTGAACCGCAAGGCTCAAGAGGGGGCCACTGCAGCGGGGTTGGAGCCTCTTGTATGCTGTTAGGGGTGAAACCTCATTGGGCCCACGCTCGTCGGGAATCCCTTTGTAAAGGCTTCGTAGTAATCTCCTGGCTACACACCTGGGAAGTGTGAATGTGGTTCGCGGCCACTAGCATAATGGAGGTTGTTTTAGTCCACCCGGCAACGGGGGGATGAAATCACTACATGTGGGTACAGTGGTGCAAACTCTGCAGAGTCAAAGCTGTCATGACAGCCGTGCTCACGGTCAAGAGCGGCTTGGACTTATTCATGATTAGAGGATGATGACTTTGGAAGTTGTGGATGTTAAGCGGGGAGCTTAACATTGGAAATGATGTTATGGTTACTTGATATTGATGATGGGTTGGGAGTTTGGGATCCATTTCACCTGTGTAGTAATGTAGGTGCTTAATAAGCTAAGGTGATAGGTAATAATTGCGTAGTGCTTTAACCATGAGTTCAACCTCTCCTTGCTCTAGCCATGCATGACATAACTTTCCCACACTTGCTGAGTACCAACGGTACTCAAACTTGCATATTTGTTGGTTTAAATTGCTGCTCAGGTCAAGGGGATGATGTGGTGTTCAATGACCAAGACTTCGGACCCGAAGAAGGATTCTAGGTTCATGGAGTCCCCCGGGCAACGCCTGTTACGGAGCCCACAAGATTTATATTCCGCTGCTGTTTTATTTAGAAGTTATGAACTTATTATCGTCCATCGAGACGTATGCTATGTAAGACTTATTTATATTCGAACACCTGGCTTGTAATATGATGATGCTTCACTATTTGTCGTCACATGTATGAGAAAATGATCCTGGCATACATGTGATATTCACTCGGTTGTTCTTTGGAGAAACCGGGTGTGACAGAAGTGGTATCAGAGCCATGGTTGCACGTAGGAACGTGGACCTAGGTAGAAATGGACGTATTTAAGGACCCTATTTTCTTAAAAACTATTTTACAAAGGTGTGGGTTGAAAGTGTTTTTTAAAGGGGGTCACTTTATTCATCTTGCCCCAACTTCTATTCAAAATACATTTTTTGTTTAACTCTTATCTAACTTAATTTTAAATGCTTTATGTTTTAGATGGTTCGCATGATCCGCACCGCCCGCAAGTCCACCGGAGGGAGAGTTCCTGTAGTTGCCCTTGCCTTGAGAGAGGAGAACCGTCCGGTGACGTACCACTCCTACGGGTTGGCAGTAGGAGGCTTGTTGCGCCGTCTACGGCGTATGCTCCACGCTGCCGGCAATACGGGCAAGCTAATCATACAGTACAGCTCCACCCGGACCATCCGTGAGAAGCGGGAAGAATGGAGTTCAGAAATGAGGATTATCCATGAAAATCAGCTGCTCAAGATCCACCGCTCTCCAGCTTGTCGAGCGACACAGGTCGATGCCGAGAAGGATGTCACCTGGGAGGCCATCACCTGCCAGAGTTACATCTACCGTCGCCACCTAGACAGGACGGAGTACATGTATGTCCTCCAGCGTGAGAGTGGTACCGCGGAGTACAAGTACCCGCCAGTGCAGCAGGGGACTTCCCATGAGCACATGGACCTGTGCTTGGAGGATGCTGCTATGCTCAGCACCCGACTGCAGGAGTGTCAGCAGGAGCTTCATGATGTTCGTGACACCCTGAAGGAGACTGAGGCGTTGCTTCGAGCCAGCTTGAGGGTGAGAGAAAGAGGAGATGGGAATGAACTGTGTGTCACCGTGAATGACACATGGACTCCTGACTTCCCAGACCGCCGGGCGAGCAGGCGTCGCCGCACTTCTCCACCAGCAACTTCCCCACCCAAAGCAGAGTCAGGGGGCAGCCGCAATAATGAGGAAGATCCCGAGGAGCCAACTCAGTGATATGAGTCGTGTAGAGTCCTTTCCCTTAGTTCAACAGGTTACCAAGTAGTTGAGTCAATACCTTAGTTAATGGTGTGTTAATGTTTGGTGTGTGACGTGAGTTGTGGAAGCCATGGGCAATTGTCCACAACCTCGTCTTTAGGAAACAAATTTTGTTAGAACCATGGAGACTTACCCTAATCATATCTTCCACTATTAGCTATGTCAAAGCTCCTGATTTGGGCTCAAAATTCAAAAAAGCCTTGTACTTGTGGAAATTTTGGAGACCACAAGGTGCAATGAAATTTCTCCAAATTTTGCTCAGATCATTCTTAGAGAGTCTAGTATTCACTGTAAAAATCCCAAAGCCAATTAAGGATCCTAAATAGCTGTAGCTATGAATAAAAGTTCAATTCTTATAAATCCTTAATACTTACACATGTATTTTATTACATTTCATAATAGTGACCGAAGTTGAGGACGCACCGGAGCCTTTGGACGTCCTCCCATCAGAAGCTAACTTCATCTCTAACTCGCAACCAGGCAAGCCCTGGTTTGCACTTAAGTACCTTTTATACAATTCTTTATTTGTATCACTTAGGTCTAGGGTGAATGTTTGCATTAGAGTTAAGGTGATTGAAACCCCACTTGCATAACCTTTTAAATCCTATGATGGGTTGGGTAGCTTACAGAGCTGACGAGTAGACAAGGCCCTGCTAATATGCTTAGGACCTTGGTAGAAGTCGAGTAGTTGGAATCTACTCGCGAGGTATGGTTTATCACACGGTTTGGTCAGAATAGAAAATGGCGTAAGAATGGTGAAAATGAGACCTAGCAGGGGGGATAGGAAGCAGTGAGCGGAGGTCTCACGTGCGTAGCCCTGTTGGTGTCGATTGAGGACCGAGCCGTGTGCGGGCCTGCTGGACAAGTATCGAACAGTACCGGATGGCATATTGACATAAGCAGGAAACCGAAGTAAATGGTTAACCTGGGTGCCGAGGCTTACCCAACCGTAAATAGGAGTGGTTCGAGGGTAGCAAGGTGTAAGTCTGCCGGTGGGCACAGTCACGCTCCACGCGGGGACCTCCTGCCCGTTACGGATGGACCGGTTCGGCATTTGGGTTGCCTTTGAAAGGTTGTTGCATACAACAGAGTAGGAAGGAATGTGGAATCACGCTTCTGAAAGTGGGTGTATGCAACGTGTTGTCCGGGTGTCTCGTGATTGCAATCACCGTCCCTCGCGGTTATTTGAGTACCGATTGTTCACTGTTCTGTAATGTAGTAAGAAGTGAAGTAAGCCAGTTGAATGATAATATGTTTTGATGATAGATTAATGTTTTGGAAACTATTTCTGCTGTAGATATAGAGCTAATTAAGTTTACTTTCCACTTTGGGCATCACCACATCGGAGGAAAGCGTTTTTTGTTTGATTGTGGACTTCCGATGTGAGGGCTGCCTAAGGCACATGAATCTTCTGCTATAAAACTGAAAGTAATGATCAACTTATAGGCGTGTCTTTGATGCAAAGTCCTTTTTCCTATCTTACATATCCCTGCATGTAGAGTTCCATGCCTAGGCTAGACGGTTAAGCCTTGCTGAGCCATCATGCTCACGGTTGCAATATTTGAGCTGTGTGCAGGTGAGAGTTATGAGGAGGGATCCGAGGACGAGGCGATGCCCCCGTCGGGGTACACGGCCGAGCTGGAGCCCTGCATGCCGCCATGAATCTCCGGTTCCATGCTGCTAGTGTGTAGCGTCCCCGGGCTAGACGTCTGCACTTTTGCATAGTTAGGATGAGAGGCTACTTATGTAAATTACTTCCACTGTTAATTAAGTTTTGTAAAAGACTTCCGCTGTTTTATATCAAATAAAAAGTTGTATGTTGTTCTTTATTCTTTTCGTGTGTGCTGTTGGGTGCCGCGTCGCACGGCACCACTGTATGCGATCCTGGAGTGGGTGAACCACGCGGTGGTCCCCACATGTCAAAATTGATAGAATTTCTGGAGAAAATTGGACAGCACCTCCCTACTGATTTGATCCAAGAATTCCAGTTAATTTTACTCCCAATCTGACAAAACTTTCTGTTACAAAGTTGTAACCCATCTATTAAACTTTTCAGAACTACATCATTTTCTATTTTTGGATTTTTATGCAGGAAGTTATGCTCAATTTACAGAGGGTTACAGAGAGTGTTTGCTCTGCCCTGTTTTCTGGATAGTTTCAACTCTAATGCATTTTTCGATTGGTTAAGGGATGAAACACCTCTGGACCTCAACAGAAAAGTTGTAAAGCTCTTCCAAAGCTTCCCAGAAATGTATCATTTGACCCCAACCTCGAAATAACTCAACCTCTAACCTCTGATTAACTTCAGCCTTAATTCAGCTGAAAACAGGGGACTCTGTCCTTAGTACCCTATAAGTTGAAAACTTGTTAACTTTGGATTTACTGATTAAGGGAAGGAGTTACAGCAAAGTTTTAATGCTGTAGATTAAAACTTTCAAGTTTTACCATGAAGTTGATAATTTATTGGGGTGCGACATCGATGCGTCACCAGATCATGTCGGTACTACGTCATCACAAAGAAAAACCTATACCGGACTTAGCCGGCTTCGTTAGTTCAGTGGCACTAAAACGTCACTCTCACCCGGATGCTACAAGTCTACCGTTTCGTGGTTAGACTACCAGCAGAAAACTCAAACAATCATCAGACTCGGCTGCACACCGAGCCCGGTATCCATACAGTTCGTACACCCGGCCGTCATCACTCGCCCGGATGTTCTCAAGCGAAACACGCCTTGAGGTATGTGTTCACGTTACTGACCACGTGACGGGGTCTCCCAAATTGCCCAAAAAACGACATGAAGAGTCGAAGAGGATATTAAAGCGGGTCAGGTTACCTACCACCCGTGGGGCTCCACCCTTCAGCTAGTGCGCACTGGTGGACAGCGCTTACGTGCACCCCCAAGACATAAAGCGTCCAGAGAGAGATGCACGATTTTCCGACATATGCAAATAGGTTAGCATGCCACTTTCTATACACTAATAACATCCTTATATGGGCTACTAACTCATTCCTCACTGGATTTTTGAAAAAGATGACCTTTGTAGTACGTTAAACCTCAAGCGAGCTCTGATACCATGCTGACACGACCCCAACGGCCTTGTCGAGCCAGGATCATGCTGAGGGGTGCTGCGTTGTACAACACCGGATAACACACATAAAAGGTACAAAGCGGAAGCAAAGTTTTATTACGTAAACCAGTGTATGAACATTTTTACAACAAAATATGTTCAGTCTACACTCGCGGGCGTAGACTACGCACCGAGTTCACGTTCAGCCCGTGAATGTTTCCCTGCTAACACACACACACACACTAACACGGCGGCGTGCATGACTCCCACTCGACGGGGTTCCCCTCCTGAGGTTCCGTCTCCTCCTCGGGAGTCCCTTCCTCATAAAACCCTGCAAAAGCTTCAAACACAAGCAGTGAGCATGATGGCTCAGCAAGACTGACCCGTCTCTCCTATACATGAAACTTCTACATGATGGTTGATAGGGTACATGAGGTAAAATAAGTTGCAAAGGACTCACCTAATTAGTGGAACCTTATTTTCAAGTTTAGCCAGCAGGTTGTGGAGACTTCACGCTAAGGCACATGAGAGAGCTGCAATCAAACAAGAAACGCTTTTCTCTCATGTACTTTGCCCAAAGTTGAAAAGAACTTTAATTAGCTCTAAACTACAACAAGACATTAACAAGCAAGGTATATCTTTCGAATCAGCAAACTTTTAACATGAATCTAGCCTGTTCTTTCTACGTCACGGTACAGTGAGCAAGTTGTACTCACTGACCGCGAGGGACGGTGATTATAATTGATTTACACCTGCAGGGTTACCCGAATAACCCATCACGTACGTCCGTACTCGATGTTGCCTACAGCAACCATCACGGACGTCGTACGCAACCACCTTTCACCCGTTAGCCAAATGTTGAACCGGTCCAATCGTCCCGAGCAAGAGGTCTTTGCGCATGCATCCACAGTGCCGCCAGCCGATTTACACCTCGAGCTCTCAACCTACCCTCTGAACGACCAGCTATGCCTCAACACTCAGCTACCCGAGTTACATCGGTTTCCCGGTTCCCATATAGCCGGTAGGTCTTCGGTACTGTTTGAGCTTGTTCAACAGGCCCGCACACGGCTCGATCCTCAATCGACACAAACGGAGCTATAGCACCCAGGCCCAAAAGTCCTGCTGCCCTTACCCTCCGCTCGGTCTCATTTTTCTTGCCATGTGTTTCATTTGCTATCTTTACCCGAGTCGAGTGCCTCTAGCCTATCCTCGCGATTAGTTCCAACTACTCAACTTGTACTGAATCCTACTCTATCTTAGCATTGCAGTAGCTAACAGGGTTTTCAATCCTAATCCCAACCCATGGTTTTCTTGGCTATGCAATTGGGTTTCAAACAAGACTCTGATGCAAGAAGTAAGTGGTGCTCAAAGTAAGTTCTCAAAACAATAAAAAATTATAAAAAGGGTTAATAAAAACCGGAGCTTGCCTTGCTGCTCTTGGTCGTAGGCTAGATGTTCCTCTGGAGTGAAGAAGTCTAAGACTTCGGGTTCCTCCTCAACCTTAGTGACTACATGAGATAACATGTATATGTATTAATTTAAATGTATTTGAATTGAATTTAAACTTGTGAAGACTATAAGTCTTATTAGACAGACCCAATGACTCTGAAATTTTTACTGTGGTTTGGTTACAACCTAAATAGAGACTTGACCAAGTTTTATTTGCAGAAAAGCTCATTTGAGCTATCCACAAATAATTATGTAAATTACCTTAATTGGAGCTCCTAGTGTGTTCTAGGGATTTTCATGGAGCAAGCCACGACTTTCTGACAACAAAGTTTTCAGAGGGTTCTAATAGAGTTAGTCTCACTTAATTTGAAGGTTCCTAGCTAAAGATATGAGCTAATTTCAGAAAAAATTCTGAAAATGTTTCTGAACATTTTCTATTTTCTCTGGAACAGTTTTATTAATGACCCCATTAGGTAAATCAAATGAGCTCAAATGGATCTGAAATTTTTATGGTAGCTCAGGGATATTTTGGTGAAAATCTTGGCAAAATTTCAGAATTTTCCTCCAAAGGGTTCTCCAGTTAAAATTCTAACCAGTTTGAATTTTGAAGAATTAATTCTGAATAAATAAGGATTTTCATGAAGTGAAACTTGATTTGCTAGAAAGTACTCAGAGATCTGAATCCAACAAAATTTGGTTCACTCGATTTGGAGTTTCCTAGCAAAAGTTATGTGAGTTTGAAGTTTGAACTAAATCTGAAAGTCGGGAAAAAGTTTAAACCGCTGCGCATGGGACCGGTGATACGTGTCAACTTCTCAGCGGTCGACACACGGGGCTACGGAATCTTTTGCGTGCAGCCGCACACGATCTGGTAACACAGCGAATCCCGGTTTTAAAATATCTGCCACTGACGCGTGGGTCTATGGGCTTTGTCTACTTCTGGCCTCCCACGCTCGACCGCCGCGACCCCTCGCCGGTGGCCTCTGTCGTGCACCGAACTCTATGATTTTGGCCGCCTCTGCCTAAATCCATCCGGGGAACACGATGCTGGGCTCAGCTCATCATGAAAATCACCAGCACATAGTCGGCGACGAGCGGCGGCTTCGGAAGAACTTTGGCCGTGTCGTCCGGCCTCCGTAGCACCCCAAATGATCGAGCAAAATGCCGTAGAGCATCAGTGGACCCTAGGAAAGACCAACATGAGCTCGAAGTAGCTTGGGAGAGGTCCTAAGTAGGCTCTCATCGTGCGCCCGATGCTTCCCGCATAAGCCGCCGTTGGCATGCTTCGAAATACGCATTGTACAGAGGTTCTCATGCTAGGTGTTGTGAAGCTAACTTGTGCGCCACTAAGCCTAGATCGTGTAGGAACAGTTTGAGGGTCTCTAAACAACTATGGGGTCAGAATTTGGCGGATCTGCACCCGAAGGTCGGTCTGCGCCGAGTGAAAGGGAAAACTGAAATTCGTCGCCGTTGATCAAACACTCGAGCTGTGGCTCAGGGGTGAGCAGCACCAGTCCCTAACGCGTCCGTGGACGCCTTAGCTTGGGTGTAACACCCTCCCGTTTGGGCTGTCCACGGGAGCCTCAAGTGCGGCAGACTTAGGTCACCGGAAGGAACTCTCGGCATGGTCGAGATCGTCCGAGTTCAGCCAATTTCCAGCAATGGGGAAGGAGAAGGAGAGTCCTTAGTACCGTTTTGCAGCTTGGAGGGAGTGGAGAGGCTGTGATCGTGGGCTTCTCTGATCAACCGAGAGAGCGGCGGCGGGAGCTGTGTTTCTTGCATGAGGGAGCAGAGAAGCAGCCGAATGCCTCTCTCACCGGCTCGGGCTCGGGGATAAAAAGGCAGCGACGCGGTTCAGCGGCTCGTGGTGGCAAGCAGCTGCTGTCCCGATCAATCCTTCTCCGTGGAGGCTGCTGGCTCGTGCGCGAGTAACCGAGCTCGGGCTTCAGTCAGTTGTTTTTGCTGCTGAGACTGACAAGTGGGTCCCTCCCAGGGTTTAACCTCTGAAATTAAAATTTCCCCACTGCTCTAAACAGTAGAGACCCAATTAACCTTGGTCATTTGAATTATCTACCCCTGGGCCATTTGAATTGGATAGAATTCAAATTGGGTTTTGTTTGACTAAATTTCAGCACATATGCAGTTTGAAATTCAAATAAAGTTTGAATTTGCTAAACTTAGCTCATGTCAAGACCAACTCCAAATGGAGTGAAAATTGGTGGGTGAGCTCACAAAAATGTGCTGAGTAAGAATATGCCTCCCACTTTTGAATTCATGGGATGGAAATAGTTTGAATTTGAAATTAAGTTCAAACCACCCTCTTTGTAGATATAACCAAAAAGACTTAAAAAAGGGTTTTAGATTTGGGTGAAATTTGTCATGGACATTCCTAGCAAGGTGTAGGACTTCTTTATATGTCCAGCCCCTATATGATGCATGTGGGAAATACCACTTTTGCATTTTGTGAGTTTATTCTCTAAAGAACATGTTGATGGTGGTACATGCTCTTCAAATGTGTTCATCAAGTTCCTTCAAATGAAGTGTGTGTGTGATGAAGAACACTTTGAATATGTGCCAAAGACTTAGGCCCTTACAAAGTGGTAGCCTATACATCGAGGCAACTAAAGAAACATGAGCTGAATTACTTGACACATGACTTGGAACTTGTACCCGTGGTACATGCATTGAAGATTTGGAGGCATTATATCCTTGGCCACCGATGTGAGATCTATACGGATCACAAAATCCTCAAGTATATATTCACGCAGACGGATCTGAATTTGAGGCAACAACGATGGTTGGAACTCATCAAGGATTATGATGTTGGAATCAACTATCACCCTGGAAAGGCCAATGTAGTAGCTGATGCATTGAGCCGAAAGGGAGCATGTCACCAACTCACGGTTCGGGAGCTGCCACCTGAGCTGCGCAAGGAGTTCGAACGGTTACATCTCGGGTTCTTGAACGATATGGAGATGATAGAACTGAACTCCTCGCTGGAACAAGAGATACGAGATGGCCAAGCAACAGATGAGGAATTCAAGGAGATCAAAGAAAGAATCCGACAAGGCGTATAAAAGGATTTTAGGAAGACGAGAAAGACACGCTTAGGTTTGGGAAAAGGATTTGTGTGCCTAACGTGAAGCACATCCGCGACACGATATTAAAGGAGGCACATGACTCACCTTATTCCATACATTCCGGCTGTACAAAGATGTACAAGGATCTGAAAACTTGCTATTGGTGGGATGGTATGAAAAGGGACATAGCTGAATATGTTGCCTTATGCGACACGTGCCAACGAGTGAAGTCAGAACATCAAAGACCAGCTGGATTGTTGCAGCCATTGAAAGTACTCGAGTAGAAGTGGGAAGACATCAGCATGGATTTCATAGTCGGACGGCCACGTACTCAGTTGGGTTATGACTCTATTTGGGTTATTGTGGACCGGTTGACAAAAACAACCCATTTTCTTCCTATTAGAACCAAGTACAGCGACGCACAACTAGCCGAGCTGTATATGGAGCAAATCGTGTGTCGCCACGGAGTTCCAAAGAGGGTAGTTTTAGATCGAGGTTCTCAATTTACCTCTAGGTTCTGGAAGAAGTTGTATGAGCCATGGGTACATGGCTGAATTTCAGCTCCACTTATGACCCGCAAACCGACGGGCAAACTGAGAGGACAAATCAAATTTTGGAAGACATGTTGAGAGCTTGTGCCTTGAAACATGGGCGTATTTGGGATATGAGCTTGCCATATGCTGAATTCTCGTATAACAACAGCTATCAAGCCAGTTTGAAAATGTCACCTTTCGAAGCATTGTATGGTAGACGGTGTAGAACGCCGCTGTTCTGGAATGAGACCGGAGAAAGCCAAGTGTTTGGACCCGAAGTGCTGCAAGACGCCAAAAAAACAAGTCCAAACGATACGAGAAAACTTGAAGGCTGCTCAGTCACGACAAAAAGGTTATGTGGACAATAGGCGAAGAAGATTGACCTTCAAAGTGGGAGACTTCGTGTATCTTAAGGTATCGCCTATCTGGGGCCAACGACGGTTCAACGTCAAAGGCAAGTTAGCACCTCGCTACATCGGGCCATTCAAGATTTTGGGCAAGCGAGGAGAGGTAGCCTATCAACTAGAGCTGGCAACGCACCTCTCTAACGTGCATGACGTGTTTCACGTATACCAACTCAAGAAGTGCATAAGAGTACCGGAAGAACAAGTACCAATGGATGAGCTCGAGCTTCAAGAGGATCTGACCTACGCGGAACACCCTGCCAAAATCTTCGATGTGAAGGAAAGGGTCACGAGGAACAAAGTAATCCATTGGTGCAACGTACAATGGAGCCTGACACGGAAGCCGAAACTACATGGGAACGTGAGGAAGATCTCAAGGCATAATTCCCTTATCTATTCTCCACTCTATCGAATCTCGAGGGCGAGATTCAGTTTAAGGGGGGTAGGTTTGTAACACCCCCAAATTCATTACCATGCATTGCATACATTTTTCATGTAGAGAAACATTGTAAAAGAAGTAGAAATAGAGAAGGAACCCTAGAAATGGTGAAAGAACTATAGAAATGGAGAATGAACCATAGAAATGGAGAAAGAACCATAGAAATGTTGGAAGAACCATAGAAATGTAGAAGGGAATGTAGAAATGGAGAATTGGACATAGAAATGGAGAATGGGACATAGAAATGGAGAGGGGAATGTAGAAATAGAAAATGGGACATAGAAATGGTGAGACATGGAAAAAGATAGATGAAATAAGCATTCCCAAATTTCCACCCAAATTTCCAAATTCCCCAATTCCACAAAAGGGGAATTTTCCCCACATTTCGGGGAATTTAATCACCAATGCTGCCACACCAAATTAAGGGGAAAAGTTGGTTGAGATCCAAATTGACTAGGACTCTTGGTTGAGTTCCAATTGGAGTAGGACTCCTCTCTTCTCCCCCTTATAAATACAACCCCCAGCCCCCCCTTGGTCGCAGCCCCCCTCCCGCAAGTCGCCGAGTTGGAGGCCCTCCCCCTCCAAGTCGCTGAGTTGGCACCGCCCCTGCCGGAGTTTGGTCGCCAGTGAGCCCCGCCGTCGAGCCCCGCCGTCGAGCCCCGTCGTCGAGCCCCGCTGTCGCGCCCCGCCGTCAAGCCCCGTCCTCGAGACCCTCCGACGATCCCCGTCACGCCTCGCCGTCGCCGGAAAAGAAGCCGACGATCTGTCCTACCCTAATCTTCCATAGAAAATTTTCCCGCTGCTGCCGTTGCTAGGAGAAACGCCCTGCCACAAGAAGGAAGTGAGGTAGGTCCCCATTACCCATCTTACGACGTCGCCGCTGTTTCTACGCATCCGTTTTTTTCGCCCCCTTCCAGCAGAAACTTTTCCGTGTGGAAAGATCGTGTTTTGATCAGTTTTTGACGGTGGAATTGATCTAGATCTTGAGTCAAGATCATCACCACGTCCACACTTGATCCCTACACCCTTGTTCATCATAAAACCCCATGAAAACCCATTAAAACATGCAATAACACATACAAACTGGTTTTATAAAACAGCAGTATAGGATTTGCATTCATCTACCCCATTGCATCTTGAGTAAATTTTGTGCATGATGATTGATTGCTGTAAATTTTGTATGTGCATGGTCGTAAGTAGAAGGAGAAGCTCAAGAGGCCGTCTACGAGGAACTACAGCACCAAGACTTTGAGACGCTTGAGCAACACGAACCACGGGAGCAAGGCAAGTGCCCCTTGACCATATTGATCCCATGTTTAGAAACTATTTTGTTTGCAAAAACTCGTATGCTTGAGTCAACTTGATGGGACACCCTTTTATAGGAGTTTACTAGTTTTGTTAACCATCCTTGTTGCTGGGAAAGTTGATGAGTCAGCTATGGTCGTTTTTACTTTTTGCTTCGCTTAACTTACGGGATACGGAAGCTGAAATAAAACATGTCTAGCTACTGTACTCATGTGAATAATGATGATGAGAACTCGATGATGTTAATGAGCATGGAATCTGGGAGATCTAGGAAAGCTTGGTTCATGGATGTTGCTGAATGAGATGGTGGTTTACTTGCCGTAGATCTAAGGACCGGTTCATGCCAGCACGTGCTAGGAAAACAGAGCCACCACATGGCCAAATATGGGTACGGCATAGCTGACTAATTAGGTGTGTTGCTAGCTTGTTTATGGACCGTTGGATGGCACGGGGAATGGGAGTCGAGAGGGACTGCTCTGGAACTGCATGGCACAAGAGGGGGCCCGTGGGTGGGAGAATGGTGATTCGAGCCTACTGGTGAAACCTCAGTGGGTCCGTACATCTAGTAGCCCCTTTGTAAAGGCTATTTTGTGATCTCTTGGCCATACACCGACGGTTGTGTAGTGGTATATTGGAGGTTCTGCAGTTGCCGACGGATGACGAAATCACGAACTTGTGGGTAAAGTGATGTCACCTCTGCAGAGTGTAAAACTATCATGATAGCCGTGCTTCCGGTGACAAGCACCTGGCCAACTCCCATTATTAGAGGGAAAACTTGGGATTGGTTTTGGGACTGTTTTGAATCATGATAATGAGTTTGGTTTCGGTTATATGAATATGAGATGGTTATGAATGTTTACGAGTATGAGATGAACTTGAGAAAGATTAATGGCTGAATGAGACTTGATAAGTGCTGAATTATGATGAGAAAATGTTGCTGAATTACTTGGTCATGTTGGGATAAAGTTCACTTAGAAATAGTTGATGTTTTTATCATGTTTGTGAAATAAAATTTTCTTGCTGCAATGAGCCTTTTTTTAATTTCCTACCTTGTTGTAAGCTACATGTCATACTTTTCCCGCACATGCTGAGTAGGACATGTACTCACCCTTGCATTACCACATATACATCAGCTACAGGAGATGAGTACTTCGAGGAACATGTGGAGTACTAGGTGTGCGAACGACTGTCAACATTCCTGTGGAGATGAAGATTGGAGCCTGCTATTTAGTTATTTCCTCTGTCGTTTAGAGACTTCTGCTGCAAGAATAAGTTAGGGATTCATGAGTGAGACATTGAGTCATTGTAATAAAGTACTTAAACACTATTTATTCATGATTATATTCTAAATTCAGTTTGTGGATTACATGTGTATGTGTGATGAACATACTGGGCACCATATGAATTCACTTGGTTCTATTTTCGGAACCGGGTGTCACGTCGAGTAATGCTTCCGGGATGTGAGTGGTAATCTGACGATGAAATCTATACTCACATCCTCCCACTTCCACGCCGGTATCTTAACTGGTTATAGCGGTCCGTCTTTACGCATATGATCATCCTTGACCTGTCTACACGTATCACATTCGGATACGTACTTAGCAATTTCCCTCTTCATCCGCGTCCACCAAAATTTCTGTTTTAAATCTTGGTACATCTTGTTGCTGCTGGGATGAATGGAAAACTTTGACAGGTGGGCTTCATCCAAGATCTTCTTCCGAAGTTTCATATTATGCTGTACAACTATATGGTCGTTGAACCATAGCTTACTGTGCTCATCCTTCCGGAAACACTTCACCTCTCCGTTGTCTAGTCTTCTCCGTATGTGAGACATACCCCTTTCTCTCCTTTGAGCCTCAACGATCTCTTTTCGGACCGTTGTAATGAGTGCAAGATTATAAAGCGCTCCATATGGAATTACACGGAGACTCGGCTCCTCATCTTCCAACTCAGCAATCGCCAAGTTGTGAACGTGGGCTTTCCGACTAAGCGCATCGGCAACCACGTTCGCTTTTCCTGGATGGTAGTGGATATTGATTTCATAGTCTTTTATGAGCTCCAACCATCTCCTTTGTCTCATATTCAGCTCCTTCTGTGTGAAGATATACTTTATGATTTTATGGTCGGTGTAGAGGTGTACAAGATTACCAAGTAAATAATGCCTCCACATCTTTAATGCCAACACCACAGCAGCAAGCTCGAGATCGTGAGTTGGATAATGCTGCTCGTGGTTTCGCAGTTGACGAGACCCATAGGTGACTACACGCCCTTCTTGCATCAGAACACAGCCAATGCCGATGCCGGATGCATCAACAATATATTTCAAATGGCTTCGTCGTGTCCGGCTGAGCAAGAACTGGAGCTGTTTTGAGATGTTTCACCAACGTCTTGAATGCGGCTTCGCATGCTGCATTCCACAAGTATTTAGTGCCCTTATTCAGCAGCTCCGTCATTGGTTTAGCAATTTTTGAGATGCTCGGAATGAACCTCCGATAATACCCTGCTAAACCTAGGAAACTTCGGACCTCGTGGACAGATTTGGGAGATTCCTATTTCAGCACCTGTTCAATTTTGCTAGGGTCCACAGCAACGCCCTCTGCTGAAATAATATGGCCTAGAAAAGGCACTTGATCAATCCAGAACTTACACTTGCTGAACTTGGCATATAATCTGTGCTCCCTCAACCGTTGTAGCACGATACGCAAATGTTCAGCGTGCTCTTCTTTGGATTTGGAGTAAACCAAGATGTCGTCGATGAATACCATGACAAACTTATCTAACTCCGGCATGAACACCGAATTCATCAAGTACATGAAGTGTGCTGGAGCGTTTGTTAACCCAAATGACATGACGAGGTACTCATAGAGTCTGTATCTTGTCAAGAAAGCTGTCTTCGATATGTCCTCCGGTCGGATCTTGATTTGATGATATCCAGACCGAAGATCCATCTTTGAGAATACCTTTGCATCCACAAGTTGATCGAACAAGATGTCGATGCGGGGCAAGGGATAGGTATTCTTTATAGAGACAGCATTTAACGGACGATAATCAACACATAACCTCAGTGTTTCATCCTTCTTCTTAACGAACAGCGCAGAGCAACCCCAACGTAAACAACTTGGTCGTATGAAACCCTTGCTCATGAGTTAATTTAGCTGCTCTTTCAACTCCGCTAGCTCGTTAGGTGCCATCTTGTAAGGCCTTTGTGAGATAGGTGTTGTTCCTGGCGCCAGTTCAATCTTGAACTCGATGTCCCGTTTGGGCAGCATGCCCGGTAATTCATCAGGAAACACATCAGGGTAATCATGTACCACTGGAATATCTTCAAGTTTAATCGCTTCCGTGTGGTAAGACTCTTCCATTTCTTTATCTTCGCTGTCTAAAAACAGTGTGTGCTGTCCGTGAATCGGCGAGTCAATCTAGACAGTCCGGTTACCGATATTGAGAACGGCACCGTGATGGTTTAACCAAGACATCCCCAATATTACGTCTATCTCCTGCTCATCCAACATAATCAGCGATGTTGGGTATATTTTTCCTCCCAAACACAAAGCTGCTCAGGACACAATCTGACTAGCAGAGATATTTCCTCCCGGTGAATGTATAAGATAACTCGTTGTGGGAGTATTGGTGGATAATTGGTGCTGATCCACGCTTGATTTGCTGATAAAATGGTGGGTAGCACCGGAATAAAAAAGTATGAGCATGGGTACGTATTTAAGAGTGAACATGCCTGCCAACACCGGTGCTCCTTCCGGGACATCCTCAATAGCAAGATGTTGCACACCCCCGGATTGCAATGGCGTTATGTTTACTTGAGCATGTGGTGGCATACCACCTGATGATGATGGTGGTCTGCTGTTCAACAACTTCTCCTGGCATTCTTGCATAAAATGCCCATAATGGTGGCAATAAGAATATGGATGTTTCCCTAGTTCTTCGCTGACTTGCGGTTGAGAAGTTGATGTACTTGGCTCTAGCAATGATGCACCAGAAATCAATCGTTGCAGCGGCTGTGATGGTGCTTCAACACGTGATTCTTGAGAAGGAAATCTGGGATATATTGATCTTACTGGTGGCTGCCACAGTTCATCGGATGGTGTGCAATACACCACACGGTATTTACGAGGAACAACTGGTCTGTCTTCTTGCACATCATCCCGGTCCCTTTTCTCTGCTTGACACTCGAGTGTCGCTTGTTCTTGCAGCAGGGAAGCACTGATCAACTTTGTGTAATTGCCTTGATTGAACAAAGCCAGCCTATATTTTATTATGGCACTCAGGCCATGGAAAAAGTAGTCACACCTTGCAGCTTCGCTCGTTGCTGTGACGCCCCGGTTCTGTGGAAAACCACGGAACCTGGAACTGATGCGTATGTGTGCCCAGGATGTTCATCACACATACACATACCATCCACAAACTGAATTCAGAATATATATTACTATGAATAACAGGGTTTTATTACAATGTCTCATGAGTCTTGGACTCATGCTAGCAGCGGAAGTCTATCTTAGCAGCGGAAGTCTAAATTTAGCAGCGGAAGTTTTCTAACTAGTGCGGAAGCAATCTAAGCAGCAGCAGCAGCTACATCTCTACTCCATCCCACAGGCAAGGTTGAGGACAGATTACACGCCTAAGGCTCCACTTGGTCTTCATAGTAATCTTCTCCGGTAGTTGATGATGAAGTAATAATGCAAGTTTGAGTACAATGATGTACTCAACAAGTGCGGGAAAATATGATATGTAGCTCACAACAAGGTAGGTATAAAAAGGATCATTGCAGAAAGCAAAGTTTATTTCTCAAAACACGATAAAAACAGCAACTTAGCTTTAAGTGAATGTAATCCTAACATGTATTTAAACATTTACATACCTCCATTAAGATTCATCCCTTTCCATGTCTCAACCAGACATTAATCAACTTTGCTCATGAATATCATCTCGTATTCAATACCATCTCACGAATACCATCTCGTATTTGCTACCAATCTCACGAATACCATCTCGTATTCGCTACCATTCAATTTTATCTCATTCCGAGACCAATCTTGTTGCCATGACTCAACAGTCATGCAACCAATCTCATCTCCAAGACTCAACAGTCTTGAAACCAATTTTATTACCCGGACTCAACAGTCCCAAAAACCAAAACCATAACCAAACCATAACCATCCAAAACCATCCCAATTAATCATGGAAGTTGGCCAGGCGCTCGTGACCGTAAGCTCGGCTATCATGATAGTTTAGACTCTGCAGAGTTTGTACCACTTTACCCACAAGTTTGTGATTTCGTCACCCGTCGGCGACTGCAGAACCTCCATTATACCAGTACACAACCATCGGTGTATGGTCAAGAGATCACAATATAGCGTTTACAAAGGGGTTACTAGATGTACGGACTCACTAAGTTTTCACCGGCAGGCTAGAATCTCCAATTCTCCCAACCACGAGCCCCCTCTTGTGCCATGCAGCTCCCAGGGCAGTCCTCACTCGACTCCCATTCCCCGCGCCTTCCACGGTCCATAACAATCTAGCAACTTACCTAATTACTCAGCTAAGCCGCACCCATACTTGGCCTTGTGGTGGCACTGTTATCCTAGCATGTTCTCTCATGAACCGGTCCTTAGATCTACGGCAAGTAACCACCATCTCATGCTACCTCATTCACACACCCAGGCTTGCCTAGATCTCCCTTCGATTCATGTTCATTAACAACATCAGTTTCTCATTATCATTACGAGTGCAGTTAGCTAGACACATCTATCTCGCTTCCCGTATCCCATGGACTCAGCGAAGCATAAAAGCAAAAAACCATACCTGACTCAATAACTTTCCCGGTGACAAGGGTGGTTTGACAAATCTAGTGAACTCCTATAAAAGGGTTTACCATCATATTGACTCAAGCACTCACACCTTTTCGCAACAAAACAGTTTTTCCAAAACATGGGATCAATATGGTCAAGGGGCACTTGCCTTGTTCTTGCGGTTCCGGTTGCTCTTGGATCTCGAAACCTTGTTGTTGCAGCTCGTCATAGACAGCTCCCTGAGCTTGTCCTTCTATACGCGATCATGCACATACAAGGATCACAGCAATCAATATCATGCACAAACTCTGCTTTAAGATGTGATGATGCATATGCATGCTAATCCTATGATGCAGTATTTTATTAGATCGGTTGTACGTGTTTTTGCATGGCTTGCATGGTTTTTACAATGAATAGAGGAGTAAAGATCAATTGTGGGCTGGCATTGATCTTGATTCAAGATCTAGATCAGACCGATCAACACGTGATCTGTCCATGAAAAAGATTCTTTTCGAAAGGGATCGAAGAAAAGATGCAAAGAAAATGTGATGATGTCGTAAGGTGGTATTGGAGACCTACCTTACGTTCTTCTTGGTATCGGGGTCCTTCTCCTAGCAAGATAGATCGTCGGGCTCTCTTCCGGCGATCTCCGGCGAAGGGGTTTACTCGGCGAGCTGGGGCTAGGGCTCTAAGTTGTCGGCTCAGGAGGTGGAAAAGAAGTTCGTGGTTGCGGCAAAAGGTTTTTGGTTCTATTTATAAGAGGAAAGGAAGTGTCCTCCTCTGATCGGAATTCAAATAAGAGTCCTATTCAAATGGTTTTTGAATCTTAACAACTTATCTTTAGTTGATTTGGTGCGGTAGCAATGTGGAATTCGTGTTGGTTTCCTCAGTACTGGGGATTCCCACGCATACAGAAGCAAAAACCGCTTCAAATCTCGTTACCTTCACGGCGATGAGCTCCGGAGGCTCCACGTGTCCTGCGGGAACTGGGCTCCCCTTTTCCGCAGAGACCAGCTCCGGTTGTGCTGCGTGCCTGGCAGGCGAGACCTCCCTCTCCCTCAGAGGTGAGCTCCGTGTGCGCCACGCGTCCTGGCGGGCGGGACCTCCCTCTCCCTCAGAGGTGAGCTCCGCGTGCGCCACGTGTCTGGTATGTCGGGACCTCCCCTCTCAACATGGGCGAGCTCCGCGAACGCCACGTGTCAGTTCCGGACCTCCCCTCTCTTCGGAGGTGAGCTCCGAATGTGCCACGTGTCCAGTAGCGCCAGCCTTCCTTTCTCCTTAGAGACGAACTCCGAGGTTGACATGTGTCCAACAGTGACGGACCTCCCGGACATGAGCTCCGGAGGTGACACGTGTCCGGTAGTGTCGGACCTCCCGGAGGTGAGCTCCGGAGGTGACACGTGTCCAGTAGGACCGGACCTCTCGGAGGTGAGCTTCGAGAGCGACACGTGTCTGACGGGGCCGGACCTCACGGAGGTGAGCTCCGAGAGTGACACGTGTCCCGCGCGGCTAGTCCTCTTTTTTCCGTGGTGACTAGCTCCGAAGGCGACATGTGTCCTGCAGGGCTGGCCTCGCTCTTCCGCAGAGGCTAGCTCCAGGAGCAACACGTGTCCCACGGGGTGGGACCTCTCCCCTTTTTGTGGGAATGTGCCCCGAGCCTGCCACGTAGCTAGTTTAGCGGCGGACCTCTCCCCCTTTGTGGAGATGAACTCCGAACGCGCCACGTGGCCAGCGAGCCGCGGGAGTTGTCTTCGGCGCTCTCGGTGAACTGGAATTGGCTCTTTTTGGCTATCTTTTTTATTTATTTTCTGTTTCTATTTATTTTCAAAATGTTTTTCTACATGAAACATGAATACATGCAGAACCCGAAAATGAGGGTGTCACAAATCTACCCCCCTTAAATTGAATCTCGCCCTCGAGATTCTTTAGTAGAGAATAGATGAGGAAACTCTGTCTTGATATCTTCCTCACGCTCCCATGTATCTTCTGCTTCCATGTGATTACTCCATTGTACCTTGCACCAACGGATCACCTTGTTCCTTGTGACCCTTTCCTTTACGTCCAAAATTCGGGCAGGGTGCTCTGCATAGGTCAGATCTTCTTGAAGTTCTAGCTCTTCCATTGGTACTTGCTCCTTAGGTACCCTCAAGCACTTCTTGAGGTGCAATACATGAAACACGTCATGTACGTCGGAGAGGTGCGTTGGGAGCTCTAGGTTATAGGTTACTTCTCCTCGCTTGTCCAAAATCTTAAATGACCCGATATAGCGAGGTGCTAGCTTGCCTTTGACGTTGAAACGTCGTTGGCCACGGATAGGTGATACCTTAAGGTATACGAAGTCTCCTACTTTGAAAGTCAACTTCCTTCGCCTATTGTCCGCATAGCCTTTCTGTCGTGACTGAGCAGCCTTCAAGTTCTCCCGTATTGTTTGGACTTGCTTTTCAGCCTCTTGTAGCACTTTGGGTCCAAACACTTGGTTCTCTCTGGTCTCGTTCCAAAACAGCGGCGTTCTACACCGTCTACCATACAATGCTTCGAAAGGCGATGTAAAGGTCCCAAAATTATGAATATAAAGAAATACTTGTTTGCAAAAGTTGGTTTCATGTGTATGAAATTTGGGACTTGTTAAAACTTTTCCACATGTGATAAAACACATGAGGGTTTTCTTCACACAAGTTCAAATGTTTATTTGAAAACTTGAAACCCAAGAGGGGTCTAAAACCAAGATGGGAAGTTCCCATATGTGTGAGAAAACAAAAATCAGATTTGGAACAATTTGTTCAAACAAAAATTCAAATGAGGACAACACAACGGAATTCAAAACTGTTGAGCTGAAAATCTCATTTGCAGCAGCCAAAATAAAAATCAGATTTCATATTTGAATTCCTTGGGTCCAAATTAGGGGGTGTGCAAAGTTTCATGATTTATGGAAATGATTTGAAACCCATTTTTCCAAAATGGACTTTAAATAGCAAAGAATTCAAATGCATGTTTGAATTTGGATGAAACTTGCCCAATTACCCAAATGCATATCATATTTGAATTCTCACAATTGAATTCACTCAATATTAAAACTTGAGAGATATTTTGAGGGAGATAAGGAGGAACTGAACAATGGGACCCACATGTCATTGAGGGGACTGAATATTGCAAAAGATCTTCAGTCCACAGTCTCCATTTGATTTCCTCCCACGCCAAGCAACGGCTGAGCCGACCTCCCTCCGCTCGACACCGAGCTCAGCCGGCAGCCACCTCCTGGTGAAAATCCGTCGAGCTGGAGAGTGGCCTCGGTGCCTTTAAACACTGCCGTGCTTCCGTTCTCCCTCATCACCGAAGCCTCGGCCTGCTCTCCCTCCTCGCGCAAGAAAAACAGACTGAGCGCTGCCGCCGAGCTCTCGGTCGATCGGCCATCACCTAGCCTGCGTGGGAACTTCAGCTGAGCAGCAAAACTACACAACAGAACCCTCCTCGACCTCCTCGAGCCATCGCCAAGGGCGTTCGTGCTCTCCACACCGAGTTAACCCAGCTTCCGCGGCGGCCGCCACACAACGGCGACAACGTGCTCCCGTGGACATCCTCCTCCAGAGCTTGTCACGACCAAGCAAGGCCACTCTGGGACGCGCAGGAGCTCCGTGCAGCTTCCACCCGAAGCACAGAGCTTGTCTCTGCCTCTCGACGACGAATTTCGAAGATCCTCTCCGGCCGGTGAAAACTGACCCGCGGGTATGACTCTGCGAAATTCTCGATTTATCTATGTTTAGACACCGTGAAACTTCGCACACAAGGCTAGACATGTAGGCGACCAATTCTCTTTTGAAACCTCGCATGAAAAACATTATGCGCGGTGCAATTTCAATCTTTACGACGGCGACTATGGCAGGAGGTGCGGGTGCAAGGTGAACCCTAGGTTGGAGCCGTTCCCGAGCCCATATGCGGCCATACCGAGCTTGGCCAACCTCCACTGGTGCTGTAGAGCCTTTCTAGGAAGCTTTTTGCGGGCTAGCTCAACGGGGCGACGTCGCCGGACTTCATCCGAGCCGATGCGCCGTCGCGGGATAGTTTAGGGGCCCTGCCAGCTCGAGAAAACCCCACCAGCGTGTTCCTCACGTTGAATTAGGGGCTGGCGGCGAGTTTCAGCGTCAGGGGTGGCCGGACGACCGATCCCGAAGCTACTCCAGCGAGCCCGGCGGCGGTGTCGCGCGGGAGCGGGAGGTTGAAGACGACCTCGCCGGTCCCGCCTGTCAGCGACTCGGGAGAGGGGGCTGGATATTCTGTGGCGTGGGATCGATTGTAACAGCGCGGGAAATGACCCTGTGACCCCGTGTGGCACGCTCCAGGTGACTGACACGTGCCCCTGGTCCCACAGTCAGGTTTAAACTTTTCCCGGACTTATTCAAATTCCAGATTTTCCCCAAACTTTAGAAGAGCATAACTTTTGCTAGGAACCTCCAAATTTAGTTATTAACATTGGGTTAGATTTGGATTGACAAACTCTATCCAAATATGCAGCCCAATTTGTAAGAAAGTCTTTATTTAATTCTGGAAAATTCTTTAAATCTTTTCACCAAAAGAATTTTAGAGGGAGTTTGGTTTATCCAAAAATCCTAAAATTTTGCCAGAATATTATTTAGGGTCTTATTAGACTCCTGTAAAAGTTTCAGCTCATTTAGAGTTGAAATGATCAGGGTAATTCAGATTGAAAGTTGCTGTGTTCAATTGAATACAGAAACATTTTCAGAGAATATTCCAAAACTTGTAAATTCAGTTCTGGCCAATTCTTAGCTCCGAAAATCCTAGGAAAAATTCATGCAAGCTCTATGAACTATAATTGAAATTGTGGTTCACTAATTTTGACATGAACATAGGTATTACCTCAGAATTAATTCTTCTTTGCTTAATTGCTTAGAGAATTGTTCTGAATAAACCACTCAATGAAAAGTGCTAAATTTTGGTCCAGAGAACCTTCTTGTGACAAGAACTCACATGAAAATTTCCAGCTCCATTGGAGCTTTGGATCACCACTGTCATGTGTAAACCCTTAACGTGATCAACACTTAAGTGGGATAAGCACTCAACATTTGGTCATAGTATTTAAACCCAACCCAAACCACTAGCACCCATGTCATTTTAAATTTATTAAACAAAGTTCCAGTTTTTAAACTGTCCTTAGATCTTATTAGCAAAAGCTTTTCAATTAAAAACATATGCATGATCATATCATGTAGTATATACGTGAAGAAGGTGAGAAGGAATTGAAGTGAAGATCAAGGAGGGAGGAGAACAAGTGATCAAGCTCCAAGTGATCGTCACTAACTGATTGTAACCTTAGTCACCTGCAAAACAGGCAAGCCCCGGTTTGCATTTGAACAGTTTTATAAAGCATTTTCATTTGTAGAGATCATAGCTTTGCATCGTTGATTGCGTTAAGTCTAGATGATATTGAAAACCCCACTTGCATGACCAGAAATACCTAAGAGAGAAAGGGTAGAATAGTACCTCCTCGAGTGGATTGGCTACGCTAAATGTTAGTAGGATAGGTCCGGTAGAAGTCGAGTAGTTGGAAGCTACTCGCAAGTTTTAGGGCTGGTTTACTCGGAACGGGTTTGAATTAGAAAAGATGAGGAAAGTTCACACATAAGAAATGGAGACCGGGCAGGGAGGTTTAGATGCAGCAGGTTGCAGGCCGTGCGTGCATAGCCCTGCCTGTGTCGGTTAAGGCCCGTCCGTGCTTGGCCCTGTTGGACAAGTTTGACTTGTGTACCGGGCGCATACTGGCTATATGGGACCCAGGAAACTGATGTACCTTGGGAGATCCATAGTGGAACTTTTCCAACTGCCTTAGGCTTTCGGCGTCAGGGTAGCAGGAGGTATCTCGCTTAAGAACATACCACTGCGGGTATGTACCTTGAGGCAGCTTGCATACTCGGGGCAGTTGGACTGCGTCCAATGTGGAAGATCTTGGGAAAGGTGGCCGCGTACAACGTCAGTTGAGGTTGCTGCCGGCAACTCAGAGTACGGGTGTAAGTGTCGTGTAGTCCGGGCGTGTACTGATTCAAATCACGGTCGCTCACGGTCTTATGAGCATACTTGCCCACTGCGTCTTGACGTAGTAACAACTGGAACTGGTTATCTTTTGAACATGATAAGGATGTGCTATAACTTGTATTGCAACCATGATTGAATTAGAGATAGGCTCATTAAACTTTACTTTCACTTTGTGCAAGGAGCATCACAACAAAGCGTTTCTTGTTTGATTGTGGAGTTTAAGATGCTTTTCGGCTCAAGGTCCGCACAATAAGGCTTAAAATCTAAAAGTTAAGGATCAACTTTAGGCGAGTCCTTTATGCAGATCTATCCGACCCAATTGCAACCGTCGTGCATGTAGAGTTTCTTGTTTAGGAGAGACGGGTCAGACTTGCTGATCCTATGTGCTCATGCTTGCTATATAAGTGGTTTTTCAGGTTAACATCGACGCCAGGAAGAAGGTTGTCCGGTGAGACTCGGAGACTTCCGAGTCGTTTAACACTGGGAGAACCCAGCCGCTGCTGTTGTCTTCGTGTTGCTAGCGAGAAGAGTCTGCGGGCTGGACTTCATCTCGAGTGCTCTTAGTTATTCGACGTGAGTTGATGTAGACTTCCGCTGTAGTTACTTGATGTAAAGTATTTACAAAGAAAAACTTGTAAGCTTCTGCTATTGTTTTATGTAATACATTGTTCCTCATATGTGTGCTGTTGGGTGCCGCACAACACGGCACCACCCAATGCGATTCCCGGGCGAGTGGCCTGTCTCGGTTGATGGGGCCATCTCAGCGTGGTATCAGAGCCGCATTGGTAATAGCACACGGAATAAGAAAGGTATTACGACAAAAATTTAGGTTACGGTGAGGATACGGTACTAGGCCCACATAAGGATTACTATTAGCTTAATATGAAGGTGGCAACCTAACTTATTTTTTATGTCGGAAAATCGTGCATCTCGGGACGCTTTATGTCTTGGGGGGTGCACGTAAGCGCTGTCCACCAGTGCGCACAAGCTGAAGGGTGGAGCCCCACGGGTGGCAGGTAACCCGACCCGCTTTAATATCCTCTACGACTCTTCATGTCGTTTGGGGTATTCGAGCAACGTCTGTCACTGGCGTGCGTGGTGCAATTTGGGAAACCCCGTCACGTGGTTAGTAACATGAACATGTAGCTCAAGGCGTGTTTGGCTTGAGAACACCTGTGCGAGTGATGACGGACAGGTGTAAGAACTGTATGGATACCGGGTTCGGTGTGCAGCCGGACCTGACGATTGAGTGTGAGTTATGCAGGTTTAACCACGAAACCATAGTACGAATAGTGCACGTTTGCGAGTGACCATTTTAGTGCCACCTAAGATACGTTTATGCCGGTATAATACGGTTAGGATTTCTTTTGGTGAGGATACGTAGTACCGACATGCTTCTTACGGTGCATCGACGCCGTACTAAACTTAATAACCCCTTTCCTTTGATAAATAACTCATGAACTAACTTTCAACTAAAAATGAAAGTTTGAAACGAATATTAGTTACTGAACTCTTGTTTTGAGCTAAGATTCAAATGAGAGGAAGAGTAGGCTTCAAAGATTTCAAAAACAGAGTGCTCTGTTTTTGGCAGGAATTCTTGCTGGATTTTGACAGAGCATAACTCTGAGTAGCTTGACCCAATTGAGGTGTATGATACGGTTCTGGAAATATTTTCAAGTGAACTACAACTTCTTTGTATACCTCCAGAGCCAAATAACATGCTAAATGGGTAGAAAGTTCAGAGGAAGGTGAATTGTCCAAAACCAGGACAGCAGCAAAACCTCTCTGGACCTTTCTGTTTTTAAGCCATAACTTTCTGTAGAGAAACCCTTAAGAAGCCTATGATACACCATTGAATAGGTTATGAAATGTGCAACATTGTTGTAGTTCAAAGTTTGTTCAGGTTCTTATTGTATTTACATATACAACTGTGATAAAATCAGCCACGTACAAAGGAGGTGCTGGCAAATTTTATCCAGGAATTCTGTCAACTTTGGAAAATCATAACTTATAATCGGAGATGATCTGGAGGCATACGAGTACTCGTTGGAAACATACTGAAGTTAACTTTAACTTTGGTATTCGACTTGAGTTATGAAAATGCTCTTAACTAGATCAAAATCTGGAGATAGTGCATAAAGGTCTGTCCTGTACAGATAGGCTTGATAGCTATGCCTACTAAGGAATTGTGTAAAAATGGATTTCGTTACTGCTTTTATAAATTTTTGGCATAATCATGTTTCCATTAGTCTCACATACTGCTGAGTTCTTGTTTAACTCATCTCAACTACATTTTTGCAGTATGGTTCGTAACCACTCTAGGAGTAGGGACGGAAGTTCTCGTCGAGGTGGTAATGCTTCTATTCCACCATCGGAACCACCATCCACGGGATGGATGGATCTTATGACTCGAGTCATCGAGTCTAACCAAGAGAACACTAGGCTACTCCAAGAAGCAATGCAAGAACACACACGCTTACTCCAAGCATTGGTACAGCAAGGCGTACTCCAGAACACACAACAAGTCGTTCCACCTCGGAACGCTTATCTGGACTTCTTGGCGACTCAACCGCCAATCTTTACTGAAGCTACCGAACCTGTGGAAGCAGATCAGTGGCTTCGTGTCATGGAGTCCAAATTTGGACTATTCCAGTGTGATGAATACCAGAAGACAAAGTTTGCCACTCAGCAACTCCATGGAGCCGCCGGAAACTGGTGGGTTGGACATCTTGCCACCATTCCGGAGAACCATCAAGTGACATGGAGTGAGTTTTGTGAAGCCTTGCGTAGTCGTTACAGACCACTCGGTATTGTCAAGGCAAAGCGGGAGGAATTTTTGGTCTTGAAGCAAGGGGACATGAGTGTCCTCGAGTATGTCAGAAGATTTAATCTTTTGGCCCAATATGCTCCCGAATATGTGGCGAAAGAAGAGGCACGGTGTGACCTATTCTTCCATGGCCTGAGTTCCATACTACAGGATAAGTTGGCCGTACACAATAACGGCAGTTACACCGACATGGTCGATGCGGCTTTCATTCAAGAGAAGCCGACACTTGAGTGGCAAGCAGACAAGAGAAAGATGAGTGAGATCGAGCAGGCTAGCACAAGTTATGTGCCTCAAAAGTACCGTTTGGTGTATCGAACGCCAACCGGTGAAAGATGGAGGCCACCTGTACGATCAACTCCTCAGAGATTGATTGCTGGTCAAGATCTACAACTTGCACCACCTCCACAGCCGCAGCATCAGACGGTGGTTTGTGCTCCATCGCTGCAGCCACATGTGCCTAGCAGTCCACCGCAAGTCAATGAAGAACCGGAGAGACATCTGTGTTTTACTTGTGGGCGTATGGGCCTTTATGCTAGGCAATGTCTGGAGGGAATTCAAGGATGCGGGTCATCGTATTTACAACAATACGACCCGTACCTTAATCTGCAGATAGGAGGGCAGATAAGGGGCAATATTCACTATACTGTGATTGATGATGTTCCGGAAGGGGAAGCCGCTTTAGCAGGGTTGTTTTCTCTGAATCAGCTACCGGTTTTAGTTCTCTTTGATTCCGGTGCCACACACAACTTCATTAGCCAATCTTTTGTGGCCCAACATCAGCTCCAAACAGTTTTCACAAAGAGGCAATACCTCATATCTTCGCCCGATGGCAGCAGTACCGCAAGCGAGGTTGTCTCCCGAGCACCTCTTTGTTTGGGGGGTAAAATATACCCTACGACCCTCATTATTCTTGAAGGTCTGAAGATCGACATCATTTTGGGGATATCGTGGTTGAATTACCACCAGGCAGTTCTTAACATCAGCTCCAGGACCGTTGAGCTCAACTCCCCACAGCACGGTCTTCATATATTAATTCCGGGCGCCAAACGGCAGCAGATTGCAACAGTGAACCACACGGAAGCTGTTAAGACAGAGGACATTCCGGTGGTACGTGAGTATCCGGATGTATTTCCCGAGGATTTACCGGGCATGCCACCCGAGCGAGACATTGAGTTCAAGATTGAACTTATGCCGGGAACAACACCGATGTCACGAAGGCTGTACAAAATGGCACCCAACGAACTGGCAGAATTGAAGACACAGCTGGATGACCTAATGAGCAAGGGATTTATACGACCGAGTTCGTCACCTTTGGGTTGTTCAGCATTGTTTGTCAAAAAGAAGGACGAAACACTGCAGCGTTGTGTTGATTATCGTCCTTTGAACGCCGTTACCATTAAGAACAAGTATCCACTACCTCGCATTGATATGCTCTTCGATCAATTAGTGGGTGCGAAGGTATTTTCAAAGATGGATCTTCGGTCCGGATATCACCAAATTAAAATCCGGGCAGAGGATATTCCGAAGACAGCATTCTCAACGAGATACGGGCTGTATCAGTATTTCTTTATGTCTTTTGGTTTGACCAACGCCCCGGCACACATTATGTACCTGATGAATTCAGTGTTCATGCAGGAGTTGGATAAATTTGTCGTTGTCTTCATCGACGATATCTTGGTGTACTCCAAGTCAGAGGAGGAACATGCTGAACATCTGCATATTGTGCTACAAAGATTGCGAGATCATCAGCTCTATGCAAAATTCAGCAAGTGTGAATTCTGGATTAATCAAGTACCATTTCTCGGACACATTATTTCAGTGGAGGGCATCGCTGTAGATCCGAGTAAGATTATCCAAGTGCAGAAATTGGGGTCACCAAAGTCAGTACATGAAATCCGTAGCTTCCTCGGTTTGGCGAGTTACTACTGGAGGTTTATTCCGAGTTTCTCCAAGATTGCTAAACCGATGACGGAATTATTAAAGAAAAATACCAGTTTTGTGTGGGGTGCTGCGTGTGAACGAGCTTTCAAGACTTTAGTGAAGCATCTCACAACAGCCCCAGTTCTTGCTCAGCCGGATACAACAAAGCCATTCGACGTTTATTGCGACGCCTCTGGCATTGGTCTTGGCTGCGTGCTGATGCAAGAAAGACGAGTGGTCGCTTATGGATCTCGTCAACTCAGAAATCACGAGCAGCATTATCCACCTCATGATCTTGAGTTAGCTTCCGTGGTCCTTGCTTTGAAGATGTGGAGGCATTACTTGCTCGGAAATCTTGTACACCTCTACACCGACCACAAGAGCTTGAAGTACATCTTCACTCAGAAAGAACTGAACATGAGGCAACGAAGATGGCTAGAGCTCATTAAGGACTATGAACTTGAGATTCATTATCATCCAGGGAAGGCGAATGTGATTGCCGATGCGCTCAGTCGTAAGGCGCATATCCATCACCTAACTATTGCTGAAATGGATGATGAAGAACCAAGCCTCCGTATCATCCCGTATGGAGCTCTCTATAATCTCGCTCTCATTCCTACCATCCGAGAGGAGATCATTGAAGCTCAATGGAAAGACAAGGGTATGTTTCACATACGGCGAAGATTAGACAACGAAGAAATGAAGTGCATCCGGAAGGACGAGGATGGTACCTTGTGGTTCAACGACCCGATTGTAGTACCCCGGGATATGGGACTACATGAAGAAAATTTTGGATGAAGCTCATTTGTCCAAGTTTTCCATTCATCCGGGCTGTAATAATATGTACCAAGATCTCCGGAAGAAGTTTTGGTGGACACATATGAAACGTGAAGTTGCAAAGTACATTTCAGAGTGTTATACGTGTCGAAGAGTCAAGGCCGACCATATGAAGAAGTCAGGCCTGTTGCAGCCACTGCAAGCACCGGCATGGAAGTGGGGATACTTAAGTATGGACTTCATCGTCGGGTTGCCGATGAGCTCCCACAACCATGATTCGATTTGGGTAATTGTGGACCGATTAATCAAATCAGCACACTTCATCCCGGTGCATACTAGGTATAATGCAAAGCAGTATGCAGAGCTGTACATAGCACGGATCTTGTGCTTAAATGGAGTTCCCCGCACCATTGTGTCCGAGAGAGGATCACTGTTCGTAGCCTGTTTCTGGGAGCAGCTACACGCATCATTGGGGACAAAGTTGATTAGAAGCTCTGCGTATCACCCTCAAACCGATGGGCAAACTGAGAGGGTGAATCAAATATTGGAAGATATGCTAAGAGCATGTGCCATCCACCACGGTAAGAGCTGGGATGATCACTTACTGCTGGCAGAGTTCTCGTACAACAACGGATATCAGACGAGCATTAAAATGGCACCATATGAAGCTCTATATGGCCGGAAGTGCCGTACGCCATTGAACTGGTGTGAGTCCGGTGAACGAGTAATGTTCGGGGTTGATCTTGTCAATGAAGCCGAAGAGAGAGTTTGGATAATACAAGAGAACCTCAAAGCTGCCCAATCTCGTCAAAAGAGCTACGCGGATCAGAGGCGCCGACCGCTGCATTTCGATGTCGGAGAGCACGTGTATCTTCGTGTGTCTCCGATGAAAGGGATTCATCGATTCAGTGTCAAGGGGAAACCTGCTACCCGATTCATCGGTCCGTTTGCTATAACGGAGAAGTGCGGAAACGTAGCCTACCGGCTGGAACTACCGGCAAGCCTTGCCGGTATTCACGACATATTTCACGTGTCCCAGCTGCGGAAGTGTCTCAAGTTTACCGCTGCAATCCACACCGAAGACATCGACGGGTTGAAGCCAGATCTCACCTATGTCGAGCAACCTGTACAGATTATCGACGAAAAGACCCGGACCACCCGGAACCAGACTTTGAAGTTTTACAAAGTCCTGTGGAGTAATCATACTTCGGAAGAGGCAACATGGGAAACCGAAGATTACATCCACAACTATCCGGAGCTTTTGTCATAAACTTTGTAATTACCTCCCGTCTCGTTCTTCTTTTGAATCTCGGGATGAGATTCCTTTTAAGGGGGGGGAATGTAAAGGTGCCAAAATTATGAATACAAAGAAACACTTGTTTGCAAAAGTTGGTTTCATGTGTATGAAATTTGGGACTTGTTAAAACTTTTCCACATGTGATAAAACACATGAGGGTTTTCTTCACACAAGTTCAAATGTTTATTTGAAAACTTGAAACCCAAGATGGGTCTAAAACCAAGATGGGAAGTTCCCATATGTGTGAAAAAACAAAAATCTGATTTGGAACAATTTGGTCAAACAAAAATTCAAATGAGGACAACACAATGGAATTCAAAACTGTTGTGCTGAAAATCTCAATTGCAGCAGCCAAAATAAAAATCAGATTTCATATTTGAATTCCTTGGGTCCAAATTAGGGGGTGTGCAAAGTTTCATGATTTATGGAAATGATTTGCAACCCATTTTTCCAAAATGGACTTTAAATAGCAAAGAATTCAAATGCATGTTTGAATTTGGATGAAACTTGCCCAATTATCCAAATGCATATCAGATTTGAATTCTCATAATTGAATTCACTCAATATTCAAATTTGAGAGATATTTTGAGGGAGATAAGGAGGAACTGAACAATTGGACCCACATGTCATTGAGGGGACTGAATATTGCAAAAGATCTTCAGTCCACAGTCTCCATTTGATTTCCTCCCACGCGAAGCAACGGCCGAGCCGACCTCCCTCCGCTCGACACCGAGCTCAGCCGGCAGCCACCTCCTGGGTGCCTTTAAACACTGCCGTGCTGCCGTTCTCCCTCATCACCGAAGCCTCGGCCTGTTCTCCCTCCTCGCGCAAGAAAAACAGACCGAGCGCTGCCGCCGAGCTCTCGGTCGATCGGCCATCACCTAGCCCGCGTGGGGACTTCAGCTGAGCAGCAAAACTACACAACAGAACCCTCCTCGAGCCATCGCCAAGGGCGTTCGTGCTCTCCACACCGAGTTAACCCAGCTTCCGCGGCGGCCGCCACACAACGGCGACAACGTGCTCCTGTGGACAGCCTCCTCCAGAGCTTCTCACGACCAAGCAAGGCCACTCTGGGACGCGCAGGAGCTCCGTGCAGCTTCCACCCGAAGTACAGAGCTTATCTCTGCCTCTCGACGACGAATTTCGAAGATCCTCTCCGGCCGGTGAAAACTGACCTGCGGGTATGACTCTGCGAAATTCTCGATTTATCTATGTTTAGACACCACGAAACTTCACACACACAGGCTAGACATGTAGGCGCACCAGTTCACTTTTGAAACCTCGCATGAAAAACACGATGTGCGGTGCAATTTCAATCTTTACGACAGCGACTACGGCAGGGAGGTGCGGGTGCATGGTGAACCCTTGGTTGGAGCCGTTCCCGAGCCCATATGCGGCCATGCCGAGCTTGGCCAACCTCCACTGGTGCTGTAGAGCCTTTCTAGGAAGATTTTTGCGGGCTTGCTCAACGGGGCGACGTCGCCGGACTTCATCCAAGCCGATGCGCCGTCGCGGGCTAGTTTAGGGGCCCTGCCAGCTCGAGAAAACCCCACCAGCGTGTTCCTCACGTTGAATTAGGGTCTGGCGGCGAGTTTCAGTGTCAGGGGTGGCCGGACGACCGATCCCGAAGCTACTCCGGCGAGCCCGGCGGCGGTGTCGCGCGGGAGCGGGAGGTTGAAGACGACCTCGCCGGTCCCGCCTGTCAGCGACTCGGGAGAGGGGGCTGGATATTCTGTGGTGCGGGATCGATTGTAACAGCGCGGGAAATGACCCTTTAACCCCGTGTGGCACGCTCCCGGTGACTGACACGTGCCCCTGGTCCCACAGTCAGGTTTAAACTTTTCCCGGATTTATTCAAATTCCAGATTTTTCCCCAAAATTTAGAAGAGCATAACTTTTGCTAGGAACCTCCAAATTTAGTGACTAACATTGGGTTAGATTCAGATTGACAAACTCTATCCAAATATGCAACCCAATTTTTAAGAAAGTCTTTATTTAATTCTGGAAAATTCTTTAAAGCTTTTCAGCAAAAGAATTTTAGAGGGAGTTTGGTTTATCCAAAAATCTTAACATTTTGCCCGAATATTCTTTAGGGTGTTATTAGACTCCTGTAAAAGTTTCAGCTCATTTGGAGTTGAAATGATCAGGGTAATTCAGATTGTAAGTTGCTGTGTTCAATTGAATACAGAAACACTTTCAGAGAATTTTATAAAACTTGTAAGTTCAGTTATGGCCAATTCTTAGCTCCAAAAATCCTAGGAAAAATTCATGCAAGCTCTATGAACTATAATTGAAATTGTGGTTCACTAATTTTTACATGAACATAGGTACTACCTCAGAATTAATTCTTCTTTGCCTAATTGCTTAGAGAATTGTTCTGAATAAACCACTCATTGAAAAGTGCTACATTTTGGTCCAGAGAACCTTCTTGTGACAAGGAACTCACATGAAAATTTTCAGCTCCACTGGAGCTCTGGATCACCACTGTCATGTGTAAACCCTTAAGGTGATCAACACTTAAGTGGGAGAAGCACTCAACATTTGGTCATAGTATTTAAACCCAACCCAAACCACTAGCACCCGTGTCATTTTAAATTTATTAAATAAAGTTCCAGTTTTTAAACTGTCCTTAGATCTTATTAGCAAAAGCTTTTCAATTAAAAACATATGCATGATCATATCATGTAGCATATACGTGAAGAAGGTGAGAAGGAATTGAAGTGAAGATCAAGGAGGGAGGAGAACAAGTGATCAAGCTCCAAGTGATCATCACTAACTGATTGTAACCTTAATCACCTGCAAAACAGGCAAGCCCCGGTTTGCGTTTGAACAGTTTTATAAAGCATTTTCATTTGTAGAGATCATAGCTTTGCATCGTTGATTGCATTAAGTCTAGATGATATTGAAAACCCCACTTGCATGACCAGAATTACCTAAGAGAGAAAGGGTAGAATAGTACCTCCTCGAGTGGATTGGCTACGCTATGTTAGTAGGAAAGGTCCGGTAGAAGTCGAGTAGTTGGAAGCTACTCGCGAGTTTTAGGGCTGGTTTACTCGGAACGGGTCTGAATTAGAAAAGATGAGGAAAGTTCACACATAAGAAATGGAGACCGGGCAGGGAGGTTTAGATGCAGCAGGTTGCAGGCCGTGTGTGCATAGCCCTGCCTGTGTCGGTTAAGGCCCGTCCGTGCTTGGCCCTGTTGGACAAGTTTGAGTTGTGTACCGGGCGCATACTGGCTATATGGGACCCAGAAAACCGATGTACCTTTGGAGATCCATAGTGGAACTTTTCCAACTGCCTTAGGCTTTTGGCGTCAGGGTAGCAGGAGGTATCTCGCTTAAGAACATACCACTGCGGGTATGTACCTTGAGGGAGCTTGCATACTCGGGGCAGTTGGACTGTGTCCAATGTGGAAGATCTTGGGAAAGGTGGCCTCATAAAACGTCAGTCGAGGTTGCTGCCGGCAACTCGGAGTACGGGTGTACGTGTCGTGTAGTCCGGGCGTGTACTGATTCGAATCACCGTCGCTCGCAGTCATATGAGCATACTTGCCCACTGCGTCTTGACGTAGTAACAACTGGAACTGGTTTTCTTTTGAACTTGATAAGGATGCGCTATAACTTGTATTGCAACCATGATTGAATTAGAGATAGACTCATTAAACTTTACTTTCACTTTGTGCAAGGAGCATCGCAACAAAGCGTTTCTTGTTTGATTGTGGAGTTGCGATGCTTTTCGGCTCAAGGTCCGCACAATGAGGCTTAAAATCTGAAAGTTAAGGATCAACTTTAGGCGAGTCCTTTATGCAAATCTATCCGACCCAATTGCAACCGTCGTTCATGTAGAGTTTCTTGTTTAGGAGAGACGGGTCAGACTTGCTGAGCCTATGTGCTCACGCTTGCTATATGAGTGGTTTTGCAGGTTAACATCGATGCCAGGAAGAAGGTTGTCCGGTGAGACTCGGAGACTTCCGAGTCGTTTAACACAGGGAGAACCCAGCCGCTGCTGTTGTCTTCGTGTTGCTAGCGAGAGGAGTCCGCGGGCTGGACTTCATCTCGAGTGCTCTTAGTTATTCGACGTGAGTTGATGTAGACTTCCGCTGTAGTTACTTGATGTAAAGTATTTACAAAGAAAAACTTGTAAGCTTCCGCTACTGTTTTATGTAATACATTGTTCCTTATATGTGTGCTGTTGGGTGCCGCACAACACGGCACCACCCAATGCGATTCCCGGGCGAGTGGCTTGTCTCGGTTGATGGGGCCGTCTCAGGCGACATCTTCAAGCTAGCTTGATAGCTGTTGTTATACAAGAATTCAGCGTATGGTAGACTCCTATCCCAACTACGCCCATGTTTCAAGGCGCAAGCTCTCAACATGTCCTCCAAAATTTGATTTGTCCTTTCGGTTTGCCCATCGGTTTGCGGGTGGTAGGCGGAGCTAAAATCCAGTCGTGTGCCCATAGCTTTCTCCAGCTTCCTCCAAAATCTAGAGGTAAACTGAGAACCCCGATATGAGACTATCCTCTTTGGGAATCCATGACGGCACACAATTTGCTCCATGTACAGTTCGGCTAGTTGTGCAGCGTTGTACTTGATCTTTATTGGAAGAAAATGGGCGGTTTTCATCAATCGGTCCACGATAACCCAGATTGAGTCATAACCCGACTGAGTACGTGGCAATCCGACGATGGAATCCATACTGATATCTTCCCACTTCCACTCAGGTACCTTCAAGGGTTGCAACAGTCCAGCGGGTCTTTGATGTTCGGCCTTCACCCGTTGGCATGTCTCGCATAGGGCAACATACTCGGCTATGTCCCTCTTCATACCATCCCACCAATAACAAGTCTTCTGGTCCTTGTACGTCTTGGTACTTCCGGGATGTATGGAATAAAGTGAGTCATGTGCCTCTTTTAATATCGTGTCGCGGATGTGCTTCACGTTAGGCACACAAATCCTTTTTCCTAGCCGAAGCGTACCCTTCTCATCTTCCTTGAAGTCCTTTTCTATTCCTTGTCGGATCCTTTCCTTGATCTCCTTGATTTCTTCATCTGATGCTTGGCCATCTCTTATCTCTTGTTCCAATGAAGAGAGGAGTTCCATTACTTCCATCTCGTTCAAGAAGCCGAGATGTAACCGTTCGAACTCCTTGCGCAGCTTGGGCGGTAGCTCCTGAACCGTGAGTTGGTGACATGCTCCCATCCGGCTCAATGCATCAGCTACTACATTGGCCTTTCCGGGCTGATAGTTGATTCCAACATCATAATCCTTGATGAGCTCCAACCATCGACGTTGCCTCAAATTCAAATCCGTTTGGGTGGATATTGTGATATCCTGACTCCCGGCTTAATAGGATTGATAGAGTACTCATACCACCAAGGTATACCTTCTTTTCTGGAAGCCCACCTGCAAAGGACTCAGGGGTTAAGCGTGCTTGGCCCGGAGGAATTTGGGGATGGGTGACCGACCGGGAAGTTTTCCCGGGTGCGCACGAGTGAGGACAAAGTGCGCAGAAAAGACGAGTGGTGGTATGTGGGGCCAGTCTATGATCCTAGAGAGCTGTTACAAATGGTATTAGAGCCAACCCTCGCAGTTTCACGGGTGCGTACGGGTCAGTGACAAGGATACGGTAGCATGCGGGTCAGGGACGCAGGTACGTAGGCATGACGCGTGGGTCCTCTGTGTGGGACACGGTACGGTACGTATGCTGCTAACTGGACGTACGGTATGCGTATGCTAGTACTGAACGTACGGACGTGGCTAAGAGGGGACGTTCCTGTCTTGGCGTTGACCGACGAGGACGTCGGTCTTCTAAGGGGGGTGGATTGTGTGATATCCTGACTCCCGGCTTAATAGGATTGATAGAGTACTCATACCACCAAGGTATACCTTCTTTTCTGGAAGCCCACCTGCAAAGGACTCCGGGGTTAAGCGTGCTTGGCCTGGAGGAATTTGGGGATGGGTGACCGACCGGGAAGTTTTCCCGGGTGCGCACGAGTGAGGAAAAAGTGCGCAGAAAAGACGAGTGGTGGTATGTGGGGCCAGTCTATGATCCTAGAGAGCTGTTACAGATATGTACTTGAGGCTTTTATGATCCGTATAGATCTCACATCGATGACCAATGATATAATGTCTCCAAATCTTCAATGCATGCACCATGGCTGCAAGTTCCAAGTCATGTGTGGGGTAATTGAGCTCGTGCTTCTTTAATTGTCGTGAGGCATAGGCTACCACTTGTCCTTCTTGCATGAGCACACATCTGAGCCCTTGTCTTGATGCGTCACAATATATGTCAAAGCTCTTGCTCACGTCCGGCAATACCAGAACCAGTGCTGTGGTTAGCCTTTTCTTGAGCTCCTCAAAGCTTTCTTGGCACGCTGGTGTCCATTGGAAGGCTTTTCCCTTCGTTAGCAGCTCCGTCATAGGCTTTGCTATCTTAGAGAAGTCCTTGATGAACTGGCGGTAGTATCAAGCAATCCCAAGAAAACTCCAAATATCCCTCACGTTTTGCGGATGGTTCCACTTCAGAACATCTCCCAATTTTCCGGGATCAACCTCGGAGATAATGTGGCCTAGGAACGATATCTCCTTTAGCCAAAATTGACATTTGCTGAGCTTGGCATACAATTGATGCTCTCGCAGATTCGGTAATGTCAATCTCAAGTGTTCTTCATGTTCCTCCTCACTTTTCGAATAAACCATGATGTCGTCAATGAAAACCACGACGAACTTGTCCAAGTACTCCATGAAAACCTTGTTCATGAGGTACATGAAGTATGCGGGTGCATTCGTTAACCCAATAGACATAACGGTATATTCATATGAACCATACCGTGTTCGAAAGGCAGTCTTGGGTATTTCGGAGGGCTTAATCTTCAGATGGAAATATCCCGATCGAAGATCAATCTTGGAGAAGACTCGGGCTCCCTTCATTTGGTCGAACAGGTCCTCTATACGGGGCAGAGGGTACTTGTTCTTGATTGTCACCTCATTGAGAAACCTATAATCCACGCACATCCTTTGGGTTCCATCCTTTTTGTCCATGAAGAGCACAGGGGCTCCCCTTGGTGACGAGCTTGGACGTATAAAACCCTTCTCTTGCTCCTCCTGGATTTGCTTCTTGAGCTCCACTAGTTCATTGACGGGCATCCTAAATGGTCTCTTTGCTATAGGTGCGGTTCCGGGTACTAGGTTAATGGAAAACTCGATGTCCCAGTCAGGTGGCACACCTGGAAGTTCTTCTGGGAACACGTCCGAAAATTCTTGGACCACCGGAATGCTTTCCACGGTTGCTTCTTCTATGTGGTTCAACGTGGCCTTCTCCGTTGTTGGCTGGGCTGACTCGAACTCGATACAATTACCGTGCTTGTTTTTCAACTGCACGCTCCTCTCAGCACATTGGATTACTCCGTTGTGCTTGTTTAACCAATCCATTTTGAGTATTATGTCAAGCACTTGGGAATCCAAGACAATGAGGTTGGCAAGGAAGTCTACCCCCTTATTTTAAGGTTTACTTTTGGACATACTATATTAGTCCTCATCTCTCCACCGGGAAAATTAACCAACATAGTATATTTCAAGTGTGATATGGGTAGATTATACATGGCAACATACTTGGATGATATGAATGAATGCGATGCTCAGGAATCAAATAAAACAACGGCTGGGTTGGAGTTGGCAAGGAACATACCAATCACGACGTCCTTAGCCTGTTGTTCTTCCTCAGCAGAGACATGGTTCATGTTGCTGCGAGCATAGTTCTGCTGTCCCCGGTTTCCTTGGTTAGCTCCTCCATTCGGCCATGGGTTCTGCTTGGGCACGTTGCCTTGCTGTCCATGACCTCTCCTCGGGCACTGGCTCGCAAAGTGTCCTGGTTCTTCGCATGCAAAGCATGCCTTGTTGCCCATGACAGCAGGTATGTTGGGGCGGGGGTTTTGAGCAGGGGTGCCCATGTTGGGACGGGGCGCTGGAGGCAAAGGCACACGAGGTGCTTGTGCAACGGGTCGTTGCTGTGGTGGCTGATTTGGGTGGTATGCAGGAGCGGTCGATCCATACTGCAGTGCAGCTGGGGGCGTGTACCGAGGTCGTACGTTGCTCCCTTGTGGCTGGTATGGCATCTTCCTCTTGCCCACTCACTCGATCTCTCGGATCTTGCTTTCAACCACGATAGCCTTGTCAACCAACTTCTGGAAGCTCGCATAGTAATTGTTGAGGAGTTGAACCTGGATGTCATTGTTCAACCCTCTCATGAACTGGTACTGCTTCCGTTGGTCCGAGTTGACATCTTCAGGGGCATACCGCGACAGCTGCGTTAACTTGTTGAGGTACTCATTCACGCTCTTCTGACCTTGGCGGAGACCCTCGAACTCTTGTCCCTTGAGCATCGTTACACCAGCAGGGATGTAATGAGAGCGGAAACTCTCCTTGAACTCAGTCCAAGTGATCATCTCCTGGTCGACATGAGCATTGCACAGGGCATCCCACCAGTCAGCGGCAGCTCCCATGAATTGGTGCGACACAAAGAGAACCTTCTCTCTGTTATTGCACTGAACTGTGGCAAGCTTCATCTCCATGGACTTCAACCAGTCATCGGCCTCCATGGGGTCATTAGCTTGAGCAAAGGTAGGCGGTCGAGTCCTCATGAACTCTCCTAGCCTGTTGTGACCGTGTGGTGGTGGTGCCAGAACAGGGTTGTTGTTGTTGGCCTGCAACTGACAAAAAGTTTGTATCATGGTTTGCATAAGCTGATTCTGCATGGCCATTAACCGTTCCAGGTTGTTCTCGCCAGCTCCGGGGTTGATAGGAACTTCATTGTGGCCATCCTCTTGGTTGCCACGGACGTTCCTTCATTGGCGGCCGGCTTTTCCTCTCACCATCTCTGAGAGAGAATGAAATAGAATAGAGGTTAGAAGGTTAGATGGATCCCCCTAACTATATGCATAGAGGTGGATGGACTATATATCGTCCTATATGAGGATGTGAACAAGTGCCGAAGCATCTCACACCTATCTCTACTTATGTGTGGATATGGGCAACACTTGATACATCCCACAACTCACACTAAGCACACAATCACAAGCAATCTTTTCAAGGTTCAGCACACAACTCATATTCAAGGATTATTCAATAGGGGTCCTATGTGGTTTAGGGAGAATACCAATCTGTGACTTCACCCTATGTCAAGGTGGTTTGGGTTGATACCAATCTGTGATCCAACTATGGCTTCTCCTAGGCTTGCCTCCTATGTCAAGGTGGTTCCAATGCCAATCTATGCATCCTAGGCTTGTATCCTATGGTCAGCGTAGCTTCTAATACCAATCTGTTACTAAGGGTGCGTCCTAGGGTCAACGTAGTTCAGCTACCAATTTATGATCAATCTAGGCTTGTGACCTACAGTCAATCGTGGTGGCTTGGTATAAATCTGTGGATTGTACCAATCTGTGACTAGGCATGGCAGCTCTAATATCAATCTGTGACCTATCTAGGCTGTGTGATCTACGATCAACCCGTGGCAGGATGATACCAATCTTTGACTTATCTATCTAGGTCTGTAACCTACCGTCAACCGTGGCTCTGATACCAATCTGTGACGCCCCGGTTCTGTAGAAAACCACGGAACCTGGAATTGATGCGTATGTGTGCCTAGGATGTTCATCACACATACACATATCATCCACAAACTGAATTCAGAATATATATTACCATGAATAACAGGGTTTTATTACAATGTCTCATGAGTCTTGGACTCATGCTAGCAGCGGAAGTCTATCTTAGCAGCGGAAGTCTAAATCTAGCAGCGGAAGTCTTCTAACTAGCGCGGAAGCAATCTAAGTAGCAGAAGCAGCTCCACCTCTAATCCATCCCCACAGGCAAGGTTGAGGACAGATTACACGCCTAAGGCTCTACTTGGTCTTCATAGTAATCTTCTCCTGTAGCTGATGATGAAGTAATAATGCAAGTTTGAGTACAATGATGTACTCACCAAGTGTGGGTAAATATGATATGTAGCTCACAACAAGGTAGATATAAAAAGGCTCATTGCAGAAAGCAAAGTTTATTTCTAAAAATATGATAAAACAGCAACTTAGCTTTAAGTGGATGTAATCCCAACATGTATTTAAACATTTACATACCTCCATTAAGATTCATCCCTTTCCATTTATCAACCAGACATTAATTAACCATGCTCATGAATACCATCTCGTATTCACTACCATCTCATGATTACCATCTCGTAGTCGCTACCAATCTCACGAATACCATCTCGTATTCACTACCATTTAATTCTGTCTCATTCCGAGACCAATCTCGTTGCCATGACTCAACAGTCATGCAACCAATCTCATCTCCAAGACTCAACAGTCTTGAAACCAATTTTATTACCCGGACTCAGCAGTCCCAAAAACCGAAACCATAACCAAACCATAACCATCCAAAACCATCCAAACTAATCATGGAAGTTGGCTAGGTGCTCGTGACCGTAACCTCAGCTATCATGATAGATTGACTGTGCAGAGTTTGTACCACTTTACCCACAAGTTTGTGATTTTGTCACCCGTCGGCGATTGCAGAACCTCCATTATACCAGTACACAACCGTCGGTGTATGGTCAAGAGATCACAAAATAGCCTTTACAAAGGGGTTACTAGATGTATGGACTCACTAAGTTTTCACCGGCAGGCTAGAATCTCCAATTCTCCCACCCACGGGCCCCCTCGTGTGCCATGCAGTTCCCAGGGCAGTCCTCACTCGACTCCCATTCCCCGCGCCTTCCACGGTCCATAACAATCTAGCAACTTACCTAATTACTCAGCTAAGCCGCACCCATACTTGGCCTTGTGGTGGCACTGTTATCCTGGCATGTTGTCGCATGAACCGGTCCTTAGATCTACGACAAGTAACCACCATCTCATGCTACCTCATTCACAAACCCAGGCTTGCCTAGATCTCCCTTCGATTCACATTCATTAACAACATCAGTTTCTATTTATCATTATGAGTGCAGTTAGCTAGACACATCTATCTTGCTTCCCGTATCCCATGGACTCAGCAAAGCATAAAAGCAAAAAACCATACCTAACTCAATAACTTTCCCGGTGACAAGGGTGGTTTGAAAAATCTAGTGAACTCCTATAAAAGGGTTTCCCATCATATTGACTGAAGCACTCACACCTTTTCGCAACAAAATAGTTTTTCCAAAACATGGGATCAATATGGTCAAGGGGCACTTGCCTTGTTCTTGCGGTTCCGGTTGCTCTTAGATCTCGAAACCTTGTTGTTGCAGCTCGTCATAGACAGCTCCCTGAGTTTGTCCTTCTATACGCGATCATGCACATACAAGGATCACAGCAATCAATATCATGCACAAACTATACTTTAAGATGCGATGATGCATATGCATGCTAATCCCATGATGCAGTATTTTATTAGATCAGTTGTACGTGTTCTTGCATGGCTTGCATGGTTTTTACGATGAATAGAGGTGTGAAGATCAATTGTGGACGTGGTGCTGATCTTGACTCAAGATGTAGATCAGATCGATCAACACGTGATCTGTCCATGAAAAAGCTTCTGTTCGAAAGGGATCGAAGAACAGATGCAAAGAAAACGTGATGATGTCGTAAGGTGGTATTGGAGACCTACCTTACGTTCTTCTTGGTCTCAGGGTCCTTCTCCTAGCAAGACTGATCGTCGGGCTCTCTTCCGGTGATCTCCGGCGACTAAACTCCGGCGAAGGGGTCTACTCGGCGAGCTGGGGCTAGGGCTCTAAGTTGTCGGCTCAGGAGGTGGAAAAGAAATTCGTAGTTGCGGCCAAAGCTTTTCGGTTCTATTTATTAGAGGAAGCGAAGAGTCCTCCTCTGATTGGAATTCGAATAAGAGTCCTGTTCAAATTGTGTTTGAATCTTAACAACTTATCTTTAGTTGATTTGGTGTGGTAGCAATGTGGAATTCGTGTCTGTTTCCTCAGTACCGGGGATTCCCACGCGTACAGAAGCAAAAACCGCTTCAAATCTCGTTACCTTCACGGCGATGAGCTCCGGAGGCTCCACGTGTCCTGCGGGAACCTGGGCTCCCCTTTTCTGCAGAGACCAGCTCCGGTTGTGCCGTGTGTCAAGCGGGTGAGACCTCCCTCTCCCTCAGAGGTGAGCTCCGTGTGCGCCAGGTGTCCTGGCGGGCGGGACCTCCCTCTCCCTCAGAGGCGAGCTCCGCGTGTGCCACGTGTCTGGTGGGTCGGTACCTCCCCTCTCAACAGAGGCGAGCTCTGTGAACGCCACGTGTCAGTTCCGGACCTCCCCTCTCTTTGGAGGTGAGCTCCGAATGTGCCACGTGTCTAGTAGCGCCAGCCTTCCTTTCTCCTCAGAGACGAACTCTTAGGTTGACACGTGTCTAACAGTGACGGACCTCCCGGAGATGAGCTACGGAGATGACACGTGTCCGGTAGTGTCGGACCTCCCGGAGGTGAGCTCCGGAGGTGACACGTGTCCAGTAGGACCGGACCTCTCGGAGGTGAGCTCCGATAGCGACACGTGTCTGATGGGGCCGGACCTCTTGGAGGTGAGCTCCGAGAGTGACACGTGTCCCGTGCGGCTGGTCCTCTCTTTTCCGCGGTGACTAGCTCCGAAGGCGACATGTGTCCTGCGGGGCTGGCCTCGCTCCTCCGCAGAGGCTAGCTCCGTGGGCAACACGTGTCCCACGGGGTCGGACCTCTCCCCTTTTTGCGGGAATGAGCCCCGAGCCTGCCACATAGCCAGTTTAGCGGCGGAACTCTCCCCCTTTACGTAGATGAGCTCCGAACGTGCCAAGTGGCCAGCGAGCCACGGGAGTTGTCTTCAGCGCTCTCGGCGAACTGGAATTGGCTCTTTTTATCTATCTTTTTTATTTCTTTTATGTTTCTATTTATTTTAAAAATGTTTTTCTACATGAAACATGAATATAGGCAGAACCCAAAAATGGGGGTGTCACAGTCATGTAGTCAAGAGCATATTGTGCCAAATGGTTAAACCGTTTGACATAATCGAGGACATTCATGCCCCCCTTCTTCAAATTCCTGAATTCCTGCTGCTGGGCCTTGATAAAACCCGTAGGAATGTGACAAGCATGGAATACTTCACGAAATTCCGTCCATTCCACTTGATGGCCTTCCGGAATGGTGGCGAGATGAGCGAACCACCAATTTCCGGTGGGTCCATGGAGCTGTTGAGCTGCAAATAATGTCTTCTGATGCTCATCGCACTCAAATACTCCAAACTTGTACTCCATAACCTAAGCCACTGATCATCTTCTACTGGTCCATTAGCTTCCGTGAAAATTGGCGGTTGAGTCGCCAAGAAGTCCAAATAGGTGTTACAAGGGGGTACGACCTGTTGTGTTTGTTGGAGAATGCCTTGCTGTACCAAGGCTTGGAGTAGTCTTGTATTCTCCTGACTTGACTCAACCATCTGTGCCATGACATCTGCCCATACCGTTGATGGCGGTTCCCGTGGTGGAGTCGAGTCATCGCCGTCTCGGCGAGAACCTTCAGCCATACTCGGAGAACAAGTACGCACCATACTACAAAAAGATAATTTTGAGGGGAGTCAAAACTTGATCTCAGCAGTATGTGAAAGTATGTAGAACATGAACATGCTAACACCTTATGAAAGTATAGCAACAATTCATGTTTACATAACTTCCTAAAGCCAATATAATCAGTCCCCTATTCTGTACAGAACAGACCCTTCTGCACTCAACCCAGATTTTGATCCGGTTACATCCATTTTCATAACTCAAGTTGAATACCAAAGTTAAATTTAACTTCAGTATATTTTCAAAGAGTACTAATATGCCCCTAGATCATTTATGGATCAAAAGTTATGATTGTTCAAAGTTGACAGAATTTCTGGATAAAATTTGCCAACATCTCCTCTGAATGTGGCTATTTTCATCACAGTTGTACATAACAATAGAGTACAATTCTGAACAAACTATGAACTACAAAATCGTTGCAAATTTCATAACCTTTCCAACGGTGTATCAAATGACTCTTAGCTATTTTTCTACAGAAAATTATGGCTAACATACAGAAATATCGAGAGAGGTTTGCAGCTGTCCTGTTTTCTGGACAGTTTGCATTCAACTGGACATTCAACCAATTTGGTGTGTGATTTTGCCCTGGAGGTCTACAGAGAAGTTGTAGAGAACTTAAAAACCTTTCCAAAACTGTATCATACACTTCCATTTTGTCAAGCTACTCAGTGTTATGCTCTGTCAAAGTCCAGAAAAAATTTCTGCCAGAACAGAGCACTCTGTTTTTGAGAAACATAGATTCCTATCAGCTTTCTCCTTTGAAACATAGTTCAAATGAAGAGCTTAGTAACTATTATGTGGTTTACAACTTCCATTTTTAGTTTAAAGTTGGTCATGAATGATTTCTTTATAGGAAAGAAAGTATCAAGTGTAGTACGATGGTGATGCACCGTAAGACATATGACGGTACTACGTTGCCTCACAAAAGAAAATCCTAATCGGCTTACACCGGCATATACGTATTCTTAGGTGGCACTAAGAGCGGTCACTCGCAAACGTGTTCTACTCGCACTACGGTTTTCGTGGTTAGTACCTGCATAAAACACACTAAATCATCAGGTTGGGCTGCACACCGAACCCGGTCCCAATGCAGTTCATACACCTGTCCGTCATCACTCCCACGGGTGTTCTTAAGACAAACACGCCTTGAGCTACGTTTTCACGTTACTAACCACGTGACGGGGTCTCCCATACTTGCCCGTAGCACGGGGAAGGGCGTTGCTCAAATACCCCAAATGACATGAAGAGTCATAGAGGATACCCAAGCTGGCCGGGTTACCTGCCACCCGTGAGGCTCCACCCTTCATCTTGTGCGTGCTGGTGGACAGCGCTTACATGCACCCCTCAAAGATACAGCACAAAGATAATATGAACTTCAGACCATAATGATTACTTCCTTTCTCATGCAAGTTCTTACTATGTCACGATTGTGAGAACAAGTATGCTCGGTCTTTTTCCGCGAGCGACGGTGATTTGAATCAATAACACACGAACTACACGACACGTATGCCCGTACTCGACGTTGCCTACAGCAACCATCACTGACGTCGTACGTGGCAGCCTTTCCCCTGTTTCACCCATGTTGAATCTATCAAATCGCCCCATACAGTAGCCACTCTAATGGTGCACCTACTGACATGAGATGTCATGAGAATGTTACCCACATACTGCACACCGGCCCTCTCGCCTAAGGCGACCCGAAAAGGCTCAACGCAAGCTTCCCGATGTACATCGGTTTACTGGGTCCCATTTAGCCAACATGAGTCTGGTACACAACTCAAACTTGCTCAACAGTGCCGCATACGGATCGGTCCTTGACCGACCTGGACAAGTCTATAGCACCCAGGACCCTATGTCCTTCTGCCGCTACAACCTGCCGGTCTCAACTTTAACTTGCTAACAATTTTCTGAACTAATCCCGTATGCCCCTGTTTTCCTGATCATGCGAGTAGCATCTCACCACTCGACTTATACTGAACCATACTTAAGCATGGCAGTCCTACACGGTGAAAAGACAACTACCCAATACTCCATGGGTTCATTTGGTCATGCAAGAGGAGTATCAAAGCACTAGAATTAATGCACATATCATATCTTAACCAAAGAGTGAATACAAAGTAAAAACTTAAAAGCTGTTAAATGCAAACCGGAGCTTACCTGTTTTGCAGGGTAGTAGAATATATAAGCACTTAGTGATCCTTGCTGATCAACCCCTTGATCCTCCGGAGTTTGATCCACTTCAATGAATCACTCCTTCGAATCCCCTTCGTTGTGAATCCTATTGAAATGTATATGCACAGATTTTAAAATGTAATTCGGATAATTAAAGACTTGATTTCTTAAGAACAGAGGCCGTGTGGAAATGACAAGAATGGCTTGGTTTGCCTCTGTTGTGCAAAGAAACAGGAATGAACTGAATTTGTCTTAGTGTTTTAGTTATACACTAACGAACTTTCCTAATGAACATAAGAGATGAGCTGAAAAGATTTGAATGCAACTGAATAAAAAGAACTCCAATGGCTTCAAAACTTTTATATCATATTCTATACTACCTAGGGATTTATCTTGCCAAATTGCAGCTAAAGTGGGAATAATATGTGTTTACCATAATTCCCACAAGAGTCTTATATATTTTCCCACATACATAAGTATGGTGGAACAAGGACAGGGATTTCTAAGGATAAACTAAAGCTAATAATTTACATGTGAGTTCCTGGTTACATGAAAGTAATTTGATCTAAAATTCAGACCTTTTACTTGAGTATTTCCTCCAGAACAATTCCTTAAGCATTTCTATTCAAAAGAATTAATTCTGGAGTAATGTGCATTTTCATGCCCAATTCAGTGAACTAAAATTTCAAGTATGACTCAGAGAGATTGTCTGAATTTTCTCATGATTTTTGGAGCTATGATTTGCCTAGAATGGATTTTACAAGTGGGCAACATTTTCTGAAAATGTTTCTGGACCCTTATGAACACAGCAGTTTGTATTTAGCAATTTTCCTACTCAAATCATCTTCAAATAAGCTGAATATTTGCTAGAACGTCAACACTATTATAAAGAATATTCTGGAAAAATTTGAATATTTTTGGATGAACCAAACTCCCTCAATAATTCTTTTTCAGAAATATTTCAAAGAATTTTCCAGAATTTATTATTGACTTTCGTAGAGCTTGGGATTCATATTTGGATATATCTTTGCAAAATAAATCCAACCCAATTTGAATCACTCAATTTGGAGATTCCTACACAAAGATATGATTTTCCAAATTTGGAACACAATCTGGAATTATTTTTCCTATTGAGATTCGTCTTGGGCTCACTGTTTAAACCTCAGCCACTTAGATCCGAGCCACACCTGGTTACTCAATTATCAGCCCATAGCCATAAAAGATCAGCAGCCACAGAGGATCCCTGTTTAAACTCACAGCGGCTGAAAGGTGGGACCAACACCTTCTTCAACCTCTGGATTCCCCCTTTCCCGCGCGCGCAGCACCTCGCCGGCAGAACCTCTCCCCCACGGCGCCTCTCTCCCCGGTCGTATCCCGGCCCAAATTTCTCCGCTTAGGGGTTTGGGAGGTCGGGGAAGCTAATTTTGGGGTCGGTGTAGGCTCTAGAGGTCCGCAAATGGTCGGGCGACGGGCGGCGGATTCGATCCATGTCCGGCGACATCGGCCTGCTCCCCTACCAACCCAAACTCATGGTTTCTTCGCTGTATAGCATCAGTGACTCATGGCAAAGGTCGTCGTGTAAGCCAAAGGGCTTGGAACCTGAAACACCCTCAAATTCATTATCATGCATTGCATACATTTTTCATGTAGAGAAGCATTTGAAAAGAAGTAGAAATGAAGAAAGAACCTTAGAAATGGAGAAAGAACCATAGAAATGGAGAAAGAACCATAGAAATGGAGAAGGAAATATAAAAATGGAGAAAGAGACATAGAAATGGAGAGGGGAATATAGAAATGGAAAAAAGGGACATAGAAATGGAGAGAAATGGAAATAAGATAGCTGAAATGAGGATCCCTAAATTTCCCCAAATTTCCCTCAAATTTCCCAAATTCCCCAATTCCCCAAAGGGGAATCTCCCCCACATTTGGGGGGAATTTTTCCCAAATGTAGCCGCAGCCTAGAGGGGGGGGGACCCCTAGGACTCTTTGGTTGAGTCCCAATTGGACTAGGACTCTTTTGATTGAGTTCCAGTCGGACTAGGACACTTCTTTTCTCCCCCTTATAAATACAACCACCAGCACACCACCTTGTCCACAGCCCCCTCCCCCCCCCCCCCCCAAAGTCGCTGAGTTGGCCCTCCCCCCCCCCCCCCCACAACTCGCCGAGTTGGCCACCCCCCTGCTGGAGTTTGGTCGCCGGTGAGCCCCGCCGAAGAGCCCTGCCGTCGAGCCCTGCCATCGAGCCCCGCCATCGAGCCCCGTCGTCGAGCCCCGCTGTCGAGCCCCGCCATCAAGCTCCGTCGTTGAGCCCCGCCGTCGAGACCCGCTGACGAGCCCCGTCACGCCTCACCGTCGCCAGAGAAGAAGCCCGACGATCTATCTTATCATAATTTTCAATAGAAAAATCCCCCGCTGCTGCCGTTGCTAGGAGAAAGACCCTTCCACAAGGAGGAAGTGAGGTACGTCTTCATTACCCATCTTACGACATCGCCACCATTTCTACGCATCCTTTTTCTTTGCCCCCTTCGAGCAGAAACTTTTGCGTGTGGACAGATTGTGTTTTGATCAAGTTTTGACCGTGGAATTGATCTAGATCTTGAGTCAAGAATATCACCACGTCAACACTTGATCCCTACACACTTGTTCATCATAAAATCCCATGAAAGTCCATTAAAACATGCAAGAACACGTACAAACTGGTTTCATAAAACTGCACTATAGGATTTGCATTCATCTACCCCATTGCATCTTGAGTAATGTCTGTGCATGATGATTGATCGCTGTAAATCTTGTATGTGCGTGGTTGTGTGTAGAAGGACAAGCTCAAGAGGCCGTCTACGAGGAACTACAGCACCAAGATTTCGAGACGCTTGAGCAAAACGAACCACGGGAGCAAGGCAAGTGCCCCTTGACGATATTGATCCCATGTTTTTGAAACTGTTTTGCTTGCGAAAACTCGTATTCTTGAGTCAATTTGATGGGACACCTTTTTATATGAGTTTACTAGTTTTTTTAAACCATCCTTGACGACAGGAAAGTTGATGAGTCGGGTATGGTCGTTTTTTCTTTTTGCTTCGCTTAACTTACGGGATATGGGAAGCTGAATTAAAACATGGTTAGCTACTGCACTCATATGAATAATGATGATGGGAACTTGATGATGTTAATGAGCATGGAATCGGGGAGATCTACGCAAGATTGGTTCATGGATGTTGCTGAATGAGATGGTGGTTTGCTTGCCGTAGATCTAAGGACCGGTTCATGTGAGCACATGCCAGGAAAATAGTGCCACCACAAGGACAAATACGGGTGCGGCTTAGATGACTAATTAGGTGTGTTGCTAGCTTGTTTTGGACCGTTGGATGGCACGGGGAATGGGAGTCGAGAGGGACTGCCCTAGGAACTGCATGGCACAAGAGGGGGCCCGTGGGTGGGAAAATGGAGATTCGAGCCTGCCGGTGAAACCTCAGTGGGTCCGTATATCCTAGTAGCCCCTTTATAAAGGTTATTTTGTGATCTCTTGGCCATACACCGATGGTTTTGGACTGGTATAATGGAGGTTTTCTTTAGTCGCCGATGGGTGACGAAATCACGAACTTGTGGGTAAAGTGGTGCCACCTTTGCAGAGTGTAAAACTATCATGATAGCCGTGCTTCCGGTCACAAGCACCTGGCCGACTTCCATGATTAGAGGCAAAACATGGGATGTTTATTCGGGATGGTTGTGGTATGGTCATTGGGATTTCTTTTGGGACAGGTTTGAATCGTGACAATGAGTTTGATTTCAGTTATATGAATATGAGATGGTTATGAATATGAGATGAAATTGAGAAGGATTAATGGCTGGTTGAGACAAGATAGATGGTGAATTATGATGAAGGAATGTTGATGATTAATTTGGTTATGATGGGATTGAACTCACCTAGAGATAGTTGTCGTTTTTACCTTGTTTATGAAATAAAATTTTCTTGCTGCATATGAACCTTTTTATTGCCTACCTTGTTGTAAGTCACATGTCATACTTTTCCCGCACTTGCTGAGTACAGCATGTACGCACCCTTGCATTCCCACATATATATCAGCTACAGGAGAAGAGTACTTCGAGGAACATGTGGAGTACTAGGCGTGCGCACTACCGTCAACATGCCTGTGGAGAAGAAGTTGGAGCCTACTGTTTTAGTCATTTTTCCGCTGTCGTTTAGAGTCTTCCGCTGCAAGAATAAGATAGACATTCTTGAGTGAGACAATGAGTCGTTGTAATAAAGACATCAACACTATTTATTTGTGTTTATATTCTGAATTCAGTTTGTGATTACATGTGTATGTGTGATGAACATTCTGGGCACACATATGCATTCACTTGGTTCTATTTTCGGAACCAGGTGTCACAGAAATGCTGCTAAATACCAAGTCACCGTGCGCCCTAGCTCAAAAACTGGCGGCAAGAGCTAAAACTCGAAGAACACCGTTGTGGCTTAATTATTCTCCTTTGTTTTTGATCTCAGTGGCTCGCAAGGAGGCCTGTAGCCTACCACATGACTAGAATGAGCAAATAAGCACTAATGATAATGAATTTTGTAAAACTCTACACCCACGGGCTATGAACATGTCGTCGGAATTTTAGAAATTCCCATAGCTCTCGTGGAGGAATGGACTAGGGTTTGCGGCAGCGTGAAGAGGAGAGGTTGGAGCACCTTTTTGCTGTTCAAAGATTGGTGTGAAACGCGCTGTGTTGCCATAACGTCGAAGAGGCACGGCGGCTCGAACCGAAATTCTGAGGCAACTTCTTGCGGTGCGCCGTGCACAAGGACAAGGGACCGGTTTGGGCAGCTCGAGGAGGTTTAGAGGAGTTTGGTGCATGCTTCTGCGATCACCGGTGGCCACGAGATGGAGCAGCAGCGCTAGGCGATAATCTGGTCCGAGCATGGTCGAGCGGCAAGAAAAAATCCAGCTCGTGCGTGCTGCTCAAGGGAAAACGGTGAGGAGACTTAAATGGAGTGTTTGGATTGCTCCACTGATGCATTACGTGTGAAGAATTGGCGTCCGGAAGCTGCACGTTGAAGCCTTGGTGGCCAGCGCCGTGTCTCACCGTGACTCACTTGTGAAACAATGAACCGACTGAGGAACATCTGTGTGAAGCTGACATGTAGGCCCCACTTAAGTTCTCACCTCTCTCTACTGCTGGCTCACCCTCATCTCCTCAAAAGATCTTTTCCATGCAATCTCTTTAATTCAAAAGTTCTGAATTTCAAAGGTGGGCTAGAATTTTAATTACCCGAATTCAGTTTGAATTTGCCGTTCAATTTGAATTCAGTTTGGATTTAAAACTGCTCCTATGTAATTCCCTTTTTGCCCACCCTAAAATGAAAAGTTTTCCACCCTAGTTTCATCCAAGCCAAGAGTATAGGCTGCAAGAGTATTCCAAGATTTGGCCACACTTTGTGTGAACTTTAAATTTGAAAATCTGACTTTTAACTTTCATGCAGATAAATGTTTAAGTTCATATTGCTTCAACATATTCACATGAATATGTGAGCCTCTTTTTGAATGAACATCCATGAAACACTTTGCATGAAGAAAAATTTTAGAAAGTCCCATTTTTCATGAATTTGCACTCATAGACTTTCAAGCCTCGGTTTATTCATATACATTTTTGGGACTTTTACATTATCATGTATCAACCAGCCATTAATCTTTCTCAAGTTCATCTCATACTCATAAATATACATAACCATCTCATATTCATATAACCGAAGCCAACTCATTGTCATGACTCAAAAAAGTCCCAAAACCATTCCCAATGACCATACCATAACCATACCGAATAACCATCCCAAGTTTTGCCTCTAATCATGGAAGTTGGCCAGGTGCTTGTGACCCGAAGGACGGCTATCATAATAGTTTTACACTCTACAGAGGTGGCACCACTTTACCCACAAGTTCATGATTCTGTGAAATCCCAAAAATTTTAGCAAGTGGAGCTGCAATTCACACAGAGAAAATGTGAGGGAATTTAAACTTTTGAATTTAAAGGTGTGAGGTCCAAGTGTAAACTTGAACTTGCAAAAATTCCCGAACACGGAGATCTAAAGGTATCATTTGGTTCTCCACACATCCACTGGTAGCCCGGCAAATTTTCAGAGCATTTGAAAAGGATTTCTTATTTGTTGGAATTTAAACAGGAGAAAATTTGAATTTAAATCTCAGTTTAAAATTCTGACTTCACCGAAATTCAAATTTGAGTGCACCATTGTGTTGCTGACATTTCTTTTGGCCTATCATCCGAGTTTGATCAAATTCGGAGCTCGTTTGCTATTTTAAACGAAATTGGGGGATAAGGGGGAGAGGTGGACCTCACATGTCATACACAAAAGGCTTCAACCGACTCTGCTCTTCACTCACGCGGGCCAGCTCCTGCTCGCCGGCGCCAACCAACGTTGCCCGAGCGCCAGCTCCTGCTTTGTGGCTGAATACGCCGAGTGAAGTCTTCAGCACTTTGCCTCCCCACGTGAGCCAACCCCTCCTTCACTGCCTCGCTCACACCGAAGCAAACAGCGCCGCACTGCTTCTCCCGGTCACTATCCACAAACCGAATTGCTTTTGTCCGAGCTCCCCACAGCAAAAAGCTTCGCCCACGAGTGCTCTAGCCGGCTAGCAACTCCTCCCCACAGTTCCGAGCTTGTTTGCACCGGAAAAAAGCAAAGTTGCTGCAGCTCCCGAGTAAACACCGAAGAACCGAGTTGTGTCGCTGTGGACAGCTCAAACTGAAGAAGATCAAGCCCAAGCATACCAACACTTTGGTGCACCCACGACCCTAGTTGCTCACCTCCAAAACTCAGCCCTAAGCATTGATCACAGAGGGAGAATTTCATGATTTTCTCCCGGGCGGCACAGACTGACCCCGAGGTAAGGAATTGCAAAATTCATCCATAATTCATGTTGGTTGTGCTCCAAACTCGGCACACAAGTTCTTAGCTACCTATCAAACATCCTCGATTGATTTTAGACCGAGAAATTGAGTGTAGAGCGTGGAATCTGAGTTCTTTTCAAGGGAGTATTACCGGACCACGTCGGGCGCATGGTGCCGATGGGTTTGGAGAGCTCCCCGGCTCATTTAGACCTCATGTCGACCTTCTACATGACACCCTGGTGCTTTATAGCCCAAGAATCAATCATTTGGTGAAGAAATGAGCCGCCGCTACGTCGCCGAAACCCTATTTATTGCTTTCATCGGTGCGCACTGTTTTCCGGTGAGCTTCGGCCGCCGGCGACCTCACCAACATGTTCAGGGTGGTGGAAATGCGGGGGGGGGGGGGGCAGCAGGGGGTCGGTAGGTGGCCGGGAAGGCCGATGACCTTCGCCGGAGGGAGCCGCCACTGGCCCTGTTTGGCGCGAGGTTGAAGAGAATACTGGCAAGTGGGACCCACTGTCGGGTTTAAACTTTTCCAGATTTTCCCTAATTCGGTTTAAACTCTGAAGAGCCATAACTTTTGATAGGAACCTCCAACAATTGTGAAATAAATTCCATTGGATTCCCCTCAGCGACTACTATCTAGGGGTGCATCCCATTTTTTATGAAAATCCATATATTTCGCTCATTAATTCAATTAAGGAAAATATTGTAGGAACTTTTACAGGAGTTCTGTTTATTGGAAAATTCCCAAATTTTGGCAGGACATTCTTCCAAAAATCCTTGAACTCCAGTAAAATTTTCAGAGGCATTGGACTTCATTTGCTTGGCTAAACGTTGATTCAATCATGTATGTCTCTGAAAATTAGGAAAAATAACAGAAAGATTTTTCAGCTTTTAGCTCCAACTTGTAAAATTCACATCTCTGTGCAGGAAGCTCCAAAAATGGTGAAACCAAGTCCTATGGACTCATGAGACTCCCAAGTTTCTGAAAAACCAAATTTGGAGCATGACAAGATCCTATAATTTCCATAGGAATTCAGAGAAGCCAAATAGCTAAGAAACTTCTTTAGGCCACATATTACATCAACTTTGTCTGAAATTTTGCAAGCCAAACCTCTATATGATCTATGGGCCACTGTAAAAATTTCAGAGGAATTTGAGATCATCTTCTCCAGTTTTCTGCCAATTATGTCCAGTTTCATACTTATGGCCATTATATGGTCCTTTGAACTTTATTCCAAAACCTCCAAAGCTACAAATGTTCTTTTCTCTGTTTCAACACATAGCCAAACCCAAATCTCGATCTGTAGTTGATCTGAACTCTTCTTTAAGTCATAAAACCCTTTTGTTTTATAATGTATTTACCTGCAACATAAAACTGTGCATATTCATAAAGGTAGGAAACACGACGGAGGAGGTCGACGAGGAACTTGACTCGGAGCAGCAAGTTGAGGATTTAACCGTCGACAAGATACTGACTTCAAAGTAATAATAAACCTGCAGCAATATAAGGCAAGCCCTGGTTTGCATTTAACAACTTTTACTTATATTTTACTTTGTATCACTTTTATGGGTCTAGTATGTACTGTGCATTAAGTCAAGGTGATTGATACTCCAAATGCATGACCCACAAACCCTTGGAGTTAAAGGGTAGAACAGGTTACCTTTGTGTAGCTTCGGCTAGGCTTAAGTTGTGTAGGATCCAGTACATGTTGGTTAGTTGGAAGCTACTCGCAAGTTTAGGATGTTGGTTCAGCGGGGTATGATTCTAGAGAATGGAAGTTCTTGAAAAGAAAATGAGACCGAGCAGAGAGTAGGAGCAGCAGGACGTTGGGCCTGTGTTGCCGTAGCTCTGTTTGTGTCGGTTAAGGACCGATGCGTATGCCGCCCTGCTGAGCAAGTTTGAACAGTAGCGGATGCATACTGGAATTATGGGGTGCAGGAAAACGATGTAACTCGGGTACTCTCGTGTCGAAACTTATACGGCCATCCTTTGGGGGTTGGTTTCAGAGGTGTAAACCCGCTAGCGGAGAAACTTCGACGTGTTCCATGTAGTGGCCCGTCTGATGGGTCGGCAGAACTGGTTCGGCATTGGAGTGACGGTGAAAGGTTGCTGCATACAACGCAAGAAAGAGCTCCTGTGCGAGTCTTTCGAGGCGGGTGTATGTGTCGTGTGTTCCGGGTGTGTCCTAATTCGAATCACCGTCCCTCGCGGTTATATGAGTACCACTTGTTCACTGAGTTGTGACGTAGTAATTATTTCCAGATGAAGTGAGATGAATCATTGCTGATGTGAAGTTCTTAAATTCATTGTATTGCCAAACATGTATGCTATAGTTGTAGAGCTCACTAAGTCTATATTCCACTTTGGGCATCACCACATCAGAGTAAAGCATTTCTTGTTTGATTGTGGACTTCCGATGTGAGGCTGCCTAAGGCATAATAATATGCTGCTATTAAACTGAAAGTAAGGATTAACATGTAGGCGTGTCTTTATCGCATCATATTTTTCTAATGTTAAGAATCCCTGCATGTAGAGTTTCATGGTTAGGAGTGTCGGTTATGTCTTGCTGAGCCATCGTGCTCACGGTTGCATTATTAGTGTTTTGCAGGTTATAACATTTGCTATGAAGATGGTTGTTCGGTGAGCCATTAGCGACTCAACGGAAACCCTGCCGCTGCACTCATCTTTATGGAAGCTAGTAAGAAGCGTCCGTGGGCTGGACGTCTTCTCTTTTGCATAGATAGGACCGAGAGTAAGTGTGTATGTATATTCCGCTGCGTGTACCTTCGTGGTACAACATTTTGTAAATGACATTATCTTGAGAAATAAAAGACTTTGTACTTTATGGTTCTTTTCATGTATGCTGTTGGGTGCCGCATCGCACGGCACCACCCAATGTGTATCCTGGAGTGTGGATCCCGGAAGGGGTTCCCCACAGGCATGGTATCAGAGCCGCATTGGGAATATCAGGCATGAAAAGAGCTTATTTTCAAAAACTTAGAAGTATACGAGTGACGAACATATAGTGTGCCCACATAAGGACTATTAGTAGCATAGTTACTTAAGGTGGCAAGCTAACAGTGTGTTAATATTCAGTATTCAATTCTGTAATGACGCACCTACGTGGAGGTAAGAATGGTAAGGAACGCCATCGAAAGCGGATCATATGTTTTCTAAGAATCTTCATGTCTTAGAGACATATGAAATGCTCTAGCCTCCAGTGCGCAAACCCAGGGGCAAGAGGAGGAGACCCTATCGTGTGGTTTGTAACACAAAATGTGTTCTCTAGGACTCTTCATGTCTTATGAGTCATACGAATGCCTGTTACAGCGGTGTGCTTTATTGCAATGGTGTGGAGCCCCCGTCGGGTGGTGAATAACCCGATCATGTACCTTGAGACGTGGCTTGACTCAAGGACGGCCCGTATGGCAATGATACGGGGCGTATGTTTTCACTATGATATGGACCTGCCTGAAATGGAAAACCATTGTGTGCATCACAATTAATTGTTTTTCTGCAGGTACCTTAACCACGTTAGAACATCTCGTTTAGAAAACGTGTGTCAGTGATCGTTTTAGTGCCACCCCTTGCGACGTGTATGCCGGTGTAACGCCGGTTAGGATTTTGATTTGGTGAGGAAATGTATTACAGTAAAATGTTCTCAACTGCATGAAAAAGAAAGTTTTCAAAGAAAAGAGTAATTTTGGAGTCTTGGATTTCATTAGGGGTTAATGAACTCCTATATTGAACTAAGAGTCAATTGGGAATATAGATTCATTCTAAAAGACGTAGAAACAATCTCCCCTGTTTTCGGCAGATTTTTTTCTGAACTTGAAAAGGGCATAACTTTTTATTGGTTGAACCAGTGGAGGTGAGTGACACATTTCTGAAAAGGATTTGAAGTCTTATACAATGTTTCTGTAGAACTCCAGAACAGAATCCCCTTCCAAATGGATGAAAATCTCAGATGAGTGTTAACTGTCCAAAAACAGGGCAGCCCAAAAATGCTCTCTGGAATTATTTATATTTCGACCATAACTTCCTGTAGAAAAATTTCTATGGGTCATGTAAGACACCGTTGGAAAGTTTTTGATATGTGCTATGACTTTGTAGTTCAAAGTTTCTACAGATTTGGGGTAGAACTTTATGATATATTGCGGACAAAACAGACACTTTCAGAGGAGGTGCTGTCAAAATTGTTCCAGATTTCTGTCAAGTTTGAAATATCATAACTCGTGATCCAGAATTGATATGAGGGCAAATAAATACTCGTTGGAAATATATTGAAGTTATATATAACTATGATATTAAACTGGAGATATGAAACTGCCATTTTCATAATCAAATTCTGGGATTAAGGTCAAATGGTCATCCGGGACAGAGCATTGCTCATTGCCCATGTAACTTAGGACTTGTGGTGGACATGAAGGTTTTTATACTTATCTAAGATCCATGACATATTCCATCGTTATTTTTCATCATTTCTTGTTGTTAATTTGAATGTTTGACAAACTTGACCAAACCGAGCAGCAGTAGCTTATCATCGCAAGTTGCAAAGAAATTCCATGGTCAGCCAAGGAGGACAGCACTGAAAGTGGGAAATATAAACTATATGGCAGTTGAAGATGTTCCCATAGGAGAACCCGTGTTCGCGAGTATGTTCAGCCTACGTGATCAGCCCATGTTCGTGTTGTTCGTCTCGGATGCCGCACATGATTTTATCAGCAAAGATTATGTGGTTAAGAACCAAGTGCCATCAACCACCTGGGCCGCATCGTATCAAATTAATTCACCGGGAGGTAGTAGGACAGCGGGCAGGATTGTTGCTCGAGCGCCTATATGTTTGGAAGGGTGGATATATCCTACTACTCTTATCATCCTGGAAGGCTTGCGGATCGATATCATCTTGGGAATGGCTTGGTTGACACATCACCAAGCTATCTTTGATATTAGTTCACGAACGGTGCAGCTGAATTCAAAGAAGCACGGGCAACACACGTTGATTCTGAGAAATGTTGCACCGGAAGTCACTGCTGTCCACAACATTGAAGCTAAGAAACTGGAGGACATTCCAGTGGTCCGTGAATATCCGGACGTGTTTTCCGATGATCTACCTGGCATGCTGCCCGAACGTGAAGTGGAGTTCAAAATTGAACTAGCACCGGGCACCAGACCCATCTCTCCGAGGCCGTATAAAATTGCACCGAAGGAACTCGTGGAGCTGAAGGAGCAGCTGAATAATTTGCTAAGCAAAGGCTTCATTCGACCTAGTTCATCACCATGGGGATGTTCCGCGCTGTTCATCAAGAAAAAGGACGAAACCCTGAGGCTTTGTGTGAACTATCGTCTGCTAAATGCCGTAACTATCAAGAACAAGTATCCGCTACCACGTATCGATATGCTTTTCGATCAACTAGTGGGTGTTAAGTTTTTCTCGAAGATGGATCTTCGGTCCGGATATCACCAGATAAAAATCCGGGCGGAAGACATACCCAAGACGGCATTCTTGATGAGATACGGGTTATATGACTATCTCGTCATGTCATTTGGACTCACTAATGCTCCGGCCCATTTTATGTACTTGATCAATTTAGTCTTCATGCTGGAGCTGGACAAGTTCGTCGTGGTCTTCATCGACGATATCTTGGTATATTCTAAGTCGGAGGAACACGTAAAACATTTGCATATTGTACTCCAACGCCTATGGGATCACAAGCTATATGCAAAATTCAGCAAGTGTGAGTTCTGGAGCACATTGTTTCTGCGGAGGGCGTTATGGTTGATCCGAGCAAGATCGTCAAAGTGCTTAATTGGAGTTCACTGAAATCAGTCCATGAAGTACGTAGTTTTCTCGGTTTAGTGGGGTACTACCGGAGATTAATTCCGAATTTCTCCAAAGTTTCTAAACCAATGACGAAACTTCGGAATAAAGGCAAGAAATATGTGTGGAGTGAAGCATGTGAGGAGGCGTTCAAAGCATTGGTAAAGCACCTCACAACAGCCCCCGTGTTGGCGCAGCCCGATATGATGAAAGCTTTTGATGTGTATTGCGATGCCTCCGGCATCGGCCTTGGCTGCGTGCTCATGCAAGAAGGGCGAGTGGTCGCATATGGATCCAGGTAGCTTCGGAATCATTAGCAGAACTATCTGACACATGATCTCGATCTAGCTGCTGTGGTTCTTGCTCTAAAAATGTGGAGGCACTATTTGCTTGGAAACTTAGTCCTCCTCTACACCGACCACAAAAGTTTGAAATATATCTTCGCACAAAAGGAATTAAATATGAGGCAGAGAAGATGGTTAGAGTTAATCAAGGATTATGAACTAGAGAATCATTACCATCCTGGAAAAGCGAATGTGGTTGCCGACGCACTTAGTCGGAAGTCACATGTGCATAATCTAACCATGGCTGCAATGGAAGAAGAAGAACCGAGCCTGCGCTTGGTTCCCTATGGGTCATTGTTTAACCTTGCCCTCATTCCTACAATTCGTGATGAAATTGTAGAGATGCAAAAGAAAGATAAGGGCATGGCCCATATCCAGAAGAGAATCGACAAAGGAGAAGCTAAGTGCTTCCGGAAAGATGAGAATGGTACGCTATGGTTCAAGAACCGTATAGTCATACCGAGGGACATGAAGCTTCGTAAGAAGATATTAGACGAAGCTCATTTATCAAAATTTTCCATTCATCCGGGCACCAACAAGATGTACCAAGATTTGAGAAACAAGTTTTGGTGGACACGGATGAAGCAGGAAATAGCTAAATATGTATCTGAGTATGATACGTGTCGAAGGGTGAAAGCAGATCACATGAAGAAACCTGGTTTGTTACAGCCCCTTCATATTCCAGCATGGAAGTGGGAAGATGTATGGATTTCATTGTCGGGTTACCGCTCACATCTCGAAAGCATGATTCGGTTTGGGTAATCCTTGACTGATTAACCAAGTCAGCACACTTCATACCGGTGAATGTGGGATTCAATGCCAAGAAATATGTGGAGTTATACATTGAACGGATATCATGCCAGCATGGAGTTCCAAGAACAATAGTTTCAGATCATGGTGCACTGTTCATTCCTCGTTTCTGGGAACAGCTGCACGCATCTTTGGGAACCAAAGTTCTTAGAAGCTCCGCATATCACCCTCAAACCGATGGACAAACCGAGAGGGTGAATCAAGTCTTGGAAGATATGTTGAGAGCATGTGCCATCCACCACGGTAAGAATTGGGATGCTTATTTACCGTTGGCGGAATTCTCGTACAACAACAGCTATCAAACGAGTATCAAGATGGCACCGTATGAGGCTCTCTATGGCCGGAGATGTCGCACACCGCTGAATTGGTGCGAATCTGGTGAAAGAGTGACATTTGGGATTGACCTTGTCAATGATGCCAAAGAACGAGTTTGGATCATACAAGCAAATTTAAAGGCTGCTCAATCTCGACAGAAGAATTATGCAGACCAGTGACGTCGACCGTTGAACTTCAACGTCGGAGAGTATGTATATCTCCGCGCATCTCCAATGAAGGGAGTTCACCGATTCAGTGTAAAAAGAAAGCTTGCTCCCCGGTTTATCGGTCCATTCGCTATCATGGAGAAATGTGGACCCGTAGCCTACCGGCTTGAGCTACCGACAAATCTCGCTAGTGTGCATGACATATTTCACGTCTCCCAACTTCGAAAATGTCTCAAGAATACCACTGCTGTCCGCACTGACAATCTTGAGACATTGCAACCGGATCTCAGCTGCACGTCTTAGCTCAGCGCGGCGTGTACGGCTCCCACTCAGCCGTGGTCCCCGACGGAGGGTAACCCTCGCCGGTGGACTCATACTCCGAGTCCGTGGGTGGCTCCTCACCTGAAAAACACTTAAGCAGCAACCGTGAGCACGAAGGATCAGCAAGGCTTAACCGACTCACCTAAGCATGAAACTCTACATGAGGTGTACCATGACATAGGATAGCAATGTTGCAGCAAATGGACATGCCTACAAGTTCATCCTTAGTTCATCTTTTAGCAACAAGTTAACGGTTAATGAAGATGAAATTTAGTGAGCAATATTTTGTGGCAAACATGTAGCAATACAATCTTATATCAAATCAGCAGTATTGAATCACCATATTTCATACATTAGTCTACGTCACGACTAAGTGACCAAGTGGTACTCTTCGCCGTGAGGGACGGCGAATCGACTCGATATACACCTGCAGGGAAACCCAAAGAGCACGTCACGTACGCCCATCCGTGGAGCTGCACAGCACGCTCACTCGATGTCGTATGGGACAACCTTTCACCCAACAGCTCAAACGTCGAACCGGTCGCACCGAAACGAGCAAGAGGTTCCCCACACGGAGCATCTCTCTATGCCCGTTGGCAGATTTCCACCTTGCTGCCCTCAGCCTACACCTATAAATCGGTGCGTTATGCCCCGACGCCCGGAGGTTTAGGCTACATCGGTTTATCTGGGCCCATATATCCGATATGCCTTGGTACGTTCAAACTTGATCAGCGTGGGCCGCACACAGATCGGTCCTCAATCGACACGGACAGGGCTGCGCACACAAGACTCCCTCTTGCTGCGCCCTAGCCCCTGCCTAGTCTCATTTTCATTACTAATGTGATCTCACATAACTCAACCGAACCCGTGTGTCCCAAGCCTATCTCGCGAGTAGATTCCAACTACTCGACTTGTACCGAAGCCCTATGAATCTTTAAGCATAGCCTATCTACTTGAGGTCTTAGACGCTACCCTCACTCTTATTGAAATTTTCTGGTCATGCAAGTGGGGTTCCATCCATCCTATACCTAATGCACATTCACAATCCATATGACACATGTAAACAAAGTAAAACTTATAAAAAGGTTAATGCAAACAGGGGCTTGCCTTGTTGCTGCTGGTCAGTAGTTAGCTCTTCTTCCGGAAGGAGGAAGTCCAGCACTTCCGGAGTCTCTTCTTCAGTGACTACACGTGTAATGACATACGACATGTAAATTTAAATGCAATGTGTAAACTTGAATACTTAACTACTAATAACTCTAGCTAGCCCTCCCCTTTGGTTCTGAAATTTTTATTGTGGCTTGGTAGGGTCATAACCATAGTCTTGACCAAGTTTCATTTGAAACAAAGTTCATTTGAACCTTGTACAAATAAAAGCCCATTTGGTCAACATTTGAGCCTCTGAATAATTCCAGGGGTTTTCATTGCTACAACCATTACTTTCTGGAAACTAGAATTCAAGATGGTTCTACTGGAATTGGTTTTATGTCATTTGAAGAATTCTACTGAAAGTTATGCCCTAATTAAGATTGGAGAAAATCTGAAAAAATGTTTCTGTACATTTTTCTATTTTCTCAGGGCAGTTCTCGTAATCACCCCTTTAGGGTAACTAAATAAACCTGGATAAGTCTGAAAATTTTACTGGGATTCTGGGATTTTCCATTGAACTTCTCAGCCAAATTTCAGATTTTTTCATAAAGTAGTTCCCCAGATAAAATTCCCAACAGTTTAAATTTTAGGGATTTAATTCTGGAAAACTATTTACTTTCATGAGCTGAATTTGGTATGCTGGAAAGTACTCAGAATTCTGAGTTCAGAAAAATTTGGTTCATTGAATTTGGAGTTTCCTAGCCAAAGTTCTATGCATTTGAAGTTTGAACTAAAACTGGAAATTCCAAAAATGTTTAAATCCTGCGGGTGGGACCCACTCCTCGAGCCGGCCCACTCAGAATGCGGCCACACCACGGCCCACGGGGTTTTACCCGCGCTGCCGCACCGAATCCCAGCCGCAAACCGATCCCCACGCGAGATCAGAGGCTGACCGGTGGACCCGGCCCCCTTCGTCTACCTCGCGCTCTCCCGCAGCTCCCGCGGCAGCGCTTCGCCGGAGCGCTCGCCGCTGGGCGTTTCACCGCCCGACCTTCAACAAAACTTGCCGCCCGTGTCTAACTCGACTCGGAGAACACGCTGGTACCCTCACTGGAGCTCGGCAATGGCCGGAACTATGCCTGCGGCGGTGACAGAGCTTCCCTCTACTCCGGTAACGTCGCCCGGGCTACTCCGGGCCTTATTTCTCAAGCGGTTTGCTCCTACAGCTCCGCCGTGGCATGCTGCGTATGAATATGAGCTCGGTTGGCCATGGAACTGGCCGGAACTAGGACCTCACCGTCGACCTAGGCCCGATATCGGCTGTTGCTCGAAAAACTCGGATATCAGGGCAAAGACTCGATGGTTTTTGATGGTTTTGGATCCTAGATGGCCGTGGGGACGTGTAGAACATGTTCTTGGCTGGGTTTACGCCGTGCAGGACCGATCGCCGCGAATTTCAGATTATCTTCTCACTCGTTTTTGTCGAACACCGAGAACTAGACAGAGAAATACTCCCCCTACAGAGCATGGAAAAGGGTAGGGTCTTCACCGTGAGTTCGAGCAGTCCCCGGCGCGTATCTTTGCTGTTGAGCTCCGGTCACGAGGTCGCCTGGATCAACGGCGCGACGAGGAGCCGAGGGGAGCGGCTGGTGCTGTTTTTCGTTTCGGGTGGGAACGGCAGAGCGGAGGAGATGAAGGCCAGCTCACGTGGGCTGGGGACTTTAACCGCGTCGGGCACGTGTGCGCTCGGTCGTCGAGCAGGAGGTGGCGAGGTGAGGCGGTCGGACGCCGGTGCTGTCTGCAGCTGCCGCGCTGCCTCGGCTGAGGGAGGGAAAATCAGTGGAAAACTCCTCTGTTAAGTCTACTGACAGGTGGGACCTCCCCCCTAATTCTTTTTCCAAATTTTCTCAATTCTGGGGTGCCAAAATATCCTCAGCTACTCACAATTTAATGTGAGACTTAGTCACCAAGTCTTTGTTTGAATTTCAATTCTCAAATTTGAACTGTGTTTGGCTAAATTTGCTGCATGTTTAAACTGAAATTCAAATTCAGTTTTGAATTCTTGCAAATTTAGCTCTTGACAAGATGAACTCCAATGAGGATGAAAATTGGTGGGCTTACTCAGAAAAATGTGCTGATTTTGAATATGAAGCTAACTTTTGAATTTGAGTGATGAAAGTTGCTGTAATTTGAATTTACATTCAAATTAGCCTCCTTTTCAAATACCTCCAAAAGTGCCCCAAAAAGTGTTGGATTTTCATGAGACTTGGACTGAACCTTCCCAAGACTTTTAAAGTTCTAGGGGTGAGCTCAACCTCTCATGTTCATGAGTAAAATTCCCATTTTGTGAAAATGTAAGCTTTCCCCTCTAATCACTCTTTTGATGGAGGTTACTTGCTCTTCACACTTTTTCACAATCTATCCACAACAAAACTGTGGTGTTGTGAGGTGATAAAAAGTTTTTGCAAGTCCCTTTTCTTGGGCTTTTACAGTGGAGCTGCAATTCACACAGAGAAAATGTGAGGGAATTTAATCTTTTGAATTTAAAGGTGTGAGCTCCAAGTCTAAACTTGAACTTGCAAAAATTCCCGAACAGGGAGATCTAAAGCTATCATTTGGTTCTCCACACGTCCACGGGTAGCCCGGCAAATTTTCAGAGCATTTGAAAAGGATTTATTATTTTTTGAAATTTAAACGGGAGGAAATTCGAATTTGAATTTAAATCTCAGTTTCAAATTCCGACTTCACCGAAATTCAAATTTCAGTGCACCATTGTATTGCTTACATTTCTGCCTATCCTCCGTGTTTGATCAAATTTGGAGCTCGTTTGCTATTTTAAATGGAATTGGGGGATAAGGGGGAGAGGTGGACCCCACATGTCATATACAAAAGGCCTCAACCGACTCTGCTCTTCACTCACGCGTGCCAGCTCCTGCTCGCCGGCGCCAATCAACATTGCCCAAGCGCCAGCTCCTGCTCTGTGGCTGAAGACGCCGAGTGAAGTCTTCAGCACTTTGCCTCCCCATGTGAGCCACCCCCTCCCCCTCCACAGCCTCGCTCACTGTGACGCCCCTGTTCTGGGAGGAAACCTCTCGGAACCGAGACTGATGCGTATGTGTGCCCAGGATGTTTATCACACATACACATATAATTCACAAACTGAATTTCAGAATAATACCACGAATAACAGGGTTTATTACAATGTATCATGAGTCTTGGACTCATTCTAGCAGCGGAAGTCTTATCTTAGCAGCGGAAATCTTTATTCTAGCAGCGGAAGTCTTCTAAACTATTGCGGAAGCAAACTAAGCAGCAGCAGCGGCTCCATCTCTACTCCATCCCCACAGGCAGGTTGACGATGGATCACACTCCTAGTACTCCACGACGTCTTCATAGTACTCCTCTCCTGTTGCTGATGATGTATGATAATGCAAGTTTGAGTACATGATGTACTCAGCAAGTGGGGAAAAATATGATATGTAGCTAACAGCAAGGAAGGTATAAAAAGGCTTATTGCAGAAAGCAAAGGTTATTTCTCAAAACACGATAAAAACAGCAACTTAGCTTTTAGTGAATGTAATCCCAACATGTATTTAAACATTAACATACCTCCATTATGATTTATCCCTTTCCATGTCTCAACCAGACATTAATCTTTCTAACCTTTGCTCATGAATACCATCTCATATTCACTACCATCTCATGAATACAATCTCGTATTCACTACCATTTCATCTCATAATCAATTCCGTCTCATTCCGAGACCAAATCTCGTTGCCATGACTCAACAGTCATGCAACCAATCTCATTACCCAGACTCAACAGTCCCGAAAACCAAATCCAAAGACCAAACCATAACCAAATCAAAAAAACCATCCCAATAATTATCCCATCTAATCATGGAAGTTGTCCAGGTGCTCGTGACCGTAAGATTGGCTATCATGATAGTTTTAGACTCTGCAGAGTTTGTACCACTTTACCCACAACTTTGTGATTTCATCACTCATCGACGACTGCAGAACCTCCATTATACCAGTACACAACCGTCGGTGTATGGCCAAGAGATCACAAAATAGCCTTTACAAAGGGGCTACTAGATGTATGGACTCACTAAGGTTTCACCGGCAGGGTAGAATCTCTGATTCTCCCACCCTCGGGTCTCCACTTGTGCCATGCAGTTCCCAAAGCAGTCCTCAACTCGATTCCCATTCCCCGCGCCTTCCACGTTCCATAACAATCTAGAAAGTTACCTAATTACTCAGCTAAGCCGCACCCATACTTGGCCTTGTGGTGGCACTGTTATCCTGGCATCTGCTCGCATGAACCGATCCTTAGATTTACGGCAAGTAAACCACCATCTCATTTTACCTCTTCCACAAACCAAGCTTGCCTAGATCTTCCTCCGATTCATGTTCATTAACAATAACCGTTTCTGTTTATTCATACGAGTGCAGTTAGCTAGACACATCTATCTCGCTTCCCATATCCCATGGACAAGCATAAAAGCAAAAACCATACCCGACTCATTAACTTTCCCGGTGACAAGGGTGGTTAACAAAACTAGTAAACTCCTATGAAAGGGTTTCCCATCAAGTTGACTCAAGCGCACACACCTTTTTCCAAACAAAACAGTTTTCTAAAAACATGGGATCAATATGGTCAAGGGGCACTTGCCTTGTTCTTGCGGCTTCTGTTGCTCAAATTCTTGCTATTGTAGTCCGTCGTAGGTAGCTCCCTGAGCTTGTCCTTCTATACGAGATTACGCATACACAAGATTCATAGAAATCAATCATCATGCACAAACTCTACTTTAAGATGCAATGATGCATATGCATGTTAATCCTATGATGCAGTTTAGTTTGTACGTGTTCTTGCATGGCTTGCATGGGTTTTACGATGAACAGAGGTGTAAAGACCAATTGTGGACGTGGCGATGATCTTGACTCAAGATCTAGATCAAACCAATCAACACGTGATCTGTCCAAAAAAAAGCTTCTGTTCGAAGGGATCGAAGAACAGATGCAAAGAAAACGCGATGATGTCGTAAGGTGGTATCGGAAACCTACCTTACTTCCTTCGGGTCCTTCCTCCTAGCGAAAACAGATCGTCGGGCTCTCTTCCGACGATGGTGATCGTGTCTGGGCTCGTCGGCGATTTCTCCGGTGGTCAAACTCCAGCGAAGTGGTTTAGCTCGGCGAGTTTGGGGCTAGGGCTTCAAGTCGTCGGCTTAGAAAGATGTTACGACCAAGGGGGTTGTTTCGGGTTCTATTTATAATCGGGAAACGAAGAGTCCTAATCTGATTGGAATACGAATAAGAGTCCTATTGAAATTGTTTTTGAATCTCAACAACTTATCTTCAATTGATTTGGTTGCAGCATTCAACGTAGAAGGTTGTGTCGGTTTCTTCCGTGTCGGGCACTCGTGCAAGGAAGAAAAACCGCTTCAGATCTCGTCACCTCCGTGGTGATGAGCTCCGTAGGCTCCACGTGTCCTGCGGAGACCTGGGCTCCCTTTTCCGCAGAAACAAGCTCCGGTTGTGCCACGTGTCAGGCAGCGAGACCTCCCTCTTACTCAGAGGCGAGCTCCGTGTGCGCCACGCGCCCTGGCGGGCAGGACCTCCCCTCTCTCCAGAGACGAGCTCCGCGTGAACCATGTGTCTGGTGGGTCGGGACTTCCCCTCTCAACAGAGGCGTGCTCCGCGAACGCCACGTGTCAGTTCCGGACCTCCCCTCTCTTCGGAGGTGGCTCCGGATGTGCCACGTGTCCTAACAGCGCCAGAATTCCTTTCTCCTCTGAGACAAGCTCCGATGTTGACACGTGTCCAACAGTGTCGGACCTCCCGAAGATGAGGTCCGGAGGTGACACGTGTCCCGCGGGTCGGACCTCGCAGAAGAGCTCCGAGAGTGACACGTGTCCCGCGCGGCTGGTCCTCTCTCTTCCACGGTGACTATCTCCGAAGGTGACACGTGTCCTGCGGGCTGACCTCGCTCCTCCGCAGAGGCTATCTCCGGGGGCAACACGTGTCCCACGGGGTCGGACCTCGCCCCTTCTGCAGAGACGAGCCCCGAGCCTACCACGTAGCCAGTTTGCAGCAGACCTCTCCCCCTTTCGCGGGGATGAGCTCCGAAGGTGCCACGTGGCGAGTGGGCTGCAGGAATTGTCTTCGGCGCTCTCTGTGGATTGGATTTGGCTCTTTTTGGCTATCTTTTTTATTCCTTTTCTGTTTCAACTTATTTTAAAATGTTTTCTCTATACAAAATATGAATGCATGCAGAATTCAAAATTGAGGGTGTCACAAATCTACCCTCCTTAAATTGAATCTCGCCCCCGAGATTCACTAGTAGAGAATAGATGAGGGAATTCTGCCTTGACATCTTCTTCACGCTCCCATGTGGCTTCAGCTTCAGTGTGATGGCTCCATTATACCTTGCACCAACGGATCACTTTGTTCCTCGTGACGCTTTCCTTCACGTCCAAAATTCAGACAGGGTGCTCTACATAGGTCAGATTTTCTTGAAGTTTGAGTTCATCCATTGGTACTTGTTCTTCTGGTACTCTCAAGCACTTCTTGAGCTGGAATACATGAAACACGTCATGTACGTCGAAGAGGTGATTTGGGAGCTCTAATTGATAGGCTACTTCTCCTCGCTTGTCCAAAATCTTAAATGGCCTGATGTAGCGAGGTGCTAACTTGCCTTTGATATTGAAACGTCTTTGGCCTCGGATAGGCGATACCTTAAGGTATACGAAGTCTCCTACTTCAAAAATCAACTTCCTTCGCCTATTGTCCGCATAGCCTTCCTGTCATGACTGAGCAGCCTTCAAGTTCTCCCGTATTGTTTGGACTTACTTCTCAGCCTCTTGTAGCACTTCGTGTCCAAACACTTGGTTCTCTCCTGTCTCGTTCCAAAACAACGGCGTTCTACACCGTCTACCATATAATGCTTCGAAAGGTGACATCTTCAAGCTAGCCTGATAGCTGTTGTTATAGGAGAACTCGGCATACGGCAAGCTCCTATCCCAACTACGCCCACGTTTCAAGGCGCAAGCTCTCAACATGTCTTCCAAAAATTGGTTTGTCCTTTCGGTTTGTCCATCAGTCTGCGGGTAGTAGGCGGAGCTAAAATCAAGTCATGTACCCATAGCTTTCTGCAGCTTCCTCCAAAATCTAGAGGTAAACTGAGAACCCCGATCTGAGACTATCCTCTTCGGGACTCCATGGCGGCACACGATTTGCTCCATGTACAGCTCGTCTAGTTGTGCAACGTTGTACTAGATCTTTACAGGAAGAAAATGGGCGGTTTTCTTCAATCAGTTCACGATAACCCAGATGGAGTCGTAACCCGACCGAGTTCGTGGCAATCCGACGATAAAATCCATACTGATATCTTCCCACTTCCACTCCTATAAATCATTAAGCATAGCCTGTCTATCTACTCGAGGCCTTAGACACTACCATCACTCTTATAGGAAAATTCTGGTCATGCAATTGGGTTTCACCCATCCTACACCTAATGCACATACATATTTCACACTGGACATGTAAACAAAGCAAAACATTATAAAAAGGGTTACTGCAAACCGGGGCTTGCCTTGTTGCTGCTGGTCAGTGGTTATATCTTTGTCTGGAAGGAGGAAGTCAAGTACTTCCGGAGTATTCTCGCCTTCGGCGAGTACACGTTAATGAGATACTACATGTCAATTCAAATGCAATGTGTAAACTTGAATGAGTAATTACTAATAACTCTAGCTAACCCTCCCTTTTGGTTATGAAATTTTTATGGTGGCTTGGTAGGGTCCAAACCAGAGTCATGACAAAGTTTCATTTGAAACAAAGTTCATTTGAGCCTTGTACAAATAAAAGCCTATTTGGTCAATATTTGAGCCTCTAAGTAATGCCAGGGGTTTTCATGGCTCCAACCTTACTTTCTGGAAACTAGAATTTCAGATGGTTCTAATGGAATTGGTTTCATGTAATTTGAAGAAACTTAGAGGAAGTTATGCCCTAAACAAGTTTTTGAGAAAATCTGAAAAATGTTTCTGTTCATTTTTCTATTTTCTCAGGGAAGTCCTATTAATCACCCCATTAGGGGGACTAAATGAACTTGGATGAGTCTGAAAATTTTACTGTGACTCAAGGATTTTCCATTGAACCTCTCAGCCAAATTTCAGATTTTTTCATGAAGTAATTCTCCAGATAAAATTCCAAACAGTTTAAACTTTAGGGATTTAATTCTGGAAAATTTTTAAGTTTCATGAGATGAAATTGGTATTGCTGGAAAGTACTCAAAATTCTGAGTTCAGAAAATTTTGGTTCATTGAATTTGGAGATTCCTACACAAAGTTATAAATTTCTAAAGTTCGAGCTCATCCCTCAATTATTTTCCCACAGAAAATCCTCTCCCGCGCTAAACCAGAGGCTGACAGCGGGGCCGGCCGTTTAATTTGAACTAACCGCGCGCCCGCGTGCGATTAGCACAGCGGCTGACACGTGGGACCCTGCCCTTTGTCTACCTCCCGACGCCGCCGCCCCGAGCGGCCGGAGCTCCGGCGAGGTCGGCGTTCCCGGCGATCTAGCTCGCCGGCGACGGTGAGACTCGCCGCTCCCACATAATTTCGGGTGCTGAACACGCTGGACACCATGCCGCCGCCGGCTAACCGCCGTAGTTCGCCGGTGACGAGCTCTATGCCTCTGTGCTACCTCGGCAACGCGTTCCCATCCTCCTGACCACCTCCTTCGCGCGCTAATCACGTCGCCATGCTCAGGGGGACCTCGGGAAGATCGGCATGATCTCAGTTGGACCCTAAATGGCCGGCAACCTAGACCTCACCGGCGACCCTCCCTTCCGCTGGACTGTTAGCAGTGAAACTAGGGTTTGGAATGGTTGTTCCTGCGGTTTTCTGCTCGTAGAGACGCGCACGGGTGTCTAAGACGTGTGTGAACTACAGCTCGACCGGCGGTTTCTCCGGTGCCATGAATTTCGCCGGCGACCGATTGCTAACCCTAAGGTGCACCTGGGGGGAAAACTTGGAATTCTCTCTCTACCCTGCATGAAACGGTGAACGGTTTCCTCCCACAGCTTCCTCACACGCGGGCGCACCTTTTCCTCTCTGGTGGTGGCTCGTGATATCGCCGGGATCGGACGGTCGTCGGTTCAGAGAACGAAGGCGAAAACAACAGAGAGTGGAGGCAGCTGTGTGGTGGGAGGGTGTCGGTTCATCCGGGGCACCACGATAAGGACCGAGTGGGTGTCGCCCTGCCGCGTTGACTCACGGTTTTCACCCTGCCGTGGCCCTTCCACTCGGGCACGGGAGCAGGAGGTGTCACGCTCTGCTCGCCGGCTGCAGGGTGACTCGCCCGAGTTGCCTTCGGTCCTAAGTCCTCTGACCAGTGGGCCCTCCTCTCCCCTCTAATTTTCCTCCCCCTTGCTGCTGCAAATATCCCAGCTACTCTCCATTGAATGAGTGACTTAATCACCAAGTCACAGATTGAATTTGGTTTCCCATATTTGAAACTTGTTTGGCTAAATTTGCTTCATGTTTGAGCTGAAATTCAAATTTAGTTTTGAATTATTGCAAATTTAGCTCTCGACAAGATGATGTCCAATGAGGATGAAAATTGGTGGACAAACTCATAAAAATGTGCTGAGTTTGAATATGAAGCTAACTTTTAAATTTAAGTGATGAAAGTTGCTGCAATTGGAATTTACATTCAAATTGGCCTCTTTTTTTTCAAATGCCTCCAAAAGTGCCTCAAAAAGTGTTGGATTTGCATGAAACTTGGCTAGAACCTTCCCAAGACTTTTTGAGTGCTAGGGGTGAGCTCAACCTCCCATGTTCATGTGTATAAATCCTACTTTGTGAATGTTAGGGCTTTCCCTCCAAATCACCCTTTTGATGGAGGTTAGTTGCTCTTCACAAATCTTCACAAAATATCCACACAAAAACTGTGGTGTTGTGAGGTGATGAAAAGTTTTTGCAAGTCCCTTTTCTTGGTCTTTTACATCCCTCCCCCCTTAAATGAATCTCGTCCCGAGATTACAAAAGAAGAGACAGCGCTGTAATAGGGACTTACCCGTGCTGAGATGCCATGAACTCCGGGTAATTTGAGCAAAGGAATTCCTCGCTCTCCCACGTCACTTCTTCGGCGGTGTGGTTACTCCAGAGTATCTTGTAGAACCACAATGTTCGGCTACATGTGGTCCGGGCTTTCTCATCAATAATTGCCACCGGATATTCATCATACGTCAAATCCGGTTGCAACTCGACGATGTCTTCGGTAGGAACAGCAGCGGTATGCTTCAGACATTTTCGTAGTTGGGAAACATGGAAAACGTCATGAACACCAGCAAGAGATGCCGGTAGCTCCAGTCTATACGCCGCTGGTCCACACTTCTCGGTGATAGCATAGGGTCCAATGAAACGGGGAGCGAGTTTCCCCCTCACGCCGAATTGGTGCACGCCCTTCATCAGAGACACACGGAGATACAAGTGTTCTCCGACGACAAAGTGCAGCGGTCTACGCCTCTTATCAGCGTAGTTCTTCTGCCGGGATTGAGCGGCCTTCAAGTTGGCTTGAATCGTCCGAACGCGCTCTTCGGCGTCGTTCACCACATCAACCCCGAATGTGACCCTTTCACCGGACTCGCACCAGATGGTGGGGTGCGGCATTTGTGACAGTAGAGAGCTTCGTAGGGTGTCATCTTGATACTCGCCTGATAGCTGTTGTTGTACGAGAATTCCGCCAACGGTAGGTGAGCATCGCAGTTCCTACCGTGGTGGATGGCACACACCCTCAACATGTCTTCTAGTACTTTATTAACCCTCTCTGTTTGCCCATCTGTGTGAGGGTGATAGGCAGAGCTCCCAATCAGCTTGGTACCCAATGCAGCGTGTAACTGCTCCCAAAAGCGAGATACAAATAATGCACCTCGATCTGAGACGATGGTCTTGGGTACACAATATAAGCATAGAATCTTCGCTATGTACAGATCCGAGTATTTGCCGGCATTGTAATGTGTATGTACCGGGATGAAGTGAGCCGTCTTGGTTAACCGGTCAACGATTACCCAAATGGAATCATGCTTGTTGGACGTCAGGAGTAAGCCCACAATGAAATACATGCTCACATCTTCCCATTTCCATGCCAGAATATTCAGGGGTTGCAACAGCCCTGATTTTCTCATATGATCAGCCTTCACTCGTCTACACGTATCACACTCGGATACGTACTGCACTACCTCCCGCTTCATCCGTCTCCACCAGAATTTCTTTTTCAAATATTGGTACATTTTGTTGCTGCCTGGATGAATGGAGTATTTAGACAAGTGAACTTCATCGAGGATCTTTTTCCTCAGCTCCATATCCTGGGGTACGACTATGCAGTCATTGAACCACAGCGTCCGCTCATGATCTTTCTGGAAACACTTGATCTCCCCATTGTCTATCCGTCTCCGGAGATGTGCCATGCCCTTATCAATCTTCTGAGCTGCAATAATGTCCTCCCTAATAGTAGGGATGAGGGCAAGGTTGTAGAGCGATCCATAAGGAACCAAGTATAAACTCGGCTCTTCCTCCACCACCGGTGGAATGGTGAGGTTATGGACATGTGATTTCTGACTCAGCGCGTCGGCAACCACATTCGCCTTGCCGGGGTGGTAGTGAATCTCAATCTCATAGTCTTTGATTAGTTCTAACCACCTCCTTTGCCTCATGTTCAGCTCCTTCTGGGTGAAAATGTACTTCAAGCTCTTGTGGTCGGTGTAGAGATGCACCAAGTTCCCAGGAGATAGTGCCTCCACATTTTCAACGCCAAAACCACAGCAGCAAGCTCAAGATCATGAGTCGGGTAGTGCTGCTCATGGTTCCGAAGTTGGCGTGAGCTATACGCGACCACATGTCCTTCCTGCATCAACATGCAGCCGAGCCCAATACCGGACGCGTCACAATACATGTCGATGGGCTTGGTTGTATCCGGTTGAGCTAAGACCGGGGTTGTGGTGAGATGCTTCACTAATGATTGGAACGCTTCTTCACACGCCGTGTTCCAAACATGTTTCGTTCCCTTCTTTAGCAATTCTTTCATCGGCTTAGCAAGCTTGGAGAAGCTTGGAATGAACCTCCGATAGTATCCCGCTAAGACCAGGAGGCTTCTGACTTCATGGACTGAAGTGGGAGCTTTCCATTTCAGCACTTGCTCTATTTTGCTTGTGTCAACCGCAATGCCTTCTGCTGAGATGATATGTCCCAAGAACGGCACTTGGATGATCCAAAACTCGCATTTTCTGAACTTGGCGTAGAGCTTATGGTCCCGTAGGCGTTGAAGAACAATCCTCAAGTGTTCGGCGTGTTCTGCTTCTGTCTTGGAGTAAACCAAGATATCATCAATGAACACCACAACGAACTTGTCCAGCTCCGGCATGAACACCGAGTTCATGAGATACATGAAATGTGCTGGAGCATTTGTGAGACCAAAAGACATGACGAGATATTCGTATAAGCCATATCTCTTCGAGAAAGCCGTCTTCAGAATATCCTCCGCCCGGATCTTAATCGGATGATATCCAGAGCAAAGGTCCATCTTGGAGAACATACTTGCCCCCACAAGTTGATCAAACAAAATGTCAATGCGGGGCAGTGGGTACTTATTCTTGATGGTGACGGCGTTGAGCGGCCAGTAGTCCACACACAGCCTCAAGGTTTCATCCTTCTTCTTCATGAACAGCGCCGATGTGACACCCTCATCTCTGGTTTCTGCATGTATTCATATTTCATGTAGAGAAAAACATTTTGAAAGAAGTGGGAACAGAGAAATCATCAAATAGATAGCCAGTAAGAGACGATCCAGTTCACAGAGAGCGCCGAAGACAACTTCCTGTAAAAGCCCAAGAAAAGGGACTTGCAAAATTTTCTCTTCACCTCACAACACCACAGTTTTCATTGTGGCTATCTTAGGTAAAAGTGTGAAGAGCAAGTAACCTTCATCAAAAGGGTAATTAGAGAGGAAAGTCTACAGTTTCACAAAGTAGAATTTCTACACATGAACATGAGAGCTTGAGCTCACCCCTAGGACTTGAAAAGTCTTGGGAAGGTTCAAGCCAAATTTCATGTAAATCCAACACTTTTTGAGGCACTTTTGGAGGTGATTGAAAAAGAGGCCAATTTGAATGTGAATTCAAATTGCAGCAACTTTCACCACTCAAATTCAAAAGTTAGCTTCATATTCAAACTCAGCACATTTTTCTGAGTAAGCTCACCAATTTTCATCTCCATTGGAGCTCATCTTGTCAAGAGCTAAATTTGCAAGAATTCAAAACTGAATTTGAATTTCAGTTTAAATATGAAGCACATTTAACCAAACAAAGTTTGAATTTGAGAATTCAAATTCAAACAAAGACTTGGGAGCTAAGTCTCACATTAAATTGTGAGTAGCTGGTGGGATAATTAACAGAAACAGAAAAGAAATATTAGGGAAAAAGAAGAAAGGGGGAGGCCCACAGGTTAGTGGCACACATGAGGGGCAGTCGGTTGCTGCAGCCGACCCCGACTTCGCGCGCAAGCCAGGGAACGGCGGCGAGCCACCGAGGCAGCAATCGGCCACCTCACGGTGCCAAACCGCGGCTTAAAGGCCAGCGCACAGCCCACGCCGCCTTCCTCCTGCTTTCCACACGAGAACCCCCCCCCTACCGAGCTCCTTCCTCGTTTCCGCGCGAGCACAGAAACGCCGCCCTCTCTGATCGCCGGCGTCCGGCCAGCACAGGCGCGCTCGTGCCCGACGAGCCACACAAGAAAGGAGCGCCTTAAGGTGCTGATTCTTCTAGCCCCTACCGTTCTTCATTTCATGGGCTATCGAGGGAGTATTTCGCCGGGAAAGCTTCGGGTGTCTTAAGGCCGAGCTCCCACAAAATCCCAAAATTCGTGGGGGTTAGATCATCACCGGGTAAACCGAGTCATGCACACGCTCTATACACGGCCACGACCACCTAGGATCGAAAACCAGTAAGAACCCTGGGCTAGGTTTATGGTTCTCTGAAGTTTTCTGAAGCACAGCCGATATCCGGCCTAGGTCGCCGATGAGGTCGTGGGTACCGCCGTTTTCACGGGGATCGGTGTCCATGTCCTTGACCAGCAGGTGTCAGCGGAGCTCCCCGAGCAAACCGCATCGAAAAAAGGTGCGTGGGATGCCGAGTTGGACGTCGCCGGTGAGCTCCCGGCCGCTGTTGCCGTCGGGAGCACTGTTCCAGTGGTTGTCAAGTTCTGGGGAGGGCACCACCGTGTTCCTCAGGCCTAGATAGGCACTGGCGGCGAGATTCAGCAAGCTCCGAGGACCGGAACCCCTCTCCGGCGAGAGCTCCGGCGAGCTTGGCGGCGGGGTCGCGCGGGTGGCCGGAGGAAGACGAAGGGGTAGCCCCACGCATCAGCGGCTGGAGATAAATGGGTGGGATTCTCTGTGGTCCGGGATCCAGTGCAGCCGCGCGGGAAGGAGTCTGTGGCCCGTGTGGCTCGGATCCAGCGGTCGACACGTGTACGTGGACCCACCCGCAGGATTTAAACATTTCTGGAATTTCCAGTTTTAGTGCAAACTTTAGAACCCCATAACTTTTGCTAGGAAGCTCCAAATTTAGTGATTCAAATTGGGTTGGATTCATCTTGCCTAGCTCTTTCCAGATATACAACCCAATTTGTATGAAAACTATTAATTAATTCTGGAAAATTCTCTAAATCTTTTCAGCAAAAGAATTTTAGAGGGAGTTTGGTTCATCCAAAAATCCCCAAATTTTGCCAGAATGTTCGTTAGGACATTAGTGAACACCTGTAAAAGTTTCAGACCATTTGGAGTTGATTTGGTTAGAGCAATTCAAATTGGAAGGTGCTGTGTTCATTTGAATACAGAAACATTTTCAGAGAATTTCCAAAACATGGAAATTCAGTTCTGGGCAATTCTTAACTCCAAAAATACTAGGAAAATTCATGCAAACTCTATGAGCTATAATTGAAATTGTAGTTCACTAAGTTGGGCATGAGCAGGGGTCTGACCTCAGAATTAATTCTTCCTTGCTTATTTACTAAGAGAATTATTCTGAGCAAACCACTCCATGAAAAGTGCTAAGGTTTGGTCCAGAGAGTTTTCTTGTGACAAGGAACTCACACAAAAATTCTCAGCTCCATTGGAGCTCTAGATCACCCCTGTCCTGCTTAACCACTTAAGGGATTAATATGGAAAAGGGGGAAAACCACTTAGCATTTAACCATGTGATTAAGTCCAAGCCAAACCACCAACACCAGTTCATATTTAAATTCTTAAACAAAGTTCCAGGTGTTAGAGTCTGGTTATTAGAACTAATAGTAGAAGTCTTACTCAAAAACTCACATTTGCATCTAAATTAACATGTAGTATTTCATTAACGTGTAGCCGTTGAAGAAGAGACTCCGGAAGTGCTGGACTTCCTTCTTCCGGACGAAGACTTAACCCCTGACCAGCAGCAACAAGGCAAGCCCCGGTTTGCATTAACCTTTTTATAAGTTTTCTTTTGTTTATATGAGTCATGTGAAGTATGATTGTGCATTAGGTGTAGGACGAATGGAACCCCACTTGCATAACCAAAGGTTCCTAAAAGAGTGAGGGTAGTGTCTACGACCTCGAGTAGACCGGCTATGCTTAATGAGTCATAGGACTTCGGTACAAGTCGAGAGATCATTTTAGGCTTGGGACACGTTCGAGTGATGTGAGATCATTTTAGTAATGAAAATGAGACTAGGCAGGGGCTACGGCACAGCAAGAGGGAGTCTTGTGTGCGCAGCCCTGTCCGTGTCGATTGAGTACCGAGCCGTGTGCGGCCCACGCTGATCAAGTTTGAACGTACCGAAGGCATATCGGATATATGGGCCCCGATAAACCGATGTAGCCTAAACCTCCGGGCGTCGAGGCATAGCACACCGATTTATAGGTGTAGGTTGAGGGCAGCAATGTGGAAATCTGCCAACGGGCATAGAGAGATGCTCCGTGTGGGGAACCTCCTGCTCGTTTCGGTGCGACCGGTTCGACGTTTGGGCTGTTGGGTGAAAGGTTGTCCCATACGACATCGAGTGAGCGTGCTGTGCAGCTCCACGGATGGGCGTACGTGACGTGCTCTTTGGGTTTCCCTGCAGGTGTATATCGAGTCGATTCGCCGTCCCTCGCGGTGAAGAGTACCACTTGGTCACTGAGTCGTGACGTAGATTAATGGATGAAATATGTTGATTCAATGTTGCTAATTGATATAATTGTATTGCTACATGTGTGCCACCAAATACTGCTTACTAAATTTCAGATTTCATGAACTGTTGACTTGTTGCTAAAAGATGAACTAAGGATGAACTTATAGGCGTGTCCTTTTGCTGAAATGTTACTATCCCATGTCCATTGTACCCCTCATGTAGAGTTTCATGCTTAGGTGAGTCGGTTAAGCCTTGCTGAGCCTTTGTGCTCACGGTTGCTGCTTAAGTGTTTTTCAGGTGAGGAGCCACCCACGGACTCGGGGTACGAGTCCACCGGCGAGGGTTACCCTCCGTCGGGGACCACGGCTGAGTGGGAGCCGTACACGCCGCGCTGAGCTGAGGAGTGCAGCTAGTGTGGGTTGCCCTAGTGCTGGGCAACCAACTTTTGCTAAATAGGCGGGCGTGAGTTGTATAGTGTAGACTTCCGCTGTGTAATATAAACAATAGTTTGTAACTGAGAAATGTACTACTTTGTACATTCAGTGTGTTTTCCCATGTAATATAATGTGTTCTTATGACGTGTGCTGTCGGGTGTCGCATCGCGCGGCACCACCCTCTGCGATCCTGGATGAGCGGATTCCGGTCCGCCACAGCCTGGTATCAGAGCCGCAGTGGGGATAGCACAGTACTAAAGGACTGCATTATGGGAAAAACTTAGGTATACGGTGAGGATTCGGTAGTTGCCCAAGTAAGAACTATATTAGCATAGTTACCTAAAGTGGCAAAGACTAACTTATGTGTTATAATTCTGAATTTCAATTATGTAACGACGCACCTACGCTCTGGTAAGTATGGTAAGGAACGCCACCGAAAGCGGTTCAATTTCGGTTAGCTCCCCCTGACGAGGAACGTGGCTCAGGGATAGAGTCTCACAGCTTGGTGTGAGACGTCAATATGAACCTCTTGGACTCTTCATGTCCCTGAGTTCATATGAAACGCTGATCCCTAGCGTGCATTAGGCAAGTAAGTGGAGACCCCATCGCGTGGTCAGTAACGCGAGAGTGTGTTCGTCTGGAAATAGCCCAGGAGGACATACGCAGCGCTTGCCATCGGCGTGCCCTGCAGGGCAGTAGGTGGTATCTGTTGGGTTGATAACATTACCAACCGTGACGACCCGTGCATGACATACTCGGGTTCCTCGTCGTGTGGTGTTGAAACACGATCACGTACCTTGAGACGTGACCTAGCTCAAGGACGGCCGTATGGCAATGATACATGCGTTTGTATTTACTTTTAAATATGGAACTGCCTGAAATGAACAACCTTTGAGTGCACCATTATTGTGTGGTCTTCTGCAGGTACTAACCACGTATGTATCCGTGTAGAAAACGTGTGCGAGAGACCGTTTAGTGCCACACTGGAGACGTATATGCCGGTATGATCCGGATAGGATTTTCTTTTGTGAGGAACGTAGTACCGAGATATTGTAGGCATATGCATGAAAATATTGAGAACAAGGAACTAAAATCATTAGGTTCAACATTTAGGACCCTGGTTGGGTATAAGAATGGGATAGTGGAGCAGTGTAGCCAAAAGACTGAAAAACAGAGTGCTCTGTTTTGGGCAGCCCGTTTGCTGATCTTCAACAGGGCATAACTCACAGGTCTTTTAGCCTAGAGAGGTGTGCTATATAGTTCTGGAAAGGTATTTAAGTACTCTACAACTTTGGTGCAGACTTCCAGAGCTGAAACTCACCTTCAGATGGATAAAATCTCAGAGGAATGTGAACTGTACAGAACCAGGACAGAGTAGAACATTCTCTGAACTGTTTTTTTTTCGATGATAACTCCCAGTAGCAAAACCCAAAAATTTCATATAATACATCCTTATAAAGAGTAGAAGATGTATGACATCTTTGCAATTCAAAGTTCCTGAAATTGCAGCACATAATTTAGTGGAAATCAGGGTTGAAAACAGCCACTTCCCAGGGAGGTGCTGTTAAAATTCTTCCAGAAATTCTGCTGACTTTGAATTAGCATAACTTTTTAACCAAAGCTGATCTGGGGGCAAATGAGTACTCGTTGGAAAGATACTGAAGTTAACTTTAACTTTGGTATGCAACTTGAGTCATGAAAATGCCCAGAACCAGATCAAACCTTGGAATAGGTAGAAACTGGTCATTCTGACGGAAGAATGACAGTTGAACTCATTGGAGAGGGTGTTGTACCCTAAGGGTGGTATATGTGATGACAACGCGATAGTAATATCTCGTAGAGACCAAACCTAGTTATGGTGAGCTTCCAAAGTGGAGGTTCATCAAGTTGGATTAAACTAGCTGTGTTTGGTCTGGTAATGGTGTAGCTTGTGCAAAGTTATTACACTATCTACTCACGAGATATATCGCATGTTTCTATTGTCATTATGTTTTACACCTATTTCAATTGGACTGCATGCACTCTTTTGCGGGACTGATGTTCTTGTCGTATGGTTGCAGATGGTTCGTACTCGGACAACGCAGGAGGTTGGTGGCTCTAGCCAAGGTGGAGGCGATGACTCGCAGCCACCGGCCTACAACAGCACCCCGCAGCAGCAGCCACCACCGCCGCCTCCGCTTACTCTAGCGGATGTGATAGCGGCACTGGTGGGAGGTCGTGAGGAGCAGACCGACCTGCTCCGCACGATCGTGCAGAATACGTCCCAGGCGGAGGGACATCAAGAGCGAGGGCCTCGTGAGCCCCGCGAAGTGTCGTACTCGGATTTCATTACGCACCCTCCAGTGTTCACCGAAGCTGAAGAACCACTGGAGGCTGACAACTGGCTGTGGACCATCGAGTCCAAGTTTGGGCTGCTCCAGTGTACGGAGCGGCAGAAGACCCTGTTCGCAGCACAGCAGCTCCATGAAGAATTGCGAAGAGCAAGTAACCTCCATCAAAAGGGTGATTAGAGGGCAAAGCCCTAACTTTCACAAAGTATGATTTCTAAACATGAACATGAGAGGTTGAGCTCACCCCTAGAACTTAAATAGTCTTGGGAAGGTTCAGGCCAAATTTCATGCCAATCCAACACTTTTTGAGGCACTTTTGGAGGCATTTGAAAAAGAGGCCAATTTGAATATAAATTCAAATTGCAGCAACTTTCATCACTTGGATTCAAATGTTGGCTTCATATTCAAACTCAGCACATTTTTCTGAGTTAGTCCACCAATTTTCATCCCCATTGGAGTTCATCTTGTGGGGAGCTAATTTTGCAATAATTCAAAACTGAATTTGAATTTCAGTTCATATGTGAAGCAAATTTATCCAAACAAATTTCAAATTTGGGAAACCAAATTCAAACTGTGACTTGGTGATTAAGCCTCACATTCAATTTTGAGTAGCTGGGGATATTTTCAGCAAAAACAGAAATGAAAAATTAGTAGAGTATTAGAGGGGAGGGACCCACATCTCAGAAGCCATCACACTGAAGTTTCCCTCGGTTGATCTTCTCACCGGCCGATACCTCGCGCGCCAGCACGTCTGCACCGGCGCCCGACCGCCAGCAGCGCTTGGGACTTCCACCTCACGGTGAAAGATTTCGGCTCAAAGGCCAGCACACAAGCTGCTCCACCCTTCTTTCTGTTTCCCTAGCGAGAACGACCACGCCCCGAGCTACCCTCCCGTTTCCGCACAAGAACTCGACGCCGCCTCCTCTGATCACCGGTGACCGGCCGATCCAGACAGTTTCACGTGCCGTCAACAGAGAAGAAAAGGTGTGCTTACTTGTGCTGAGGCTGTAGGAGGAAACCGTGCGCCAGTTCCGGCGGTGTGGAGCGAGAATTTCTGGTTTTCTTCCTCGGAGCGTGTTAGGGTTAGAGCCCGGTCGACAACAAAATTTGTTGCACAGAAGCAACCACCGGTAGAGCTATAGCTCACACATGCTCTAGAACACCTAGCGCACCTCCTCGATCAAGTAGCAACCAGATCCATGCACTAGGACCTTAGTTTTGTCAGAATTTTGGCCCGGCGGCTGAAAACAGGGCACCTTGCCGGTGAGGTCGTAGTTGCGGCCGTTTTCACAGGGATCAGTGCTCATATCCGTGATAAGCAAGTGTCAGTGGAGCTCCCCGAGCAAACCGCGTCGAAAAAGGTGCAGAGGACACCGAGTTCGACGTCGCCGATGAGCTCCCGACCGCTGTCACCGTTGGGAGCACTATTCCGGCCGTCGACGAGCTCCGGGAGTGCACCACCGTGTTCCCCAAGTAGAAATAGGCACAGGTGGCGAGTTTCATCGAAGGTCAGGCGGCAGAACGCGCGGCGGCGAGCTCTCCGGCGAAGGGGGTGGCGGGGAGCCGTGGGAGCGCGAGGTAGACGAAGCCCCGCGGGTCCCACGTGTCAGCCTCGGGTTAAACAGCGCTGGATCTGCTGTGGCACCGGGATCCCGTGCGACTGCGTGGAAGACTCTGCGGACCACCGTGTGGGTTAACTTAGGTGCTGACACGTAGCCCGGGGACCCCACTCAACAGTTTAAACTTTATTTGAATTTTCAGATTTAGTTCAAACTTCAGTTGCATATAACTTTGGCTAGGAAGCTCCAAATTCAGTGAACCAAATTTTGCTGAACTCAGAATTTGGAGTACTTTCCAGAAACACAAATTTCAGCTCATGAAGGTTAATGGTTTTCCAGAATTAAATCCCTAAAATGTAAACTGTTAGGAATTTTATCTGGAGAATTACTTTATGAAAAATTCTGAAATTTGGCTGGGAGGTTCAATGGAAAATCCTTGAGTCACAGTAATAGTTTCAGACTCATCCAAACTCATTTAGTCCCCCTAATTGTGTGATTAAATGAACTGCCTTGACAAAATAGAAAAATATACAGAAACATTTTTCAGATTTTCTCAAATCTTGTTTAGGGCACAACTTCCTCTATAAGTCTTCTAATGACATGAAACCAATTCCATTAGAACCATCTCACATTCTAGTTTCTAGAAAGTAATGGTTGAAGCCATGAAAACCCCTGGAATTCCTTAGAGGCTCTAATATTGACCAAATAGGCTTTTAATTGTACAGAGCTCAAATGAATTTTGTTTCAAATGAAATTTGGTCAAGACTCTGGTTAGGACCCTACCAAGCCACCATAAAAAATTCAGAGCCGAAGGGGAGGGCTAGATAGAGTTATAGTAGTTACATATTCAAATTTAACTATTGCATTTGAATTGACATGTAGTATCTCGTTAACGTGTAGTCGCTGAAGGCGAGGAGACTCCGGAAGTGCTCGACTTCCTCCTTCCAGACGAAGCCCTAACTACTGACCAGCAGCAACAAGTCAAGCCCCGGTTTGCATTAACCACTTTTATAAAGTTTTGCTTTGTTTACATGTCTAGTGTGAAGTATGAATGTGCATTAGGTGTAGGATGGATGGAACCCCACTTGCATAACCAGAATTTTCCTATAAGAGTGAGGGTAGTGTCTAAGACCTCGAGTAGACAGGCTATGCTTAATGATTCATTGGACTTTGGTACAAGTCGAGTAGTTGGAATCTACTCGCGAGTTAGGCTAGGAACACACGGGATTGGTTTGAGTGATGTGAGATCACTTTAGTAATGAAAATGAGACTAGGCAGGGGCTAAGGCACAGCAAGAGAAAGTCTTGTGTGCGCAGCCCTGTCCGTGTCGATTGAGGACCGATCCGTGTACCGCCCTACTGAACAAGTATTGAACGTACCGAAGGCATATCGGATATATGGGCCCCGATAAACCGATGTAACCTAAACCTCCGGGCGTCGAGGCATGGCACACCGATTAATAGGTGCAGGTTGAGGGTAGCAAGGTGGAAATCTGCTAACAGGCATAGAGAGATGCTCCGTGTAGGGAACCTCCTGTCCGTTTCTGTGCGACCGGTTCGACGTTTGGGCTGTTCGGTGAAAGGTTGTCCCGTACGACATCGAGTGAGCGTGTTGTGCAGCTCCATGGGTGGGCATACGTGACGTGCTCTTTGGGTATCCCTGCATGTGTAAATCGAGTTGATTCGCCGTCCCTCACGGTGACGAGTAACGCTTGTTCACTGAGTCGTAACATAGATGAATCATGGAATGTTATGATTCAATTCTGCTGATATGTATAATTGTATTGCTACATGTGTGCCACCAAATATCGCTTACTAAATTTCTTATTCATGAATTGTTAACTTGTGGCTGAAAGATGGACTAAGGATGAACTTGTAGGCGTGTCTATTTGCTAAAATTACTATCCCATCGTGCTCATGGTTGCTGCTTAAGTGTTTTTCAGGTGAAAGCCACCCACGGACTCGGGTTACGAGTCCACCGGCGAGGGTTACCCTCCATCGGGGACCACGGCTGAGTGGGAGCCGTACATGCCGCGCTAAGCGAAGGAATGCAGCTAGTGTGGGTTGCCCTAGGGCTGGGCAACCGACTTTTGCTAGATAGGCGGGCGTGAGTTGTACAAATTTAACTTCCGCTGTGCAATGTAAACATTAGTTTGTAACTGAGCAGTGTACTACTTTGTACAGTTTCAGTTTGTTTTTTATGTAATATAATGTACCCTTATGATGTGTGCTGTCGGGTGTCGCATCGTGCGGCACCACCCTCCGCGATCCTGGATGAGCGGATTCCGGTGGGCCACAGGCTGGTATCAGAGCAGCTTTGGGGATAGCACATTAATTAAGGACTGTATTACGTGAAAACTTAGGTTTACAGTGAGGATTCGGTAGTTGCCCAAATAAGGACTATATTAGCATAGTTACTTAAAGTGGCAAGACTAACTTATGTGTTATAATTCTGAATTTTAGTTATGTAACGACGCACCTACGCTCTGGTAAGAATGGTAAGGAACGCCACCAAAAGCGGTTCAATTTCGGTTAGCTCCCCTGACGAGGAACGTGGTTCAGTGATAGGGCTCACAGCTTGGTGTGAGACGTCAATATGAAGCTCTCGGACTCTTCATGTTCCTGAGTTCATATGAAACGCTGATCCCTAGCGTGCATTAGGCAAGTAAGTGGAGACCCCATCGCGTGGTCAGTAACGCGAAAGTTCGTATGGAAATAGCCCAGGGGGACATATGCAGCGCTTGCCATCGGCGTGCCCTGCAGGGCAGTAGGTGGTATCTGTTGGGATGATAAAATTCCCAACCGTGACGACCCGTTCGCGCTCTACTCGGGTTCCCCGTCGTGTGGTGTTAAAACACGATCACGTACCTTGAGACGTGGCTTAACTCAAGGATGGCCGTATGGCAATGATACGGGTGTTTGTATTTACTTTCAAATATGGACCTGCCTGAAATGGAAACAACCCTTGATTGCATCATTATTGTGTGGTCTTCTGCAGGTACTAACCACGTATGTATCCCGTGTAGTATACGTGTGCGAGAGCTCCTTTAGTGCCACAATTAGACGTATATGCCGGTATAATCCGGTTAGGATTTTCTTTTTGCGAGGAACGTAGTACCGACATACCATAGGCATGTGCATGAAATATAATGATAACAAGGAACAAAAATCACTAAGTTTCAACATTTAGGACCCCAGTTGGGTAGAAAAAATTTAATAGTTGATCCATGTAGTCAAAGGGATGGAAAAACAGAGTGCTCTGTTTTGAGCAGCAAGTTGCTGAAATTTGACAGAGCATAACTCACAGATAAACTAGCCAATGGAGGTGTGGGATATAGTTCTGGAAAGCTGTTTAAGCACTCTACATCTTTGTTGTAGACTTCCAGGGCTGAATCACAACTTAAGATGGCTTAAATCCCAGAGGATTGTAAACTGTCCAGAACCAGGACAGATTTAAAACACTCTCTGGACTGTTCTGTTTTTCAACCATAACTTCCTGTACAAAAATCTGAAATTATCATATGGTACATCTTTGGAAAGGGTAGGAGATGTGTTACATCTTTGTAATTCAAAGTTTCTATATTTTAAGCACGGAATTCAGTGGAAACCCGAATCGAAAACAGCAGCTTCCAAGGGAGGTGCTGTTAAAATTCTTCCAGAGATTCTGTTGACTTTGAATTACCATAACTTTTAAACCAGATCTGATCTGAGGGAAAATAAATACTCGTTGGAAAGATGCTGAAGTTTAACTTAACTTTGGTATTCATCTTGAGTAATGAAAATGCCGAGAACCAGATAAAAATCTGGGATACATAGAAACTGGTCATTCTGACAGAGGGATGGCAGTTGAACTCATTTCAGAGGTTGTTGTACCATAGGGGGTTTAAGTACTTCCAATTGGGTAGAACATACTCTTGAGTGGTTATCTTAAACTAGTGAAAGATTTGAGTATATGTCTTACTTAAGTTTATTCTGCTAGAGACCATGTTTGTGTCATATTGAAGATAAAAGGGTAGTATACGTGATGACAAAGCGATAGTAATGTCTCATAGTGACCAAACCTAGTTGAAATGAACTTCCAAAGTGGGAGTCCATCAAATTGGAATTAACTAGATTTATTTGGTCTGGTAATGGTGTAGCTTGTGCAAAGTTATTACATTATCTACATACGAGATGTATCGCATGTTTTACAGTCATTATGTTTTACGCCTATTTTATTGGACTGCATGAAGTATGTTGTGGGACTGATGTTTATTGTCGTATGGTTGCAGATGGTTCGCACTCGGACCATGCATGACATTGGTGGCTCTAGCCAGCAGGGGGGTGACGACTCCCAGCCACCTTCCTATGACAGCACCCCGCAGCAACAACCACCACCGCCGCCTCCGCTTACGCTAGCGGATGTGATTGCGGCACTGGTGGGTGGTCGTGAGGAGCAGACCGACCTTCTTCGCACGATCGTGCAGAATACGTCCCAGGAGGGGGGGCGTCAAGAGAGGGGGGCCTCATGAGCCCCGTGAGTTGACGTACTCGGACTTCATGAGTATGCACCCTCCGGTGTTCACAGAAGCAGCAGAACCATTGGAGGCCGACAACTGGCTGCGGACAATCGAGTCCAAGTTCGGGCTGCTCCAATGTACGGAGCGGCAAAAGACTCTGTTCGCGGTGCAGCAGATTCATGGTGCCGCTGGTGCGTGGTGGGCGAACTATGTCGTCTCACGTCCGGCTGGCCATGCCGTGGAGTGGGAAGAATTACGGGAGGCGTTTCGCGCCTACCATATCCCTCCCGGGATCATGAAGCGGAAGTTCCAAGAGTTCTTGGAGCTGATGCAGGGCCGGAGGAGTGCCCATGACTACTCCCGTCCCTTCAACCATCTGGCGCAATACGCGTCGGATTACATCTCCACCGAGGAGAAGAAACGGGAGCACTTCTATCGGGGGTTACACCCCGAGATGAAGACGCATCTCGTCCAATGGAATCGCGGCACATTCAACGACCTCGTTAATGCCGCGATCATGCAAGAAGACGCTCAGCGAGAATTGGCGGCTGAGCAGCGGAAGCGCAGCACTCCACCCAGCAGTGGGGGTGGCGCTCCCCAGAAGTACCACATGGTGTATCGGACACCATCCGGTCAGCAGTGGCATCCACCGGCGCGACCTCAGCAGTTCGGGGGTCGTTCTTCTCAGCCATCCCCGTTCCGACCGCCGATGCCACCACCACGACCGCAACAGAAGCAGCAGACGGTAGCCCATGGCGTTTCCACCGCCACAACGCGCCCCGGGTTTCCGTCCGCCAATCAGCGGAGGACCGCCTCGCTACACATGCTTTACGTGTGGCCAGGCAGGCCATTTCTCGAAGGACCGTCCCCAGGGGCAGCAGAGAAGCGGGCAAGCCCAGTTCCAGGGAGGTGCTAGAGGCCGACCTCCGGTCAAGAAGGTTGGTCAGCGGACTGGGGGCGTTCGCAACCTCGACAATGAGGACGCCCCAGAGGGAGACAACGTGCTGGCGGGTACGTTCACTCTCAACGACCAAGCAATCATCATTTTATTCGATTCTGGTGCAACCCACAGTTTTATAAGTGCATCCTATGTGGCTAAGCAACAAATGCAAGTCTTCCCAACCGACTGCTCCTATATAATCTTCTCACCGGGAGGGAAGATTTCAGCAAATATGATGATTCCAAAAGCACCACTGTGCTTAGGTGGGAAGATATATCCCACCACCTTGATAATCCTCACGGGACAGAAGATTGATGCAATCTTAGGGATGTCATGGTTACGCTACAATGGCGCTGTCCTGGACCTTCGGACACGGACGGTTCATTTGAATTCTCCATTCCATCGTCTGCATTCCATGGTGTTAGACAATCCAGAACGGGAAGTTTCAGAAATTAATAATGCTGAAGCTCTCAAGTTAGAGGACATCCCCGTAGTCCGGGAATACCCGACGTGTTTCCGGATGATCTTCCAGGCATGCCTCCTGAGTGGGATGTCGAGTTCAAGATTGAGCTTGCACCCGGGACTACACCCATATCACGGAGACCATACAAAAAGGCTCCAAACGAGCTGGCTGAAATAAAAGAACAGATCAATGATCTGTTGAGCAAAGGTTTCATTAGGCCGAGTTCCTCGCCTTGGGGATGCTCGGCGCTGTTTGTAAAGAAGAAGGATGAAACCTTGAGGCTGTGTGTGGATTACCGGCCGCTCAACACCGTCACCATCAAGAACAAATACCGACTGCCCCGCATTGACATCTTGTTTGATCAACTTGTGGGTGCAAGTGTACTCTCAAAGATGGACCTCCGCTCTGGGTATCATCAAATAAAAATCCGAGCGGAGGATATCCCGAAGACGGCCTTCTCAACGAGATATGGCTTATATGAATATCTTGTCATGTCTTTTGGTCTCACCAATGCTCCAGCACATTTCATGTATCTCATGAACTCGGTGTTCATGTTGGAGCTAGACAAGTTCGTGGTGGTGTTCATTGATGATATCTTGGTTTACTCCAAGACAGAAGCAGAACACGCCGAACACTTGAGGATCGTTCTTCAACGACTGCGAGATCACAAGCTCTACGCCAAGTTCAGCAAATGTGAGTTTTGGATCAGCCAAGTGCCATTTCTGGGTCATATCATCTCAGCGGAAGGCATTGCGGTTGACCCAAGCAAAATCGAGCAAGTGCTGAAATGGAAAGCTCCCACTTCAGTCTATGAAGTCAGAAGCTTCCTCGGTTTAGTGGGATACTATCGGAAATTCATTCCAAGCTTCTCCAAGCTTGCTAAGCCGATGAAAGAATTTCTGAAGAAGGGAACAAAATATGTTTGGAACACGGCGTGTGAAGGAGCGTTCTAAGCATTAGTGAAGCATCTGACAACAGCCCCGGTCTTAGCTCAACCGGATACAACCAAGCCCTTCGACGTGTATTGTGATGCGTCTGGTATTGGGCTCGGCTGCGTGTTGATGCAGGAAGGACGTGTGGTCGCATATGGCTCACGCCAACTTCGGAACCATGAGCAGCACTATCCGACTCATGATCTTGAGCTTGCTGCTGTGGTTTTAGCGTTAAAAATGTGGAGGCACTATCTCCTGGGGAATTTGGTGCATCTGTACACCGACCACAAGAGCTTGAAGTATATTTTCACCCAGAAGGAGCTGAATATGAGGCAAAGGAGGTGGTTAGAACTAATTAAAGACTATGAGATTGAGATTCATTACCACCCCGGCAAGGCGAATGTGGTTGCCGACGCGAAGAGTCAGAAATCACATGTCCATACCCTCACCATTACACCGGTGGAGGCGGAAGAGCCGAGTTTATACTGTGTTCCTTATGGATCGCTCTACAACCTTGCCCTCATCCCTACCATTAGGGAGGACATTATTGCAGCTAAGAAGGTTGATAAGGGTATGGCACATCTCCGGAGACGGATAGACAACGGGGAAATCAAATGTTTCCGGAAGGATGATGAGGGGACGTTGTGGTTTAATGACCGCATAGTTGTACCCCGGAACATGGAGCGGAGGAACAAGATTCTTGATGAAGCTCACTTGTCTAAATACTACATTCATCCGGGCAGCAAAAAAATGTACCAAGATTTAAGGAAGAAATTTTGGTGGACACAGATGAAGCGGGAAGTGGCTAAGTACGTATCCTAGTGTGATATGTGTAGACGAGTGAAAGCTGATCATATGAGGAAATCAGGGCTGCTGCAACCCCTGAAAATCCCGGCATGGAAATGGGAAGATGTGAGCATGGATTTCATTGTGGGATCACCCCTGACTTCAAACAATCATGATTCCATTTGGGTAATCGGTTGATCGGTTAACCAAGACGGCTAACTTCATCCCAGTGCATACACGTTACAATGCCGGCAAATATGCGGAGCTGTACATAGCGAGGATTCTATGCTTATATGGGGTACCCAAGACCATCATATCAGATCGAGGTGCATTATTTGTATCTCGCTTTTGGGAGCAGATGCACTCTGCTTTGGATACTAAGCTGATTAGAAGCTCCGCCTATCACCCTCAGATAGACGGGCAAACAGAGAGCGTGAACCAAGTACTGCAAGACATGTTGAGGGCATGTGCCATCCACCACGGTAGGAACTGGGATGATCACCTACCACGGTAGGCGAGTATCAAGATGCCACCCTATGAAGCTCTCTAAGTTCGCAAGTGCCGCACCCCATTGAACTGGTGCGAGTCCGGTGAAAGGGTCACATTTGGGGTTGATGTGGTGAACGACGCTGAAGAGCGCGTTCAGATGATTCAAGCCAACTTGAAGGCCGCTCAATCCCGGCAGAAAAGCTACGCTGATAAGAGGCGTAGGCCGTTGCACTTTGACGTCGGGGAACACGTGTACCTCCGTGTATATCCGATGAAAGGCGTGCACCGGTTGGGCATGAAGGGGAAACTCGCTCCCCAATTCATTGGACCCTATGCTATCACCGAGAAGTGTGGACCAGCAGCGTATAGACTGAAGCTACCGGCATCTCTTGCTGGTGTTCACGACGTTTTCCATGTTTCACAACTGCGAAAATGTCTGAAGCATACAGCTGCTGTTCCTACCGAAGACATCGGTGAGTTGCAACCGGATTTGACATATGATGAATATCTGGTGACAATTATTGATGAGAAAGCCCGGACCACGCGTAGCCGAACGTTGTGGTTCTACAAGATACTCTGGAGTAACCACACCGCCGAAGAAGCGACGTGGGAGAGCGAGGAATTCCTTCGCTCAAATTACTGGAAGTTCATGGCGTCTCAGCACGGGTGAGTTCCTAGTACATCGCTGTCTCTTCTTTTGTAATCTCGGGACGATATTCAAGGGAGAAGGGATGTAAAAGCCCAAGAAAAGGGACTTGCAAAATTTTTCATCACCTCACAACACCACAGATTTTTTTTGTGGATATCTTGTGAAGAATTGTGAAGAGCAAGTAACCTCCATCAAAAGGGTGATTAGAGGGGAAAGCCCTAACTTTCACCAAGTAGGATTTCTACACATGAACATGAGAGATTGAGCTCACCCCTAGAACTTAAATAGTCTTGGGAAGGTTCAGGCCAAATTTCATGCCAATCCAACACTTATTGAGGCACTTTTGGAGGCATTTGAAAAAGTGGCCAATTTGAATGTAAATTCAAATTGCAGCAACTTTCATCACTTGGATTTAAAAGTTGGCTTCATATTCAAACTCAGCACATTTTTCTGAGTTAGTCCACCAATTTACATCCCCATTGGAGTTCATCTTGTTGGGAGCTAAATTTGCAATAATTCAAAACTGAATTTGAATTTCAGTTCATATGTGAAGAAAATTTAGCCAAACAAATTTCAAATTTGGGAAACCAAATTCAAACTGTTACTTGGTGATTAAGCCTCACATTCAATTGTGAGTAGCTGGGGATATATTCAGCAAAAACAGAGATGAAAAATTAGGAGAGTATTAGAGGGGAGGGACCCACATGTCAGAAGCCTTCACACTGAAGTTTCCCTCGGTTGATCTTTTCACCGGTCGAAGCCTTGCGCGCCAGCACGTCCTCACGGTGAAAGATTTCGGCTCAAAGGCCAGCACACATGCTGCTCCACCCTTCTTTCGGTTTCCCGAGCGAGAACAACCACGCCCCAAGCTACCCTCCCGTTTCCGCACAAGAACTCGACGCCACCTCCTCTGATCACCGGTGACCGGCCGATCCCGACGGTTTCACATGCCGTCAACAGAGAAGAAAAGGTGATATTACTTGTGCTAAGGCTGTAGGAGGAAATCGTGCGCCAGTTCCGGCGGTGTGGAGCGAGAATTTCTGGTTTTCTTCCTCGGAGCGTTTTAGGGTTAGAGCCCGGTCGACAACAAAATTTGTTGCACAGAAGCAACCACCGGTTAAGCTATAGCTCATACAAGCTCTAGAACACCTAGCGCACCTCCTCGATCAAATAGCAACCAGTTCCATGCACTAGGACCTTAGTTTTGTCAGAATTTTGGCCCGGCGGCTGAAAACAGGGCACCTCGACGGTGAGGTCGTAGTTGCGGCCGTTTTCACGGGGATCGGTGCTCATATCCGTCATGAGAAAGTGTCAGCAGAGCTCCCCGAGCAAACCGCATCAAAAAAGGTGCAGGGGACACCGAGTTCGACATCGCCGATGAGCTCCCGGCCGCTGTCACCGTCGGGAGCACTATTCCGGCCGTCGCTGAGCTCCGGGGAGTGCACCACCGTGTTCCCCAAGTAGAAATAGGCATAGGCGGCGAGTTCCGTCGAAGGCTGGGCAGCAGAACACCCGGCGGCGAGGTCTCCGGCGAAGGGGGCGGCGGGGAGCCGCGGGAGTGCGAGGTAGACGAATCCCCATGGGTCCCACGTGTCAGCCTCGGGTTAAACAGCGCTGGATCTGCTCTGGCACCGGGATCCCGTGCGACTGCGCGGAAGACTCTGCGGACCACGGTGCGGGTTAACTGAGGTGCTGACACGTAGCCTGGGGACCCTACTCGACAGTTTAAACTTTATTTGAATTTTCAGATTTGGTTAAAACTTCAGTTGCATATAACTTTGTCTAGGAAGCTCCAAATTCAGTGAACCAAATTTTGCTGAACTCAGAATTTGGAGTACTTTCCAGCAACACAAATTTCAGCTCATGAAACTTAATAGTTTTCCAGAATTAAATCCCTAAATTTAAACTGTTAGGAATTTTATCTGGAGAATTACTTTATGAAAAATTCTGAAATTTTGCTGGGAGGTTCATTGATAGATCCTTGAGTCACAGTAAACTTTTCAGACTCATCCAAGCTCATTTAGTCCCCCTAATGGTGTGATTAAATGAACTGCCCTGAGAAAATAGAAAAATGTACAGAAACATTTTTCAGATTTTCTCAAATCTTGTTTAGGGCACAACTTCCTCTAGAAGTCTTCAAATGACATAAACCAATTCAATTAGAACCATCTCACATTCTAGATTCTAGAAAGTAATGGTTGAAGCCATGAAAACCCCTGGAATTCCTTAGAGGCTCTAATACCAAATAGGATTTTAATTGTACCGAGCTTAAATGAACTTTGTTTCAGATGAAACTTGGTCAAGACTCTGGTTAGGAACCTACCAAGCCACCATAAAAATTCCAGAGCCAAAGGGGAGGGCTAGCTAGAGTTATAGTAGTTACATATTCAAATTTAAACATTGCATTTGAATTGACATGTAGTATCTCATTAACGTGTAGTCGTTGAAGGCGAGGAGACTCCGGAAGTGCTCGACTTCCTCCTTCTGGACGAAGCCCTAACCCCTGACCAGCAGCAACAAGGCAAGCCCCGGTTAGCATTCACCCCTTTTATAAAGTTTTGCTTTGTTTACATGTCTAGTGTGAAGTATGAATGTGCATTAGGTGTAGGATGGATGGAACACCACTTGCATAACCAGAATTTTCCTATAAGAGTGAGGGTAGTGTCTAAGACCTCGAGTAGACAGGCTATGCTTAATAATTCATAGGACTTTGGTACAAGTTGAGTAGTTTGAGTCTACTCGCGAGTTAGGCTTGGGACACACGGGATTGGTTCGAGTGATGTGAGATCACTTTAGTAATGAAAATGAGACTAGGCAGGGGCTAAGGCGCAGCAAGAGGAAGTCTTGTGTGCGCAGCCCTGTCCGTGTCGATTGAGGACCGATCCGTGTGCGGCCCTGCTGAACAAGTATTGAACGTACCGAAGGCATATCGGATATATGGGCCCCGATGAACCGATGTAAACTAAACCTCCGGGCGTTGAGGCATAGCACCGATTTATAGGTGTAGGTTGAGGGCAGCAAGGTGGAAATCTGCTAACGGGCATAGAGAGATGCTCCGTGTAGGGAACCTCCTGTCCGTTTCGGTGCGACCGGTTCAACGTTTGGGCTGTTGGGTGAAAGGTTGTCCCGTACGACATCAAGTGAGCGTGCTGTGCAGCTCCACGGGTGGGCGTACGTGACGTGCTCTTTGGGTATTCCTGCAGGTGTAAATCGAGTCGATTCACTGTCCCTCGCGGTAACGAGTACCGTTTGTTCACTGCGTCGTAACGTAGATAAATCATGGAATGTTATGATTCCATTCTGCTGATATGTATAATTGTGTTGCTACATGTGTGCCACCAAATATCGCTTACTAAATTTCTTATTCATGAATAGTTAACTTGTGGCTGAAATATGAACTAAGGATGAACTTGTAGGAGTGTCCATTTGCTGAAATTACTATCCCATGTTCGTGTAAACTGCATGTAGAGTTTCATGCCTAGGTGAGTCGGTTAAGTCTTGTTGAGCCATCGTGCTCATGGTTGCTGCTTAAGTGTTTTTCAGGTGAAGAGCCACCCACGGACTCGGGTTACGAGTCCACCGGCAAGGGTTACCCTCCGTCGGGGACCACGGCTGAGTGGGAGCAGTACACGCCGCGCTTAGCTGAGGAATGCAGCTAGTGGGGGTTGCCCTTGGGCTGGGCAACCGACTTTTGCTAGATAGGCGGACGTGAGTTGTACAAATTTAACTTCCGCTGTGTAATCTAAACATTAGTTTGTAACTGAGCAGTGTACTACTTTGTACAGTCTCAGTTTGTTTTCTATGTAATACAATGTACCCTTATGATGTGTGCTGTCGGGTGTCGCATCGTGCGGCACCACCCTCTACGATCCTGGATGAGCGGATTCCGGTTAGCCACATGGGACGTTTCAGCATTGTCCATATCCACACATAGTAGAGAGATGTGAGATGCTTCGGCACTTGTTCAAATCCTCATATATGCTAATATATATAGCCCATCCACCTTGATGCATATAGTTGGGAGGAATCTATCTAACCTTCTCACCTCTATTCTACCCAACACTCTCTCACGGATGGTGAGAGGAAACGCCGGCCGTCAAGGGAGGAACGTCCGTGGTAACCAAGAGGATGACCACGTTGAGGTTCCTGTGAACGTCAACCCCGAGGCTGGTGCAAACAACCTGGAACGGTTGATGGCCATGCAGAATCAGCTCATGCAAACCATGATCCAAACTTTGGGTCAGATGCAGGCCAACAACAACAACCCCATTCCTGCACCACTGCCACCATCACCGCGACCACCACCGGCGCACAACCGACTAGAAGAGTTCATCAGGACTCGACCACCCACCTTTGCACAAGCTAATGACCCCATGGAGGCCGACGATTGGTTGAAGTCCATGGAGAAGAAGCTTTCCATAGTTCCGTGCAATGACCGAGAGAAGGTTCTCTTCACATCGCACCAACTTATGGGAGCAGCCGCTGACTGGTGGGATGCCCTTTGTAATGTTCATGTCGACCTGGAGACTATTACTTGAACTGAGTTCAAGGAGAGTTTCCGCTCTCATTACATCCCTGTCGGAGTAATGATGCTCAAAATACAAGTGTTCGAGGGTCTCCGCCAAGGACAGAAGAGTGTGAATGAGTACCTCAACAAGTTCACGCAACTGTCACGGTATGCCCCTGAAGATGTAAACTCGGAGCAATGGAAGCAGTACTTGTTCATGAGAGGGTTGAACAATGAGATCCAAGTTCAGCTCCTCAACAATGACTATGAGAGCTTCCAGAAGCTAGTTAACAAAGCCATAGTGGTTGAGAGCAAGATCCGAGAGATCGAGCAAGAGGGCAAAACAAAGATGCCATACTAGCCACAGGGGAGCAACGTACGCCCTCGGTACATGCCCCCAGCTGCACCACAGTATGGCTCGTCCACTCCTGCTTTTCACCCCATTAAATCACCACAGCAACGTCCTGCCATGCAAGCACCTCGTGTGCCTTTGCCTCCTGCGCCTCGTCCAAACATGGGCGCTCATGTTCAAAACCCCCGCCCCAACGTACCTTCTGTCATGGGCAACAAGGCATGCTTTGCATGCGGATAGACGGGACACTGCAAGCCAATGCCCGAAGAGAGGTCCTGGACAACCGAGCAACGTGCCCAAGCAGAACCCACGGCTGAACGGAGGACCCAATCAAGGGAACCGTGGACAGCAGAACTACGCTCGCGGCAACGTGAACCATGTCTCTGCTGAGGAAGCGCAACAGGCTGAGGACGTCGTGATTGGTATGTTCCTTGCCAACTCCAACCCAGCCACAATTCTATTTGATTCCGGAGCATCACATTCATTCATATCATCCATGTATGTTGCCAAGTATAATCTACCCTTATCACACTTGAAATATACTATGTTGGTTAATTCTCCCAGTGGAGAGATGAGGACTAATATAGTATGTCCAAAAGTAAACCTTAAAATAAGGGGGTAGACTTCCATGCCTACCTCATTGTCTTGGATTCCAAAGGGCTTGACATAATACTCGGAATGGATTGGTTGAGCAAGCACAACGGAGTAATCCAATGTGCTAAGAGGAGCGTGCAGTTGACAAACGAGCACGGTACTCGTATCGAGTTCAAGTCAGCCCAACCGGCAACCGAGAAGGCAATGTTGAACCACATCGAAGGAGCAACCTTGGATAGCATTCCAGTGGTTCAAGATTATTCGGACGTGTTCCCGGAAGAACTTCTAGGTATACCACCTGACCGGGACATTGAGTTTTCCATTGACTTGGTACTCGGAACTGCACCTATAGCAAAGAGACCATATAGGATGCCTGTAAATAAACTAGTGGAGCTCAAGAAGCAAATCCAGGAGCAGCAAGAGAAGGGTTTTATACGTCCAAGCTCGTCACCATGGGGAGCCCCCGTGCTCTTCATAGACAAGAAGGATTGGACCCAAAGGATGTGTGTGGACTATATGTCTCTCAACGAAGTGACAATACAGAAAAAGTACCCTCTGCGCCGTATAGAGGATCTGTTTGACCAAATGAAGGGAGCCCGAGTTTTCTCCTAGATTGATCTTCGGTCGGGATACTTCCAGCTGAAGATTAGGCCCTCTGACATACCCAAGACTGCCTTTTGAACACGGTATGGTTCGTATGAATATACCTTTATGTCTTTTGGGTTAATGAATACACTCGCATACTTCATGTACCTCATGAATAAAGTGTTCATGGAGTACACGGACAAGTTCGTCGTGGTTTTCATCGACGACATCATGATGTACTCGAAAAGCGAGGTGGAACACGAAGAACATCTGAGAATGACATCGCAAAAGCTGCGAGAGCATCAATGTAAAATCCCAAAAAAAGTGGTAGCAAGAATTTTCAGCTCATGTACACATAGGAAAAATGAGGGGAATTAAAACTTTGAATTATAACGGTGGAGGTTCAAAGTAAGGATTCAAACTTTCCAAAAACTTAAAACATGGGGATCTAAAGTCATAACTTCGATCTTCATAGTCCAAATATTCACCCTTACAAATTTCAGCTCATTTGGAGGAGTTTCAATATTTGTTTGGGATTAAAAGGATAAACCCTCAAATCTGAATTTCAAATTCAGTTTCAAATTCCAACTCCCTCAATTTGCAAATTTGGTTCCACAAATGTGTTCTCCACATTTGAATGAGCAGCCATGCTAAAAATTGGAAACTTTGGAGCTGGTTTGCTATGTTTTTGGGACAATACAAAATGGAGAATTCAAATGCATCTAAAATTCAAATGATCAAATACAATTCAAACTTGCACACCAGAATTCAAATCATTTGAATTCAGAAAGTTTAAACCATGACTTGGTGTGAAAGTTTAGCCTTAAATGTTGAGTTGCTGGGGAGGAAATATCAGTGGAAAATTGGATAAGAATTAGAAATGGTGGGGCCCAATTGTCAGCCACCCAATTTCCTTAGCCGCTTCTGTTTCCTTCGGTCGAACAGCGTGCAAACGCCAGCGCCAGCTGCGACCCACTCCCGCTGATTTCCACCGCGCCACCTCCTGCTCGGGAGATCAGCACGCCGAGAGGGATATTTCACCGCCCCGGTTGCCCACGTGAACATCGCATCACTCTCACATTCGCCCCTCTGCTCAGCTCGAGTAGCTTCGACCGCCGTTCGGTTGCTCCGCGCCGCCCTCCCGTCGCCGACGCAAACTCGGCATTGTCGCGCCCGGTTGAGGCCATAGGAAGGTGTGCAAGGATCTCTGGTTCCTCCCTGACGACAGTCCATAACGTTCCCCCAAACCGATCCTGAGAACTGAGCATAGTCCGTCGTTCCACGTTCAACTTTGCCGTCACGACGCTGCACCGTCGACCGGCCACCTCGGACTCGTTCACGCTCAACCAACCGGTGTTCTAGGTGCGTTGTCGACCCTTCTTGTTGTCCTCGCAGTTTGGAGTTAGGCCGTAGCCTAGGTCGACCAGAATTTGAAGATTTTCACAGGCGGGTTCTTGGAGCCGAGGTGAAAGAAACGGGAAATTCCTCAGCCATATTGAGTTAGGGTTCACAAGAGTCTAGGCATAGATTCTCCAAGCCATGACGACCCTCCTCGGGCAAACAGCAAGCTAAACCATGCAGATTCTGAAGGGTTCTCCGTGTTTTCCCTCACGGCGGCGAAGAACCACTTCAGTCGCAAGGTGAGCTTATGCCTCCAGTCGTTTTCCGAGGGATCAGGGTAGTGTTCCAGGTTCCCCATGTCACGGTGGTGCTGTAGGACCAAACCATGGTCGGTTTCCAGGCTCGCCAGGTGAGTACCATGTCGCCGGAGTCACCTGAGTTACTGCCACCATCGCACGCCCATCTCCGGTCATCGTCGGTGAGGGCTAAGACCGGCAGCACGTTCCCCGGGTGGAAATAGGTAGTAGCAGCGAGTTTGGCGAAGTTTGGAGCATGGAAACACCTTTCCGGCGAGCTCTCCTGCGAGGGCAGCCGCAGAAATGCGTGGGGGCGCGAGGAAGAAGACGATGGGGGTCTGCCCCACCTGTCAGTGGAACGGGTTAGGCGCGGGATCAGGGTACGGCTCAGGATCTGTTGTGGCTGCGCGGGTTAACTCCGTAGCCCCCGGTGTTGCCGCAATCCCACTGGTCCAATTTAAAACAGTGGGCCCGGTCACAATTATTTGAAGTTTCTGTCAGGGAAATAATTCCAGAAATTAGCTGATCTTTACAAGCCCATAACTTTGGGTAGAAAGATCCAAAATTAGTGAGAAAATTTTTGTTAGAATCCTCATGAAGATTACTTCACAGAGGAACAAATTGCTTGCTATGAAAAAGCCCAGGAATGTCTGTAGAATTGTTTTTAATAAATCTTTTAGAGATTTATTACAGGAGCAATTCTTTATGAAACATTCCCAAATTTGTGCAGCAAATCATTTTCATTGTTACTGGTCTCCAGTAAAAATTTGGGCTTCATTTAAGTTCATTTGCTAGGCTAAATTGCCTTCCAAAGTTCAGCCTTTATTTGGAAATTCAAATTTAAACAGAAACTTTTCAGAACTCCTGTCCAACTTCAAAAATTCATATATCTCTGTTGGTAGCTCCAAAAATGGTGAAACAAATTTTGTTAGAACCATAGAGACTTACCCTAATCAGATCTTCCACTATTAGCTATGTCAAAGCTCCTGATTTGGACTCAAAATTCAGAGAAGCCTTGTGCTTGTGGGAATTTTGGAGACCACAATGTGCAATGACATGTCTCCAAATTTTTCTCAGATCATCCTTAGAGAGTCTAGTATCCACTCTAAAAATCCCAAAGCCAATTATGGATTCTAAATAGCAGTAGCTATGAATAGAAGTTTACTTCTTATAAGTCCTTAATGCTTATACATGTATTTTGTTACATTTCATTAGTGAACGAAGTTGAGGACGCACCGGAGCCCTTGGACATTCTCCTACCAGAAGCTGACTTCTCAGTTGACTCGCAACCAGGCAAGCCCCGGTTTGCAATTAAGTACCTTTTATAAAGCTTTTCATTTGTATCACTTATGTCTAGGTTGAAATGTATGCATTAGAGTTAGGGTGATTGAAACCCCACTTGCATAGCCTTTTTAAATCCTATAAAGGGTTGGGTATTTTACAAACTCGACGAGTAGAGAATTTCATGCTAATGTTTAGGATCTTGGTAGAAGTCGAGTGGTTGGAAGCTACTCGCGAGATAGTACTTATCACACGGAATGAAAAGAGGTAGAAAATGGCTTGGGTGTAAAAATGAGACCCAGCAGGGGGGATAGTATGCAGTGAGAAGAGGTCTCACGTGCGTAGCCCTGTTGGCGTCAGTTGAGGACCGTCCATGTGCGGCCCTGCTGGAATTGTATCGAACAGTACAGGATGCATACTGGCATATGGGAACCAGGAAACCGATGTAATTGGTTATCCTTGGTGCCAGGGCTTACCCAACCGTAAATAGGAGTGGGTTGAGGGTAGCAAGGTGTAAATCTGCCGGTGGGCACAGTCACGCTCCACGCGTGTGGCGGACCGGAATCCGCTCATCCAGGATCGCAGAGGGTGGTGCCACGCGACGCGACACCTGACAGCACACATCTTAAGGACACAATATATTACATGGGAAAACAACTGAACTGTACAAAGTAGTACACTACTCAGTTACAAACTACTATTTATGTTACACAGCGGAAGTCTACATTATACAACCCACGCCCGTCTATCTAGCAAAAGTCGGCTGCCCAGCCCTAGGGCAGCCAACACTGGCAGCACTCCTCAGCTCAACGTTGCGTGTACGGCTCCCACTAAGCTGTGGTCCCCGACGGAGGGTAACCCTCGCCGGTGGACTCGTAACCTGAGTCCATGGGTGGCTCCTCACCTGGAAAACACTTAAGCAGCAACCATGAGCACGATGGCTCAACAAGGCTTAACCGACTCACCTAAACATGAAACTCTACATGTAATGTACAATGAACCTGGGATGGTACAGTTGCAGCAAACGGACACGCCTACAAGTTCATCCTTAGTTCATCTTTTAGGCACAAGTTGACAGTTCATGAATCTGAAATTTAGTAAGCAATATTTGGTGGCACACATGTAGCAATACAATTATATCATAACAGCAATATTGAATCATCACATTTCATACATTAGCCTACGTCACGACTCAGTGACCAAGTGGTACTCTTCACCGTGAGGGACGGTGAATTGACTCTATATACACCTGCAGGGACACCCAAAGAGCACGTCACGTACGCCCACCCGTGGAGCTGCACAGCACGCTCACTCGATGCATACGGGACAACCTTTCACCCAACATCCCAAACGTCGCACCGATCGCACCGAAATGAGCAGGAGGTTCCCTACACGAAGCATCTCTCTATGCCCGTTAGAAGATTTCCACCTTGCTGCCCTCAGCCTACACCTATAAATCGGTGCGTTATGCCTCGACGCCCGGAGGTTTAGCTTACATCAGTTTATCGGGGCCCATATATCCGATATGCCTTTCGTACGTTCAAACTTGATCAGCGTGGGCCACACACGGATCGGTCCTCAATCGACACGGACAGGGCTGTGCATATAAGACTCCCTCTTGCTGCGCCCTAGCCCCTGCCAAGTCTCATTTTCATTACTAAGGTGATCTCACATCACTCGAACCAACCCCGTGTGTCCCAAGCCTAACTCGCGAGTAGATTCCAACTACTCGACTTGGACCGAAGTCCTATGAATCATTAAGCATAGCCTGTCTATTCGAGGTCTTAGACACTACCCTCACTCTTATGGAAAAATTATGGTCATGCAAGTGGGGTTCCATACATCCTACACCTAATGCACATACACACTTCACACTACGTATGTAAACAATGTAAAAAATTTATAAAAGGATTAATGAAAACCAGGGCTTGCCTTGTTGCTGCTGGTCAGTAGTTAGTTCTTCTTCCGGAAGGAGGAAGTCGAGTACTTCCGGAGCCTCCTCGCCTTCAGCGACTACACGTTAATGAAATACTACATGTTAATGGATATGCACATAAGTTTATGGTACTGCTTCTGCTACAAGTTCCAATAACAAGTTTTTAACAACTGGAACTCTGTTCAAGAATTTAAAATGAAACTGGGGCTATTGGTTTGGGTTTGGATCTAAGCACATGATTAAGTGCTAAATGGTTTTCCCCCTCTTCCATATTGATCAACTCAAGTGGTTAAACAGAACAGGGGTGATCCAGAGCTCCAATGGAGCTGAGAATTTTTGTATGAGTTCCTTGTCACAAGAAAACCCACTGGACCAAAACTTAGCACTTTTCATTGATTGGTGTGTTCAGAATAATTTTGTTAGCAAATAAGAAGGGAAGAATTAATTCTGAGGTAACACCCCAGTTCATGCCCAACTTAGTGAACTAAAATTTCAATTTTAGCTCCTAGAGTTTGCATGAATTTTCCTAATATTTTTGGAGCTAAGATCTGCCCAGAACTGAGTTTCCATGTTTTGGAAATTCTCTGAAAATGTTTCTGTATTCAAATGAACACAGCACCTTCAAATCTGAATTGCCCTGGTCAAATCAACTCCAAATGGTCTGAAACTTTTACAGGGTTCACTAACATCCTAAGGAATATTCTGGCAAAATTTGAGGATTTTTGGATGAAGCAAACTCCCTCTAAAATTCTTTTGCTGAAAAGTTTTAACGAATTTTCCAGAATTAAATAATGGGTTTCATACTAATTGGGTTTCATATTTGGATTGTACTCTACTAGAGGAATCCAACAAAATTTGTTTCATAATTTTTGGATTCTCCTACACCAAGTTGTGGCTCTCTAAAGTTTCAACTAGAACTGAAAATCCCAAAATGTTTAAATGTCTGCCAGGGGGCCCCACCTGGCAGGTCTTCTCCTTCCTCACGTCAAACAGGGGCCCGCGGTGGCGACCTCCGGCGAGCGTCGCCGGAACCGCTTTCCCGGCCATCTCCCGATCCCAGACTCGCCGTCCCGCCCTAACTTGCGACGCTGAACACGGCTCGGGGGTCGCCGGCGGCCGTAGCTCACCGGAACAGGGCGCCCGATGGTGGCAGCAGCTGTTAGGGTTCTGGCGTGGTCGGGAATGCGCTACACCGCATCAAAACGATCGGAAAATGATCGGAGAGCACCGCGGGAGCTCGAGGCTGTCGAAAATGGTCGCCAGACCCGTGAAAAGGTCAGCAACATAGAGCTCCACGGTGACCCGAGCTGTTATCCCATGGCGGCCCGAAAAACAACAAGAAACCGGTCATTTCTGGACCATATCACTTGATTCTTGGTCGAGGAGGGCCGCTAGGAAGTGAGGAAGGTGTGTGCAAGCTCAACCGAGCTGGGTTTGGATGGTGCAGCTAGAATTTTGGGGTAGACCGACCCCTACCCGTATGCACTTGCTTTCGGAAATCTTAGGAATTCTCTGCGCTCGGTCTATCAATTGCTATGGGGGTCGCAGCTACATGATCTGGAGGTGAAGGCGCACCTTTTTCGTGTAGAAATCAGGCGGTGAAAATGGCCGTGGCATGCTGTCTACAGAGAGCAACCTCGGTTTTCAGCCGGGTGGCCCCGGTCCTCGTCTGCGATCATCGATTTGTGGCTGAACGAAGCGCTAACGCTGCGAAGTAGTGGGGTGGTTAGCTAGAGCACGCACTGGTGCTCCCTTTTTGTGTTGGAGGCTCGGGCAAAGGCCGAGCAGGCGCTTGTGTACAGTGGGAATCGGAGGAGCGGCGCCGGTGTGCGAGCAGAGCCCGGGGCGCTTGCTAGTCGGGAGAAAGAAGGGAAACATGCTCGGCTCAGATGCGTGGGGAGCGGTCACGTAGAGGAGGGGCGACCCGTTGCCCGGTTGCCAGCGCGAGCGAAGAAGAACCAGGAGGTGGCTGGCCGAGGCGATCGGGCGCCGGTGTTGCCGTGCGCTGGCGCGCGGTTTCGGCCAAAGGAGAAAAGATCAGTGGGTAGACTTCTCGGTTAAGACTGCTGACATGTGGGCCTCCCCTCTAATTCCTTTTCCAATTTTTGTCATTTCTATTTTTGCTGAATATCTCCCCAGCTACTTACAATTTAATGTGAGACTTAGCCCCCAAGTTTTTGTTTGAATTTGAGTTCTCCCATTTTAATTTTGTTTGGCTGAATTTGCCTCATGTTTGAACTGAAATTCAAATTCAGTTTTGAATTCTTGCAAATTTTGGCTCTTAATAAAAATGAACTCCAATGGGAATGAAAATTGGTGGGCTTACTCAGAAAAATGCACTGAGTTTGGATATGAAGCTAACTTTTGAATTTGAGGGATCAAAGTTGCTGCAATTTGAATTTACATTCAAATTGGCCTCCTTTCAAATGCCTCCAAAATTGCCTCAAAAGTGTTGGGTTTGCATGAAACTTGACTTGAACCTTCCCAAGACCTTTCAAGTCCTAGGGGTGAGCTCAACCTCTCATGTTCATGTGTAGAAATCCTACTTTGTGAAAGTTAGGTCTTCCTCCCCTAATCACTCTTTTGATGGAGGTTACATGCTATTCACAATTTTTCACAATCTATCCACAACAAAAACTGTGGTGTTGTGAGGTGATGAAAAGTTTTCACAAGTCCCTTTTTCTTGGGCTTTTACAACGCGGGGACGTCCTGCCCGTTACGGATGGACCGGTTTGGCATTTGGGTTGCCTTTGAAAGGTTGTTGCATACAACAGAGTAGGAATGGGTGTGGAATCATGCTTCTGAAAGTGGGTGTATGTGACGTGTTATCCGGGTGTGTCTTGATTGCAATCACCGTCCATCGCGGTTATTTGAGTATCCGCTTGTTCATTGCGCTGTGACATAGTAAGAAGTGAAATAAGCAAACTGAATATGCTGCATTGAATTATAAATGACTTGAAACCTTGTATGCTGTAGTTATAGAGCTAATTAAGTTTATATTCCACTTTGGGCATCATCATATCGCAGGAAAGCGTTTCTTGTTTGATTTTGGACTTCCGATGTGAGGATTGCCTAAGGCTCGATAAACTGTTGCTATAAAACTGAAAGTAAGGATCAACATGTAGGCGTGTCTTTATTGCAAAGTCCTTCTTCCTATTTTACACATCCTTGCATGTAGGGTTCCATGCCTAAGGTTGTCGGTTAAGCCTTGTTGAGCCATCGTGCTCACGGTTGCAATATTTGAGCTGTGTGCAGGTGAGAGTTATGAGGAAGGTTCCGAGGATGAGGTGATGCCCCTGTGGGGGTACACGGCCGAGCTGGAGCCCTGCACGCCGCCGTGATCTCCGTTTCCATGCTGCTAGTGTGCAGTGTCCCCGGGCTGGACGGCTGCACTTTTGCGTAGATAGGATTAGAGCGTAGTGATGTATAATACTTCCGCTGTATAATTACGTTTTGTAAAAGACTTCCTCTGTTTTATATTAAATAAAAGTTTGTATGTTGTTCTTTATTCTTTTTGTGTGTGCTGTTGGGTGCCGCATCGCACGGCACCACCCTATGTGATCTTGGACTGGGTGAACCACGGGGTGGTCCCCACAATCAATTGTATGCCAAGCTCAGCAAGTGTCAGTTTTGGCTAAAGGAGATATCGTTCCTAGGCCGCATTATCTCCGAGGAGGGAGTATCGGTTGATCCCGGAAAAGTGGGAGATGTTCTGAAGTGGAACCAACCGCAAAACGTGAGGGATATTCGGAGTTTTCTTGGGATGGCTGGATACTACCGACGTTTCATCAAGGACTTCTCCAAGATAGCGAAGCCTATGACGGAGCTATTGATGAAGGGAAAGGCATTCCAGTGGACATCAGCGTGCGAAGAAAGCTTTGAGGAGCTCAAGAAAAGGCTAACCACAGTGCTGGTTTTGGTTTTGCCGGACGTAAGCAAGAGCTTTGACATATATTGTGACGCATCAAGACAAGGGCTTGGATGCGTCCTCATGCAAGAAGGACAAGTGGTAGCCAATGCCTCACGACAATTAAAGAAGCACGAGCTTAATTAACCTACACATGATTTGGAACTTGAAGCCGTGGTGCATGGATTGAATATTTGGAGACATTATATCCTTGGTCATCGATGTGAGATCTATACGGATCATAAAAGCCTCAAGTACATATTCACCCAAACGGATTTGAATTTGAGGCAACGTCGATGGTTGGAACTCATCAAGGATTAGGATGTTGGAATCAACTATCACCACGGAAAGGCCAATGTAGTAGCTGATGCATTGAGCTGGAAGGGAGCATGTCACCATCTCACGTTTCAGGAGCTACCACCCAAGCTACGAAAGGAGTTCAAACGGTAACAGCTCAGGTTCTTAAACAAGATGGAACTGATGGAACTCCTCTCTTCATTGGAACAAGATATAAGAGATGGCCAAGCAACGGATGAGATCAAAGAAATCAAGGAAAGGATCCAATAAGGCATAGAAAAGGACTTCAAGGAAGACGAGAAGGGTACGCTTTGGTTAGGGGATAGGATTTGTGTGCCTAACACGAAGCACATCCGCGACATGATATTAAAGGAGGCACATGACTCACCTTATTCCATACATCCCAGAAGTACCAATATGTACAAGGACCTAAAGACTTGTTATTTGTGGGATGGTATGAAGAGGGACATAGTTGAATATGTTGCCCTATGCGACACATGCCAACGGGTGAAGGCCGAACATCAAAGAACCGCTGGACTGTTGCAACCCTTAAAGGTACCCGAGTGGAAGTGGGAAGACATCAGTATGGATTTCATGGTCGGATTACCACGTACTTGATCGGGTTATGACTCAATCTGGGTTATCATGGACCGAATGACGAAGACAGCTCATTTTCTTCCTGTTAAGACCTTGTACAGCGTTACACAACTAGCTGAGCTGTACATGGAGCAAATCATGTGCCGCCATGGAGTCTCGAAGAGGATAGTCTCAGATCGGGGTTCTCAGTTTACCTCTAGGTTTTAGTGGAAGCTGCAGAAAGCTATGGGTACACGATTAGATTTTAGCTCCGCATACCACCCACAGACCGATGGACAAACCGCAATGACAAACCAAATTTCGGAAGACATGTTGAGAGCTTGCGCCTTGAAACATGGGCATAGTTGGGATAGGAGCTTGCCGTATGCCAAATTCTCCTATAACAACAGCTATCAAGCTAGCTTGAAGATGTCACCTTTCGAAGCATTGTACGGTAGACAGTGTAGAACACCGCTGTTTTGGAACGAGACCGAAGAGAACCAAGTGTTCGGACCCGAAGTGCTTCAAGAAACTGAGAAGCAAGTCCAAACAATACGGGAGAACTTGAAAGCTGCTCAGTCACGACAGAAAGGCTATGCGGACAATAGGCGAAGGATATTGACTTCCGAAGTAGGAGACTTCGTATACCTTAAGGTATCGCCTATCCGAGGCCAACGACGTTTTAACGTCAAAGGCAAGCTAGCACCTCGCTATATCGGGCCATTTAAGATTTTGGACAAGCGAGGAGAAGTAGCCTATCAACTAGAGCTCCCGATGCACCTCTCCGACGTGCATGACGTGTTTCACATATCCCAGCTCAAGAAGTGCTTGAAAGTGCTGCAAGAGCAAGTACCAATAGAAGAGCTCAAACTTCAAGAGGATCTGACCTTTGCAGAGCACCCTGTCCGAATTTTGGACGTAAAGGAAAGGGTCACAAGGAACAAAGTGATCCGTTGGTGCAAGGTACAATGGAGCCATCACACGGAAGCTGAAGCTACATGGTAGCGTGAAGAAGACATCAAGACAGAATTTCCTCATCTATTCTCCACTATCGAATCTCAAGGGCGAGATTCAATTTAAGGGGGGTAGATTTGTGACACCCTCAATTTCAAAATCATGTGTGCATTCATATTTCATATAGAGAAACATTTTAAAATAAGTTGAAACAGAGAAAGAATAAAAAAGATAGCCAAAAAGAGCCAATTCCAGTTCGCCTATAGCGCCGTAGACATTTCCCGCGGCCGCTGGTCACGTGGCGTGCTCGGAGCTCATCCCCGCAAAGGGGGAGAGGTCCGCCGCTAAACTTGCTACGTGGCAGGCTCGGGGCTCGTCTCTGCGGAAGGGGCGAGGTCTGACCCCGTGGGACACATGTTGCCCCTGGAGCTAGCCTCTGCGGAGGAGCGAGGCCAGCCATGTAACACCCCAAAATTTTGATTCAAAACACTAAACCATGTTCAGAGGGGAATTTAAAAATTTTTGGACGTGTTGCATGTTTTGCAAAAATTCAAATTCAAACTGGAATTCAAATTATACTCAAAACAGAAAAGAAATGGAAAAAGAAAAAGAGAAACGGGAAAAAAAACCGGCCAGTGGGCCGAAACCCGCCAGCCGGCCCAGCTTCCCCGCGCCAGCCCGCCCCCGCGCGCGCCGCGCTGCCTCTCACAGACGGGTGGGACCCGCCTGTCATCCCTAACCCCGCGACCCCGGACTTTTCCCCCGAGCGCGCGCGATCTTAACCGATCGGAAAACCCGTCCAGCCGCCCGAATTCTGGTCCCAGAGGACTCCAAATCGATCACAACAGACCCACCGCCCTCCCCCGGCTATAAAAACCCCAGCCCCGATCGGTTTTTCCCACGCGATCGCCGATTTTCACTCCGGTGAGCACCGAGACTTCGCCGGTGAATTCTGGCCGATCTAAGCTCGGAAACTCTGATCTAACTCGCTGGTTTTGATCCACCGCCTCCGGGGAACTTTGCAGGTGCAGAAAACCCGAAGACTTACGGTGTAAACCCAGCGCCGACGAGCTTCGCCGTGGTTTTGCCTCGGACCTCGCCGCCGATCACTTTCTAGGACCCCCGAGCTCGAGAAAACCCACAAGGTGAGATCCCTGACCTCCCCTCTACCGATCTAGGCCATAAGATCACAGTTCTAGGCTGAATTCTCGAGGATCCGAAACTTTCCGGCGAGATTGCCGCTTCCCGCCGCCGTGCGCCGCCGGCAGCGCCGCCCGCTCTCGATCAGAGCGACGTGGCCGCTTGTGCGCCGTTTATTTTAAATCGCACGGTAGGGTTTAAAACCCCGCGTACCGGTTCGATGTTATAATCTCAGCCGTCGGTTTAAAATCGAACGGTCCACGTCAACCCCGCATTATAAAGACTGGAATTCTTACGTGCTACCCCCTGGGGTTCTCTGGAAATAAGAGCTAGCCCCGGAAACTTCTGATCTAGCCCCTGGAACTCCAGAAAATCATGTAAATTCATTTAAAAATCAGTTTTAGCCCCTGGACTTAATAAAAATTAGGAAAAACACCTCTGATAAGTGTAGCTTGACCCCTGGAAATTATGAAAATAATATTATAGACCCTGTAATGGGGTGAATTCATTATTTTAGCCCTGTTTAGTATTAAATTTAGAAAATTGAATATGTAACTAGTGTTTAAAAATTAAAAAGGGGGACAAGCATAATTGTCAAAATTAATTAAAAACTTTCTCAGTACTTAGAAAACTTTGGAGTGAGATAAAAATCTATTTTTGGGCTGAAATGAATCTGTTTCATTTATTATTCACATTTATTAGTATAGGGACACATTTTTAAGTAAAGAATAGTTATAGAAAAATAGGGAAAATAATTATGAAATAATCTACATCAGAAGCCAAGGTCAAAACATGTTATTAAATTATTTAGGACCAGAACCTATTCTGTTTAGATGATGTGTATTACTAATTTCATAATAAAATACACATTTATGCATAGGAGAATAAATCTGAAAATATAGCAACTAGCAAATGATAAATGGAGTTTCTAAAATCCAAAGAATTCAGTTTAGGGTTGGTAGAAATTCTGAAGGCACATATGGGGAAGAATAATACTTTTCATACACACTTGGTAGTAAAAAGGTGAAGTAGTTGAATATAAGAAATTTATTGGAAACCCATATAAATAGTATGTAAGTATAAAGGTGGACACAAAAGTAGGAATCATATACACATGGTTAAAAGTGCATGAAAGCCAAAACTCAACACACATAAAGTAACCACAACACATATAATGGTGAATGAAATTCATAAATATGAATGTGTGGTTTGTATGAAGTAGAAGTGTGAACTATGTCTTATGATTGTTGTTTTTCTTTTGCTATGTGTGATGGTATGAAGTAGAACCTGTTCAAGAGCAAGTTATTTCTTTCCAAGATCAGGACTACCCAATTCAAGAGCAGCAAGAAGGAGGCAAGTGTCCTTGACCACTTTGATCCTATGCTAGGATGTGTAGATAGAATTATTTGCATTGTCAAATGAAATATGAAACTCATGCTAGGAAAGTTTCCCTAGAATTGCATTACCTTGTTTCCTTGTAGCTTGGGTTGGGATTTATTTTGTCATGTCATTTATTTACATGCATATGCTTAGCCATGCTTAGAATGGGATATTTGGGATATGAGAGCATCAGTTTATTATACCATACTCTTGAATGAGACATTGTGAGTTATGTAGAGGTAGGGATCAAGGCAAGTTGGATGTTTTGGTTGTGTGCTGGGTGCACGAGACTTGGGTTTGTGTTTAGTACTTGCCTGGATCCTAAGGACCGGTTCATGGAGCATGTAACCCGGCTTTACAGTGCCAACCACATGCTGAGATGGGGCAGCTTGGCCAATTAATTAGGTGTATCCCTGGCGTAGTATGGGTGTGTTGGAGGGTGCGGGGAGTAGGTGTCAGCTGGACTACCATATGAACCGCAAGGCTCGAGAGGGGGCCACTGCAGCGGGGTTGGAGCCTCTTGTATGCTGTTAGGGGTGAAACCTCAGTGGGCCCACGCTCGTCGGGAATCCCTTTGTAAAGGCTTCGTAGTGATCTCCTGGCTACACACCTGGGAAGTGTGAATGTGGATCGTAGCCACTGGCATAATGGAGGTTCTTTTAGTCCACCTGGCAACGGGGGATGAAATCACTACTTGTGGATACAGTGGTACAAACTCTGCAGAGTCAAAACTGTCTTGACAGCCGTGCTCACGGTTAAGAGCGGCCTGGACTTATTCATGATTAGAGGATTGATGGTTTTGAAAGTTAAGCGGGGAGCTTAACATTGGAAATGATGTTATGGTTATTGGATTATGATAATGGGTTGGGAGATTGGGACCATTTCACCTGTGTAGTAATGTAGGTGCTTAATAAGCTAAGGTGATAGGTATTAATTGCATAGTGCTTTAACCATGAGTTCAACCTCTCCTTGTTCTAGCCATACATGATATAATTTTCCCACACTTGCTGAGTACCCTTGGTACTCAACCTTGCATATTTGTTGGTTTATATTGCTGCTCAGGTCAAGATAATGAGGTGGTGTATAATGACCAAGATTTTGGACCCGAGGAAGGCTTTTAGGTTCATGAAGACCCCTGGGCAACGCCTGTGATGGAGCCCTAAAGAATAATATTCCGCTGCTAGTTTATTTACTTGTGATAAACTTATTATTGTCCATCGAGACATTTACTATGTAAGACTTACTTATATTCGACACCTGGCTTGTAATAAATGATGCTTCACTATTTGTCATCACATGTATGAGAAAATGATCCTGGCATACATGTGATATTCACATGGTTGTTTCTTCGGAAAAACCGGGTGTGACAAGCCAGCAGGACACGTGTCGCTCTCGGAGCTCGTCTCTGAGAGGTCCGACGCACGGGACACATGTCACTCTCGGAGCTCACCTCTGGGAGGTCCGGTCCTACTGGACATGTGTCACCTCTGGAGCTCGCCTCTGGGAGGTCTGATGTAAGGGCCTAAGTTTTTGGCACATACTCAAAGTGTTCATTACACCCCACACACACTTCATTTGAAGAAAGTTGATGAACACATTTGAAGAGCAAGTAACCACCATCAACATGATCATTAGAGAACAAACTCACACAATGCAAAAGTGGCATCTCCCACATGCATCATCTAGGGGATGGACATATGAAAAACTCCTACACCTTGCTAGGAATGTAAATGCCAAGTTTCACCCAAATTCAAAACCTCTTTGAAGTCCTTTTGGGTATAGCTAGAAAGAGGGTGGTTTGAACTCAAATTCAAATTCAAACTGTTTTCATCCCATGAATTCAAAAGTGGGAGGCATATTCTTACTCAGTACATTTTTGTGAGCTCACACACCAATTTTCACTCCATTTGGAGTTGATTTTGACATGAGCTAAGTTTAGCAAATTCAAACCTTATTTGAATTTCAAACTGCTTATGTGCTGAAATTTAGTCAAACACAAACCAATTTGAATTCTATCCCATTCAAATGGCTTAGGGGTAGATAATTCAAATCCCCATGGGTATAAGTGGGATTACTGTTTATAACAGTGAGAGGGAGTTAATTTCAGAGGTTATAAAGGAGGTGGGACCCACATGTCAGCCACTGAAACAAATTCAACCGACTGAAACCTCAGCACTCGGGTTACCGTGCTTCCTCCGAGTGCGCCACCCAGGGAAGCCGTGCGCCACCAGATGCTTGCCCACGCGCGAGCACCGGGGTCGGTTCTGATCCCCTTCTTAAGCTGCTCCACGCCCTCTGCCGAAGAAAACGTCGGTTGCTTCTTCTCCTCACGTGTCGAAGCTCTCTTCCCTCCACTACCTCGGCTCGATTGCGAATCCGGCTGAATCGACCGCGCCATCACTCCCCAAGCTGCTAAACCGCACCCTAAGCTCCACACACACCTCCCCGACCCGGAAACGAGCGAGTTCCGGCCTTCGATGCCCGAGAATGACCGCCACAGCGGCGACCAAGCTTCAGCCGACAATTGGGTGCTCGTTGACAGCCCTCCACAGGGGTTCTCACGGTCAAGCGATCAAGGCCACGGGAGCGCACTGTGTTGGTGCTGCTCTCAACCAAGTCTCAATCCACGCCGTGAAGCATCGGCGGTGAATTTCAAGTTTTTCACTCCGGCGAGTTCTACCGAGCGGCCGGTACGGTTTCTTCAAATTCTTCCTCTCTGATCCTCCATAGGTCGTCAAACTCTGCACATAGGCACTGGACTAGCAGCGATCATATTTACTTTAGGATCCGTCGCATGAAAACACCTCGGAGCAACGTATTCCGAGCTTTACCTAGCATGTTCTTCGCGGAACCAATCGGACGCACGATGCCGAGCTAGTTGCCGTAGTTTCCGAGCTAATCCATGGCCTTTCCGAGCTTTGCGATCACCCACTGGTGCTGTAGAGCTAGTCGGTCCAGGTTTTGGCGGGCTAGGGACCCCGACCAACGCTGCCGAACTTCAACCGAGGCCGCCACACGTCGTCGGCCGTCTTCCGATCATCGGCAGCCCCAGAACACCTCACCATCGTGTTCCTCGGTGTCGCATACGCGCTGGCGGCGATATATAGCACGTACGGTGACCGGGACCGGCGAACCGGTGAGCAGCAGATCGCTCCGGCGAGCTGAGCGCGCGGACGCGCGAAAATCAGCCGGAGGAAGAAGAAGCCGGTGGGTCCCGGCTGTCAGCGGCAGATATTTTAAAACTGGGATCTGCTGTGTCCTTGATAGGGTGTGGCTGCACGCAAAGGACTCAGTAGCCACGTGTGTCAACCGATGAGGAGCTGACAAGTAGCCCCGGGTCCCAGGCGCAGTGATTTGAACTTTTCCCGATTTTCAGATTTCATTCAAACTTCAAATCCTCATAATGTGGGCTAGGAAGCTCCAAATCGAGTGAACCAAAATTTGTTGGATTCATCTATCTGAGTACCTTCCAGCAAATCAAGTTTCATTTTATGAAAATCCCTATTTCTCCAGAATTAATTCTCCAAAATTTAAACTGTTTAGAATTTTAACTGGAGAACCCTTTGGAGGAAAATTCTGAAATTTTGCTAGGATGTTCACCAAAATATCCCTGAGCTAGCATAAAAATTTCAGTTCCATTTGAGCTCATTTGATCCATCTAATGGGGTGATTAATAAAACTGTTCCAGAGAAAATGGCATGGCTTGCTCCATGAATGTTCCTAGAACACCCTAAAAGCTCCAATTAAGGTCAAGTACATAATTATTCGTGGAGAGCTCAAATGAGCTTTGCTGCAACTAAAACTTGGCCAAGTCTCTGTTTAGGTTGTAACAAAACCACAATAAAAATTTCAGAGTCATTTGGTCTGTCTAGTGAAACTTATAATCTTCACAATTTTAAATTCAATTCAAATGCATATAAATTGACACATATTTATATTTCTCATATGTAGTCGCTAAGGTTGAGAAGAAACCTGAAGTCTTAGACTTCGTTACTGCGGAAGAGCAGCTAGCCTACGACCAAGAGCAGCAAGACAAGCTCCGGTTTGCATTAACCATTTTATAAATTTTTATTGTTTTGAGAACTAACTTTGAGTACCATTTCATCATGCATTCGAGTCTTGTTTGAAAACCCAAATGCATAGCCAAGAAAACCATGGGTTGGGATTAGGATTGAAACCCCGTTTAGCTACTGCAATGCTAAGATAGTGTAGGATTCGGTACAAATCGAGTAGTTGGAACTACTCGCGAGGATAGGCTAGGGGCACTCGACTCGGGTAAAGATAGCAAATGAAACAAATGGCAAGAAAATGAGACCGAGCGGAGAGTAAGGGCAGCAGGACTTTGGGGCCTTGGTGCTATAGCTCCGCTTGCGTCGATTGAGGACCAAGCCGTGTGCAGGCCTATTGAACAAGCTAGAACAGTACTGAAGACCTACCGGCTATATGGGAACCGGGAAACCGATGTAACTCGGGTAGCTGGATGTTGAGGCATAGCTGGTCGTTCAGAGGGTAGGTTGAGAGCTCGAGGTGTAAATCGGCTGGCGGCACTGAGATGTGCATGCAGAAACCTCTTGCTCGGGACGATTGGACCGGTTCAACATTTAGCTGACGGGTGAAAGGTGGTTGCATACAGCGTCCGTGATGGTTGCTTTATTCAACATCGAGTACGGGCTGTGACACCCTCAATTCTGTGGAAAACCACGGAACCGGGAACTGATGCATATGTGTGCCCAGGATGTTCGTCACACATATACATATCATCTACAAACTAAATTTCAGAATATATATAACCACGAATAACAGAGTTTATTACAATGTCTCATGAGTCTTGGACTCATGCTCACAGCGGAAATCTTAATCTAACAGCGGAAGACTTTATTCTAGCAGCGGAAGTCTTCTAACTAATGCAGAAGCAATCTAACTAATGCGGAATCAATTCTAAGCAGCAGTGGCTCCATCTCTACTCCGTCCCACAGGCAAGGTTGAGGACAGATTACAAGCCTAATGCTCCACTTGATCTTTATAGTAATCTTCTCCTGTTGCTGATGATGAAATAATAATGCAAGTTTGAGTACAATGATGTACTTAGCAAGTCCGGGAAAAATATGATATGTAGCTCACAACAAGGTAGGTATAAAAAGGCTCATTGCAGAAAGCAAAGTTATTTATCAAAACCATGATAAAAGCAGCAACTTATCTTTAAGCGAGTGTAATCCCAACATGTACTAAAATACCAATCATACCTCCATTATGTTCATTACCTTCCATGTCCCAACCAGGCATTAATCAACCTCATTCTTGCTCACGAATTCCTTCTCGTATCCGCTACCATCTCACGAATACCATCTCGTATTCGCTACCATTTCATCTCATAAACAATTTCGTCTTACACCATCCAACCTCGTTGCCATGACTCAACAGTCATGCAACCCATCTTATCACCCGGACTTAACAGTCCCGAAAACATAACCAAAACAAAACCATAACCAAAACCATACCCAATAACCATATTCAATAACCATCCCAACTAATCATGGAAGTTGGCCAGGCGCTCATGACCGTAAGCTCGGCTATCATGATAGTTTTAGACTCTGCAGAGTTTGCACCTCTTTACCCAAAAGTTTGTGATTTCGTCACCCGTCGGCGACTGCAGAACCTCCATTATACCAGTACACAACCATTGGTGTATGGCCAAGAGATCACAAAATAGCCTTTACAAAGGGGCTACTAGATGTATGGACTCACTATGGTTTCACCGGAAGGCTAGAATCCCAATTCTCCCACCCACGGGCCCCCTCTTGTGCCATGCAGTTCCCAGGGAAGTCCTCACTCGACTCCCATTCCCCGCGCCTTCCACGTTCCATAACAATCTATCAACTTACTGTAACACCCCAAAACCTGTTAACGGGGGAATTTAAAAATTTTTTTGGACGTATTGCATGTGGTGCAGAAATTCAAATTCAAATTGGAGTTCAAATTCAAATCAAAACAGAAAAGAAAAGGAAAAAGAAAAAGAAAAACCCCACCGGCCAGTGGGCCGAAATCCACCAGCCGGCCCAATCTCCCCGCGCCAGCCCCAAACCCATGCCCCTCTCTCCCTCTCACTGACACGCGGGGCCCGCGTGTCATCTCCTACCTCCCGCTCGCGCCAACTGACCGGACTCCTCCCCGCGCCCGATCGCAACCAACTCCGGAAACCCGCGTCCCCAGCCCGACTCCCGGTCCCGGACGACTCCAACTCGATCCCAACAGACCCCCCCGCCTATATAAACGTCGACATCGCCCTGTTTTCCCCCACGATCGGCTGTTTTTCCTCCCGGTGAGAACCGAAGCTTCTCCCGCCATTTTCCTTCGATCCTAGCTCGGATTTCCTGATCTAACGCGCTGATCATGTTCCACCGCCTCCGGGAAATCTCGCTGGTGAAGGAAATCCGGTGTTTTGCGCTCTAGACACAGCTCCGACGAGCACCGCCATGTTTTCACCTCGGACCTCACCGCCGACTGCCTTCCAGGGCCTCCGAGCTCAAGAAAAACCCCGAGGTGAGATCCCCAACCTCCCCTCTACCGTTCTATGCCATGAAATTCAAGTTTTAGGAAGTATAGACGAAAATCCAAAGATCTCCGGCGAGATCGCCGCCGTGCGCCGCTGGGCAGCGCGGGCTGGCTCCGGCAAGGGCGATGTGGCCCCTTGTGCGCCGTCTATTTTAAAATCGCACGGTAGAATCAAAACCCGCGCGCACCAGTTCGGCGATCTAATCTGAGCCGTCTATTTTAAATCGGACGGTCCACATCAGCCCCGCGTTATAAAGGCCGGGATTCTTACGCGCTACCCCCTGGGGATCTCGGAAAACACGAGCTAGCCCCGGAAACTTCTGATCTAGCCCCTGGAACTTCAGAAATTCGTGTAAATTCATTTAAAAATCAGTTTTAGCCCCTGGACCTAATAAAAATTAGGAAAACCCCTCTGTTATGTCTAGTTAGACCCCTGGAAATTTATGAAATAATAAATTAGACCCTGTAGTAGGGTGGATTTACCTTTTTGACCCTATATGACATTAAATTCAGAAATTTGAATATGTGATTAGGATTTAAATTTAAAGTTGAGGCAAACACATTGCAAATTCAAATTTAAACTCTCCTAGCACATGGAAAACTTTAGAATGAGTTAAAAATAGATTTTTAAGCTGAAATGAATCTGTATAATTGATTGTTCACATTTATTAGTTATAGGGACACATTTTTAGGTTAGGAAATAATTCTGAAAATTGGTAAAATAAATTTAAATTTGTTCACATCAGAGGAGAAGTTCAAAAATATATTATTTAATATTTTAGATCAGAACCTATTCTGTTTAGATGATATGCCCTAATATTTATTATTAAAACACACTTTTAGGCATAGGAAATAAATCTGAAAAATAAAGGAAAATGGGTATGCTTAATTAGAAAATCATAGATGAAGTCTCTAACTCCAAAATCTTCATTTTAGGATTTGGTAGAAGATCTGAAAACCAATTTGGAGTAGGAAATTACCTTTCATGCAAACTTGGTAGCTAAGAAGTGTATTAATTGAATATAAAGAATTTGTTGAAATTGGAAATTCATATATAGTGTGCAAACAGAAATCTGAATATAAAAGTTAGAAATCATATACATATGTTTAAAAGTGCATGTAGGCTAAAAATCAGCACATCTAGAGTAACCACAACACTTAGAAATGTGAATGACTATCATATGTATGTATGTGTGGGTTGTATGAAGTGAAAGTGTGAACTATGTCTTATGTATTGTTGTTTTCTTTTGCTATGTGTATTGGCATGAGTAGAACCTGCCCCAGAGCAAGTTCTTCCCTTCCAAGACCAAGACTTTCCATTCCCAGAGCAGCAGGAAGAAGGCAAGTGTCCTTGACCACTTTGATCCTATGCTAGGATGAGTAGATAGAATTATTTGCATTGTCAATTGAAATATGAAACCCATGCTAGGAAGTTTCCCTAGAATTGCATTACCTTGTTTCCTTGTAGCTTGGGTTGGGATTTATTTTATTATGTCATTTATTTATATGCTTATGCTTAGCCATGCTTATAATGGGATAATTGGGATATGAGATCATCAATTTATTTACCTTACTCTTGAATGAGATATTATGAGTTATGTAGAGGTAGGGATCGAGGCAAGTTGGATGATTTGGTTGGTGCTGGGTGCACGAGACTTGGGTTTGTGTTTAGTACTTGCCTGGATCCTAAGGACCGGTTCATGGAGCATGTAACCTGGCTTTACCGTGCCAACCACATGCTGAGATGGGGCAGCTTGGCCAGTTAATTAGGTGTATCCCCGGCGTAGTATGGGTGTGTTGGATGGTGCGGGGAGTAGGTGTCAGTTGGACTACCGTATGAACCGCAAGGCTCAAGAGGGGGCCACTGCAGCGGGGTTGGAGCATCTTGTATGCTGTTAGGGGTGAAACCGCAGTGGGCTCACGCTCGTCGGGAATCCCTTTGTAAAGGCTTCGTAGTGATCTCCTGGATACACACCTGGGAAGTGTGAATGTGGTTCGCAGCCACTGGCATAATGGAGGTTCTTTTAGTCCACCAGGCAACGGGGGATGAAATCACTACATGTGGGTACAGTGGTGCAAACTCTGCAGAGTAAAAACTGTCATGACAGCCGTGCTCACAGTCAAGAGCGGCTTGGACTTATTCATGATTAGAGGATGATGACTTTGGAAGTTGTGGATGTTAAGCGGGGAGCTTAACATTGGAAATGATGTTATGGTTACTTGATATTGATGATAGGTTGGGAGTTTGGGATCCATTTCACCTGTGTAGTAATGTAGGTGCTTAATAAGCTAAGGTGATAGGTAATAATTGCGTAGTGCTTTAACCATGAGTTCAACCTCTCCTTGCTCTAGCCATGCATGACATAACTTTCCCACACTTGCTGAGTACCAACGGTACTCAAACTTGCATATTTGTTGGTTTAAATTGCTGCTCAGGTCAAGGGGATGATGTGGTGTTCAATTACCAAGACTTCGGACCCGAAGAAGGATTTTAGGTTCATGGAGTCCCCCGGGCAACGCCTGTGACGGAGACCACAAGATTTATATTCCGCTGTTGTTTTATTTACAAGTTATGAACTTATTATCGTCCATCGAGACGTATGCTATGTAAGACTTATTTATATTCGAACACCTGGCTTGTAATATGATGATGCTTCACTATTTGTCGTCACATGTATGAGAAAATGATCCTGGCATACATGTGATATTCACTCGGTTGTTCTTCGGAGAAACCGGGTGTGACAGAAGTGGTATCAGAGCCAAGGTAGCCCGTAAGAACGTGGACCTAGGTAGAAATGGACGTATTTAAGGACCCTATTTTCTTAAAAACTATTTTACAAAGGTGTTGGTTGGAAGTGTTATTTAAAGAGGGTCACTTTATTCATCTTGCCCCAACTTCTATTCAAAATACAATTTTTGCTTAACTCTTATCTAACTTAATTTTAAATGCTTTATGTTTTAGACGGTTCGCATGATCCGCACCGCCCGCAAGTCCACCGGAGGGAAAGTTCCTGTAGTTGCCTTGCCTTGAGAGAGGAGAACCGTCCGGTGACGTACCACTCCTACGGGTTGGCAGTAGGAGGCTTTTTGCGCCGTCTACGGCGTATGCTCCACGCTGCCGGCAATACGGGCAAGCTAATCATACACTACAGCTCCACCCGGACCATCTGTGAGAAGCGGGAAGAATGGAGTTCAGAAATGAGGATTATCCATGAAAATCAGCTGCTCAAGATCCACCACTCTCCAGCTTGTCGAGCGACACAGGTCGATGCCGAGAAGGATGTCACCTGGGAGGCCATCACCTGCCAGAGTTACATCTACCATCGCCACCTAGACAAGACGGAGTACATGTATGTCCTCCAACGTGAGAGTGGTACCGTGGAGTACAAGTACCCGCCAGTGCAGCAGGGGACTTCCCATGAGCACATGGACCTGTGCTTGGAGGATGCTGCTATGCTCAGCACTCGACTGCAGGAGTGTCAGCAGGAGCTTCAGGATGTTCATGACACCCTGAAGGAGATTGAGGCGTTGCTTCGAGCCAGCTTGAGGGCGAGAGAAAGAGGAGATGGGAATGAACTGTGTGTCACCGTGAATGACACATGGACTCCTTACTCCCCAGACCGCCGGGTGAGCAGGCCTCGCCGCACTTCTCCACCAGCAACTTCCCCACCCAAAGCGGAGTTAGAGGGCAGCCGCAATAATGAGGAAGATCCCGAGGAGCCAGCTCAGTGATACGAGTCGTGTAGAGTCCTTTCCCTTAGTTCAACAGGTTACCGAGTAGTCGAATCAATACCTTAGTTAATGGTGTGTTAATGTTTGGTGTGTGACGTGAGTTGTGGAAGCCATGGGCAACTGTCCACAATCTCGTCTTTAGGTTGTTTTACTTTGATGTGTGAACCCCTATGAATTAAGAGTGCATTCATTTTCACGTGAGACGTGAAACCCTCAGAGTGTGAATATATAATAAGGTCTCAAAAGTTTAAGTTTAAACAAGCAAATTTGGGAAGTTAATGCATAATGCTTTAAATTAACAACTGGTTGATAATGTAGATGGCCGGAAGAGGAAAGGGTCGTGGTGCCAACCCCGCCAACAACAACGATGAGACCGGCAACCCTCATCTTTCTGGAGGACAAGACAGGGGTGGTCGCCGTGAAGGAGCTGATCCCATCCACCAAATGCTTGAAAATCAGAATCAGCTCATCCAGAGTTTAACTCAAGTGGTGGCCAACTTGCACCTAGCTCCACCTCCACAAGCTGCACCACGCCAACCAAGGTTGAGTGAGTTTCTGGGGACTCAACCTCCAAAGTTTGCTAGTGCTGCTGAACCTCTGGAGGCAGATGACTGACTAAAGACCATTGAGAGCAAAATGAGGATCATACAATGCAAAGGGTATGAGAGGGTGCTGTTTGCCTATCACCAATTGCATGGACCTGCTGCTGATTGGTGGACCGCTTACGTAGCAGCCCATCATGACCCTGAGAACATTACTTGGGAAGAGTTCAAGCGCAGTTTCCGCAACCATTACATACCAAGGGGTGAACTCAAAAACAAAAGGAAGGAGTTCTTGGGACTGCAGCAAGGAAACATGACTGTGAGGGAATACCTCACTAAGTTCACCCAACTATCCCGTTATGCACCACGGGACATCGAAACTGATGAGCAGAAACAGGACTGCTTTGTGGAAGGACTTACTGCGGAGATGCAATGTGCAATGTCCTCCAACGAGTATGGAAGCTTCCAAAAGATGGTATACAGAGCATTTGTTGTGGAGAGGAAGCTGAAGGCCTTGGAAAATGAAGACAAGAGGAAGGCGGGATGGTCACACCAAGCCTCGGGTAGCAACACACGCCCACGACTGATGCAGCCACCCGCAGGGCAGACGAGTCGTGCTGTGGTACCCTACTCAGCACCGAGAGGGTACAACCCAAATTTCAGGCCTCCGTCAGCACCAGCACAGCCCCAACGTCAGTTGGTACAGCAGCCTCGCCCCACATATCAACCTCGACCAGCAGTGCAAGGACCACAGAACAAACCCCAAGACAACAAAGGCTAGACACCTAAGGTTTGGGTGCAATGCTTCAACTGCGGTGAAGTGGGGCACTACGCCCATAAGTGCCCAAAGAAGAAGCCCATGCCGCCACCACAGCAAATGTGATGCGAGGACGTGTGAACCATGTGACCATGGAGGAAGCGCAAGAGGCACCTGACGTGGTAATTGGTAAGTTTCCTGCCAATTTACACATTGCAACCCTGTTGTTTGGTTCTGGTGCTACCCACTCGTTCATTGCTCAAGGGTTTGTTAAGAAGCATGATCTAGCAACAATTCAAATGGACCATATGCTAGCAGTAAACTCTCCAGGGGGAGAGATAAGGACAAGACAAGTGTGTCACAAGGTGAATCTAGACATTAATGGGGTAGTATTTACTGCCAACCTCATAGTGATAGATTCACAAGGGAAAGATATTATTTTGGGTATGGATTGGTTCACCAAACATAAAGGAATCATCCATTGTTCGACAAGAACGGTGGAACTAACATACCCTAGGGGCACAAGAGTAATGTTCATAACCATACAAGAGCCTAGGAGGGACATTAAACTCAATCAAGTTGAGGTGGAAGTGGAGGAGATCAGGATCATCAGGGAATATCCAGATGTTTTTCCAGAGGAGTTGCCAGGTATGCCCCCCGATCGTGAAGTGGAATTCGCGATTGAGCTAGTTCCTGGAACAGCTCCGATATATAAGAGACACTATCGTATGGACTCCAAACAGCTGGAAGAACTCAAGGAACATTTGAGAAAATTGACAGAGAAGGGGTACATTCATCCTATTTCCTCACCATGGGGAGCTCCAGTGATAGTTGTTCCCAAGAAGGACGGAACCCAAAGGTTATGCGTAGACTACCGTGCGTTGAATGAAGTAACCATCAAGAACAAGTACACATTACCCCGCATTGAAGACTTGTTTTATCAATTGAGGGGAGCTTGTGTGTTCTCGAAAATTGATCTCAAATCGGGATACCACCAACTTAAGATATGGCAAACTGATATTCCAAAGACAGCTTTCGTATCTCAGTACGGACTGTATGAATACACCGTCATGCCTTTCGGGCTAACTAATGCCCCGGCATACTTCATGTATCTCATGAACAAGGTATTCATGGAATATCTGGACAAATTTGTGGTGGTTTTTATTGATGACATTCTCGTCTTTTCCAAAGATGAAGAAGAACATGAGAGGCATTTAAGGTTGGTGTTGCAAAAGCTGAGAGGACACCAACTATATGCCAAGCTGAGCAAGTGTGAATTTTGGTTGAAGAGAGTTCCCTTCTTAGGACATATAATCTCGGAGGGAGGAACCTCCGTAGATCCCACCAAGATCGAGGATGTAGAGAAGTGGAAGACCCCTGAGAATGGCGGGGAAGTTCGAAGCTTCTTAGGATTGGTTGGGTATTATTGACGGTTTATCGAGGGATTCTCCAAGATTTCGATACCCCTCACCAAATTGTTGGAGAAGGGAATCACATTCACATGGACACCGCAGCGAGATGAGTTTTGAAGAGCTGAAGAAAATATTGACAACAGCCCCAGTGCTAGTTATGCCAGATATGCAGAAGAACTTTTCGGTGTACTGCGATGCCTCTGGAAACGGGTTGGGATGTGTTCTCATGCAAGAGGGGCATGTCGTGGCTTATGCGTCCCGGTATCTCCGGAAGCACGAGAAGAACTATCCTACGCATGACCTAGAGCTAGCCGCAGTGGTACACGCGTTAAAGATTTGGCGGCATTACTTGATGGGGAAGAGGACAGAGATATATACAGATCATAAGAGCTTAAAGTATATTTTCACACAGCCAGATCTCAACCTCAAACAAAGGAGATGGTTAGAGCTAATCCACGACTTTCATGTGGGCATCAACTATCATCCTGGGAAAGCGAACGTCGTGGCAGATGCTTTAAGCTGGAAGGTGCATGTCAATAGGTTGACCTTGAAGGACATGCCTACAGAATTGAAGGAAGAGGTTATAAAACTCAATCTATGTCTGGTGAATAGTGGTGAGGCCATCGCCATGGAAGTGGACTCCACATTAGAGCAAGATATACGCAACGGTCAAAAGACTGATGAGAAGATACAAGAAATCAGAGAACTCATCAAGGATAATAAAGCCCCTGGTTTCAGAGAGGATGAACAAGGTACGGTGTGGCACGGGAAAAGAATCTGTGTGCCTGAAGTGAAGGAGATCCGTGAATTGATTTTGAAGGAGGCTCATGATTCTGACTATTCCATTCATCCTGGAAGTACGAAGATGTATCATGACCTCAAGAGCAGATATTGGTGGTATGGAATGAAGCGAGATGTCGTGGAACATGTTGCCCTATGTGACACATGTCAGTTGGTGAAAGCAGAACATCAACGACCCGCGGGGTTATTGCAACCACTCAAAGTGCCTGAATGGAAATGGGAAGAAATCGGTATGGATTTCATAGTGGGACTACCTAGGACCCAATCAGGATATGATTCGATATGGGTCATCATCGACAGGCTAACCAAGGTAGCTCATTTCATCCCCGTGAAAGAAAGCTTCAGCGAATCCAAATTGGCAGAATTATACATGTCAAGGATCGTGTGTTTCCATGGAGTGCCAAAGAAGATAGTGTCAGATCGAGGGACACAGTTCACCTCAAGGTTCTGGCAGAAGTTACATGAAACCATGGGAACCTATCTAAATTTTAGTTCTGCCTATCACCCAAAGACTGACGGGCAGACAGAAAGAACCAATCAGATCCTTGAGGATATGCTGAGAGCGTGTGCGCTCAAGAACAATAGGAGTTGGGATAAGAACTTACCGTATGCAGAGTTCTCCTATAACAACAGCTATCAGGCCAGTATGAAGATGTCACCATTTGAGGCTTTGTATGGGAGGAAGTGCAGAACTCCCCTATTTTGGAACCAAATGGGGGAAAGTAAAGTGTTTGGGCCCAAAGTACTACAAGAAGCCGAGGCGAAAGTGAGGGAAATCCGCAACAACTTGATGATAGCACAGACACGACAAAAGAGCTATGCTGATGTACGGAGAAGAGAGCTCGTTTTCAACGTGGGGGACTATGTCTACCTCAAGGTGTCCCCTATCCGAGGACTTCGTCGGTTCAAGGTAAAAGGGAAGTTATCACCTCGATACATCGGACCCTTTCAGGTTCTGGAGAGGAAAGGCGAAGTGGCATATCAACTAGAACTACCGGCTCGCCTGTCGGATGTGCATGATGTATTCCATGTGTCACAGCTCAAGAAATGTCTGAGGGCGTCTGAAGAGATGTTACCCATGAATGAGGTTGACGTAGGAGAGGATCTGTCTTATGTCGAGCAACCGGTCAAGATTTTGGAGACAATGGAACGCCTCACAAGAAATAAAAGAATCCGGATGTGCAAGGTGCAGTGGAACGCCAGGCGGTCCTGGATCGGGAATTGGCCGCCGACTTTCGGGTTTCTGAGTTGGAGCGGCTTGCCCAGTCTCTTCGCCTTCGGGAAAGCTCCCTGACGGCCAGGGAGAAGGAGTCCTCTGAGGGAAGCTGCGACGCCCTGCGAGCAGCCCGCCGCGAGGTAGAGGAGCTCTTGGCTTCGCGGTCCTCCGAGGCCCGTGCAGTTTCGAACTTCGTTGACCAGGCAGGGTCCGCCTTGGTCCCTCTTGGCTTCAGCACGGTGAAGGCGGTGGCTCCTGCGCTGAAGGTGGCTGAAGTGATTCCCGCACTGGAGTCACTTGGCGCCAAGCTGAGCAGGCTGGACTCCGTGGTCGCCAGCGAGCTTGAGGCAGAGGGACGGGGCCTAGCCTTGGATTTTGCCACAAATGTGCTGGCCTGCTTCAAGAGCCGGGACCCTTCCTTCTCACTGGAGCCAGTGAAAGACGGTCCTGCCGCGGAGCGGGAGGAGATGGCCAGGGCCGAAGTCGGGGAGGTGGCAGCCCTTGTAGCCTCCAGGTTCCGACGCGAGCCAGGAGGCCCCTAGGACTCGCTTCTTTCTTTTTATCGAGTCTGTAGACCAGCTCGTGGAGCCATGAATAAATAGACTCTCTTGATTGCTTGTGCCTGTGATGCTTTTTGTCTTCTTCATGGTTTTGCCTGGCCGAGTCCTTAGCTCCGCAAGGCACTCAGAGGCCTTTACCAATCTCGAAGCTCCGCACAGGCACCTTCTCCGGGTCCTTACTGTATTAAGGACCCCGGAGGTCTCCGGAGCTCGCCCCATGAGGATGGGGAGGTCCGGATCTGCCGGCCACGTGGCGGGCCAGGAGCCCCTCCTAATGAGGCGGGAGCTCCGGCCCCGCTGGACACGTGGGGCTTTCGGAGCACCCCTCAGAGGGGGAGGTCCGGTTTCCGCCAGCCACGTGGCGAGTCTGGAGCTCCCCTCTGCGAGGCGGGAGCTCCAGGCCCGCTGGACACATGGGGCCTTCGGGCCTCGCCCCTGTGGAAGGGGCGGGACCCGGACCTTCCGATCCTATGCTGCAGTAGTTAGTAGCTCCTTGCCCCCCACTTCATGCGGCCCCCGTTGATGTAACCTGGAGATCCTGCACACAGGTAGAGGAAACATAATTCTCCTCGGGGGGTCCTCCCCTCCCGTCTCTTAGTCTTATTCGACTTACGATCCTGATCCGTTATACGGGGCTTGGGCAATTCTGTGCGTGAGGCGCCGGGGCTCCGGCTCCCTCCAAGGTCCGGGTATGATCGTCCGATCCCTAGTACCGGACCGTGCGCTGGGGAAGCAGAGTGCACAGGCTTTGGGTACGGAACCAGGCAAAGCGGCTGTACTCCCCTGGACCTCCGGAGGGCAGGATGCGCACGCTTTGGGCACAGAGCCGGCTAAGCGGGATACGCACCCTGGACCCCCCATACACGGCCCAGGCCTTTCCTGGAGGTGACCAACTGGCACCGCAACACCTGACTAGGGGAGGCCCGAGAGACCCACCTGGCCATCGGCAGGTGCCTCAAGCGCAGCCGCCTTCGGTAGGACAGCAAATGCTGAATATGGATGAGCGCGGGAGAGAGGGAGCTAGATGTACGATGAACATACATAGAGAGTGCGATCATAAAAACTAATGCGTAATTTAAATGAGCACATGAGAGAGAGCGAAGTAGAACAGGTTGCTGTGTTAATGCCCATAGGTGGAAGTCAGGCTGTACATGGAGGCAACGACCCGCCTCGTCAAGAAGGGAAGCAAGACTCTACGCGCTTTGGGTCGGAACCAGGCTAAGCTGGACGTAGTCCTGGACCGTCCCTTGAGACTTAGCTGCCCCAAGCGCTGTTCCTAGACTCTATGGGATTTATTACAGAAGAGGTATGGCCCTGTTCTACTAACACTCAGGAGGTAGGACTTACAGTGTTGTTCCATGCCAAGGGTTTTGGGAACGGATCCCACACTCGGTTGAAGGGCATGTGTACCTGGAACGGCAGCTTTCGTGACTCGGAAGGGACCTTCCCGGCTGGGGGAGAGTTTATAGGTCCTTCTCGGGAAAGTGCGTGCCGCGGCACCAGGTTGCCTTACTGCAGGTCCCTGACGCGTTTGGTCCTTTGGCGGTAGTGCTAGAGCAGCAGCCGGGACCGTGCATTGTGGGGTGTCACCTGCAGCCGAGCCTCATCGATGAGGTTGTCATCTTCACGCTGGATCGGGTCCTGCACGGCTTCTCCTAGGCGCCCGGGAAGCTCTCCCCTTCTGGCTAAGGCCTTCAAGGGGCAAGAGGACCCGAACTCTTCTTGGGAGACCCAAGGCGTCTTCCCCTTCTGGCAAGGCCTTCAAGGGGTTGACAGACCCTTGGCGGCCCCCAGGAGGTACGACCGAGGCACGGAGGCGCGCACTCGGGTGGAGATGGCCTGGTTCTGCACCATAGGGGCTGGTGCTTGGGCTGCTGTGACTACTTGGAGCTCCTCCAAGGTTGATATCGCAGCAGTGCAGTCTCCACTGAGGTTGTCATCTTCATGCTGGATCAGGTCCTGCGCGGCTTCTCGTGGGCGCCCCGGGGTACCTTCCCCTTCTGGCTAAGGCCTTCAAGTGGTAGGAGAACCCGGACTCTTCTTGGGAGACCCAAGGCGTCTTCCCCTTCTGGCAAGGCCTTCAAGGGGTTGACAGACCCTGGGCGGCCCCCCGGAGGTACGACCGAGGCACAAAGGCTTGCTCTCGGGTGGGGCTGGCCCGATCCTGCACCGTTGGTATTGGTGCTTGGGCTGTTGCGACTACTCGGAGCTTCTCCAAGGTTGACGCCGCAGCAGTGCAGCCTCCACTGACCCTTCGGATTATCCACAGTTGGCTACCGCCCCGGCCCGTCACCATCAGAGCTGGAGTCCTCACCGTTGTGCACCGTCTTCATGACGCGCTGAGGTTCCAGAAACCCCACCTGGTGGCCGGCGCTGACTGAGGCATCGATTTTCTGCTTGCCATCCCTCTGAGGGAGGGGCGGGGCCTCAGCTCTCTGCTGCCTCCCTTTGCGGAAGCGCTCTGCGAGCCTCTGGATATCCCAGCACTCGGCAGCAGTATGATTGCCGGTGCCATGCACGGGGCATAGCCCGCCCTGGTCACCATCTGCGGCTGGCGACTGCCGCTGCCTTTTGTCGGGGTGTGGCCCCCGAGCTCCACTGGGTGTCGCTGCTGCGGCGACGGGAGCCGCGGTCGATGACTTCATCTTGCCACTCCCCCGGTTCTTTGCCTTCTTGCCACCTCCATAGGAAGCAGCGCTGGACCCGGGCTGCCCTCCTGACTCGGAGGCTGGCAGAGAGTGCCAGTTCCACCCTTCGGCTGCTCTGGTGCACTTGTCCGCCAGGCTGAAGAGCTCGGAGACAGCGCGGACCTCTCTGGTCGCGAGCTTCTCAAGCATTTTCTCGTCCCGGACACTCTGCCGGAATGCCACCACCACAGAAGCACTTTGAATATGCGGGATGGTGTTTCGTACCTGGGAGAACCGCTGGATGAAGGAGCGCAGTGATTCCCCAGGTTTTCGCTTGATGGCGTGGAGGTCAAGCTCCGTGCCGGGACGTGTGTAGGAGCTGCCGAAGTTGGCGATGAACTGCCGGCAGAGCTCTCCCAAGGAAGTTATGGATCCCTGGGGGAGGTTAATGAGCCAAGACCGGGCTGGGCCGGCCAAGGCGACGGGGAAGTAGTTGGCCATGACGGCCTCATCCCCTCCTGCGGCAAGCACGGCGGTGGAGTATATCTGGAGAAACTCCGCCGGGTTGACGCTGTCGTCGTACTTCTCGGGCAGGTGCGGCCGAAACTTGCGCGGCCACCTCGTGAAGCGAAGGTGGGGTGCCAGGGCCGCACATCCTGCCCCTGTTGCCGCAGGTGTTGGCGCCGCGAACACTTGGTTCACCGCTGGCACAATGTGCCCCGGTATGGGCAAGGCTGCGCCATAGACCGGGGACGCCGTTTGCAGGGCATATGGCTGTGGCATATGCTGCGTGGCGTACGCCTGGGGCAGAGATCGCGCGGTGAAGGTCTGCGCCTCAGGCTGGGTCGAGGCTGATGTCATGCTGCCGCCTGCCTCTTGGTTGCGACACCTTTCTCGACGTCACTCGAGGTACACCCGGGCATCCTGGCCCAAGTGGCACCGTTCGAGCTCTGTCCTCAGGTCCGTCGACTGAAGACTGGTGGAGCTGGAATCCGCCGTCTGTCCGTCAACCGTTGGCGTGCGCGTCAGCGACACAGCCGTTTGGCCGGAGCGTCGTCCCCGCCAAAGTCGAGGGTTTGCGTCGGCGACGACGAGGCGGTCTACCTCACGAATCCACTGCTGGGTCGCTGCCTGAGGCGCGTCCCCAGCAGGCGGATTGCGCAGTAGCGCTCTTGCTGCAGCTAGCACGCCCCCGTGGGGAACGCTCAGTGCCGCAGAAGATCTCACGCTAGCTGGAGCCTGCATTGCCGGAGTCGGCATTGCCGGGGTCGGCTGCTGGCTTCCAGCTTGCGCCGACACACTCCGTCCAGAGTGTGTCAACACGTACTCAACGCTAGTCACGGTCCGTCGTGAACGTGGGGGAGGAGAGCTTGCCGCTGAAGGAAGCTTGGTCATCTTCGTCGGCAGAAGCTCATCGCGCAAGGGAAAGCCCCCTTCCTGGCACGCCAAATGTCGAAGTGTGTGGTCAACACTTCCCCCGGACCTGCACTGGGCAGCCCGCGGAGGTTCTTTTTCGGAGGGGCTAGTCACTTGCGGAGAGCTTGAGCGTAGGGACGAGTTAGGGAGGAGCTTGACACGGCGAGTTTTACGTGGTTCGGGCCGCCGGAGCGTAAAACCCTACGTCCACGGTGAGCTGAGGTGCTCGCTGTATTGCTTGTTGCTCAGAACCGGAGTCCTGAGCTTGAGAATGAGTTATGCCTAGCGTATGAGTTGCTGGAGTGCGAACCCTTGCTAACGTTGCCTATCCGAGCCTTTTATAGTCCAAGGCTCGCGTGGCTTACACGGGGGGCCCGGTACCCGACAGGTGGTCCCGGGGAGATTGCCTGCCGACTATCGTATCCTCAGTTATGTCGGTAGTTGTCTCTGGCGAAGGCTTCTGAGTCTTCGTCTTGCCGCCCTGCCCATTCCGCCTGCTAGTCGTAGTGGTTGATGACGGCGGAGGCGGCAGGGGATGTCTTGTCGCTGTGTTTATTGGCTGGCAGGTTCTAACACCGCGCGCCAGTCTGTGATACGACTGGGCGCAACGGCACCTGACAGAGGCGTGCTCCGCGTCTCCGCGTCTTGGGAAGGCGCGGGCCTTGAATACCTTGTACGGGCAAGGTATGGGGCGTCTTTACGCCCGCTGCCTACCGCTCGGGGGCAGGCAGCGGTGTTCTGCTGGACACGTGGCGGGCCTGGAGCCCTCCTCAGAGGAGAGGGAGGTCCGGCCCCGCAGGACACGTGGAGCCTTCGGACCTCTCCCCGCGGAGGGGGAGGTCCGGCTTCTGTCGGCCAAGCGGCGGGCCCGGAGCTCTCCTCTGACGAGAGGGAGGTCCGGCCCCGCTGGACACGTGGTGCCTTCGGACCTCTCCCCCGCGGAGGGGGGAGGTCCGGCTTCTGCAGGCCACGTGGCGAGCCTGGAGCTCTCCTCTGAGGAGAGGGAGATCCGGCCTCGCTGGACGCGTGGCACCTTCGGAGCTCTCCCTGTGGAGAAGTCGAGATCCTTAGGCATTTTCCCCTGTGCGCGGGGGTCCCCCATATCGCGGGTACCGACGGAACCTATTCTGTTTAGATGATATGCCCTACTATTTAATATTAAAACTCACTTTTAGGCATAGAAAATAAATCTGAAAAATATAGGAAAGGGGTATGCATAATTAGAAAATGATTGATGAAGTCTCTAACTCCAAAAACTTCATTTTAGGATTTGATAGAAGATCTGAAAACCAATTTGGAGTAGGAAATTACCTTTCATGCAAACTTGGTAGCTAAGAAGTGTATTAATTGAATATAAAGAATTTGTTCAAATTGGAAATTCATATATAGTGTGCAAACAGAAATCTGAATACAAAAGTTAGAAATCATATACATATGTTTAAAAGTGCATGTAGGCTAAAAATCAACACATCTAGAGTAACCACAACACTTAGAAATGTGAATGACTATCATATGTATGTATGTGTGGGTTGTATGAAGTGAAAGTGTGAACTATGTCTTATGTATTGTTGTTTTCTTTTGCTATGTGTATTGGCATGAGTAGAACCTGCCCCAGAGAAAGTTCTCCCCTTCCAAGACCAAGACTTTCCATTCCCAGAGCAGCAGGAAGAAGGCAAGTGTCCTTGACCACTTTGATCCTATGCTAGGATGAGTAGATAGAATTATTTGAATTGTCAATTGAAATATGAAACCCATGCTAGGAAGTTTCCCTAGAATTGCATTATCTTGTTTCCTTGTAGCTTGGGTTGGGATTTATTTTATTATGTCATTTATTTATATGCTTATGCTTAGCCATGCTTAGAATGGGATAATTGGGATATGAGATCATCAATTTATTTACCTTACTCTTGAATAGATATTATGAGTTATGTAGAGGAAGGGATCGAGGCAAGTTGGATGATTTGGTTGGTGCTGGGTGAACGAGACTTGGGTTTGTGTTTAGTACTTGCCTGGATCCTAAGGACCGGTTCATGGAGCATGTAACCTGGCTTTACCGTGCCAACCACATGTTGAGATGGGGCAGCTTGGCCAATTAATTAGGTGTATCCCCGGCGTAGTATGGGTGTGTTGGATGGTGCGGGGAGTAGGTGTCAGCTGGACTACCGTATGAACCACAAGGCTCAAGAGGGGGACTCTGCAGCGGGGTTGGAGCCTCTTGTATGCTGTTAGGTGTGAAACCTCAGTGGGCCCACGCTCGTCGGGAATCCGTTTGTAAAGGCTTCGTAGTGATCTCCTGGCTACACACCTGGGAAGTGTGAATGTGGTTCACGGCCACTGGCATAATGGAGGTTCTTTTAGTCCACCAGGCAACGGGGGATGAAATCACTACATGTGGGTACAGTGGTGCAAACTCTGCAGAGTCAAAACTGTCATGACAGCCGTGCTCACGGTCAAGAGCGGCTTGGACTTATTCATGATTAGAGGATGATGACTTTGGAAGTTGTGGATGTTAAGCGGGGAGCTTAACATTGGAAACGATGTTATGGTTACATGATATTGATGATGGGTTGGGAGTTTGGGATCCATTTCACCAGTGTAGTAATGTAGATGCTTAATAAGCTGAGGTGATAGGTAATAATTGCGTAGTGCTTTAACCATGAGTTCAACCTCACCTTGCTCTAGCCATGCATGACATAACTTTCCCACAATTGTTGAGTACCAACGGTACTCAAACTTGCATATTTGTTGGTTTAAATTGCTGCTCAGGTCAAGGGGATGATGTGGTGTTCATGACCAAGACTTTGGACCCGAAGAAGGATTCTAGGTTCATGGAGTCCCCCGGGCAATGCCTGTGATGGAGCCCACAAGATTTATATTCCGCTGCTGTTTTATTTACAAGTTATGAACTTATTATCGTTCATCGAGACGTATGCTATGTAAGACTTATTTATATTCGAACACCTGGCTTCTAATATGATGATGCTTCACTATTTGTCGTCACATGTATGATAAAATGGTCCTGGCATACATGTGATATTCACTTGATTGTTCTTCGGAGAAACCGGGTGTGACACTTACCCAATTAGTCAGCTAAGCAGCACCCATACTTGGCCTTGTGGTGGCACTGTCATGCTGGCATGTGCTCGCATGAACCGGTTCTTAGATCTATGGCTAGCAAACCACCATCTCATGCTACCTCATTCACAAACCCAGTCTTGCCTAGATCTTCCTCCGATCCATGTTCATTAACAACATCAGTTTCTCATTATCATTACGAGTGCAGTTAGCTAGACACATCTATCTCGCTTCCCAATCCCATGGACTCAGCGAAGCATAAAAGTAAAAACCATAACCGACTCATAAACTTCCTTGGCGACAAGGGTGGTTTAACCAAAAACTAGTAAACTCCTATAAAAGGGTTTCCCATCATGTTTGACTCAGCACACACACACCTTTTCACAAAACAAAACAGTTTTTCCCAAAACATAGGATCAATATGGTCAAGGGGCACTTGCCTTGTTCTTACTGTTCCGGTTGCTATTAGATCTCGAAACCTTGTTGTTGTAGTTCGTCGTATACAGCTCCCTGAGCTTGTCCTTCTATACAAGATCATGCACATACAAGATTCACAGCAATCAATATCATGCATAAACATTAACTAGATGCATTGAAGCATATGCATACTATCCTATGATCAGTTTTTATCAGATCAGTATGTACGTGTTCTTGCATGGTTTGCATGGTTTTATGATGAACAGAGGTGTTCGGATCAAATGTGGACGTAGTGATTATCTTGACTTTAGATTATATCGATCAACAAGCGATCTTTCCACGAGAAAGCTTCTGTTCGAAAGGAACCAAAGAACAGATGCAAAGAAAACACGATGATGTCGCAAGGTGATATTGGAGACCTACCTTACGTTCTTCTTGGTCTCGGGGTCCTTTTCTGATCAGACAGATCGTTGGGGCTCTCTTCCGGCGATCTTCCTCGACTGAACTCCGGCGAAAGGTTTATTTGGCAAGTTGGGGCTAGGGCTCTAAGTCGTCGGCTCAGGAGGTGGAAAAGAAGTTTGTGGTTTCAGCCAAAGGTTTTGGGTTCTATTTATAATCGGGAGAAGAAGAGTCCTAATCTGATTGTATTTCGAATAAGAGTCCTATTCAGATTGTCGTTGAACCTTAACAACTTATCTTTAGTTGACTTGGTGTGGTAAGATTGTGGAATTCAGGTCGGTTTCCTCTCCGTACCGATATTTCTACGCGTACAGAATCCAGAAACCGCTCCAGAACTCGTTACCTCCGCGGTGATGAGCTCCGGAAGCTCCACGTGTCCACCGGGGCCTGGTCTCCACCTTTCCGCAGAGACGAGCTCCGGTTGTGTCGCTTGTCAAGTGAGCGAGACCTCCCTCTCCTTTGGAGGTGAGCTCCGCGTGCGCCACGCATCCTAGCGGTCGGGACCTCCTCTCTATTCGGAGGTGGCTCCGCGCACGCCATGTGTCAGTGCTGAACCTTCCCTCTATCCGGAGGTGGCTCAGGGTGTGCCACGTATCCTAACAGCGCCAGACTTCCTTTCTTCTCTGAGACGAGCTCCGAGGTTAACACGTGTCCAACAGTGACGGACCTCCCGGAGATAAGCTCCGAAGGTGACACATGTCCAATAGAACCGGACCTCTCGGAGGTGAGCTCCGAGATCGACACGTATCCCCCACGACTGGTCCTCTGATTTCCGTGGTGACTAGCTCCGAAGGTGATACGTGTCCTGCGGCTGGCCTTGCTTCTTCGCAGAAGCTAGCTCCGGGGGCAACACGTGTCCCACGGGGTTGGACCTCTCCCCCTTTGCCGGGATGAGCTCCGAAGGCACCACGAGGCCAGCGGGCCGCGAGAGTTGCCTTCGGCACTACTGGTGAACTGGATTTTGCTCTTTTTGGCTATCTTTTTTATTCTTTCTTTGTTCCCACTTCTTTTAAAATGTTTTCTCTACATGAAACATGAATACATGCAGAAACCAAAAATGAGGGTGTCACAAATCTACCCCCCTTAAATTGAATCTGGCCCTCGAGATTCGTTAGTAGAGAAAAGATGAGGGAATTATGCCTTGATGTCTTCTTCACACTCCCATGTGGCTTCAGCTTCGGTGTGATGGCTCCATTGTACCTTGCACCATCGGATCACTTTGTTCCTGGTGACACTTTCCTTTACGTCCAAAATTCGGACAGGGTGCTCCGCATAAGTCAGGTCCTCTTGATGTTCAAGCTCTTCCATTGGTATTTGCTCCTCTGGTACTCTCAAGCACTTCTTGAGCTGGGATACATGAAACACGTCATGTACGTCAGAGAGATATGTTGGGAGCTCTAGTTGATAGGCTACTTCCCCTCGCGTATTCAAAATCTTAAATGGTCCGATGTAGCGAGGTGCCAGCTTGCCTTTGACGTTGAAACGTCGTTGGCCACGAATAGGTGATACCTTAAGGTATACGAAGTCTCCTACTTCAAAGGTCAACTTACTTCGCCTAAAAACCGCATAGCCTTTTTGTTGTGACTGAGCAGCCTTTAAGTTCTCCCGTATCGTTTGGACTTGCTTTTCAGCTTCTTGTATTACTTCGGGTCCAAACACCTGGTTCTCTCCTGTCTCGTTCCAAAACAGCGGCGTTCTACACCTTCTACCATACAATGCTTCGAAAGCCGACATCTTCAAGCTAGCTTGATAGCTGTTGTTATAGGAGAATTCGGCGTACGGTAAACTCCTATCCCAACTTCGCCCACGTTTCAAGGCGCAAGCTCTCAACATGTCCTCCAAAATTTGGTTTGTCCTTTCAGTTTGTCCATCGGTTTGTGGGTGATAGGCGGAGCTAAAAATCCAGTCATGTACCCATAGCTTTCTGCAGCTTCCTCCAGAATCTAGAGGTAAACTGAGAACCTCGATCTGAGACTATCCTCCTCGGGACTCCATGACGGCACAAGATCCGCTCCATGTACAACTCGGCTAATTGTACAACGTTGAACTTGGCCCTTATAGGGAGAAAATTGGTGGTTTTCGTCAATCGGTCCACGATAACCCAGATGGAGTCATAACCCGACTTAGTACGTGGCAATCCGACGATGAAATCCATACTAATGTCCTCCCACTTCCACTCGTGTACCTTCAAGGGTTGCAACAGTCCAGCGGGTCTTTGATGTTCGGCCTTCACCCGTTGGCATGTGTCGCATAGGGCAACGTATTCGGCTATATCCCTTTTCATACCATCCCACCAATAACAAGTTTTCAAGTCCTTGTACATTTTGGTACTTCCAGGATGTATGGAATAGGGCGAATCATGTTCCTCTTTTAAGATCATGTCGCGAATGTACTTTATGTTAGGCACACAAATCCTTTTTCCTAGCCAAAGCGTACCCTTCTCCTCTTCTTTGAAATCCTTCTCTATTCCTTGTCGGATCCATTCCTTGATCTCCTCATCCGTTGCTTGGCCATCTCTTATCTCTTGCTCCAATGAAGAGTGGATCTCCATCACTTCCATGTTGTTCAAGAATCCGAGGTGTAATCGTTCGAACTCCTTACATAGTTCGGGTGGTAGCTCCCGAACCGTAAGTTGGTGACATGCTGCCTTCCGACTCAATGCGTCAGCTACTACATTGGCCCTCCCAGGGTGGTAGTTGATTCCAACATCGTAATCCTTGATGAGTTCCAACCATCGACGTTGCCTCAAATTCAGGTCCGTTTGTGTAAATATGTACTTGAGGCTTTTATGATCCGTATAGATCTCACATCGATGACCAAGGATATAATGTCTCCAAATCTTCAATGCATGCACTACTGCTGCTAGCTCCAGGTCATGTGTAAGATAATTAAGCTCGTGCTTCTTTAATTGTCGTGAGGCATAGGCTACCACTTGTCCTTCTTGCATGAGCACACATCCGAGCCCTTGTCTGGATGCGTCACAATATATGTCAAAGCTCTTGCTCACGTCTGGCAATACCAAAACCGGCGATGTGGTTAGCCTTTTCTTAAGTTCCTCAAAACTTTCTTGGCATGCTGGTGTCCATTGAAAGGCTTTTCCCTTCGTTAGCAACTCCGTCATAGGCTTTGCTATCTTAGAGAAGTCCTTGATGAAGTGTCGGTAGTATCCAGCCATCCCTAGAAAACTCCGAATATCCCTCACATTTTGCGGTTGGTTCCACTTCAAAACATCTCCCACTTTTCCGGGATCAACCGATACCCCTTCGTCGAAGATAATGTGGCCTAGGAATGATATTTCCTTTAGCCCAAATTTACACTTGTTAAGCTTGACATACAATTGATGCTCATGCATTCTCTGCAAGGTCAATTTTAAATGTTCTTCATGCTCCTCCTCACTTTTGTAATACACCATAATGTCGTTGATGAAAACCACGACGAACTTATCCAAGTACTCCATGAAAACCTTGTTCATAAGGTACATAAAGTATGCGGGTGCATTTGTTAACCCAAAAGACATGACGGTATATTCATACGAACCATACCGTGTTCGAAAGGCAGTCTTGGGTATATCAGAGGGCTCAATCTTCAGCTGGAAGTATCCTGACCGAAGATCAATCTTAGAAAACACTCAGGCTCCTTTCATTTGGTCGAATAGGTCGTCTATACGGGGCAGAGGGTATTTGTTCTTGATTGTCACCTCGTTGAGAGACCTATAGTCCACGCACATCCTTTGGGTTCCATCCTTCTTGTCTACCAAGAGCACGGGGGCTCCCCATGGTGACGAGCTTGGACGTATAAAACCCTTCTCCAACTGCTCCTGAATTTGCTTCATGAGTTCTACTAGTTCATTGACGGGCATCCTATAGGGTCTATTCGCTATGGGTGCAGTTCCGGGTACCAAATCAATGGCAAACTCAATGTCCCGATCAGGTGGCATACCTGGAAGCTCCTCTGGAAACACGTCCGAGAATTCTTGAACCACTGGAATGCTGTCCAATGTTGCTCCATCGACGTGGTTCAAGATTGCCTTTTCGGTTGTTTGTTGGGCTGACTCAAACTCCACACGAATACCGTGCTCATTTGTCAACTGCACGCTTCTTTCAGCACATTGGATTACCCCGTTGTGCTTGCTTAACCAATCCATCCCGAGTATTATGTCAATCCCTTGGGAATCCAAGACAATGAGTTTGGCAAGGAAGTCTACCCCCTTTATTTTAAGGCTTACTTTTGGACATACTATATTAGTCCTCATCTCTCCACCGGGAGAATTAACTAATATAGCACATTTTAGGTGTGATATAGATAGATTATGCTTGGCAACATACTTGGATGATATGAAGGAGTGTGATGCTCCAGAATCAAATAAGATGGTGGCTGGGTTGGAGTTGGCAAGGAACATACCAATTACGACGTCCTCAGCCTGTTGTGCTTCCTCGGCAAAGACATGGTTCACGTTGCCGCAGGCATAGTTCTGCTGTCCACGGTTTCCTTGATTGTCCCCTCCATTCGGTCGCGGTTTCTGCTTGGGCACGTTGCCTTTCTGTCCAGGGCCTCTCCTCGGGCACTGGCTCACCAAGTGTCCTGTTTCCCTGCATGCAAAGCATGCCCTGTTGCCTACGGCAGCAGATACGTTGGGGCGGGGGTTTTGAACAGGAGCGCCCATGTTGGGTCGGGGCACAGGAGGCAGGGGCACACGAGGTGCTTGTGCAACGGGTCATTGCTGTGGTGGCTGACTAGGGCGGTATGCAGGAGCGGTCGACCCATACTGCAGTGCGGCCGCGGGCATGTATCGAGGTCGTACGTTGCTCCCTTGGAGCTGGTATGGCATCTTCCTCTTGCACTCTCGCTCGATCTCTCGGATCTTGCTTTCGACTACTATAGCCTTGTCAACCAGCTTCTAAAAGCTTGCGTAGTCATTGTTGAGGAACTGAACCTGAATCTCATTGTTCAACCCTCTCATGAACAGGTATTGCTTCCTCTGGTCTGAGTTGACATCTTCCGGGGCATACCGCGTCAGTTGTGTGAACTTGTCGAGATACTCATTCACGCTTCTCTGTCCCTGGCGGAGACCTTCAAACTCCTGTATCTTGAGCATCATTACACCGGCAGGAATGCAATGAGAGTGGAAACTCTCCTTGAACTCAGTCCAAGTGATCATCTACGGGTCGACATGAGCGTTACATAGGGCATCCAACCAGTCAGCGGCAGCTCACATGAGTTGGTGCGACGGAAAAAGAACCTTCTCTCGGTCATTGCACTGCACTATGGCAAGCTTCTTCTCCATGGATTTCAACTATTCGTCGGCCTCCATGGGGTCGTTAGCTTGAGAAAAGGTGGGTGGGCGAGTCCTCATGAACTCACCCAGTCCGTTATGAGCCGGCGGTGGTGGTGGCAGTGGTGCCGGAACGGGGTTGTTGTTGTTGGCCTGCAACTGACCAAAAGTTTGGATCATGGTTTGCATAAGTTGATTCTACATGGCCATCAACCATTCCAGGTTGTTCTCACCAGCTCCAGGGTTAACAGGAACTTCATCGTGGCCATCCTCTTGGTTGTCACGGACGGTTCTTCGGCCGGCGTTTCCTCTCACCATCTGTGAGAGAGAACGAAATAGAACAGAAGGTTAGGTAGATCCCCTCAACTATATGCATCAAGGTGGGTTGGACTATATATATTAGCCCATATGAGGATGTGAACAAGTGCCGAAGCATCTCACCCCTCTTTCTACTTGTGGGTGGATATGGACAACATCTTGAGACGTCCCACAGCTCACACTAAGCACACAATCACAAACAATCATCACAAGGGCTCACACAACTCCTATTCAAGACTTGTTCAAATGGGGGTCCTATATGGCTTAGGGTGTTGCCAATTTTGTGATCCAACTATGGCCTTTCCTAGGCTTTCATCCTATGTCAGCGTGGCTTAGCTACCAATCTGTATCTATCTAAGCGTGTAACCTACCGTCAACCCGTGGCTCTGATACCAGTCTGTGACGCCCTCAATTCTGTGGAAAACCACGGAACCGAGAACTGATGCATATGTGTGCCCAGGATGTTCATCACACATATACATATCATCCACAAACTAAATTTTAGAATATATATGACCACGAATAACAGAGTTTATTACAATGTCTCATGAGTTTTGGACTCATGCTCACAGCGGAAATCTTAATCTAACAGCGGAAGTCTTTATTCTAGCAGCGGAAGTCTTCTAACTAATGCAGAAGCAATCTAACTAATGCGTAAGCAATTCTAAGCAGCAGTGGCTCCATCTCTACTCCAACCACACAGGCAAGGTTGAGGACAGATTACACGCCTAATGCTCCACTTGATCTTCATAGTAATCTTCTCCTGTTGCTGATGATGAAATAATAATGCAAGTTTGATTACAATGATGTACTTAGCAAGTGCGGGAAAATATAATATGTAGCTCACAACAAGGTAGGTATAAAAAGGCCCATTGCAGAAAGCAATGTTATTTATCAAAACCATGATAAAAGCAGCAACTTATCTTTGAGCGAATGTAATCCCAACATGTACTAAAATACCAATTATACCTCCATTATGTTCATTACCTTCCATGTCCCAACCAGACATTAATCAACCTCATTCTTGCTCACGAATACCTTCTTGTATCCGCTACCATCTCACGAATACCATCTCGTATTCAGTACCATTTCATCTCATAAACAATTTCGTCTTGCACCGTCCAACCTCGTTGTCATGACTCAACAGTCATGCAACCCATCATATCACCCGGACTCAACAGTCCCGAAAACATAACCAAAACCAAACCATAACCAAAACCATACCCAATAACCATACCCAATAACCATCCCAACTAATCATGGAAGTTGGCCAGACGCTCATGACCGTAAGCTCGGCTATCATGATAGTTTTAGACTCTGCAGAGTTTGCACCTCTTTACCCACAAGTTTGTGATTTTGTCACCCGTCGGCGACTGCAGAACCTCCATTATACCAGTACATAACCGTTGGTGTATGGCCAGGAGATCACAAAATAGCCTTTACAAAGGGGCTACTAGATGTATGGACTCACTAAGGTTTCACCGGCAGGCTAGAATCTCCAATTCTCCCACCCACGAGCACCCTCTTGTGCCATGCAGTTCCCAGGGAAGTCTTCACTCGACTCCTATTCCCCGCGCCTTCCACGGTCCATAACAATCTAGCAACTTACCTAATTAGTCAGCTAAGCCGCACCCATACTTGGCCTTGTGGTGGAACTGTCATCCTGGCATATGCTCGCATGAACCGGTCCTTAGATCTATGGCAAGCAAACCACCATCTCATACTATCTCATTCACAAACCCAGTCTTTCCTAGATCTCCCTCTGATCCATGTTCATTAACAACATAAGTTTCTCATTATCATTACGAGTGCAGTTAGTGTCACACCCGGTTTTTCCGAAGAACAACCAAGTGAATATCACATGTATGCCAGGATCATTTTCTCATACATGTGATGACAAATAGTGAAGCATCATTTATTACAAGCCAGGTATCGAATATAAATAAGTCTTACATAGCAAATGTCTCGATGGACAATAATAAGTTCATCACAAGTAAATAAACTAGCAGCGGAATATTATTCTTGAGGGCTCCGTCACAGGCGTTGCCTGGGGGTCTCCATGAACCTAGAAGCCTTCTTCGGGTCTAAAGTCTTGGTCATTATACACCACCTCAATATCTTGACCTGAGCAGCAATATAAACCAACAAATATGCAAGGTTGAGTACCAATGTTACTCAGCAAGTGTGGGAAAATTATATCATGCATGGCTAGATCAAGGAGAGGTTGAACTCATGGTTAAAGCACTACGCACTTAATACCTATCACCTTAGCTTATTAAGCACCTACATTACTACAAGTGATATGGTCCCAATCTCCCATCACATCATAATCCAATAACCATAACATCATTTCCAATGTTAAGCTCCCCGCTTAACATCCACAACTTCCAAAACTATCAATACTCTAATCATGAATAAGTCCAAGCCGCTCTTGACCGTGAGCACGGCTGTCATGACAGTTTTGACTCTGCAGAGTTTGTACCACTCTACCCACATGTAGTGATTTCGTCCCCCGTTGCCGGGTGGACTAAAAGAACCTCCATTATGCCAGTGGCTACGAACCACATTCACACTTCCCAGGTGTGTAGCCAGGAGATCACTACGAAGCCTTTACAAATTGATTCCCGACGAGCGTGGGCCCACTGAGGTTTCACCCCTAACAGCATACAAGAGGCTCCAACCCCGCTGCAGTGGCCCCCTCTTGAGCCTTGCGGTTCATATGGTAGTCCAGCTGACACCTACTCCCCGCACCATCCAACACACCCATACTACGCCGGGGATACACCTAATTAATTGGCCAAGCTGCCCCATCTCAGCATGTGGTTGGCACTGTAAAGCCAGGTTACATGCTCCATGAACTGGTCCTTAGGATCCAGGCAAGTACTAAACACAAACCCGAGTCTCGTGCACCCAGCACACAACCAAAACATCCAACTTGCATTGATCCCTACCTCTACATAACTCACAATATCTCATTCAAGAGTATGGTAAAATAAACTGATGATCTCATATCCCAAGTATCCCATTCTAAGCATGGCTAAGCATATGCATAATAATAAATGACATGATAAAATAAATCCCCAACCCAAGCTACAAGGAAACAAGGTAATGCAATTCTAGGGAAACTTCCTATCATGGGTTTCATATTTAAATTGACAATGCAAATAATTCTAGCTACACATCCTAGCCTAGGATCAAAGTGGTCAAGGACACTTGCCTCCTTCTTGCTGCTCTTGAAATGGGTAGTCCTGGTCTTGGAAAGGAATAACTTGCTCTTGATCAGGTTCTACATCATACCATCACACATAGCAAAAGAAAAATAACAACCCATAAGACATAGTTCACACTTCCACTTCATACAAACCACACATTCACATTTATGAAAGTCATTCACCATTATATGTGTTGTGGTTACTCTATGTGTGTTGATCTTTGGCTTACATATACTTTTAATCATGTGTATATGATTCCTACTTTTGTATTCACACTTAATCTTGCTTACTATATATATGAGTTTCCAACTTAAGTAAATACCTTATATTTAATTACTACACCCTTTTAACTACCAAGTATGCATGAAGGGTATTTTCCTACTCCATATGTGTCTTCACAATTTCTACTAACCCTAAACTGAATTCTTTGGATTTTAGAAACTTCATTTATCATTTACTAGTTGTTATATTTTCAGATTTATTTCCTATGCCTAAATGTGAACTTTATTATGAAAATAACAAGACACCTCATCTAAACAGAATAGGTTCTGATCTAAAATATTTACTAATATATTTTTGACCTTTTCCTCTGATGTAAACTATTTTACAATTATTTTCCCTATTTTCTAAAACTATTCATTACTTAAAATTGTGTCCTTAAATGTGAATAATAAATTAAACAGATTCAACTCAGCCCAAAATATGTTATTATCTCACTCCAAAGTTTTCTAAATACTGAGAAAGTTTTTAATTTAATTATGACAATATGTTTGTCCCACTTTTTAATTTTTAAACACTAGACACATATTCAATTTCCTAAATTAAATACTAAACAGGGCTAAAAAGTTAAATTTACCCCACTACAGGGTCTATAATATTATTTTCAGAATTCCCAGGGGTCTAGCTACACTTATCAGAGGTGTTTTTCCTAATTTTTATTAAGTCCAGGGGTTAAAACTGATTTTTAAATGAATTTACATGATTTTCTGGAGTTCCAGGGGCTAGATCAGAAGTTTCCGGGGCTAGCTCTTATTTCCCGAGAACCCCAGGGGGTAGCACGTAAGATTTCCAGTCTTTATAACGCGGGGCTGATGTGGACCGTCCGATTTTAAACCAACGGCCGAGATTATAACATCGAACCGGTACGCGGGGCTTTAAACCCTACCGTGCGATTTAAAATAAACGGCGCACAAGCGGCCACGTCGCTCTGACCGAGCGCGGGCGGCGCTGCCGGCGGCGCACGGCGGCGGGAAGCGGCGATCTCGCCGGAAACTTTCGGATCTTCGGGAATTCTTCCTAGAACTGTGATTTTATGGCATAGAACGGTAGAGGGGAGGTCGGGGATCTCACCTCGGGGGTTTTCTTGAGCTCGGAGGTCCTGGAAAGTGATCGGCGACGAGGTCCGAGGCGAAACCATGGCGAAGCTCGTCGGCGCTGTGTTTACACCGCAAGTCACCGAGTTTTCTGCACCTGCAAGGTTCCCCGGAGGCGGTGGATCAAGACCAGCGAGTTAGATCGGAATTTCCGAGCTTAGATCGGCCAGAATTCGCCGGAGAAGTCTCGGTTCTCACCGGAGGAAAATCCGCCGATCGCGTGAGAAAAACAGAACGAGCCCGGGGTTTTTATAGACGGGGGAGGGCGGCGGGGTGGTTTAGATCATGTCCGCGTCGCCTACGAACAGAATTCAGCGGGGATACGCCAAAATCCCGATCGGTTTTGATTCGGGCGCGAGGGAGTCCGGAGCTGGCGCGAGGTAGACGACGATCGGGTGGGCCCCGCCTGTCATGTGAGGCAGCAGCGCGCGCGGCTGCGGGCTGGCGCGGGCGCTGGCTGGGCCAGCTGGTGGGTTTCGGCCCACTGGCCGGTTTTTTTCTGTTTTTTCTTTTTTTTTCTATTTCTTTTCTGATTTGAGTTTAATTTGAATTCCAGTTTGAATTTGAATTTTTGCAAAACATGCAACACGTCCAAAAATTTTTAAATCCCCCTCTTAACAGGATTTAGGGTTTTGAATCAAAATTTTGGGGTGTTACAGCTCTACCCCCTTAAAAGAAATCTCGTCCTCGAGATTGGTGTGTCTAAGAAAACAATTCCGGAAATTGTGCATTGAGCTCATCTTCCCGCTCCCAGGTGGCTTCCTCTTCTGAGTGATGCTTCCACTGCACCTTGCACATCCGGATTCTTTTATTTCTGGTGAGGCGTTCCATTGTCTCCAAAATCTTGTATGGTTGCTCGGCATAAGAAAAATCCTCAGCTACGTCCACTTCATTCATGGGTAACACCTCTTCAGGCGTCCTCAGGCATTTCTTGAGTTGTGACACATGGAATACATCGTGCACATCCGATAGACAAGCCGGTAACTCTAGTTGATACGCCACTTCGCCTTTCCTTTCCAGAACTTGAAAGGGTCCGATGTATCGAGGTGACAACTTCCCTTTCACCTTGAACCGACGAAGTCCTCTTATAGGGGACACCTTGAGATAAACATAGTCTCCCACGTTGAAAACGAGCTCTCTTCTTCGTACATCGGCATAGCTCTTTTGGCGTGTCTGTGCTATCCTCAAGTTATTGCGAATTTCCCTCACCTTCCCATCGGCTTCTTGTAGTACTTCTGGACCAAACACTTTACTTTCCCCCGTTTGGTTCCAAAATAGGGGAGTTCTGCACTTTCTCCCGTACAAGGCTTCAAACGGTGACATCTTCACACTAGCTTGATAGCTGTTGTTATAGGAAAACTCCGCATACGGTAAGTTCTTGTCCCAACTCCTATTGTTTTTGAGTGCACATGCCCTTATCATATCTTCAAGGATCTGATTGGTTCTTTCCGTCTGCCCGTCGGTTTGGGGATGATAGGCAGAGCTGAAATTCAGATGGGTTCCCATGGTCTCATGCAACTTCTGCCAAAACCTCGAGGTGAACTGTGTTCCTCGATCCGACACTATCTTCTTTGGCACTCCATGGTAACACACGATCCTTGACATGTACAACTCTGCCAATTTGGATCCGCTGTAGCTTTCTTTCACGGGGATGAAATGAGCTACCTTGGTTAGCCTGTCAATGATGACCCATATCGAATCATATCCTGACTGGGTCCTAGGCAATCCCACGATGAAATCCATGCTGATTTCTTCCCATTTCCATTCAGGCACTTTGAGTGGTTGCAATAATCCCGCGGGTCGTTGATGTTCTGCTTTCACCAACTGACATTTGTCACATAGAGCAACATGTTCCGCGACATCTCGCTTCATGCCATACCACCAATACCTGCTTTTGAGGTCTTGGTACATCTTCGTACTCCCAGGATGAATGGAATAGTCGGAATCATGAGCCTCCTTCAAAATCAATTCACGGATCTCCTTTACTTCTAGCACACAAATTCTTTTCCCGTGCCACACCGTTCCTTGTTCATCCTCTCTAAAACCAGGAGCTTTATTTTACTTGATGAGTTGTCTGATCTCTTGTATCTTCTCGTCATTCTTTTGACCCTCGCGTATGTCTCGCTCTAGTGTGGAGTCCACTTCCATGGTGATGGCTTCACCACTATTTACTAGACATAGATTGAGCCTTATAACTTCGTCCTTCAATTCTACAGGCATGTCCTTCAAGCTCAACTTATTGACCTGCACTTTCCGACTCAAAGCATCGGCCACGACGTTTGCTTTCCCGGGATGATAGTTGATGCCCACATCAAAGTCATTGATTAGCACTAACCATCTCCTTTGTCTGAGGTTGAGGTCTGGCTGTGTGAATATGTACTTCAAACTCTTATGATCCGTATATATCTCGGTCCTCTTCCACATCAAATAGTGCCGCCAAATTTTCAACGCGTGTACCACTGCGGCTAGTTCTAGGTCATGTGTAGGATAGTTCTTCTCGTACTTCCGAAGCTGCCGGGATGCATAAGCCACGACATGCCCTTCTTGCATGCGAACACATCCCAACCCGTTTCCAGAGGCATCGCGGTACACCGTAAAGTTCTTTTGCATATCTGGCATAACGAGCACTGGGGCTGTTGTCAATCTTTCCTTTAACTCCCGAAAACTCATCTCGCACTGTGGCGTCCAGGTGAATGTGATTCCCTTCTCCAACAGATTGGTGAGAGGTCTCGAGATCTTGGAGAATCCCTCAATAAACCGTTGATAGTATCCATCCAATCCCAAAAAGCTTCGAACTTCCCCGACATTTTCACGGGTCTTCCACTTCTGTATATCCTCGATTTTGGCAGGATCCACGGAGATTCCTCCCTCCGAGATTATATGTCCTAAGAAGGGAACTCTCTTCAGCCAAAACTCACACTTGCTCAACTTGGCATATAGTTGGTGTTCTCTCAGCCTTTGCAACACCAACCTTAGATGTTTCTCATGTTCTCCTTCATCTTTGGAGAAGACGAAAATGTCATCTATGAAAACCACCACAAATTTGTCCAGATATTCCATGAATACCTTGTTCATGAGATACATGAAGTATGCCGGGGCATTAGTTAGCCCGAAAGGCATGACGGTGTATTCATACAGTCCGTATCGAGATACGAAAGCTGTCTTGGGAATATAAGTTTGCCTTATCTTGAGTTGGTGGTATCCCGACCTGAGATCAATCTTCGAGAACACACAAGCGCCCCTCAACTAATCAAACAAGTCTTCAATGCGGGGTAATGGGTACTTGTCCTTGATGGTTACCTCATTCAAGGCACGGTAATCCATGCATAACCTTTGGGTTCCGTCCTTCTTGGGCACAATTATCACCGGAGCTCCCCATGGTGAGGAACTAGGACGAATATACCCCTTCTCCGACAATTCTCTCAAATGATCCTTGAGTTCTTCCAGCTGCTTGGAGTCCATCCGATAAGGTCTCTTGTATATCGGGGCTGCTCCAGGTACTAGCTCAATTGCGAATTCCACTTCACGATCGGGAGGAATACCTGGCAACTCCTCCGGAAAAACATCTGGATATTCCCTGATGGTCCTGATTTCCACAACTTTCACCTCAACTTGATTTAATTTAATGTCCCTCCTAGGCTCGTGTATTGTTATGAACTTTGCTCTTGTGCCACTAGGGTGAGTTAGTTCCACCGTTCTGGTCGAACAATGGATGATTCCTTTATGTTTGGTCAACCAATCCATACCCAAAATAATATCGATCCCTTGGGAATCTATCACTATGAGGTTGGCAGTAAATACCACCCCATTAATGTCTAGGTTCACTTTGGGACACACTTGTCTTGTCCTTATTTCTCCCCCTGGAGAGTTTACGGCTAGCATATGGATCATTTGTGTTGTTGCTAGGTCATGCTTCTTAACAAACCCTTGAGCAATGAACGAGTGGGTAGCACCAGAATCAAACAGCAGGGTTGCAATGTGTAAATTGGCAGGAAACTTACCAACTACCACGTCGGGTGCCTCCTGTGCTTCCTCCATAGTGACGTGGTTCACCCGTCCTCTCATTACATTCTGCTGTTGTGGCTGCGTGGGCTTCTTCTTTGGGCACTTATGGGCGTAGTGCCTCACTTCTCCACAGCTAAAACATTGCACCCCAACCTTAGGTGCCTGGCCTTTGTTGTCTTGGGGTTGGTTTGGAGGGCCTTGTACTGCTGGTCGAGGTGGATATGCGGGGCGAGGCTGCTGTACGAACTGACGTTGTGGTGGTGCTGGTGCTGCCGGAGGCCTGAAGTTCGGGTTGTACCCTCATGGTGCTGAGTAGGGTACCGAAGCACGGTTCGTCTGCCCTGCGTGTTTCTGCATAAGACGTGGGCGGGTGTTGCTTCGTGAGGCTTGATGTGACCACCCAGCCTTCCTCTTATTCTCATTTTCCAAGGCCTTCAGCTTCCTTTCCAGCACAAATGCTCTGTCCACCATCTTTTGGAAGCTTTCATACTCATTTGAGGACATTGCACACTGCATTTCTGCGGTAAGCCCTTCCACGAAACAATTTTGTTTCTGTTCATCAGTCTCTGTGTCCCGTGGGGCATAACGGGATAGTTGAGTGAATTTAGTGAGGTATTCCCTCACTGTCATGTTTCCCTGCTGCAGTCCCAAAAACTCCTTCCTCTTGTTTTTGAGTTCATCTCTTGGGATGTAATGGTTGCGGAAGCTACGCTTGAACTCTTCCCAAGTGATGTTCTCAGGGTCATGATGGGCGGCCACGTAGGCGGTCCACCAATCAGCAGCAGGTCCATGCAATTGATGAGAGGCAAACAGCACCCTCTCATACCCTTGGCACTGTATGATCATCATCTTACTTTCAATGGTCTTCAGCCAATCATCTGCCTCCAGAGGTTCAGCAGCACTTGCAATCTTTGGAGGTTGAGTTCCTAGAAACTCACTCAACCTTGGTTGGCGTGGTGCAGCTTGTGGAGGTGGAACTTGATGCAAGTTGGCCACCACTTGAGTCAAGTTCTGGATGAGCTGATTTTGATTCTCCAGCATTTGGTGGAGAGGGTCAACTTCTTCACGGCGACCACCCCTGTCCTGGCCTCCAGAAAGATGAGGGTTGCACGCCTCATCGTTGTTGTTGGCGGGGTTGGCAGCACGTCCTTTTCCTCTTCCGGCCATCTGGCAGAATCAACCAATGTTAATTTGAAAGCATTTAGTATCATCTTACTACTTTCATTTGTTTGTACTTTGAATTATTGAGGCTTTGTTATTCTTCTCTAAGGGTTCACTTTTCTCACAAAAATAAATGCAATATTATTTCATGTGGGTTCACACACCAAAACAAAACAATCTAAAGACGAGGCTGTGGACAATTGCTCATGGCTTCCACAACTCACGTCACACACCAAGCATTATCACACCATTAACTTAACTTAACGACTCGCTTATTCGACATCTTGATGACTAAGGGAGGGACTATACACTACTCGTTTTCTTGAGCTGGCTCCTCGGGATCTTCCTCATCATTTCGGCTGCCTTCTGACTCTGCTTTGGGTGGGGAGGCTGCTGGTGGAGAAGTGCGACGACGCCTGATCGCCCGGCGATCTGGGGAGTCAGGAGTCCATGTATCATTCACGGTGACACACAGTTCATTCCCATCTCCTCTTTCTCTCGCCCTTAAGCAGGCTCGCAGCAACGCCTCCATTTCCTTCAGGGTGTCTCGGACATCCTGAAGCTCTTGTTGACACTCCTGCAGTCGAGTGCTGAGCATAGCAGCATCTTCCAAGCACAAGTCCATGTGCTCATGAGAAGTCCCTTGCTGCACCGGCGGGTACTTGTATTCCGTGGTACCACTCTCACGTTGGAGGACATACATGTACTCAGTTTTGTCCAAATGGCGACGATAGATGTGACTCTGGCAGGTGATGGCCTCCCAGGTGACATCTTTCTCCGCATCGACCTGTGTCGCTCTACAAGCTGGAGAGTGGTGAATCTTAAGCAGCTGATTTTCGTGTATGATCCTCATCTCTGAACTCCATTCTTCCCTCTTCTCACGGATGGTCCTGGTGGAGTTATAGTGGATGATTAGCTTGCCCGTATTGCTGGCGGCTTCGAGCATACGCCGAAGACGGCGCAATAAGCCTCCTACTGCCAATCCGTAGGAAAGGTACGTCACCGGACGGCTCTCCTCTCTTTCGGCAAGGGCAACTACGGGAACTCTCCCTCCTGTGGACTTGCGAGCGGTACGAATCATGCGAACCATCTAAAACAAAAAGAATTTAAACTTAGGTTAGATAAACACTTAAACAAAAATCCTATTTTGAGTGAAAATTGGGGTAAGATGAAGAAAGTGACTCATTAAATAACACTTTTCAACACACACCTTGTAAAAATAGTTTTTTAAGAAAATAAGGTCCTTAAATACGTCCATTTCTACCTAGGTCCACGTTCCTACGGGCAACCTTGGCTCTGATACCACCTCTGTCACACCCGGTTTTTCCGAAGAACAACCAAGTGAATATCACATGTATGCCAGGATCATTTTCTCATACATGTGATGACAAATAGTGAAGCATCATTTATTACAAGCCAGGTGTCGAATATAAATAAGTCTTACATAGCAAATGTCTCGATGGACAATAATAAGTTCATCACAAGTAAATAAACTAGCAGCGGAATATTATTCTTGAGGGCTCCGTCACAGGTGTTGCCCGGGGGTCTCCATGAACCTAGAAGCCTTCTTCGGGTCCAAAGTCTTGGTCATTAAACACCACCTCAATATCTTGACCTGAGCAGCAATATAAACCAACAAATATGCAAGCTTGAGTACCAATGGTACTCAGCAAGTGTGGGAAAATTATATCATGCATGGCTAGATCAAGGAGAGGTTGAACTCATGGTTAAAGCACTACGCACTTAATACCTATCACCTTAGCTTATTAAGCACCTACATTACTACAAGTGATATGGTCCCAATCTCCCATCCCATCATAATCCAATAACCATAACATCATTTCCAATGTTAAGCTCCCCGCTTAACATCCACAACTTCCAAAACCATCAATCCTCTAATCATGAATAAGTCCAAGCCGCTCTTGACCGTGAGCACGGCTGTCATGACAGTTTTGACTCTGCAGAGTTTGTACCACTGTACCCACATGTAGTGATTTCATCCCCCGTTGCCGGGTGCACTAAAAGAACCTCCATTATGCCAGTGGCTACGAACCACATTCACACTTCCCAGGTGTGTAGCCAGGAGATCACTACGAAGCCTTTACAAAGGGATTCCCGACGAGCATGGGCCCACTGAGGTTTCACCCCTAACAGCATACAAGAGGCTCCAACCCCGCTGCAGTGGCCCCCCTCTTGAGCCTTGCGGTTCATATGGTAGTCCAGCTGACACCTACTCCCCGCACCATCCAACACACCCATACTACGCCGGGGATACACCTAATTAATTGGCCAAGCTGCCCCATCTCAGCATGTGGTTGGCACTGTAAAGCCAGGTTACATGCTCCATGAACTGGTCCTTAGGATCCAGGCAAGTACTAAACACAAACCCGAGCCTCGTGCACCCAGCACACAACCAAAACATCCAACTTGCCTTGATCCCTACCTCTACATAACTCACAATATCTCATTCAAGAGTATGGTAAAATAAACTGATGATCTCATATCCCAAGTATCCCATTCTAAGCATGGCTAAGCATATGCATAATAATAAATGACATGATAAAATAAATCCCCAACCCAAGCTACAAGGAAACAAGGTAATGCAATTCTAGGGAAACTTCCTATCATGGGTTTCATATTTAAATTGACAATGCAAATAATTCTAGCTACACATCCTAGCCTAGGATCAAAGTGGTCAAGGACACTTGCCTCCTTCTTGCTGCTCTTGAAATGGGTAGTCCTGGTCTTGGGAAGGAATAACTTGCTCTTGAGCAGGTTCTACATCATACCATCACACATAGCAAAAGAAAAATAACAACCCATAAGACATAGTTCACACTTCCACTTCATACAAACCACACATTCACATTTATGAAAGTCATTCACCATTATATGTGTTGTGGTTACTCTATGTGTGTTGATCTTTGGCTTACATATACTTTTAATCATGTGTATATGATTCCTACTTTTGTATTCATAGTTAATCTTGCTTACTATATATATGAGTTTCCAACTTAAGTAAATCCCTTATATTTAATTACTAAACCCTTTTAACTCCGCCTATGTTGTAATGACATAGCCGGTCCCAAGCCCGGGTAAAAGGAGGAGGGGGTTGTGATAGGCTTGGCGAGCCAACAACTTACACTTAGCCATTCTCATGGAAATGAAACCCAATAGAAATTCGTTGGGGCGTAACCCTCTTAGCGACGCGCCATATCGGAACCCGGGTATGGTATTAAGTGGGCAAGGGCCGGGTCGCCACCGCCTTAGTGGCGCGCCATATCGGAACCCGGATATGGTGTTAAATGAGCAAGGGCCGGATCGCCACCACCTTAGTGGCGCGCTACATCATCGCCCGGATGTAGTGATAAGTGAGCAAGGGTCTTTGCATCTTACTCGACGGGTGCAAAGCATAAGGAAGCTAGCCGAGGAACATAGATTTCGGGTGGGTAGTTGGAATGCAGGATCCTTCACAGGGAAGCTACGTGAGTTAATAGATGTTGCCATTAGGAGACGAGTAAATATCCTTTGTGTACAAGAGACTAGATGGGCGGGACAAAAGGCGAGAGAAGTCGAGAATACCGGTTTCAAGCTTTGGTATTCTGGTTCAGCTGGGACTAGGAATGGCGTAGGTGTTCTAATAGATAAGAGTCTTAAGGATGGAGTAGTGGATGTTCGAAGACGAGGGGATAGGATCATCTTAATCAAGATAGTAATTGGGGACATTGTCTTGAACGTCATTAGTGCTTATGCCCCACAAGTTGGGCTCAACATGAGTGCTAAGAGGCAATTTTGGGAGGACTTGGAGGATATGATTAGTAGTGTACCGATAACCGAGAAACTCCTATAGGGGGAGATCTCAATGGTCATGTGGGTGCAACTAATCTAGGATTTGAGGGAGTACATGGAGGTTTTGGATGCGGCGACAGAAATCAAGAGGGTAAGGACATCCTAGACTTTGCCGTAGCCTATGATCTGTTGATAGCTAACACCCTCTTTAGGAAGAGGCAATCTCACCTAGTGACCTTTAGTAGTGCCCAACACTCTAGTCAGATTGACTTTGTCCTCACTAGGAGAAAGGATAGACGGGAGTGTCTAGATTGTAAGGTGATCCCGGGGGAGTGTGTTGTGACACAACATAAGCTTGTGGTAGCTGACTTTCGCTTCCATACATGCTCTTTGCGGGACAAAGGTGTCAAAATCACAAGAACAAAGTGGTGGAAGTTGAAGGGAGAATCACAAGAATCCTTTAAAAATATGGTGATCACAGAAGGACCCTAGGCAGAAAATGGAGATGCAGATAGTATGTGGATGAAGATGGCAACTTGCATTAGGAAGGTAGCTAGTGAGGTGTTCGGTGTGACAAAGGGAAAGAAACTTGTAGATAAAGACACTTGGTGGTGGAATGAGGATGTACAAAAGTCCATTAAGGAGAAGAAGGAGTGCTACAAGAGTTGGCATAATGATAGAAGCGCAAGCAACATGCTTAAGTACAAAGAGGCTAAGAAGAATGCAAAGCGGGCTGTGAGTAAGGCAAGAGGACAGGCCTATGATAAGTTATATGAGAGACTAGAGACAAAAGAAGGTGAAAAGGACATATACAAGGTAGCAAAAATCCGCGAGAGAAAGATGAGGGATCTCAATCAAGTTAGATGCATCAAAGATGAGACTGACCGCATTCTAGTGAAGGATGAAGAGATTAAGAATAGATGGCGTGATTACTTTAATGGGCTATTCTATGATGGGAATGGGAGCACTATGGTTGAGTTGGATGACTCCTTTGATGACTCCAACAGGCGGTTCGTGCGGAGGATACAAGAGTTTGAGGTTAAGGAGGCCTTAAAAAGGATGAAAGGAGGAAAGGCCCTCGGCCTTGACGATGTCCCTATTGAGGTGTGGAGATGTCTTGGGGACGTGGCAATAGTATGACTCACAAAGCTATTCAACCACATTTTTCGGTCAAACAAGATGCCTGAAGAATGGAGGAAAAGTATATTAGTACCTATCTTCAAAAATAAAGGAGATATTCAAAGTTGTACTAATTATCGAGGCATTAAGCTTATGAGTCATACTATGAAGCTTTGGGAGAGAGTGATTGAACACCGCCTGAGGAAAGTGACCAATGTCACTAAAAACCAGTTTGGTTTTATGCCTGGGAGGTCTACAATGGAGGCGATTTTCTTGCTTCGTCAGCTTATGGAGAGATATAGGGAGCAGAAGAAGGACTTGCATATAGTGTTCATCGACTTGGAGAAGGCCTACGACAAGATACCAAGGTCGGTCATGTGGTGGGCACTAGAGAAACATAAAGTGCCAACAAAGTACATTACCCTTATCAAGGATATGTACAATAATGTTAGGACAAGTGTGCGCGTAAGTGATATTGAGACTGATGCATTTCCTATCACGGTAGGACTACATCAAGGATCAGCTTTGAGCCCATACATCTTTTCCTTGGTGATGGATGAGGTGTCGAAGGATATACAAGGGGATATCCTTTGGTGCATGCTCTTTGCTGATGATGTAGTGCTGGTAGATGGAACTAGAGATGGTGTTGATAAGAAATTAGAGTTATGGAGACAAACCTTAGAGTCTAAGGGGTTTAGACTTAGTAGGACCAAAACCGAGTATATGAGGTGTGACTTTAGTGGTGTTGGTCGTGAAGAGGGAAATGTTAGTCTACAAGGACAAATAGTACCTAGAAGGGACTCTTTCCGATACTTAGGATCAATGTTACAAAGCAATGGCGATATTGATGAGGATGTTTGCCACAGGATCAAGGTAGGGTGGATGAAATGGCAACAAGCCTCTGGAATCCTATGTGATAGGAAAGTCCCACAAAAGCTAAAAGGGAAGTTCTATAGGACGGTGATCAGACCCGCGATGCTCTATGGGGCGGAATCTTGGCCAACTAAACGGCAACATGTCCAACAAATGAGTGTCGCAGAGATGCGCATGCTACGGTGGATGTGCGGGCACACGAGAAGAGACCGAATAAGGAATGAGGTGATTCGAGATAAGGTAGGGGTGGCGCCGATTGAAGAGAAGTTAGTCCAACATCGACTTAGGTGGTTTGGACATATCCAACGGAGACCTTCAGAAGCACCAGTTAACAGTGGGATTTTAAGAGGTAGAGAAAATATTAGGAGGGGTAGAGGACGACCAAGGTTGACCTGGGAGGAGGCGGTAAAACGAGATTTGAGAGATTGGAATGTATCCAGAGACTTAGCTCATGATAGGACCGCATGGAAAGTAGCAATCCATGTGCCAGAATCGTAGTCTTGTTTTTTTTCTCTTTTCTTTTTCTTTTTTTTTCTTTTTCCTTTTTCTTTTCTCTTTTTCTTTTTTTTTTCCTTTTTTCTTTTTTTTTCTTTTTTTCTTTTTTTCTTGTTCTTATAACTCTTCCTCTCTTTTACTTCATTGATATTGGGTTTCATGTCTAGCCGACCCCAACAGGCTTGGGATAAAGGCTTGGTTGTTGTTGTTGTTGTTGTTGTACCCTTTTAACTACCAAGTATGCATGAAGGGTATTTTCCTACTCCATATGTGTCTTCACAATTTCTACTAACCCTAAACTGAATTCTGTGGATTTTAGAAACTTCATTTATCATTTACTAGTTGTTATATTTTCAGATTTATTTCCTATGCCTAAATGTGAACTTTATTATGAAAATAACAAGACACCTCATCTAAACAGAATAGGTTCTGATCTAAAATATTTACTAATATATTTTTGACCTTTTCCTCTGATGTAAACTATTTTACAATTATTTTCCCTATTTTCTAAAACTATTCATTACTTAAAATTGTGTCCCTAAATGTGAATAATAAATTAAACAGATTCAACTCAGCCCAAAATATTTTTTTATCTCACTCCAAAGTTTTCTAAATACTGAGAAAGTTTTTAATTTAATTATGACAATATGTTTGTCCCACTTTTTAATTTTCAAACACTAGCCACATATTCAATTTCCTAAATTAAATACTAAACAGGGCTAAAAAGTTAAACTTACCCCACTACAGGGTCTATAATATTATTTTCAGAATTCCCAGGGGTCTAGCTACACTTATCAGAGGTGTTTTTCCTAATTTTTATTAAGTCCAGGGGTTAAAACAGATTTTTAAATGAATTTACATGATTTTCTGGAGTTCCAGGGGCTAGATCAGAAGTTTCCGGGGCTAGCTCTTATTTCCCGAGAACCCCAGGGGGTAGCACGTAAGATTTCCAGTCTTTATAACGCGGGGCTGACGTGGACTGTCCGATTTTAAACCGACGGCCGAGATTATAACATCGAACCGGTACGCGGGGGTTTAAACCCTACCGTGCGATTTAAAATAAACGGCACACAAGCGGCCACGTCGCTCTGACCGAGCGCGGGCGGCGCTGCCGGCGGCGCACGACGGCGGGAAGCGGCGATCTCGCCGGAAACTTTTGGATCTTCGGGAATTCTTTCTAGAACTGTGATTTTATGGCATAGATTGGTAGAGGGGAGGTCGGGGATCTCACCTCGGGGGTTTTCTTGAGCTCGGAGGTCCTGGAAAGTGATCGGCGATGAGGTCCGAGGCGAAACCACGGCGAAGCTCGTCGGCGCTGTGTTTACACCGCAAGTCACCGAGTTTTCTGCACCTGCAAGGTTCCCCGGAGGCTGTGGATCAAGACCAACGAGTTAGATCGGAATTTCCGAGCTTAGATCGGCCAGAATTCGCCGGAGAAGTCTCGGTTCTCACCGGAGGAAAATCGGCCGATCGCGTGAGAAAAACAGAACGAGGCCGGGGTTTTTATAGACGGGGGAGGGTGGCGGGGTGGTTTAGATCATGTCCGCGTCGCCTACGAACAGAATTCAGCAGGGATACTCCGAAATCCCGATCGGTTTTGATTTGGGCGCGAGGGAGTCCGGCGCTGGCGCGAGGTAGACGACGATCCGGTGGGCTCCGCCTATCAGTGTGAGGCAGCAGCGCGCGCGGCTGCGGGCTGGTGCGGGCGCTGGCTGGGCCGGCTGGTGGGTTTCGGCCCACTGGCCGGTTTTTTTCTGTTTTCTCTTTTTTTTCTATTTCTTTTCTGATTTGAGTTCAATTTGAATTCCAGTTTGAATTTGAATTTTTGCAAAACATGCAACACGTCCAAAAAAATTTAAATCTCCCTCTTAACAGGATTTAGGGTTTTGAATCAAAATTTTGGGGTGTTACAGTTAGCTAGACACATCTATCTCGCTTCACAATCCCATGGACTCAGCGAAGCATAAAAGTAAAAACCATACCCGACTCATAAACTTCCCTGGCGACAAGGGTGGTTTAACCAAAAACTTTTAAACTCCTATAAAAGGGTTTCCCATTATGTTTGACTCAGCACACACACACACACCTTTTCACAAAACAAAACAGTTTTTCCCAAAACATAGGATCAATATGGTCAAGGGGCACTTGCCTTGTTCTGGCAGTTCCAGTTGCTCTTGGATCTCGAAACCTTGTTGTTGCAGTTCGTCGTAGACAGCTCCCTGAGCTTGTCCTTCTATACAAGATCACACACATACAAGATTCACAGCAATCAATATCATGCTTAAACTTTAACTAGATGCGTTGATGCATATGAATACTACCCTGTGATCAGTTTTTATCAGATCAGTTTGTACGTGTTCTTGCATGGTTTGCATGGTTTTACGATGAACAGAGGTGTTCAGATCAAATGTGGACGTGGTGATGATCTTGATGTTAGATTAAATGGATCAACAAGCGATCTGTCCATGAGAAAGCTTCTGTTCGAAAGGAACCGAAGAACAGATGCAAAAAAAACACGATGGTGTCGCAAGGTGATATTGGAGACCTACCTTACGTTCTTCTTGGTCTCGGGGTCCATCTCCGATCAGACAGATCGTTGGTGAGACGGGCCGGGTACCGACTGAGACAGGGCTCAGCTAATGATACCACTTGTCACAGCTCTGATATCACGCTGACGCGGCCCGACGCCGCCCGTTTAGTCACGGGGACGGGGCACTTGCCCGGGGATCGCATTGGGTGGTGCCGTGTTGTGCGGCACCTAACAGCACACATACAAGGAACAATTTGTTACCTAACACAATAGCGGAAGCTTACAAATTTTTCTTTGTAAATAATTTACATCAAATAGCTACAGCGGAAGTCTATAACAACTCACGTCGGATAACTAAGAGCACTCGAGATGAAGTCGAGCCCGCGCACTCCTCTCGCTAGCAACATGAAGACAACAGCAGCGGATGGGTTCTCCATGTGTTACATGACTCGGAAGTCTCCGTGTCTCACCGGACAACCTTCTTCTTAGCATCGATGTTAACCTGCAAAACCACTTATATAGCAAGCGTGAGCACATAGGCTCAGCAAGACTGATCCATCTCTCCTAAACAAGAAACTCTTCATGCACGACGGTTGCAATTAGGTTAGCTAGATTTGCATAAAGGACTCGCCTAAAATTGATCCTTAACTTTCAGATTTTTAAGCCTCATTGTGCAGACCTTGAGCCGAAAAGCATCGCAACTCCACAATCAAACAAGAAACGCTTCGTTGTGATGCTCCTTGCACAAAGTGAAAGTAAAGTTTTATGAGCCTATCTCTAAATCAATCATGGTTGAAATACAAATTACATCACAGTCTTATCAAGTTCAAAAGATAACCAATTTCAGTTCTTACTACGTCACGACGCAGTGGGCAAGTATGCTCATATGACCGCAAGCGTCGGTGATTCGAATCAATACACGCCCGGACTACACGACACGTACACCCGTACACCGAGTTGCCGGCAGCAACCTCGACTGACGTTGTACACGGACACCTTCCCCAAGATCTTCCACATTGTACGCAGTCCAACTGCCCCGAGTACGCAAACTCCCTCAAGGTACATACCCGCAGTGGTATGTTCTTAAGCGAGTTACCTCCTGCTACCCTGACGCCGAAAGCCTAAGGCAGTTGGAAAAGTTCCACTATAGATCTCCCAAGGTACATCGGTTTCCTGGGTCCCATATATCCAGTATGTGCCCGGTACACAACTCAAACTTGTCCAACAGGGCCAAGCACGGACGGGCCTTAACCGACACAGGCAGGGCTATGCACGCACGGCCTGCAACCTGCTGCATCTAAACCTCCCTGCCCGGTCTCCATTTCTTATGTGTGAACTTTCCTCATCTTTTCTAAATTGGACCAGTTCCGAGTAAACCAGCCTTAAACTCGCGAGTAGATTCCAACTACTCGACTTCTACCGGACCTTTCCTACTAACATTTAGCGTAGCCAAATCCGCTTGAGGAGGTTCTATTCTACCCTTTCTCTCTTAGGTATTTCTGGTCATGCAAGTGGGGTTTTCAATATCATCTAGACTTAATGCAATCAACGATGGAAAGCTACGATCTCTAAAAATGGAAATGCATGTAAAACTGTTCAAATGCATACCGGGGCTTGCCTATTTTGCAGGTGACTAAGGTTACAATCAGTTAGTGACCATCACTTGGAGCTTGATCACTTTTTTCCTCCCTCCTTGATCTTCACTTCAAGTCCTTCTCCCTTCTTCACGTATATGCTACACGATATGATCATGCATATGTATTTAATTGAAAGGCTTTTGCTAATTAGATCTAATGACAGTTTTAAAACTGGAACTCTGTTTAAGAATTTAAAATGACAGTGGTGTTAGTGGTTTGGGTTGGGTTTAAACACTATGATCAAATGTTGAGTGCTTTTCCCACTTAAGTGTTGATCACCTTAGGAGGTTACACATGACAGCGGTGATCCAGAGCTTCAATGGAGCTGAAAATTTTCATGTGAGTTCCTTATCACAAGAAAGTTATCTTGACCAAAAATTAGCACTTTTCATTGAGTGGTTTATCCAGAACAATTTTCTAAGCAATTAAGCAAAGAAAAATTAATTCTGAGGTAATACCCATGTTCATAAAAATTCTTTTGCTGAAAAGCTTTAAAGAATTTTCCAGAATTAAAGAAAGACTTTCATAAAAATTGGGTTGCATATTTGGATAGAGTTTGTCAATATGAATCTAACCCAATTTGAATCACTAAATTCGGAGGTTCCTAGAAAAAGTTATGCTCTTCTAAAGTTTGGGGAAATTCTGGAATTTGAATAAATCCGAGAAATGTTTAAACCTGACTGTGGGACCAAGGGACACGTGTCAGTTACCGGGAGCGCGCCACATGGGCATCCCGCGCTGTCACAACTGATCCCGCGCCACAGAGAATCCGGCCTACTGTTGCCGTGCGACTGACACGTGGGGTCGGCAGTATCGTCGTCTACCTCCCGCCCCCGCGCTTCTGCGCCGCCGGGCTCGCCGGAGTTCGCCGGTTTTCGTCGCCCCGGCCCACTCCCGAGCTGCTATTTGCCGCCAGGCCCTACTTTAACTCGAGGAACACGATGATGTGGCTTCTACAGACTTGCGAAGTTCCTAAACCACACCGCCGCGGTGCCGCGGCTCTGAAAGAGTCCGGCGACGTCGCCCCGACGCTTTAGCCCACCAAAAGTTCCCTGGAAAGGTTCTACAGCACCAGTGGAGGTCGGCAAAGCTAGGCATGGTCGCACATGGGCTCGGGAACGGCTCCAAACCAGGGTTCACCGTGTACCCAATGCACCTTATTGCGGTAGCCGTCGGAAAATCTTGGAGCAAGCCTTCTACCATGGGTTTCATGCAACGCTTTGTGAAGAGGAAAGGTTGCTACGCCAGTCTAGGTTCAGTGTGCGAAATTTGCAGAGCTCTAAACCACCATAGAATGAGAATTTAAGCGATTCTTACCCGCGGGTCCGTTTACACCGGCCGGAGGAAATTTCCAAAATTCATCGGCGAGCGGCAATGGCTGGAGCTTAGCTTCGGATGGAAGCTGCAGGGAGCTCCTGCGCGTCTCAGGGCTATCTTGCTTGGTCGTGAGAGCCGCTCTGTGGAGCTGTCCGTGGGCGCACGTCGTCGCCGTTGGGTTCGGCCGCTACAGAAACTCAGTGTCCTCGGTGTAGAGGGCGTGAACCCGCTCAGTGATGGCTCGAGGATGTTGTGGGGACGATGGTGGTGTTGTTTGGCCGATCAACCGGGGCTCACACGCGAGCTAGGCGGTGGGCGATCGGTTTAGATCTCAGCGGCGGTCTCTGTTTGTTTCTCGCGTGGGGAGAGAGGGAACAGCGCCGTGGCTTTGGTAAAGAAAGCAAGAGAGAGAGTGCGGCAGTAGCTGCCGACGTCCAGCAGCTATCCAGCGCGAAGGAATTCAACAAGAGCTGGCTTCGGCTGTGCTCGGTGACACCCGAAGAGGAATCGGGTCTGCCGTTGCTTCGCGTGGGAGGAAAGCAAACAGAGACTGTGTACTGAAGATTTTTAACAAATTTCAGTTATCCCAATGATATGTGGGACCCACTGTTCAGTTCCTTCTTATCACTTTCAAAATATCTCCCAAGTATGAATATTGATAGAATTCAATTGTGAGAATTCAAATCTGGTATGCATTTGGATAATTGGGCAAGTTTCATCCAAATTCAAATGGGTGTTTGAATTCTTTGTTATTTAAAGTCCATTTTGGAAAATGGGTTGCAAATTATTTCCAGAAATCATGAAATTTGGCACACCCCCCTAATTTGGACCCAAGGAACTCAATTATGAAATCTGATTTTAAAGTTGACTGCAGAAAATGAGATTTTCAGCACAACAGTTTTGAATTCCATTGTGTTGCTCTCATTTGAATTTTGTGTTTGAACAAGTTTGTTCCAAATCTGACTTTAGTTTTTCTCACACACATGGGAACTTCCCATATTAGTTTTTGACCCCTCTTGGGTTCCAAGTTTCCAAATAAACATTTGGACTTGTGTGAAGAAAACCCTCATGTGTGTTATCACATGTTGGGAAAAGTTTTAACAAGTCCCAAATTTCATACATATGAAACCAACTTTTGCAAACAAGTGTTTCTTTTGTATTCATAATTTTGGGACCTTTACATTCCCCCCCCCCCCCCCCCCCGTAAAAGGAACCTCGTCCCGAGATTCAAAAGAAGAACGAGACGGGAGGTAATTACAAAGTTTATGACAAAAGCTCCGGATAGTTCTTGTGGATGTAATATTCAGTTTCCCACGTCGCCTCTTCCGGGGTATGATTACTCCACAGGACTTTGTAAAATTTCAAAGTCCGGTTCCGGGTGATCCGGGTCTTTTCGTCGATAATCTGAATAGGTTGCTCGACGTAGGTGAGATATGGCTTCAACTCGTCGATGTCTTCGGTGTGGATGGAGCGGTAAACTTGAGACATTTCTGCAGCTGGGACACGTGAAATATGTCGTGAATACCGGCAAGGCTTGCCGGTAGTTCCAGCCGGTAGGCTACGTTTCCGCACTTCTCCGTTATAGCAAGCGGACCGATGAATCGGGGAGCAAGTTTCCCCTTGACACCGAACCGATGAATCCCTTTCATGGGAGACACTCGAAGATACACGTGCTCTCCGACATCGAAATGCAGCGGTCGACATCTCTGGTCCGCGTAGCTCTTTTGACGAGATTGGGCAGCTTTGTGGTTCTCTTGTATTATCCGAACTTTCTCTTCGGCTTCATTGACAAGATCAACCCCGAACGTTAATCGTTCACCGGATTCGCACCAATTCAATGGTGTACGGCACTTCCGGCCGTATAGAGCTTCATATGGTGCCATTTTAATGCTCGCCTGATATCCGTTGTTGTACAAGAACTCCGCCAGCGGTAAGTGATCATCTCAGCTCTTACCGTGGTGGATGGCACATGCTCTTAGCATATCTTCCAGTATTTGATTCACCCTCTCAGTTTGCCCATTGGTTTGAGGGTGATACGCAGAGCTTCGAATCAGTTTGGTCCCCAACAATGCGTGTAGCTGTTCCCAGAAACGGGCTATGAACAGCGATCCTCTATCTGACACAATGGTACGGGGAACTCCATGTAAGCACAAGATCCGTGCTATGTACAGCTCCGCATACTGTTTTGCGTTATATCTTGTATGCACAGGGATGAAATGTGCTGATTTAGTTAATCGGTCCACGATTACCCAAATTGAATCATGGTTGTGGGAAGTCATCGGCAACCCGACGATGAAGTCCATGCTCAAGTCTTCCCACTTCCATGCCGGTACTTGTAGTGGTTGCAACAGGCCTGACCTCTTCACATGGTCGGCCCTGACTCTTCGACACGTATCACACTCTGAAACATATTTTGCAACTTCACATTTCATACGTGTCAACCAAAACATCTCCCGGAGATCTTGGTACATTTTATTACTGCCCGGATGAATGGAAGACTTGGACAAATGAGCTGCATCCAGAATTTTATTCCGTAGTCCCATATACCGGGGTACTACAATCCGGTCGTTGAACCACAAAGTACCTTCATCGTCCTTCCGGAAGCACTTCATTTTTCCGTTGTCTATCCTTCACCGTATGTGAAACATACACTTGTCCTTTCGTTGAGCTTCCATGATCTCCTCTCGGATGGTAGGAATGAGAGCGAGATTATAGAGAGCTCCATACGGGATGACACGGAGGCTTGGTTCTTCATCATCCATTTCAGCAATAGTTAGGTGATGGATATGCGCCTTACGACTGAGCGCATCGGCGACAACATTTGCCTTTCCTGGATGATAATGAATCTCAAGTTCATAATCCTTAATGAGCTCTAGCCATCTTCGTTGCCTCATGTTCAATTCTTTCTGAGTGAAGATGTACCTCAAGCTCTTGTGGTCGGTGTAGAGGTGTACAAGATTTCCGAGCAAGTAATGCCTCCACATCTTCAAAGCAAGGACCACGGCAGCTAACTCAAGATCATGAGATGGATAATGCTGCTCGTGATTTCTGAGTTGATGAGATCCATAAGCGACCACTCGTCTTCCTTGCATCAGCACGCAGCCAAGACCAATGCCAGATGCATCGCAATACACGTCGAATGGCTTCGTCGTATCCGGCTGAGCAAGAACTGGGGCTGTCGTGAGATGCTTCACTAGGGTCTTAAAAGCTTGTTCACACGCAGCACCCCATACAAACCTGGTATTCTTGTTTAATAATTCCGTCATCGGTTTAGCGATCTTGGAGAAACCCGGAATGAACCTCCGGTAATAACCCGCTAAACCGAGGAAGCTTCGGATTTCATGCACTGACTTTGGTGACTCCCATTTCTGTACTTGGATAATCTTACTCGGATCTACAGTGATGCCCTCCGCTCAAATAATGTGTCCAAGAAATGGTACTTGATTAATCCAGAATTCACACTTGCTGAATTTTGCATAGAGCTGATGATCTCGCAATCTTTGTAGCACAATATGCAGATGTTCAGCATGTTCTTCCTCTGACTTGGAGTACACCAAGATACCATCGATGAAGACAACGACGACTTTATCCAACTCCGGCATGAATTTTGAATTCATCAGGTACATAATGTGTGCCGGGGCGTTGGTCAAACCAAAAGACATAACAAGATACTCATAGAGCCCGTATCTCGTTGGAAATGCCATCTTCGGAATATCTTTTGCCCGGATTTTAATCTGGTGATATCCGGACTGAAGATCCATCTTTGAAAATACCTTGACACCCACTAATTGATCGAAGAGCATATCAATGCGAGGTAGTGGATACTTGTTCTTGACGGTAACGGCGTTCAAAGGACGATAATCAACACAAAGCCGTAGTGTTCCGTCCTTCTTCTTGACAAACAATGCTGAACAACCCCAATGTGACGAACTTGGCCGTATAAAGCCCTTGCTCATTAGGTAATTCCGCTGTGTCTTCAATTCTGCCAGTTCATTGGGTGCCATCTTGTATGGCCTTCGTGAATATCGGTGTGGTTCCCGGTATAAGCTCAATCTTGAACTCAACGTCTCGCTCGGGTGGCATGCCCGGTAAATCGTCAGGAAAACATCCGGATACTCACGTACCACCGGAATGTCCTCTATCTTAAAAGCTTCCGTGTGGTTCACTGTTGCAATCTGCTGCCGTCTGGCGCTCAGAATTAATATATGAAGACCGTGCTGTGGGGAGTTGAGCTCAACGGTCCTGGAGCTGATGTTAAGAACCGCCTGGTGGTAATTCAACCATGACATTCCCAAAATGATGTCGATCTTCAGACCTTCTAGAAGAATGAGGGTCGTAGGGTATATTTTACCCCCCAAACAAAGAGAAGCTCGGGAGACAACCTCGCTTGCGGTACTGCTGCCCCCGGGTGAAGATATGAGGTATTGCCTCTTTGTATAAACCGTTTGTAGCTGATGTTGAGCCACGAAAGATTGGCTAATGAAGTTATGCGTGACACCGGAATCAAAGAGAACTACAACCGGTAGCTTATTCAGAGAAAAGATCCCTGCTAAAGCGGCTTCTCCTTCCGGAACATCATCAATCACAGTATAGTGAATATTGCCCCTTATCTGCCCTCCTATCTGCAGATTAAGGTACGGTTCATATTGTTGTAAATATTATGACCCGCATCCTTGAATTCCCTCCGGACATTGCCTAGCATAATGGCCCATACGCCCACAAGTAAAACACGGATGTCTCTCCGGTTCTTCGTTGACTTGCGGTAGACTGCTAGGTACAAATGGCTGCAGCGATGGATCACAAACCACCGTCTGATGCTGCTGCTGTGGAGGTGGTGCAAGTTGTAGAACTTGACCAGCAATCAACCTGTGAGGAGTTGATCATACAGGAGGCCTCCATCTTTCACTGGGTGGTGTTTGACACACCAAACGGTACTTTTGAGGCACATAACTTGTGCTGTCCTGCTCGATTTCACTCATATTTCTCTTCTCCGCTAGCCACTCAAGTGTCGGCTTCTCTTGAATGAAAGCCGCATCGACCATGTCGGTGTAACTGCCGTTATTGTGTATGGCCAGCTTCTCCCGTAATATGGCGCTCAGGCCGTGGAATAATAGGTCACACCGTGCCTCTTCTTTCGCCACATATTCGGGAGCATATTGGGCCAAAAGATTAAATCTTCTGACATACTCGAGGACACTCATGTCCCCTTGCTTCAAGCCCAAAAATTCCTCCCGCTTTGCCTTGATAATACCTAGTGGTATGTAACGAGTACGAAAGGCTTCACAAAACTCACTCCATGTCATTTGATGGTCCTCCGGAACGGTGGCAAGATGATCCACCCACCAGTTTCCGGCAGCTCCATCGAGTTGGTCAGCGGCAAACTTTGTCTTCTGGTATTCATCACACTTGAATACTCTGAATTTTGACTCCATGACATGAAGCCATTGATCTGCTTCCACAGGTTCGGTGGCTTCAGTAAAAATCGGCGGTTGAGTCGCCAAGAAATCCAGATAAGCGTCCCGAGATGGAACGGCTTGTTGCGTGTTCTGGAGTACACCTTGCTGTACCAAAGCTTGGAGTAAGCGTGTGTGTTCTTGTGTTGCTTCATGGAGTAGCCTAGCGTTCTCTTGATTAGACTCGACGACTCGAGTCATAAGATCCATCTATCCCGCGGATGGTGGTTCCGACGGTGGAATGAAAGCATCACCGCCTGGACGAGAACTTCCGGCCCTACTCCTAGAGTGAGTGTGAACCATACTGCATAAATGTAGTTAAGAAGAGTTAAACAAGAACTCAGCAGTATGTGAGTCTAATGAAAACATGATTATGTCAAAACTTTATTGAAGCAGTAACAAAATTCATGTTTACACAACTCCTTAGTAGGCATAGCTATCCAGCCTATCTGTCCAGAGCAGACCTTTATGCACTATCTCCAGATTTTAATCTAGTTAAGAGCATTTTCATAACTCATGTTCAATACCAAAGTTAAAGTTAACTTTAGGATCTTTCCAACGAGTACTCATATGCCTTCAGATCATCTCTGGATTAAGAGTTATAATTTTCCAAAGTTTACAGAATTCCTGGATAAAATTTACCAGCGCCTCCTTTGTACGTGGCTGGTTTTATCACAGTTGTATATGTAAATACAATAAGAATCTGAACAAACTTTGAATTACAACAATGTTGCACCATTCAGAACTTTTCCAATGGTGCATCATAGGCTTCTTAAGGGTTTTTCTACAGAAATTTGTGGCTTAAAAACAGAAAGGTCCAGAGAGGTTTTGCCGCTGTCCTGATTCTGGACAGTTTACCTTCCTCTGAACTTTCTACCCATTTAGCGTGTGATTTTGCTCTGGAGCTCTACAAATAAGTTGTAGATCACTTGAAAATCTTTCCAGAACTGTATCATACACCTTGATTGGGTCAATCTACTCAGAGTTATGCTCTGTTAAAGTCCAGCAAGAATTTCTGCCGAGAACAGAGCACTCTATTTTAAAAATCTTTGAAGCCTAGTGTCCCTCTCATTTGAATCTTAGCTCAAAATAAGAGTTCAGTAACTAATATTTGTTTCAAACTTCCATTTTTATTTGAAATTTAGTTCATGAGTCATTTCTTCAAAGGAAAGGGGTTATTATGTTTAGTACGGCGTCGATGCACCGTAAGAAGCATGTCAGTACTACGTAGCCTCACCAAAAGAAAACCCTAACCGGATTATACCGGCATATACGTATCTTAGGTGGCACTAAACGTTCACTCGCAAACGTGTTCTATTCGTACTATGATTTCGTGGTTAATCCTGCATAAGTCACACTCAATCGTCAGGTCCGGCTCCACACCGGACCCGGTATCCATACACTTCTTACACCCGGCCGTCGTCACTCGCACAGGTGTTCTCAAGCCAAACACGCCTTGAGCTACATGTTCACGTTACTAACCACGTGACAGGGTTTCCCAAATTGCACCACGCACGCCTGGGACAGACGTTGCTCGAATACCCCAAACGGCATGAAGAGTCGTAGAGGATATTAAAGCGGGTCGGGCTACCTGCCACCCGTGGGGCTCCACCCTTCAGCATGTACGAACTGGTGGACAGCGCTTACGTGCACCCCCCAAGACATAACTCGTCCCGAGATGCACAATTTTCTGACATAACAAATAAGTTAGTTTGCCAGCTTCATAATAAGCTAATAGTAATCCTTATGTGGGCCTAGTACCGTATCCTCACCGTAACCTAGATTTTTGTCGTACTACAATCCTTATTCCGTGCGCTATTACCAATGCGGCTCTGATACCAGCTGAGACGGGCCGGGTACCGACTGAGACAGGGCTCAGCTAATGATACCACTTGTCACAGCTCTGATACCACGCTGACGCGGCCTGACGCCGCCCGTTTAGTCACGGGGACGGGGCACTTGCCCGAGGATCGCATTGGGTGGTGCCGTGTTGTGCGGCACCCAACAGCACACATACAAGGAACAATGTATTACCTAACACAATAGCGGAAGCTTACAAATTTTTCTTTGTAAATAATTTACATCAAATAGCTACAGCGGAAGTCTATAACAACTCACGTCGGATAACTAAGAGCACTCGAGATGAAGTCCAGTCCGCGGACTCCTCTCTCTAGGAACACGAAGACAACAGCAGCGGCTGGGTTCTCCATTTGTTACATGACTCGGAAGTCTCCGAGTATCACCGAACAACCTTCTTCTTAGCATCGATGTTAACCTGCAAAACCATTTATATAGCAAGCGTGAGCACATAGGCTCAGCAAGACTGATCCGTCTCTCCAAAACAAGAAACTCTACATGCACCACGGTTGCAATTAGGTTAGCTAGATTTGCATAAAGGACTTGCCTAAAATTGATCCTTAACTTTCATATTTTTAAGCCTCATTGTGCAGACCTTGAGCCGAAAAGCATCGCAACTCCACAATGAAACAAGAAACGCTTTGTTGCGATGCTCCTTGCAAAAAGTGAAATTAAAGTTTAATGAGCCTACCTCTAAATCAATCATGGTTGAAATACAAATTACATCACAGTCTTATCAAGTTCAAAATATAACCAATTTCAGTTCTTACTACATCAAGACGCAGTGGGCTTGTATGCTCATATGACCGCGAGCGACGGTGATTCGAATCAGTACACGCCCGGACTACACGACACGTACACCCGTACTCCGAGTTGCCGGCAGCAACCTCGTCTGACGTTGTATGCGGCCACCTTTCCCAAGATCTTCCACATTGGACGCAGTCGAACTGCCCCGAGTACGCAAGCTCCCTCAAGGTACATACCCACAGTGGTATGTTCTTAAGCAAGTTACCTCCGGCTACCCTGACGCCGAAAGCCTAAGGCAGTTGGAAAAGTTCCACTATGGATCTCCCAAGGTACATCGGTTTCCTGGGTCACATATAACCAGTATGTGCCCGGTACACAACTCAAACTTGTCCAACAGGGCCAAGCACGGATGGGCCTTAACCGACACAGGCAAGGCTATGCACGCACGGCCTGCAACCTGCTGCATCTAAACCTCCCTGCCCGGTCTCCATTTCTTATGTGTGAACTTTCCTCATCTTTTCTAAATTGGACCCGTTCCGAGTAAACCAGCACTAAACTCGCGAGTAGATTCCAACTACTCGACTTCTACCGGACCTTTCCTACTAACATTTAGCGTAGCCAAATCCACTCGAGGAGGTTCTATTCTACCCTTTCTCTCTTAGGTATTTCTGGTCATGCAAGTGGGGTTTTCAATATCATCTAGACTTAATGCAATCAACGATGCAAAGCTATGATCTCTAAAAATGAAAATGCTTGTAAAACTGTTCAAATGCAAACAGGGGCTTGCCTGTTTGCAGGTGACTAAGGTTGCAATCAGTTAGTGACGATCACTTGGAGCTTGATCACTTATTTTCCTCCCTCCTTGATCATCACTTCAAGCCCTTCTCCCTTTTTCACGTATATGCTACACGATATGATCATGCATATGTATTTAATTGAAAGTCTTTTGCTAATAAGATCTAATGACAGTTTTAAAACTGGAACTCTGTTTAAGAATTTAAAATGACACTGGTGCTAGTGGTTTGGGTTGGGTTTCAACAATATGATCAAATGTTGAGTGCTTTTCCCACATAAGTGTTGATCACCTTAAGAGGTTACACATGACAGTGGCGATTCAGAGCTTCAATGGAGCTGAAAATTTTCATGTGAGTTCCTTATCACAAGAAAGTTATCTAGACCAAATATTAGCACGTTTCATTGAGTGGTTTATCCAGAACAATTTTCTAAGCAATTAAGAAAAGAAAAATTAATTCTGAGCTAATACCCATGTTCATGTCAAACTCAGTGAACCAAAATTTCACTTATAGTTCATAGAGCTTGCCTGAATTTTCCTAGGATTTTTGGAGCTAAGAATTGCCCATAACTGAATATACAAGTTTTGGAAATTCTCTGAAAATGTTTCTGTATTCATTTGAATACAGGATCTTACAATCTGAATTATCCTGACCAAATCCACTCCAATTGAGCTGAAACTTTTACAGTAGTCTAAGAATATCTTAAGGAATACTCTGGAAAAATTTTAGGATTTTTGGATAAACCAAACTCCCTCTAAAATTCTTTTGCTGAAAAGATTTAAAGCATTTTCCAGAATTAAATAAAGACTTTCATACAAATTGGGTTGCATATTTAGATAGAGTTTGTCATTCTGAATCTAACCCAATTTGAATCACTAAAATCGGAGGTTCCTAGCAAAAGTTATGCTCTTCAAATGATTGGGGAAATTCTGGAATTTGAATAAATCCGAGAAATGTTTAAACCTGACTGTGGGATCAAGGGGCACGTGTCAGTTACCGGGAGCGTGCACACGGGCTACAGAATCGTTTTCCTGCGCTGTCACAGCCGATCCCGCGCCACAGAGTATCCGGCCTACTGTTGCCGTGTGACTGACGCGTGGAGCTGGCAGTATCGTCGTCTACCTCCCGCCCCCGTGCTTCTGTGCCGCCGGGCTCGCCGGAGTTCGCCGGTTTTCGTCGCCCCGGCCCACTCCCGAGCTGATATTTGCCGCCAGGCCCTACTTTAACTCGAGGAACACGATGGTGTGGCTTCTACAGACCGGCGAAGTTCCTAAACCACCCCGCACCGGTGCAGCGGCTCTGAGGGAGTCCGGCGACGTCGCCCCGACGCTTTAGCCCGCCAAAAGTTCCCTGGAAAGGTTCTACAGCACCAGTGGAGGTCGGCAAAGCTAAGAATGGTCGCACATGGGCTCGGGAACGGCTCCAAACCAGGGTTCACCGTGTACCCGATGCACCTTATTGCGGTAGCCATCGGAAAAGCTTGGAGCAAACCTTCTACCATGGGTTTCATGCGACGCTTTGTGAAGAAGAAAGGTTTCTACACCAGTCTATGTTCTGTGTGCAAAATTTGCAGAGCTCTAAACCACCATAGCATGAGAATTTAAGCGATTCTTACCAGCGGGTCCGTTTACACCGGCCGGAGGAAATTTCCAAAATTCATCGGCGAGCGGCAACGGCTGGAGCTGAGCTTCGGATGGAAGCTGCAGGGAGCTCCTGCGCGTCTCAGGGCCCTCTTGCTTGGTCGTGAGAGCCGCTCTGTGGAGCTGTCCGCGGGCGCACCTCGTCGCCGATGGGTTCGGCCGCCACGGAAACTCAGTGTCCTCGGTGTAGAGGGCGTGAACCCGCTCAGTGATGGCTCGAGGATGTCGTGCGGACGATGGTGGTGTTGTTTGGCTGGTCAACCGGGGCTCGCACGCGAGCTAGGCGGTGGGCGATCGGTTTAGAGCTCAGCGGCGGTCTCTGCTCGTTTCTCGCGTGGGGAGAGAGGGAACAGCGCCGTGGCTTCGGTAAAGAAGGCGAGAGAGAGAGCGCGGCAGTAGCTGCCGACGTCCAGCAGCTCTCCAGCGCGAAGGAATTCAACAGGAGCTGGCTTCGGCTGTGCTAGGTGTCACCCGGAGAGGAATCGGGTCTGCCGTTGCTTCACGTGGTAGGAAAGCAAACAGAGACTGTGTACTGAAGATTTTTAGCAAATTTCAGTTCTCCCAATGACATGTGGGACCCACTGTTCAGTTCCTTCTTATCCCCTTCAAAATATCTCCCAAGTTTGAATATTGATAGAATTCAAATGTGGGAATTCAAATCTGGTATGCATTTGGATAATTGGGCAAGTTTCATCCAAATTCAAATGGGTGCTTGAATTCTTTGTTATTTAATGTCCATTTTGGAAAATGGGTTGCAAATTATTTCCATAAATCATGAAATTTGGCACACCCCCTAATTTGGACCAAAGGAACTCAATTATGAAATCTGATTTTAAAGTTGACTGCCGCAAATGAGATTTTCAGCAGAACAGTTTTGAATTCCATTGTGTTTCTCTCATTTGAATTTTGAGTTTGAACAAGTTTGTTCCAAATCTGACTTTAGTTTTTCTCACACACATGGGAACTTCCCATCTTAGTTTTTGACCCCTCTTGGGTTCCAAGTTTCCAAATAAACATTTGGACTTGTGTGAAGAAAACCCTCATGTGTGTTATCACATGTGGGGAAAAGTTTTAACAAGTCCCAAATTTCATACATATGAAACCAACTTTTGCAAACAAGTGTTTCTTTGTATTCATAATTTTGGGACCTTTACAGTTGGGGCTCTCTTCCGGCGATATTCCTCGACTGAACTCCGGCGAAGCGTTTATTCGGCGAGTTGGGCCCAGGGCTCTAAGTCGTCGGCTCAGGAGGTGGAAAAGAAGTTCGTGGTTTCGGCCAAAGGTTCTGGGTTCTATTTATAATCAGGAGAAGAAGAGTCCTAATCTGATTGTATTTCGAATAAGAGTCCTATTCAGATTGTAGTTGAATCTTAACAACTTATCTTTAGTTGATTTGGTGCGGTAACATTGTGGAATTCAGGTCGGTTTCCACTCCGTACTGATATGTCTACGCGTATAGAATCCAAAAACCGCTCCAAAACTCGTTACCTCCGCGGTGATGAGCTCCGGAAGCTCCACGTGTCCACCGGGGCCTGGTCTCCCCCTTTCCACAGAGATGAGCTCCGGTTGTGCCACGTGTCAAGCGAGCGAGACCTCCCTCTCCTTCGGAGGTGAGCTCCGCGTGCGCCACGTATCCTGGCGGTTGGGACCTCCTCTCTATTTGGAGGTGGCTCCACGCACGCCACGTGTCAGTGCCGGACCTTCCCTCTCTTCGGAGGTGGCTCAGGGTGTGCCATGTATCCTAACAGCGCCAGACTTCCTTTCTTCTCAGAGACGAGCTCCGAGGTTAACACGTGTCCAACAGTGACGGACCTCCCGGAGATAAGCTCCGAAGGTGACACGTGTCCAATAGAACCGGACCTCTCGGAGGTGAGCTCCGAGATCGACACATATCCTGCACGACTGGTCCTCTGATTTCCGTGGTGACTAGCTCCGAAGGTGATACATGTCCTGCGGCTGGCCTTGCTTCTTCGCAGAAGCTAGCTCCGGGGGCAACATGTGTCCCACGGGGTCGGACCTCTCTCCATTTGCGGGGATGAGCTCTGAAGGCGCCACGTGGCCAGCGGGCTGCGAGAGTTGTCTTCGGCACTCCTGGTGAACTAGATTTTGCTCTTTTTGGCTATATTTTTTATTCTTTCTTTGTTCCCACTTCTTTTAAAATATTTTCTCTACATGAAACATGAATACATGCAGAAACCAAAAATGAGGGTGTCACACGGGCGTACGTGACAGGTTATTCGGGTAACCCTGCAGGTGTAAATCGATTATAATCATCATCCCTCGCGGTCAGTGAGTACCACTTGTTCATTGTACCGTGACGTAGAAAGAATGGGCTAGATACATGTTCAAATGTTGCTGATTGAAAGATGGACTTTGATTGTAAATGATTTGCTGTAGTTTAGAGCTAATTAAAGTTCCTTTCAACTTTGGGCGAAGTACATGAGAGAAATGCGTTTCTTGTTTGATTGCGGCTCTCTCATGTGCCTTAGCGTAAAGTCTTCACAACCTGCTGCTAAAACTTGAATGTAAGGTTCCACTAATTAGGCGAGTCTTTTGCAACTTATTTTACCTCATGTAACCTATCAACCATCATGTAGATGTTCCATGTATAGGAGAGACGAGTCAGTCTTGCTGAGCCTTCATGCTCACTGCTTGTGTTTGAAGCTTTTGCAGGGTTCTATGAGGAAGGGACTCCTGAGGAGGAGACGGAACCGCAGGAGGGGAACCCCGTCGAGTGGGAGTCGTGCACGCCGCCGTGTTAGTGTGTGTGCGTTCTAGTGGGGACATGTTCACGGGGTGAACGTGAACTCAATGCTTAGTATACGCCCGTGAGTGTGGACTGGACTATTTTGTTGTAAAATTGTTCATAAACTGGTTTATGTAATAAAACTTTGCTTCCGCTTTGTACCTTTTATGTGTGTTATCCGGTGTTGTGCAACGCAGCACCACTCGCGTGATCCTGCCTCGACAAGACCGATGGGGTCGTGTCAGCGTGGTATCAGAGCTCGCTTGAGGTTTAACGCACTACAAATGTCATCTTTTTCAAAAATCCAGTGAGGAACGAGTTAGTAGCCCATATAAGGATGTTATTAGTGTATAGAAAGTGGCATACTAACCTATTTGCTTATGTTGGAAAATCGTGCATTTCGGGACGCTTTATGTCTTGGGGGTGCACGTAAGCGCTGTCCACCAGTGCGCACAAGCTGAAGGGTGGAGCCCCACGGCTGGCAGGTAACCCGACCCGCTTTAGTATCCTCTACGACTCTTCATGTCATTTGGGGTATTCGAGCAATGTTTGTCCCTAGCGTGCGTGATGCAATTTGGGAGACCCCGTCACGTGGTCAGTAATGTGAACACGTAGCTCAAGGCGTGTTTGGCTTGAGAACATCCTGGCTAGTGATGACGGCCGGGTTTACGAACTGTATGGATACCGGGCTCGGTGTGCAGCCGAGTCTGAAGATTGTGTGAGTTATCTGCAGGTAGTATAACCATGAAACGGTAGACGTTTAGCATCCGTGTGCGAGAGACGTTTAGTGCCACTGAACTAATGAAGCCGGCTAAGTCCGGTATAGGTTTTTCTTTGTGAGGACGTAGTACCGACATGCTCTGGTGATGCATCGACATCACACTCCACTAAATCAACAAATGCATGGTAAAACTTGAAAGTTTTAATCCAGAGCACAAAAACTTTGATGTAACTCCTTTCCTTAATCAGGATATTCAAAGTTAACAAGTTTTCAACTTATAGGATACTAAGGACAGAGTCCCCTGTTTTCAGCTAAATTAAGGCTGAAGTAATCAGAGGTTATAGATTTAGTTATTTCGAGGTTGGGGTCATATGATACATTTATGGAAATATATGGAAGAGATTTAAATCTTTTCTGTTGAGGTCCAGGGGTGTTTCATCCCCTAACCAATCGAAAAATGCAGTAGAGTTGAAACTGTCCAGAAAACAGGCAGAGCAAATACTCTCTGTAACTCTCTGTAAATTAAGCATAACATCCTGCATAAAAATCCAAAAATATAAAATGAGGTAGTTCTGAAACTTTTATGAGATGGGTTACTACTTTGTAACAGAAAGTTTTGTCAGAATGGGAGTAGAATCAACTGAAATTCTTTGATCAAATCAGTACCTCAAGCAGGGGGGTTGCTGTCCAATTGTTTCCAGAAATTCTATTAACTTTGACATCTCATAACTTTTGAACCAGGACAGATCATAGGCCAAGAAAGTACTTTCTGGAAAGTTATTGAAGTTATATTTAACTTCTATGTTGAGCTCCAGAATTGGTTTTGCATTTAGCATGGTCTAAATCAGGTTGAAATGGAAACTAGTCAGTGCTGTCATATTGGACAGCAGATCAGCCGTCAAATTTATTTAAATTTAAACCATGTTTCCAAATGATATGAGTTCAATGACATGTTTTCTGTTATAATTCAATGGTTTACTGTTCAAATAAATATTTGACATTTCTCAAATATGTTTTTACAGATGACAGCAGATAGAAAGTTGGAGAACGGGTGGGTGGTGTCCCACTGTTCTCACCACAGCGGCTATCCGGAAGCATTGAGGCAAATGCTTCAACATTTCGGGTACAGCGAGATGCCACAGTACCAAGCCAAGGGAAAGGCGAGGAGGGGAACAAGACGTGGATGATCCATGTTGAAGTTCCTGCAGGGCCTATGCCATCTGGTTGGCCGCCATTCACCGTTACGGTGAGAGGTAGACAGCCGGAAAGAATGTGGCAAGTGGCAGCCCGCGACGCCATGTCGCGTTTCTGCCAACTACACGTGAGAGCTATGGAGGGCACTCCATACGCGCTCGTTCCAGTGGAGGGACGGTCTAATCATGTGTGGGAAGGGAGGTACAGGGAGGCAACCAATCCGGGTTGCCCAAGGTACAACCCCGCGGAGGCGAGCCTCAGCCTCCAATTGAAAGCAGGAAAGGCCGTGATGGACAACCAAGCTGTCCATACGGAGGGTCTTGCTGGAAGACTTAAAGAAAGTACCAGCCGTGAAGACCACTTCGAGAGTGATCACAGCGCACTCCGCAATGTGCTCCTTCCGACGATTAAGTGACTGAACGAACAGCATAATCAGTTGCATCGTCTGAAGAAGGCGAAGAAGAAAGGCCGTGTCGACATCGCCGCTTTGCAACAGCAGGTGCAGGCTCTGACCCAGCAGAACGAGGTCCTTACTCAAGAGCGGGACGAAGCTATTGAGGAGGGGAAAGGCTGGGAAGAAGACTACAACCAAGCCATGGACGAGGTGCATGCGTTGCAGGACCTCGTACCTCCGGTAATGGGCATACCGGTGGCAGGTGCCGTACCCGTGATCTTGGGTCTTCCGGCAATGGGAGAACCCGAGATAGGAGAGGAGGTTGTAGACTCAGAGCCACCAGAAGAGGTACTGGAGGAGGACAACCCGCAGGAGGTCGAGTTCTACTCCGAGTAGGAGGTTACCGTTGCCAAGTAGGGCAGCAAGGGTGACGTAACCAAAAATTTTGTAATCGGTGACATGTCGGGTAGACAGTAGTGCATGTATATGTAGTGACGACATGAGCACGACTTCTCGGAAACCCGAGACTAGTGTATCTTGTATAAAGTTTATGCTTTATCAATATATGTGAATGTTGTGCAAATTATTCATGCGTCACTTCAATACCTACTGTTTCATATGGAAGTTTAAGTACGACATGTGCTGATCGCTGCTGTTTTGAATTTCAGAATGACTCGTACTCGTGCCAACTCGGACGTTGGGGGTTCTAGTCAAGGGGAAGAAACCTCCCAACAGCCTCCCGAGGACTCCTCGGGACAGCAACAGCAACAGCAACAGCAGCAACAGCAACAACAAACACCGCCACCGCCAATGGTTACATTGGCCGACATCGTAGCGGCAATGGCGGGTTCTCATCAGCAGCACACGGAGTTGCTGCAAACTCTCATCGCAAATACGTCTCGACCAGAGAGGCGTCAAGATCGTGAGGAGCGCCAACAGAGCTCCTACTCCGACTCTCAATGGCGGATGAACCCCTCGATGCGGACAACTGGCTCCGCACGATGGAGATGAAGTTCGGGCTGCTCCAAGTGAGTGAGCAGCGCAAGACTCAGTTCGCGGTCCAACAGCTCCAGGGATCCGTGAGCGCGTGGTGGGCGAACTACTGTGCTTCGCAGCCCACCGACCGAGTTATGACCTCGGCAGAGTTCTGGGCGGCCTTTAGGGCCTATCACATACCGCCGGGTCTCATGAAGAGGAAGACGCAGGAGTTCTTACGCCTGCAGCAAGGGAGCCGGAATGCGCTGGAATACTTCAGGGCGTTCAATGATCTTTCGCTCTACGCATCGTATCACACAGATACCGACGAGAAGCTGCGGGATCACTTCTACCAGGGGCTTAATCCGCTCCTGAAGGACAAACTGGTGATGTTTAATCACGGCAGCCTCAACGACATAATTGATGCTGCGATTGTCCAGGAGGACTCCGGCAAGGAGTTAGCGGCAGCGGAAAAGAAGCGAAGCGCGCCGCAAAGCAGCGGAGAAGGAAGTGGTCCTTCTCAGAAATATCGGATGGTGAATCGCCCACCATCAGGTCCACGCTGGCAGCCACCACAGAGGCCGATGCCGTTCCGCAGTCGGCCATATTCTTCACCGGCATTCAGGCCGGCGCTGCCAGCACCACTTCCGCAACAACAACAGCAGCAGCAGGCGATGCCGCCTGCGTATACACCTCAGCAGTGCATGCCGGGCTTTCATCCTCCAAGCACCGGACAAGCAGAGGCCACATGCTACAAATGTGGTCGGCCAGGACACTTCGCCAGCAGTTGTCCGGAGAGGCAAGGCGGTGGAGTGGCACCACAACTTCTGGGGAGGAATCAACCCCGGAACCCCACTAATGCGTGGCGGGCAAACCGTAGCCCGGCACTATCCACCAACTTGCCATAGAGGACATGCCGGAGGGAGAGCCGATCCTTACGGATATGTTCCAACTCCTCCAGCATCCCGCCATAGTATTATTTGATTCAGTCGCCACGCATCGCTTTATTAGCCAAGCTTTCATTGCTAAATACAGCTTGCCAATACTACCCACCGATAGTCCATATTTGATTTGTTCGCCGGGTGGGAAAATTTCAGCAAGCATGATGGTTCCAAAAGCGCCATTATGCTTAGAGGGTAGAGTATACCATATGTCTCTCATAATTTTAGAGGGACAGAAGGTCGATGTCATCTTAGGGATGTCGTGGTTAACCCGCCACGGCGCTGTTTTAGACACCGTCCTCCGAATTGTGCACTTGAACTCAAAAGTGCACGAATCTCATTCCTTATTTTTGGACAGTCCAGAAATAAAACTTCCAAGTATCTATCAATCCACAACCATCAGATTGGAAGACATTCCAGTAGTCCGAGAGTTCCCTGATGTGTTCCTGGATGATTTACCGGGGATGCCGCCTGACAGAGAGGTGGAGTTCAAGATTGAACTTGCACCGGGAACCATGCCAATATCCCGAAGGCTGTACAATATGTCGCCCAAGGATTGGCGGAACTGAAGACTCAGCTAACGGACTTACTGGAGAAGGGTTTTATTAGGCTGAGCTCCTCGCCATGGGGCTGTTTGGCATTATTTGTGAAGAAGAAGGATGAGACGTTGCGGCTTTGCGTGGACTATCGTCCACTAAATGCCGTAACCATCAAGAACAAGTACCCGTTGCCACAGATCGACATGTTGTTTGATCAGTTGGTCGAAGCAAAGATCTTTTCCAAGTTGGATTTAAGATCCGGGTACCATCAGATTAAAATACAGGCTGAGGATATTCTGAAGACGGATTTCTCGATGAGGTACGGACTTTATGAGTACCTGGTCATGTATTTCGGCATCACCAATGCTCCAGCTCACTTCATGTATTTGATGAACCCGGTATTCATGCCAGATCTTGATAAGTTTGTCGTGGTCTTCATCGATGACATATTGGTATATTCCAACGGAGGAAGAACACAAGAAACATCTGCGTATAGTCTTGCAACGGCTGCGCGATCACAAGCTATACGCGAAATTCAGCAAGTGCGAGTTTTGGATATCGCAAGTGCCTTTTCTCGGGTATATCATCTCAGCGGAGGGTATTGCTGTAGACCCGAGTAAGATCACACAAGTGCTGAATTAGAAGTCCCGAGAACTGTTCACGAGGTACGGAACTTCCTCGGACTCACGGGATATTATCGGAGGTTCATTCTGAACTTCTCGAAGATTGCCAAGTCTATGACGGAGCTGCTGAAGAAGGCTACCAAATATGTTTGGAGTCCTTCATGTGAAGCAGAATTCAAGGATTTAGTCAAGCACCTAACATCAGTACCGGTTTTGGTGCAGCTAGACACAACAAAACCGTTCGAGGTGTATTGCGATGCATCCGGCATTGGGCTCGGATGTGTGCTGATGCAAGACCGAAGAGTGGTCGCGTATGGATCACGGCAGATCAGAAACCATGAGCAGAATTATCCAACTCACGACTTGGAGCTCGCTGCCATGGTATTTGCACTTAAAATGTGGAGGCACTACCTACTCGGTAACCTCGTACATTTATATACTGGCCACAAAAGCCTCAAGTACATATTCACTCAAAAAGAGCTGAACATGACGCAGCGAAGATGGTTAGAGTTGATAAAGGATTACGGAATAGAGATCCATTATCACCATGGCAAGGCAAACATAGTGGCAGATGCGCTGAGCCGCAAGTCACATGTCAACAATCTGACCATCACACCGTTGGAAGAGAGCGAACCACCACTGCATGTGATTCCACATGGAGCTCTCTACAACTTAGCTTTGATCCCCACCATCCGTGAAGAGATAGCGGCATCCCAGAAATATGACAAGGGCATGACGCATTTGCGGAGGCGCATGGACAGTGGGGAGCTGAAATGTTTCCGGCAAGACGGAGACGGCGTCCTATGGTTAAAGGACCGGATTGTTGTACCCCGTAACCCGGAGTTACGGAAGAAAATCTTTGATGAGGCTCACTTGTCAAAGTTTTCTATTCACCCCGGCAGCAAAAAAATGTATCAAGAACTCCGAAGCAAGTTTTGGTGGACACCGATGAAGCGGGAGATCGCAAAGTACGTGTTCGAGTGTGATACATGTCGAAGGGTGAAGGCAGATCATATGCGGAAACCGGGACTGCTACAACCACTGGGCGTTCCTGCCTAGAACTGGGATGATGTGAGCATGGACTTCTTTGTCAGTTTACCCACCACCTTTCAGAAACATAATTCTGTGTGGGTGATCATCGACCGGCTCACCAAAGTTGCCCATTTCATCCCGGTCAACACCAACTACAACGCCAAGAAGTATGCTGAACTGTACATCTCACGGACCCTATGCTTGTACGGCTTAATCCGTACCATCATATCGGATCGGGGCACTTTATTTGTGTCCCGTTTTTGGGAGCATCTACACGCTGCGTTGGGGACGAAGCTGATCCGTAGATCAGCATACCACCCGCAGACGGATGGGCAAACCGAGCTGGTAAATCAAATTTTGGAAGATATGCTACGAGCTTGCGCTATCAACCATGGCAAGAATTGGGATGATCACTTACCGTCGGCGGAGTTCTCGTACAACAATGGGTACCAAGCCAGCATCAAGATGGCACCTTACGAGGCGCCATACGGGAGAAAATGCTGCACCCCACTGAATTGGTGTGAGTCTGGCGAAAGGGTTACCTTCGGGATTTATCTTGTCAACAACGCGGAGGAAAAGGTTCGACTGATTCAAGTGAACCTAAAAGCCGCCCAATCCCGACAGAAACAATATGCGGACCGGAGAAGACGTCCATTACAGTTCGAAGTCGGGGATCACGTAGACCTACGTGTGTCTCCAATGAAGGGCGTAAACAGATTCGGGGTGAGAGGAAAGTTGGCACCCCGATTCATCGGTCCATTTCAGATTACAGAAAGATGTGGATCGGTAGCATACCGGCTGAAATTACCGGAAGCACTTTCTGGTGTGCACGACGTCTTTCACAACTCCCAGCACAGGAAGTGTCTCAAGCTATCAACTACCATTCAGCTGGAGGATATTGAAGAACTGAAACCGGATCTTACGTATGGGGAGGAACCGGTTCAGGTTATTGATGAAAAGGCCCGAATCACACGCAACCGTACGTTGTGGTTCTACAAAGTTCTGTGGAGTAATCACTCCGTGGACGAAGCGACGTGGGAGAGCGAAGGATTTCTTCGCGCTAACTACCCCGACTTTTTCACGTCGCATGTCCGGTAATTTTCCACCGTCCTCTCTCTCATTTTCACCTTATAATCTCGGGACGAGATTCTTTTAAGGGGGTGGAATGTAAGGGCCTAAGTTTTTGGCACATACTCAAAGTGTTCATCACACCCCACACAGAGTTCATTTGAAGAAAGTTGATGAACACATTTGAAGAGCAAGTAACCACTATCAACATGATCATTAGAGAACAAACTTACACAATGCAAAAGTGGCATCTCCCACATGCATCATCTAGGGGCTGGACATATGAAAAACTCCTACACCTTGCTAGGAATGTCCATGTCAAGTTTCACCCAAATTAAAAACCTTTTTGAATTATAGCTAGAAAGAGGGTGGTTTGAACTCAAATTCAAAATCAAACTGTTTTCATCCCATGAATTCAAAAGTGGGAGGCATATTCTTACTCAGTACATTTTTGTGAGCTCACACACCATTTTTCACTCCATTTGGAGTTGATCTTGACATGAGCTTGATTTAGCAAATTCAAAACTTTTTTGAATTTCTGTGAAGGTCCCAAAAATATTGAATACAAAGAAACATGAGGTTGCACAAAAGTGGTTGTCATGTGTATGAAAAAGGGGCTGGTTTCAACTTGTTACATATGATAACACATGAAAAATTGTTCAAAAACAAACTTAGGATTATTTGCATGTTTGGACCCTAGGTGGGTTAAGACCACAGAGTTGAAGTACTCAAATGCAATGGAAGGGTTTAAGAATCAGAAGTTAAACCAAAGGTTCAACCCAAATTTCAAATGAGGGGAGGACACAATGGTAATTAAAAACTGTTGTGTTCAAACTCTTGTTTGCAGCAGTTAACACAAGAATCAAGTTGCATCTTTGGATTCCTTGGGTCCAAATTAGTGTCTGGGCAAAGTTTCAATAAATTTTGAAAAGGTTTGCTACCCATTTATCCAAATGGAGTTAAATGTGCAAAGAATTCAAATAAACATTTGAATTTGGATGGAATTTGTCCAACTATGCAAATGCAGCTCAGTTTCCAACTTTCAAACATTTGGGTTGGATAATTGTCAAACTTTGGAGATATTTTGAGGAGAAGGGGTTCTGAATAGTGGGGCGCACATGTCATAGGGATGAATAGACTTAACCCTTAAGTCTTTTCTCTCTGTTCCTCACTCCACCGAAGCTTTACCCCCGGGCGACACCGAGCGGCTGATCCACCTCCCGATGCTCCACCTCCTGCCTGATTTCCTCACGCTGGCGAGCTGCTCATGCACTGATATTACTCCCCATCGTGCTCAGTTTCGCTACAACACCAAGGAACCCCTTCATCCTCTATCTCGCGCGGGCTGCAGGACAGAACGGCTGCCGCCGTTGCCTAATCGTCGGGGGCTGGCTCCTCTCGTGTGCAAGCGTCGGCAACTTAGCAAAACGGCACCACGGGACATCCTACAACCTCCTCGCACATTTCCCGGTCGAGCTAGGCCACAGAAACCTGAGGGACGTGTGTTTTCGAGGCAACAGACGAGAACCGATGAAGAGGTCGCACGTGGACAGCGCTGCAGGGAGCTTGTCAAGCCCGACCGAAAGCACCCTCGGATGCGCTAGGACCCTCTGGTGCTCACCTCCATAGCCCGAGCCGTGACATGATCCACCGAGCGTGAATTTGGGAAAACTCCTCCGGCGGGCACAAAACTATCTCCTGGCACGGTAACTTCAAATTCAACCTCTACACTTGTTCTTAGCTCGTCAATTCTGGCACACACAAGCTGGGCTAGCCGGCGATCATTTGCCCTTTTGCAACCGACGCCTGAAAACCACTGTGCACGACGTATTTCCCATTCTTCCGACGGCGGTTATGGTGGGGCGGTTCGGGCTCCCGATGAGAGCTAGGTTAGAGCCATCTCCGGGCTACTTCACCACCCGGACGATCCTCCTTGGCGTACACTGGTGCTGTAGCGCCGTTCCACCGGTGTTTTGGCGGGCTAGGTTGGCCGGGCAACGGCACCGAACTTGTACAGAGCCGCCGCACCGCGGCCGGCTAGGTTAGAGTCACCGCCGGCCGGGGGGAGAGGGTCCCATCATGTTCAGCAAATGAAATTAGGTCCTAACGGCGAGGGAGGGCTCGGGGGATGGCCGGGAGACCGGAATCTTTCGAACTCCGGCGAGCCCGGTGGCGCGCGGGCACGGGTGGCTGGAGGTTGAAGATGACCGGCGGCTCCCGCTCGTCATTGACAGTAATTTAAATCTCTGATCGGCTGTGGCGCTGGGATCTCTTGTGGATGCACGGGAAAAATCCAGTAGCCCCGTGTGGCTTAACCCAGCGAGTGACACATGTCCCCTGGACCCACAGTCAGCATTTGAACATTTTAGGATTTTCAGATTTCAGTTCAAAGTTTAAATAGCCACAACATTGTGTAGGAGAATCCAAAAATTGTGAAACAAATTTTGTTGGATTCCTCTGACAGAGTAATGTCCAAATATGAAACCCAATTTGTATTAAAGTCAATATTTAATTCTGGAAAATTCTTTAAACTTTTCAGCAAAAGGACTTTAGAGGGAGTTTGGCTAATCCAAAAATCCTCAAATTTTGCCAGAATAGTATTTAGGGTATTAGTGAACCCCTGTAAAAGTTTCAGCTCAATTGGAGTTGATTTGATCAGCGCAATTCAGAATTTAAAGTGCTGTATCCAATTGAATACAGAAACATTTCAGGGAATTTACAGAACTTGGAAATTCATTGCTGGCAGATTCTTAGCTCCAAAAATCTTTGGAAAATTCATGCAAGTCCTATGAACTATAATTGAAATTGTAGTTCACTAAGTTTGGCATGAACATGCAAGTTTATTCAGAATTAATCCCTTTTTGCCTAAAGGCTTAGGAAATTATTCTGAGTGATCCACTCATTAGATAATCCCAAATATTGGTCCAGAGTGCTTTCTTGTGACAAGGAACCCACATGAAAATTCTCAGCCCCATTGGAGCTTTGGATCACCCCTGTTCTGTTTAACCACTTAAGGTGATCAATATAGAAGAGGGGGGAAAACCACTTAGCACTTAATCATGTGCTTAGATCCAAACCCAAACCACTAGAACCAGTGTCATTTTAAATTATTAAACAGAGTTCCAGTTTTTGAAAACGTGTTATTAGAACTTGTAGAAAAGTCCTTACAATTAAACAATTATGCATATACATTACGTGTAGCATTTACGTGAAGGACTTCAAGTCATTGGAGTGGAGATCAAAGGAAGGAGGCAAGAGATCAAGCCAAGGGATCTTCACTAACTTAATTATATATATTAGCCCCTGCAAAACAAAGGCAAGCCCCGGTTTGCATCAAAACTTACAAGTTTTTATTTGTATTCACTTTATATGTCTAGCATTCTGTTTATTGCATTAAGTCTAGGAGGTATGACACTCCAATTGCATGACCCAGAAAACCCTGGAGTATAATGTAGAGTAGATTTTATTAATTGATTATAACCGCTGATCTCAAGTCAACAAAAGTGGATTAAAAGAAGCAAAACTCTTGTGGGCAGTTTCCTACTCGTGAACCAGGATTAAGGGGGGTCAATCGGAAGAGTTGGGAATCGATCCTCATAGTTGGGAATGGAGACCGGGCAGTGGATGGAAGGATCAAGGATGTGGTCCTGTGAACCTAGTCTATGTCTGAGTCGATTAAGGCCCGTTCTCGTGCGCGGCCATGTGAGACAAGTTTGAGATGTGTACCCGATGCATACTGGCAATATGGGACCCAGGAAACCGATGTAACATGTTAACCTGGGTGTCGAGGCATACCTCACCATCTGATGCCGATGCTGAAAGGATAGAGAAGTCGGCTTTACAAGGGTTTGCCGTAGAGAGACTTAATCCCAGTCGGTGGGACTGGTTCGACACTTGGGTGTCGTGTGAAAGGTTGCCACGTATGACGTCAGTGATGGTTGCTGTGTGCAACGTCGAGTAAGGGCATACGTGTCGTGTCAGCCGCGTGTTTTTGATTGCAATCACCATCGCTCGCGGTAGTGAGCATACTTGTACACTGAGTCGTGACATAGTAATAAACTGGGATACATTTAATATGCTTCGTGAGTAATCCTCATAATGGAGATGAGGAATGACCAAAATTTCACTAAATTTAATTTCGACCTTGGGCTAGTAGCGTCGAGGCAAAGCATTTCTTGTTTGATTGTGGAGTCTCGACGTTAATGGCGTAAGGTCTGTACGAGTCTAGAATAGCTCACTAAAGTTACTTTCACCTCGGGCAAGTCACATCGGGATAAAGCATTTCTTGTGTGATTGTGGAGTCTCGATGTAAGTTGTACAAGGGCTATAAAAGTTGCTTAAAACTTGAAGTAAGGACTCTCCTTTAGCTCAAGTTCATCGTTTGTGCAAACTGCTATAATCAGCCCTCTATTTTCATCATGTAGAGTTTCATGACTAGGGTGACGGGTCAGTCTTGCTGAGCTTCATGCTCACAGATACTGCATAAGTTGTTTTGCAGGTAATAACTGTATGCTGATATGTACGGGTGTCCGATGAGACTCGGAGCTCTCCGAGTGGTGAACTCATGGCATCCCCTGCCGCTGCTATTGTGATAGTGTTGCTAGCAAGAAGGGTCCGCGGGCTGGACACCTTCTCTGTTGCTTAGCATAGGTATGAGACGTGAGTTGTAATAGTCTTCCGCTGTAGAATATTTTGAGAAGTATTTCTAAAATCAATACTTTGTAAGCTTCCACTTGTTTTATGTAATATGATGCTTTATTATGTGTGCTGTTGGGTGCCGCATCGCACGGCACCACCCAATGCGATTCCCGGGCGAGGTGCCCCGTTCCCGTGAACCGGGATGGCGGGTCCTCACAATTTCAAACTGCTTATGTGCTGAAATTTAGTCAAACACAAACCAATTTGAATTTTGTCCCATTCAAATAGCTCAGGGGTAGATAATTCAAATCACCATGTGTATAAGGGGGATTACTGTTTATAACAGTGAGAGGGAGTTAATTTCAGAGGTTAAAAAGGAGGTGGGACCCACATGTCAGCAACTGAAACAATTTCAACCTACTGAAACTTCAGCACTCGGGTTACCGGGCTTCCTCCGAGGGCGCCACCGAGGGAAGTCGCGCGCCACCAGCTGCTTGCTCACGTGCGAGCGCCGGGGTCGGTTCTGATCCCCTTCTTAAGCTGCTCCACGCCCTCTGCCGAAGAAAACATCGGTTGCTTTCTTCTCCTCGCGTGCCGAAGCTCTCTTCCCTCTGCTACCTCGGCTCAATCGGGAATCCGGCCGAATCGACCGTGCCATCACTCCCCAATCTGCTAAACCGCACCCTAAGCTCCGCAAACACCTCCCCGACCCGGAAACGAGCGAGTTCCGGCCTTCCATGCCCGAGAACGACCGCCACAGCGGCGACCAAGCTTCAGCCGACGATCGGGTGCTCGTGGACAGCCTTCCACAGGGGTTCTCACGGTCAAGCGATCAATGCCATGGGAGTGCGCTGTGTTGGTGCTGCTCTCAGCCAAGTCTCAAGCCACGCCGTGAAGCATCGGCGGTGAATTTCAAGTTTTTCACTCTGGCGAGTTCTACCGAGCGGCCGGAACGGTTTCTTCAAATTCTTCCTCTCTGATCCTCCGTAGGTCATCAAACTCTGCACATAGGCGCTGGACTAGCCGGCGATCATCTTTACTTTAGGATCCGTCGCATGAAAACACCTCGGAGCAACGTATTCCGAGCTTTACCGAGCATGTTCTTCGCGGAACCAATCGGGCGCACGATGCCGAGTTAGTTTCCGTAGTTTCCGAGCTAATCCATGGCCTTGCCGAGCTTTGCAATCACCCACTGGTGCTGTAGAGCTAGTCGGTCCAGGTTTTGGTGGGCTAGGGACCCCGGCCAATGCTGCCGAACTTCAATCGAGGCCGCCACACGTCGCCGGCCGTCTTCCGATCATCGGCAGCCCCAGGACACCTCACCATCGTGTTCCTCGGTGTCGCATACGCCCTAGCGGCGAGTTCTAGACCATATGGTGACCGGGACCGGCAAACCGGCGAGCAGCAGATCGCTCCGGCGAGCTGAGCGCGCGGGCGCGCGAAAATCAGCCGGAGGAAGAAGAAGCCTGTGGGTCCCGGCTGTCAGCGGCAGATATTTTAAAACTGGGATCTGCTGTGGCCCAGATCGGGTGTGGCTGCACGCAAAGGACTCAGTAGCCACGTGTGTCAACCGATGAGGAGCTGACACGTAGCCCCGGGTCCCACGCGCAGTGATTTGAACTTTTCCCGATTTTCAGATTTCATTCAAACTTCAAATCCTCATAACTTGGGCTAAGAAGATCCAAATCGAGTGAACCAAAATTTGTTGGATTCAGCTCTCTGAGTACCTTCCAGCAAATCTAGTTTCACTTTATGAAAATCCCTATTTCTCGAGAATTAATTCTCCAAATTTTAAACAGTTTAGAATTTTAATTGGAGAACCCTTTGGGCGAAAATTCTGAAATTTTGCTGGGATGTTCACCAAAATATCCCTGAGCTAGAATAAAAATTTCAGATCCATTTGAGCTAATTTGATACACCTAATGGGGTGATTAATGAAATTGTTCCAGAGAAAATGGAAAATGTTCAGAAACATTTTCAGAATTTCTCTCAAATTGTTTATCTCATATCTTTAGCTAGGAACCTTCAAATTAAGTGAGACCAACTCCAGTAGAACACTCTAGAAATCTAGTTTTCAGAAATTCATGGCTGGCTCCATGAAAGTTCCTAGAACACTCTAAAAGCTCCAATTAAGGTCAAGTACATAACTATTTGTGGAAAGCTCAAATGAGCTTTGCTGCAACTAAAACTTGGCCAAGTCTCTGTTTAGGTTGTAACCAAACCGCAGTAAAAATTTCAGAGTCATTGGGTCTGTCTAGTGAAACTTATAATCTTCACAAGTTTAAATTCAATTCAAATCCATATATATTGACACATTTATATTTCGCATATGTAGTCGCTAAGGTTGAGGAGGAACCCGAAGTCTTAGACTTCGTTACTCCGGAAGAGCAGTTAGCCTACGACCAAGAGCAGCAAGGCAAGCTCTGGTTTGCATTAACCCTTTTATAATTTTTATTTTTCTGAGAACTTACTTTGAGTACCATTTCTTCATGCATTCGAGTCTTGTTTGAAAACCCAAATGCATAGCCAAGAAAACCATGGGTTGGGATTAGGATTGAAACCCTGTTTAGCTACTGCAAGGCTAAGATAGTGTAGGATTCGGTACAAGTCGAGTAGTTGGAACTACTCGTGAGGATAGGCTAGGGACACTCGACTCGGTTAGAGATAGCAAATGAAACACATGGCAATAAAATGAGACCGAGCGGAGAGTAAGGGCAGAAGGATTTTGGGGCCTGGGTGCTATAGCTCCGCTTGTGTCGATTGAGGACCGAGCCGTGTGCGGGCCTGTTGAACAAGCTAGAACAGTACCGAAGACCTACCGGCTATATGGGAACCGGGAAACCGATGTAACTCGGGTAGCTGGATGTTGAGGCATAGCTGGTCGTTCAGAGGGTAGGTTGAGAGCTCAAGGTGCAAATCAGCTGGCGGCACCGAGATGCGCGTGCAGAGACCTCTTGCTTGGGATGATTGGACCGGTTCAACATTTAGCTGACGGGTGAAAGGTGGTTGCGTGCAGCGTCCGTGATGGTTGCTGTAGGCAACATCGAGTACGGGCGTACGTGACGGGTTATTCGGGTAACCGTGCAGGTGTAAATCGATTATAATCGCCGTCCCTCGCGGTCAGTGAGTACCACTTGTTCACTGTTCCGTGACGTAGAAAGAACAGGCTAGATACATGTTAAAATGTTGCTGATTAAAAGATGGACTTTTATTGTTAATGATTTGCTGTACTTTAGAGCTAATTAAAGTTCCTTTCAACTTTGGGCGAAGTACATGAGAGAAATGTGTTTCTTGTTTGATTGCGGCTCTCTCATGTGCCTTAGCGTAAAGTCTTCACAACCTGCTGCTAAAACTTGAAAGTAAGGTTCCACTAATTAGGCGAGTCCTTTGCAACTTATTTTACCTCATGTAACCTATCAACCATCATGTAGAAGTTCCATGTATAGGAGAGACGGGTCAGTCTTGCTGAGCCTTCATCCTTACTGCTTGTGTTTGAAGCTTTTGCAGGGTTCTATGTGGAAGGGACTCCCGAGGAGGAGACGGAACCCCAGAAGGGGAACCCCGTCGAGTGGGAGTCGTGCACGCCGCCGTGTTAGTGTGTGTGCGTGCTAGTGGGGACACGTTCATGGGCTGAACGTGAACTCAATGCTTAGTCTACGCCCGTGAGTGTGGACTGAACTATTTTGTTGTAAAAATGTTCATAAACTGGTTTATGTAATAAAACTTTGCTTCCACTTTGTACCTTTAATGTGTGTTATCCGATGCTATGCAACGCAGCACCCCTCAGCATGATCCTGGCTCGACAAGACCGATGGGGTCGGATCATCCGACACTACCGTACACGTGTCACCTCCGGAGCTCACCTCCGAGAGGTCCAACACTACCGGACACGTGTCAACCTCGGAGCTCGTCTCTAAGGAGAAAGGAAGCCTGGCGCTACTTGACACGTGGCACATTCGGAGCTCAACTCCAAAGAGAGGGGAGGTCCGGCACTGACACGTGGCACCCCCGGAGCCACCTCCTAATAGAGGGGAGGTCTGGCTCTGACACGTGGCAATCGCGGAGCTCGCCTCTGTTGAGAGGGGAGGTCCCGACCCACCAGACACGTGGCGCACGCGGAGCTCGCCTCTTAGGAGAGGGAGGTCTTGTCCACCTGACACGCGGCACAACCGGAGCCCGCCTCTGCGGAAAAGAGAAACCAGGCCCCCACAGGACACGTGGAGCTTCCGGAGCTCATCGCCACGAAGGTAACAAGATTTGAAGCGGTTTTTTTTCTGTACGTGTGGGAATCCCCGGAACTGAGGAAACCGACACGAATTCCACGTTGCTACCACACCAAATCAATTGAAGATTGTCGACGGTTTTTGACTTAATTACGATGGCCTAAGCCGTCGTAAGTTTGTCGAATCTCTGTAGTGTTCATCTTCATCATCAGCCTGAGGAAGAGGAGGAGAGGAACCACTCGTTGTGCCAAAGTAGGCACGCTCTGATGGAGAGAGAGGAGGAAGCTCTGAGAAGTCAGATGCAGAGTCCTCTGAGATGACTGGAGATCCAATGGGCTCAATCTCCAGTTTTTGGCATATAGCTTTGACATTGGCCTTCATATATCTCATTTCTTATTTTCTTGCCTTGTTCATCTTATGAAGCTTCACCTCAGTTTTTCAGCAAGAACTAAAAATAGCAGTAAAAAACTTCTTAATCCCACTAGGCGACTTTTTGTGAGGAGGGGCCCTAGTCTTGGATGGAGGCCTTGCATCTTCTCGAGCTCTCTCTGGATGTTCTTCAGGTGATCCAGGTGAGGGAGCAGCTGGGAGGGAGGCCTGAGGAGGCTTCTGAGGCCTTAGAGCAGTGTGCTCCACATCCTTCACAAACTCAATTCCTGTGACTTTTTCAATCATGAACATCAAGTAAGGTGCATAGCCACAGGAACGGTTTGGTGTGCAGGATATGTTCACCATGTCATTCCAAATGTAATCAAAGATACCAAATCTTCTCCTCCTTCTGATTACTTTCATCAAGGTTCTCAAGTAACCTTGGACACTCCCGGCATCTCCATCCGTTGGAGCAATGGTCTTGCGGAGCACTCTGTTGAGAACAATGAAGAAGGGCTTCATGTTCTTGGTTGAGGGAGGATTGTATGGTAGTCGAGTATCATAGAGAAAATCCATCTTGTCCTTCTCTACAGCTCCAAGATTATGAATCACAATCTCATCATTGCCGGTGTCCTCAAGATGCAGCAGTCTGGCAAATTCAGTATAAGAAATTGTGTACTTGGATCCATGTGTCATCCAAGTCACTTTGTCTTCTCCATCATGGGCAAAGTGGCAAGTTGCATAGAACTGGGCAATGATCTCATCATTCCAGTTGTATCTGAAGGAGAGCAAGTCCTTGAGACTATGTCTCTCTGCAGCCTCTATAACCTCCTCAAAGGCTTCACAACTCTTCTTTTCAAAATATGTCCAGTCGATCCATTGGCTGCGGACCACTGGAGTCTTTATTTGGAGGTACACGGAACTGTAGTAGTCTGAGTGGAAGTTGCTCCAAAATCTTTTGTCTGCTGCCTTTTTGCCAGAGCTATAGGCATGACACGACGCCAACAGTCTTGTCGAGCCAGGATCACGTTGAGGGGTGCTGCGTTGCACAGCACCGGATAAACACATCAAAGGTACAAAGCGGAAGCACAATTTTATTACATAAAGAGGTTTATGAACATTTGTACAACAAAATATGTTCAGTCTACACTCACGGGCGTAGACTACGCATCGAGTTCACGTTCAGCCCGTGAACGTGTCCCCGCTAGCACGCACACACACTAACACGGCGGCGTGCACGACTCCCACTCGACGGGGTTCCCCTCCTGGGGTTCCGTCAACTCCTCGGGAGTCCCTTCCTCATAGAACCCTGCAAAATCTTCAAACACAAGCAGTGAGCACGAAGGCTCAGCAAGACTGACCCGTCTCTCCTAAACATGGAACTTCTACATGAGGGGTGATAGGTACATGAGATAAAACAATTTTCAAAGGATTCACCTAATTATTGGAACCTTACTTCCAAGTTTTAGCAGCAGGTTGTGGAGAACCTTACGCTAAGGCACATTAGAGAGCCGCAATCAAACAAGAAACACATTTTTCTCATGTACTTTGCCCAAAGTTAAAAAGAACTTTAGTTAGCTCTAAACTACAACAAGCCATTAACAAGCAAGGTATGTCTTTCAAATAAGCAAACTTTTAACACGTGTCTAGCCTGTTCTTTCTATGTGACAGTACAGTGAACAAGTGGTACTCACTGACCGTGAGGGACGGCGATTATAATCGATTTACACCTGCAGGGTTACCCGAATAACCCGTCACGTACGCCCGTACTCGATGTTGCCTACAGCAACCATCACGGACGTCGTACGCAACCACATTTCACCCGTCAGCCAATATTGAACAGGTCCCATCGTCCCGAGCAAGTGGCCTCAATACCCAGCTACCCGAGTTACATCGGTTTTTTGGTTCCCATATAGCCGGTAGGTCTTCGGTACTGTTCTAGCTTGTTCAACAGGCCCGCACACGGCTCGGTGCTCAATCGACACAAGCGGAGCTATAGCACCTAGGCCCCAAAGTTCTGCTGCCCTTACTCTCCGCTCGGTCTCATTTTTCTTGCCATGTGTATCATGTGCTTTCTCTACACGAGTCGACTGCCTCTAGCCTATGCTCGCGAGTAGTTCCAACTACTCAACTTGTACCGAATCCTACCCTATCTTAGCTTTGCAGTAGCTAACAGGGTTTGCAATCCTAAACCCAACCCATGGTTTTCTTGGCTATGCATTTGGGTTTCCAAACAAGACTCTAATGCAAGAGTTAATGGTACTCAAAGCAGTTCTCAAAACAATAAAAGTTTGAAAAGAGGTTAATGCAAACCGGAGCTTGCCTTGCTGCTCTTGGTCGTAGGATAGCTGCTCCTCCGGAGTAACGAAGTCTAAGACTTCAGGTTCTTCCTCGACCTTAGCGACTACATGAGATACAAGTAAATGTATTAATTTAAATGCATTTGATTGGAATTAAACTTGTGAAGTTTGTAAGTCCCACTAGACAGACCCCATGACTCTGAAATTCTTACTGTGGTTTGGTTACAACCTAGACAGAGACTTGGCCAAGTTTTAGTTGCAGCCAAGCTCATTTGAGCTCTCCACAATTAATTATGTACTTGAGCTTAGTTGGAGCTCTTATGGTGTTCTAGGGATTTTCATGGAGTAAGCCATGACTTTATGACTAGATTTTCAGAGGGTTCTAATGGAGTTGGTCTCACTTAATTTGAAGGTTCCTAGCTAAAGATATGAGCTAAACAATTTCAGAGAAATTCTGAAAATGTTTCTGGACATTTTCTATTTTCTCTGGAACAGTTTTATTAATCACACCATTAGGTGGATCAAATGAGCTCAAATGGATCTGAAATTATTATGTTAGCTCAGGGAAATTTTGGTGAACATGCTAGCAAAATTTCAGAATTTTCCTCCAAAGGGTTCTCCAGTTAAAATTCTAAACAGTTTAAACTTTGAAGAATTAATTCTGGAGAATTAGGGATTTACATGAAGTGAAACTTGATTTGCTGGAATGTACTCAGAGAGATGAATCCCAAAAAATTTGGTTAACTTGATTTGAAGTTTCCTAGCCAAAGTTATGAGGATTTGAAGTTTGAATGAAATCTGGAAATCGGGAAAAGTTCAAATCTGCCGGTGGGTCCACGGGGACACGTGTTGGGCGCTGGAGCGAAGGCACACCGGGTCCACGGAATTTTTGCGCGCCAGCACACCGGATCCAAGCTGCAGACTGATCCTAATTTAAACTCTGAGCCGCTGACACGTGGGCCACCCGGCTTCGTCTACCTCCTGACTTCCGCATTCGGCCGCCGCGACGCCTCGCCGGAGAGCTCGCCGGAAGCCTCTGTGGTGCTCCAAACTTCATGATCCTGGCCGCCCCTGCCTATGTCCACTCGGGGAACACGATTCTGGGCTCCGTTCGTCATGAAAATGGACGGCACATGGTCGGCGACGAGCGGCAGCTTCCTAAGTACTTTGGCCGTGTCAGCCGACCTCCCTAGCACCCTAACCGACCTTGCAAACGTCTGGAAAGCATCAGTGGTCCTTCAGGAACCTTGGCATGGGCTCGAAGCAGCTCGGGGGAGGTCCGACGTAGGCTCCCACCGCGCGCCCGATGCTTCCCGCAGGATCCGCCGTCGACAAGCTTCGAAATACGCCGGCTACAGGGGTTCTCAGACTTAGGGTTGTGAAGGCAACTTGTGCGCTACAAGGTCTAGTCTGTGTAGGAATGGATTGAGACTCTCTAACCCTTCCTAGAGCGTGAATTTGACAGAACCGTACCCGAAGGTCAGTCTGTACCGAGAATGGGGAAAACTGGAAATTCACAGCCGACAATCAAGCCCTCGGGCTGTGGCTCGGGGGTGAGCAGCACCGGTCCCTAATGCGTCTAGGGACGCCTTAGTTCGGGCGTGACAACCTCCTGGTTGGGCTGTCCACGGGAGCCCGAAGTGCGGCGGATTTAGGTCACTGAACGGAACTCTCGGTATAGCCGAGATCACCCGAGTTCAGCCGATTTCTAGCGACGGGGAAGGAGAAGGAAAGTCCATAGTACCTTGTGGTAGCTTTGGAGGGAGTGTAGAGGCTGTGATCGTGGCTTCCCGATCAGTTCCGAGCAGCGGAGGACAAAGTGTCGGCTCAGTGTTCTTGCGAGGGTAAAAACAGCAAGGGGACTTCGGCATAGGCGTGGAGCGCCTTAAGAAGGGCTCAGCACCGACCTGGCTCGCGCGTGGGCGAGCAGCTGGTGGCGCCGTCGGAGGCGGCTCGGGGACCCGAGTGCTGAAGTCTCAGTCGGTTGAATTGTTTCAGTGGCTGACATGTGGGTCCCACTTCCTTTTAAACCTCTGAACTTAACTCTCTATTACTGTTGTAAACAGTAATCCCCACAATGCCCATGGTGTTTTGAATTATCTACCCATGAGCCATTTGAATTGGTTAGAATTCAAATTGGGTTTGGTTTGACTAAATTTCAGCACATATTCAGTTTGTAATTCAAATAAAGTTTGAATTTGTTAAACTTAGCTCATGTCAACATCAACTCCAAATGGAGTGAAAATTGGTGTGTGAGATCACAAAAATGTGCTGAGTAAGAATATGCCTCCCACTTTTGAATTCATCGGATGAAAACAGTTTGAATTGAATTTGAGTTCAAACCACCCTCTTTCTAGCTATACCCAAAAGGACCTCAAAAAGGTTTTGAATTTGGGTGAAACTTGGCATGGATATTCCTAGCAAGGTGTAGGAGTTTTCCAAAAGTGCATCCCCTATATGATGCATGTGGGAAATGCCACTTTTGCATTTTGTGAGTTTATCCTCTAGTGAGCATGTTGATGGTGGTTACATGCTCTTCAAATATGTTCATCAATTTCTTCAAATGAGGTGTGTGTGTGTGTGTGTTGATGAACACTTTGAATGTGTCAAAAACTGAGGCCTTTACATTCCTTCCCCCTTAAAAGAATCTCATCCCGAGATTATAAGGTGAAAATTAGAGGCAGGACGGTGGAAAATTACCGGATATGCGACGTGAAAAAGTCGGGGTAGTTAGCGCGAAGAAATCCTTCGCTCTCCCGTGTCGCTTCGTCCGTGGAGTGATTACTCCATAGAACTTTGTAGAACCACAACGTACGGTTCCGTGTCATTCGGGCCTTCTCATCAATAACCTGAACCGGTTCCTCCCGATATGTGAGATCCGGTTGCAGTTCTTCAATATCCTCCATCTGAATGGTAGTTGATAGCTTAAGACACTTCCTCAGCTCGGAAATGTGAATGACGTCGTGCACACCGGAAAGTGCTTCTGGTAATTTCAGCCGGTATGCTACTGATCCACATCTTTCTATAATCTGAAATGGACCGATGAATCGGGGTGCCAACTTTCCCCTTACCCCGAATCTGTTTATGCCCTTCATTGGAGATACACGTAAGTATACGTGTTCCCCGACTTCGAATTGTAGTGGGCGTCTTCTCCAGTCCGCGTATTGTTTCTGTCGGGATTGTGCGGCTTGAATCAGTCGAACCTTTTCTGTCGCTTGAATTAGTGGAACCTTTTCCTCCGCGTTGTTGACAAGATCAATCCCGAAGGTAACCCTTTCGCCAGACTCACACCAATTCAATGGTGTGCGGCATTTTCTCCCGTGTAGCACCTCGTAAGGCGCCATCTTGATGCTGGCTTGGTACCGATTGTTGTACAAGAACTCAGCTAATGGCAAGTGATCATCCCAATTCTTGCCGTGGTTGATAGCGCAAGCTCGTAGCATATCTTCTAGAACCTGATTTACCCGCTCAGTTTGCCCATCCGTCTGCGGGTGGTGTGCTGAACTACGGATCAGCTTCGTCCCCAATGCAGCGTGTAGCTGCTCCCAAAAACGGGACACAAATAAAGTGCCCCGATCCGATATGATGGTACGGGGTACGCCGTACAAGCAGAGGATCCGTGAGATGTACAGCTCAGCATACTTCTTGGCGTTGTAGTTGGTGTTGACAGGGATGAAATGGACAACTTTGGTGGGCCGGTCGATGATTACCAACACAGAATCATGCTTCTTAAAAGTGGTGGGTAAACCAACGATGAAGTCCATGCTCACATCCTCCCACTGCAGGCAGGAACGACCAGTGCCTGTAGCAGTCCCGGTTTCTGCATATGATCTACATTCACCCTTCGACATGTATCACACTCGGACACGTACTTGGCGATCTCCCGCTGCATCCGTGTCCACCAAAACTTGCTTCTGATTTCTTGATACATTTTGTTGCTGCCGGGGTGAATAGAAAATTTTGACAAGTGAGCCTCATCAAAAATTTTCTTCCGTAACTCCGGGTTACGGGGTACGACGATCCGGTCCTTGAACCATAGGACGACGTCTCCATCCTTTCGGAAACATTTCAACTCCCCACTATCTATACGTCTCCACAAATGCGACATGCCCTTGTCTTGTTTCTGAGCAGCCGCTATCTCTTCACGGATGGTGGGGATCAAAGCTAAGTTGTAGAGAGCTCCGTGGAATCACATGCAATGGTGGCTCGCTCTCTTCCAACGGTGTGATGGTCAGGTTGTTGACGTGGGACTTGCGTCTCAGCGCATCTGCCACTATGTTTGCCTTGCCATGGTGATAATGGATCTCTATTCCGTAATCCTTTATCAACTCTAACCATCTTCGCTGCGTCATGTTCAGCTCTTTTTTAGTGAATATGTACTTGAGGCTTTTGTGGCTCTAACCATCTTCCAATTCTGCACTTGTGTGATCTTGCTCGGGTCTACAGTGATACCCTCCGCTGAGATGATAAGCCCGACAAAAGGCACTTGCGATATCCAGAATTCGCATTTGCTGAGCTTCGCGTATAGTTTGTGATCCCGCAGACGTTGCAAGACTATACGCAGATGCTTCTTGTGATCTTCCTCTGACTTGGAATATACCAATATGTCGTCGACGAAGACCACAACAAACTTGTCCAGCTCCGGCATGAATACCGAATTCATCAAATACATGAAGCGAGCTGGAGCGTTGGTGAGGCCGAAGGACATGACCAGGTACTCATAAAGCCCGTACCTCGTCGAGAAAGCCGTCTTCGAAATATCCTCAGCCCGTATCTTAATCTGATGGTACCCAGATCTTAAGTCCATCTTGGAAAAGATCTTTTCTTCGACCAACTGATCAAACAACATGTCGCTCCGTGGTAACGGGTACTTGTTCTTGATGGTTACGGTGTTTAATGGATGATAGTCCACGCAAAGCCGCAACGTCTCATCCTTCTTCTTCACAAATAATGCCGAACAGCCCCATGGCGAGGAGCTCGACCTAATAAAACCCTTCTCCAGTAGATCCGTTAGTTGAGTCTTCAGTTCAGCCAATTCCTTGGGGCCATCTTGTACGGCCTTCAGGATATTGGCATGGTTCCCGGAGCAAGTTTAATCTTAAACTCCACCTCTCTGTCAGGTGGCATCCCCGGTAAATCATCCAGGAACACGTCAGGGAACTCTCGGACCACTGGAATATCTCCCAATCTGATAGTTGTGGATTGATAGACACTTGGAAGTTTTATTTCTGGACTGTCCAGAAATAAGGAGTGAGATCCGTGCACTTCTGAGTTCAAGTGCACGATTCTAAGGACGGTGTCTAAAACAGCGCCGTGGCGGGTTAACCACGACATCCCTAGGATGACATCGACCTTCTGTCCCTCTAAGATTATGGGAGACGTAGGGTACACTCTACCCGCAAAGCATAATGGTGCTTTAGAAACCATTACGCTTGCTGAAATCTTCCCACCAGGCGAACAAATCACATATGGACTATCGGTGGGTCGTATTTGCAAGCTGTGTTCAGCAATGAAAGCTTGGCTAATAAAATTGTGCGTGGCACCTGAATCAAACAATACTATGGCGGGATGCTGGTGGAGTTGGAACGTACCTGCAAGAATTGGCTCACCCTCCGGCACGTCCTCTATGGCAAGTTGGTGGACGGTGCCGGCCTAGGGTTTGCCCGCCATGCATTAGTAGGGTTCCAGGGCTGATTCCTACCCGGAAGTTGCGGTGCAACTCCGCCGCCTTGTTTCTCCGGGCAACTGCTGGCGAAGTGTCCTGGACGGCCACATTTGTAGCATGTGGCCGCTGCTTGTCCGGTGCTTGGGGGACGAAAGCCCGGCATGCGCTGCTGGGGTGCATACGCACGCGGCATCGGCCGCTGCTGCTGATGTTGTTGCGGAGGTGGTGCTGGCAGTGCCGGCCTGAACACCGGTGGAGAATAGGGACGACTGCGGAATGGCATCGACCTCTGTGGTGGCTGCCAGCGTGGACCTGATGGTGGGCGATTCACCATCCGAAATTTCTGAGAAGGACCGCCTCCTTCTCCGCTGCTTTGCGGCGCACTTCGCTTTATTTCCGCCGCCACTAACTCCTTGCCGGAGTCCTCCTGGACAATCGCAGCATCAATTATGTCATTGAGGCTGCCGCAATTTAACATCGCCAGTTTGTCCTTCAGGAGCGGATTAAGCCCTTGGTAGAAGTGATCCCGCCTCTTCTCGTCAGTATCGGCGTGATACGACACGTAAAGCGCGAGATCGTTGAACGCCCTGGAGTATTCCAGCGCGTTCCGGCTCCCTTGCTGCAGGCGAACTCCTGTGTCTTCCTCTTCATGATAACTGGCGCTATGTGATAGGCCCTGAAGGCCGTCCGGAACTCCGCCCAGGTCATAACTCGGTCGGTGGGCTGTGAAGCACAGTAGTTCGCCCACCACGAGCTCGCGGATCCCTGGAGCTGTTGGACCGCGAACTGAGTCTTGCGCTGCTCACTCACTTGGAGCAGCCCGAACTTCATCTCCATCTTGCGGAGCCAGTTGTCTGCATTGATGGGTTCATCCACCCTTGAGAATACCGGGGGATGAGTTGCTAGAAAGTCGGAGTAGGAGCTCCGTTGGCGCTCCTCACGATCTTGGTGCCTCTCTGGTCGAGACGTATTGGCAATGAGTGTCTGCAGCAACTCCGTATGCTGCTGATGAGAGCCCGCCATTGCTGCTACAATATCCGCCAAAGTAACCGTTGGCGGCGGTGGTGGCGGTTGTTGCTGTGGTTGCTGCTGCTATTGCTGTCCCGAGGAGTCCTCAGGAGGCTGTTGGGAGGTTTCTCCCCTTGACTAGAACCCCCAACATCCGGGTTGGCACGAGTACGAGTCATTCTGAAATTCAAAACAGCAGCGATCAGCACATGTCATACTTAAAAATTCCATATGAAACAGTAGGTATTGAAGTGACGCATGAATAATTTGCGCAACATTCACATATATTGATAAAGCATAAACTTTATACAAGATACATTATTCTTGGGTCTCCGAGAAGTCGTGCTCATGTCGTCACTACCTATACATACGCTACTGCCTACACGACATGTCACCGGCTACAAAAGTGTGGGTTACACTTCTCTGGTTGCCCTACTTGGCAACGGTAACCTCCTACTCGGAGTAGAACTCGACCTCCTGTGGGTCGTCCTCCTCTGGTACCTCTGCTGGTAGCTCTGGATCTATAACCTCCTCTCCCATCCCTGGTTCTCCCATTGCCGGAAGACCCAAGACCACCGGGATGCCCAATACTGGAGGTACGAGGTCCTGCAATGCGTGCACCTTGTCCATGGCTTGGTTGTAGTCCTCTTCCCAACCTTGCCCTTCCTCAATTGCGTCGTCCCACTTTTGAGTAAGGACCTCATTCTGCTGGATTAGAGCCTGCACCTGTTCTTGCAACGCCGCAATGTCAACACGGCTCTTCTTCCTTGCCTTCTTCAGACGATGAAACTGATTATGCTGTTCGTTCAGTCGCTTAATCGCCGGAAGGAGCACATTGCGGAGTGCGCTGTGAGCACTCTCGAAATGGTCTCCACGGCTTGTGCTCTCCTTGACCTTTGCAGCAAGACAATCCGTGTGATCAGCTTGGCTGTTCATCACAGTCTTTTCTGCTTTCAATTGGAGGCTGAGGTTCGCCTCCACGGGGCTGTACCTTGGGCAACCCGGATCGGTTGCCTCCATGTACCTCCCTTCTCACACGTGATTAGCCTGTCCCTCCACCGGAATGAGCGTGTATGGAGTGCCCTCCATAGCCCTCGCGTGTAGTTGGGAGAAACGCAACGTAGCGTCGCGGGCTGCCACTTGCCACTGTAGGATCGAAGAGCACGTGAAAATCTACCAGAGGGGAGGTGAATGGTAGATTAAAACTTTTCGCAGCGGAAACAACAAAAACCCCTCAGCAAAAAATCAATCGGTTAAAGAAACCGTGTGTGCAAGTGTTTTCAAATGTTTTCAACCGTGACAAATCAAGTAGAGAGGTAGATAATCAAGTCACGGATCTAATGCAACAAGAATCACTTGAAAACACGAAGTAAAACTTGAGATACGATCAAAACATTAAACGAAGATCAATCTGTTCTACCCGATATAAAACAGATCTACAACACTGCAAAGAAACTCGTGTATCTCAACAACTACAGATCCGAAGCTCGTGAAAATTTCACAGATGATATATAATTGAGTTGTAAAGACAACCAAAAAAGAATCACGTCAATCGGATCTGTAAAACTCGAGTTATGAACGAAACACCGAAGCAACGTCGGTCTGTCCAGAAACTCGGCGAGAAAGACTTGACGAAAAACAAGTCGGACGAACAAGGCACAAAAGCTCCTCGAAACTATGAACTTTATTCAATAGAAACACAAGAAGAACAGCCCAAAGTTCTCTACACACGAGAGCTCTGGCCTCCCTTGCTTTTATAGCCAGCCCTCAGGCTAAACAATTGAATCTAGGACTCCTACTCCTGATTGGACTCGTATCCTAACTTACCATAACTGCTCAGGACTCTCCTATTCGCAGATAGAAGCAATCGTGAGACTTCCAAACACCTTAGGAACGTCATAAACATTCCTAAAACAACTCAACGTCGTGCCTAGCACGAAATCCTATGATAACCAACTCAAATCTTCCATATTTGAGCCATATCCGACTCAGCCTCAGCCTGAGTACGCAATCCATCCGGTTGGACCTTTCCGACCAATTCTTTATGTCCACTTCTCTTCATCACGCCTTGGAACAATATTGCCACGTCCATGCACTCCTTGCACACGTGTAAACACCTTCCAACGACGTACACGCAACCTTCATATGCACTGCCCTTGATCCAAACATGATGCGCGACCTCCCGATCAACCCAACCACAGCTCCTCCCGAACTTGGTTGTTGGAACCTCATCTCCTCCCTGAGACTAGTCCAAGGATCCCGTCACCAGCCATGTCTTGAACTCAAGCAACACCTGCACATGAATAAACAACCAATTCTTCCGAGCACAAGTCCTCGACTTGACTCACGTTAGTTCGAAAACCACAACACCTTACATGAGCACGTCACATAAGCATGTTGCAAACCATATCAAATGATAACAGCCATAACCACCAAAACACACCAAAAACTTAGCAAATTAATACTAAGCAAACCTTCCCATAAAGCAAGTTTGAAACATTGCGAGTTAAAAGCAAAAACAAGACGCTGCAGTTCTACGAGTTGAACTTCACGGGAGCTCCCTAAAAACAAGCTCCGGACCTCACAGAAGCTCTCCGGACCTTGCAGGAGCTCTCCGGACCTTGCGTCGGACCTTGCCAACACTTGGCGGACCTAACAAAGAACTTGTCGGACCTTGCCACAGAAGAATGTTTTGGCAATACTCAAAACTTTGAATGTTAATGCTAACTTTTATCCTAATTGCCAATGTATTCAGCACACATAGGTCTCACAATCTCCCCCTTGATGAATGCATTGGCAACACCAATTAAAATCCGAACATTGGCTTATGAAAAGTTTTGAAAAGCTATGAAAACTCATTTCTCCCCCTTTATTAATTTCTCCCCATTTTTTAAAATCAGACAAGGAAGAAAGTGTATAACATATGCAAAGTGTAAAAAAAATCTCTCCTTACACATATTTCTCCCCCTTTGACAATGTATTCAGCAAGGTTCAAAAGAGAAATTTTTAAATGTTATGAGCATATTATAACATATACATATAAAACAAAGCTCATCCAAGTCATACTATCAGGTTACTTACACTATCACATCAATGAGATACATAAAGTAGTGTAAGCCATGCTAGAGATCAAATGTATTTTTTAGTTTAAGCAAGTCATGATCTCCCTTACTCAACTATTTCAAAACCTGAAAACATGACACTTGTTGCTGCATTTTTATTATTCATAATCATTTAAGGCACAAAGTTGATCATATGATATTTGCAAGAGATTATATGCCGCATCAGCCTTATTCTAACCAACCAAGCCAAGCCTATGTCATTTGACAATTAGAAGCTTAAGGACATGGTTTTAGTCATACACAATTCCTTCCAAGTTCATATCTTAGTGCAATGATAAGCAATCTCAAAAGAAGAAGTGCGATGCATGCATATTCTCTTGATCTTTTCTCAATTTTTTATTTGAAAACTCAACATGTGAGCTGATCACTTGATTAATTTTTTATGATTAAAAGCACTTGTGAGCACGCAAGAAGTTGAAAACAGCAAGAAAGTTTGATCATGACCAGATTTAGTGTAAGTAATTATTCCAATTACTAGTCATGGCAAAAACTACAAAATGTATAACATGAGTAATGTAGTAAGAACTTTCAGCCTGTAAAAGGAATCACAAAGTCATATACGTATGAAATACTATGCTCATATTATTTTAGTTTCAGATTCACACATAGACTTTCAAAGTTTCAAAAACTCCCCCTCAATTTAATCCATGAGGATGCATAACCCCTATTTCACTACGAATGAAACAAAAACGAGTGAAATCCAAAGGTTTTGTAAAAATATCAGCCAATTGTTGTTCGGTATCGACATGGTGAAGCACAATGTTTCCTTTTTCAACATTATCACAAAGAAAGTGATACCTAATGTCAATGTGCTTAGTTCTAGAGTGTTTCACGGGGTTTTTAGCAATACAAATTGCACTAGTGTTATCACAAAACAGTGGAACACTATCTAAATCAACCCCATAGTCCTTAAGTGTTTGAACAATCCAAAGAATTTGTGAGCAAGCGCTAGCCGCAGCTACATATTCAGATTCGGCCGTGGATTGTGCAACTGAACTTTGTTTTCTAGAGGACCAATCAACAAGTGAATTACCAAGAAAATGACAAGCACCCGAAGTACTTTTCCTATCAATCCTACAACTCCCAAAATCAGTATCCGAAAAAGCTTTCAAAGAAACGGTTGAGGAAGAAGGAAGAAAAATGCCAAATTCTTGAGTTCCATGTAGGTACCTGAGAATCCTTTTGATGGCTTGGCGATGTGAAGCACGTGGAGAAGCTTGAAAACGTGCACAAAGACATACGCTGAATTATATGTCCGGTCTTGACGCCGTGAGATACAAAAGTGATCCAATCATACTTCTGTATTCTTTTTTATCGACCGGGTTCTTCGTCAAGTACAAGTGTTGTTGCTGTTCCCATTGGTGTCCGAAGAGGCTTGCATTTGTCCATGTTGAAGCGCTTAAGAAGGTCCTTTGTATACTTAGTTTGATGCACAAAAGTTCCTTCTTTTGTTTGCTTGATTTGCAGCCCCAAAAAGTATGTGAGTTCTCCCATCATACTCATCTCAAATTCTGAACTCATCATAGCTAAAAACTTGGACACGAGATCATGAGAAGCACAACCAAAGATAATATCATCCACATACACTTGAACGAATAATGAGTCATTGCCATGCTTAAGTACAAAAAGAGTTTTATCAACCTTGCCCATGGTAAACCCCTTTTCAAGTAAGAATGTTTTAACCTATCATACCATGCTCTAGGGGCTTGTTTTAGACTGTACAAGGCTTTGGACAGTTTGTAAACATGATTAGGAAAATTTGGATTTTCAAAACCCGGTGGCTGCTTAACATAAACCTCCTCCTGTATGTAGCCATTAAGAAAAGCACTTTTAACATCCATTTGATATAACTTGAAACCTTTAGATGCAGCGAATGCTAATAAAATTCTTATAGCTTCTAATCTAGCAACAGGAGCAAATGTTTCATCAAAATCTAGACCTTCAATTTGAGTGAAACCTTGAGCAACCAACCAAGCTTTATTCCTAACCACAACCCCATACCCACTTTGCTTATTTTTAAATACCCATTTAGTTCCAATTAATGTGTGACCTTGAGGTGGAGATACATGTTTCCAAACATTATTTCTTTCAAAATTTTCTAACTCTTCTTGCATGGCATTAATCCAAGATTCATTAGTGAGTGCGTGTGATATATCCTTGGGTTCAAAAGAAGCAACAAAAGCAGAATGAGCATGAGAGTTTGGATCGCAAAACCTGGACCGAGTGACTCGTTCATGCAAGGTTCCAATGATATGTTGTGGAGGATGACTTTTGAGTACTCGGAGGGGAGTAGACACTTCACAAGCATCTTCTTCTTCATGTTCGGACCTTTGATTAGGAGAGCTTGTTGATTGAGGAAGGTCCGAACCAGCAGTAGTGACTGTTGGTGCTGGTTGTGGTGCAAAATCAGCAGCTTGATCGTTATTTACTTCTGAGTTTTCGGGCAGCAGCACCACTTCTTCATCTTCTTCAATAAAAATACTCTCCCCCTGCGGATATGGATCTGGACTTGCAATATCGGAGCTAGTACTTGGGCTAGCTTCATCAAAAGAAACCTCGCAAGTCTCCACAATTTTGTTAGTGTCAAGTAAAAGCACACGGTAGCCTCTAGTATGAGATGGATAACCAAGAAACATGCCATCAACAAATCTAGCTTCAAATTTATCAAGATTACCATGTTTCTTAACAAAGAATTTGCAACCAAAAACCCTAAAGTGTGTAACACTAGGCCTATGTCCAAACCGGAGCTCATATGGGGTTTTTCCAAGCTTAGCACGCAAGAAAACACGATTTGAGACATAACAAGCGGTTGCAATTGCATCAGCCCAAAATTTCCTAGGAGTTTGATATTCATCAAGCATAGTCCTAGCCATCTCAACTAAGGTCCTGTTCTTTCTTTCTACGACACCATTTTGTTGTGGTACATAGGGTGAAGAGTATTGATGATCTATTCCATTTTCAGCACAAAAGTGATCAAAGGATTGGTTTTTAAATTCAGTTCTGTTATCACTTCTAATTGCTTTTAATGATCCTGGGTGATCAATAGATAATCTAAGAAATAAAGTTCTAAAATGACTAAAAGTTTCATTCTTAGAAGCCATAAAATAAATCCAAGAATATCTGGAATAATCATCAACAATCACAAGCACATACCATTTACCTCTGAAGGATTGAACACGTGCCGGACCTACTGTGTCAAGATGTAAAAGTTGTCCCGGTTCAGCTGTCATGGTCATTGTGAGAGGAGCATGTGAACCTGCAATAAACTTAGCATGTCTACAAGAAGACCACACAATATCATTGTCCTTTTTAAGCTTCGGCAGCCCACGTATGCGATCGAGAGCACTAACACGAGTGAGATGATCAAAGCCTATGTGACCAAGTCTACGATGCCAAAAATATAGATCCTTTGTATCATTAGCAACTAGACACCGATGCTTAGAAGTTGACAAATCAAAATCAGCTTTAAAAACTCTTCCAAACCTAGACATGTTAAACAAAAGCTCACCTTTTGAATCTACAACCTTGCAGCAATTTTTAGCAAAGCTAGCCTCTAGATTTTCATCTAGCAATTGTGAAATCGAAAGCAAGTTGTATTTCAAATTTTTAACAAGTGCCACATCTTTCAAAGTGTAGAGATTGTTTACTCTAACCGAACCTTTAGCAATTATGGGAGTAGAAGAGTTATCGGCGAAAGTAACATTTTTTACACGTGACACAAAAGAGAGAGAGAGGAGAACCATTCTTTGTTACCGGTCATGTGGCGTGAGCAACCTGAATCCACAATACAAATGTTCTCCTTCCTCAAACGTGAAACCTACACAACAGCACAATACGTCGATGACTCAATTCTGGGGTTAGTTAAAAGACTTTTAGGAATCCAGTACTGAGTCACACGACGTCCAGCAGGAATAACACGCGAAAGCTGAGAAGGTACAGCAGGTTTATGAGCCAAACATCGAAAACTTTTGTTCCCAACTACTGACTTAGAAGATGTGTTATATGTAGCACAAAAACAGTAGGTCCGGGAGCAAGTTTTTGACTCATTACAGCAGGTTGCAAGCTCCGAACATTCGGTCTAGCAGATTTTGCTTGGTTGTTATGTGATCTAGCAAGTATTCTTTGTTTCTTATCGTGTTTAGCTAGTCTATAACAAAAATCCATGACATGACCATCTCTACCACAGTAGGTACAATGAAAAATAACCTTATTATCATGTCTAGATGAGCAAGCAACACGTTTATTAGAACCCGAATGGGACAGTACTCCTGCAGATTTGAAAATCCTCTCTTTTTGTCTAGGAGCTGTTTGAATCAAACCGCTTCCTAATGACTTTACACCTTTAGGTGGGTGTGCCTTAGCATGAGCATGAGAATTAAAACCTAAACCAGTTTTATCATTACAAGACTTGGAAGAATTCAGCAGCAAGTTTATGTTCTTATTTGCATTAGAAAACCGATCTAATGTCCTATGCATGTCATCAAGTTTATTGGACAGATCAAAGCAGTTTTCACATGAAGTTTTTCCTTTTAGTTTGCAATTTGAACAATATTTAACTTCATGCACACGTAAAGCATTGTTCAAAATAGAAATCTCATTCATAGCATCATTTAGTTTCTTATTCAGATCATCACATGAAGAACAATGCAAATCAATTGTAGAACAACAAGCATCTTTCAAATTTTTATCATTAAGTGCAGCAAGCTCTTTGTTCGTTTCAATTTCAAGTTCAAGTTTATCAAGTGTAGATGTGTGTGCACTTCTTAAAGAGGATAATTGTTCATAAATTAAATCACATGAGAAACAAGAATCATCACTAGGAATCAAAGTTTTTAAACGATTAATTTCAGATTCTAGTGATTCAATTTTAACAGCATTGTTCCTAAGTTTTTTATCCTTTTTCTTTAATATAACAGTGGCACGAGAAATAGCATCACACATTTCTTCGCAAGTGGGACATACCTCTTCATCGTCGTTGTTGTGTTCTGCCTTCTCAGAGCTTGAACTTGACTTGCTCGCCATGCAGCACATATTTGCCATAGCTTCTTCATCTTCATCACTACCGGTGTCCACATCACTTGAGCCAAAATCTTGAAGTGCAGAGATCATACTATGCACTATGTTGCGCATTGATAAATCTTTCTTCTTCTTATTCTTTGCAAACAATTTCTTCGTCCTTGTTTGCTTTTCTTCACGTGAAGTCGGACCTGAAAGGTTAGGGCACTCCGTACGAAAATGTCCTGTCTTACCACATTCAAAACATCGTTGAGGTCCGGAGCTTCCTCTCCTTCTAGTTCTCACATTTTGCAATGCTTTTGAGAACCGAGTAGAGATGAGTGCAAGCTCCTCCTCTAGAAACTCTTCAATCTGTTCAAGGGTTAGAGAGGACAGCAAAGAGAGTGCATCACTAGATGATGATTGACTAGAACTAGACATGTCACGTTGCGAAACAAATGCAATAGACTTGTTGGGGTTTTTACGTGAGATGATGTCAATTTCATGAGTTTTCAATTTAGAATAAAGCACGTCTAAAGTAAGAGAACTCATGACAGTAGATTCACGAATAGATGTAACTTTCATCTCCCAAATTGACATATCTAATGCTCCAAACAATTGTCTAGCATTTTCAGCATCTGAAAAGTTAACATTGACACTACGTAAGTTGCTGAGAATTTTATTAAAGCGAGCAAAAAGGTCATCAATTGACTCACCCGGTTGCATCTCAAAACGCATGTATTCTTTCTTGAACATATCTTGCCTTACCTCCTTGATCGTATTGGATCCTTCATGGTAGTCACAAAGAGCTTTCCAAACATCATATGCAGATCGGAGGTGTGCAACACGGTCGAAGTCGCTTTGAGTCAATCCTTGGATGATCAAGTTGCGAGCCTTGTTGTTGTTGTCAACATCTCTCATGTTCGCAGCCGTAACTTGATCTTTGGGTGGTACATCGAAGTTCCGGTAGACCTTTTCCCATATGGCGAAGCCTTGCGCCTGTATGTAGGCCTCCATCCGCGCCTTCCAAAACTGAAAATCGATGCCATTGAACACACAAGGTTTTGCGGAGTACTTCTCCATGATGGTTAGTCAAAACCCGTGCAAATCACAAAGATTAGAGCACCTTGGCTCTGATACCAATTTTAGGATCGAAGAGCACGTGAAAAGCTACCAGAGGGGGGTGAATGGTAGATTAAAACTTTTCGCAGCGGAAACAACAAAAACCCCTCAGCAAAAAATCAATCAGTTAAAGAAACCGTGTGTGCAAGTATTTTCAAACGTGTTCAACCGTGACAAATAAAGTAGAGAGGTAGAGAATCAAGTCGCGGATCTAATTCAACAAGAATCACTTGAAAACACGAAGTAAAACTTGAGATACGATCAAAACATTAAACGAAGATCAATCTGTTCTACCCGATATAAAACAGATCTGCAACGCTGCAAATAAACTCGTGTATCTCAAAAACTACAGATCCGAAGCTCGTGAAAATTTCACAGATGATTGATAATTGAGTTGTGAAGACAACCCAAAAAGAATCACGTCAATCGGATCTGTAAAACTCGAGTTATGAATGAAACACCGAAGCAACGTCGGTCTGTCGAGAAACTCGGCGAGAAAGACTTGACGAAAAACAAGTCGGACGAACAAGGCACAAAAGCTCCTCGAAACTATGAACTTTATTCAATATAAACACAAGAGGAACAGCCCCAAAGTCGTGCACCACGAACTCTGGCCTCCCTTGCTTATATAACCAGCCCTAAGGCCAACCCAATTCAAACTAGGATTCCTACTCCTACTTGGATTCAAACTGTAACTTTCCAATACTGCTCAAGACTCTTCTACATGCAGATAGAAGCAATCTTAAGACTTCCAAATACCTTAGGAACGTCTTAAACATTCCTAAAACAACTCAAATTCGTGACCCACACGAAATCCTATCATAACCAACTCAAAACTTTCCATATTTGAGTCAAACACGACTCAGCCGCAGCCTGAGTCCATAACCTAGTCGGTTGGACCTTTCCGACCAATTCTTTACGTCCACATCTCGTCATCACGCCTTGGAACAATGTTGCCACGTCCATGCACTCCTTGCACACGTGCAAATACCTTCCAACGACGTACACGCAACCTTCATATACACTGCCCTTGATCCAAACATGCTGCGTGACCTCCCGATCAACTCAACCACAGCTCCCCCCGAATTTAGTTGTTGGAACCTCATCTCCTCCCTGAGACTAGTCCAAGGATCCCGTCACCAGCCATGTCTTGAACTCAAGCAACACCTGCACATGAATAAACAACCAATTCTTCCGAGCACAAGTCCTCGACTTGACTCACGTTAGTTCGAAAACCGCAACACCTTACATGAGCACGTCACATAAGCATGTTGCAAACCATATCAAATGATAACAGCCATAACCACCAAAACACACAAAAAACTTAGCAAATTAATACTAAGAAAACCTTCCCATAAAGCAAGTTTGAAACATTGTGAGTTAAAAGCAAAAACAAGACGTTGCAGTTCTACGAGTTGAACTTCACAGGAGCTCCCTAAAAACAAGCTCCGGACCTCACAGAAGCTCTCCGGACCTTGCAGGAGCTCTCCGGACCTTGCGTCGGACCTTGCCAACACTTGGCGGACCTAACAAAGAACTTGTCGGACCTTGCCACAGAAGAATGTTTTGGCAATATTCAAAACTTTGAATGTTAATGCTAACTTTTATCCTAATTGCCAATGTATTCAGCTAACATAGGTCTCACACAAAATGCAAAAGTGGTATTTCCCACATGCATCATCTAGGGGCTGGGCATATGAAAACTCCTACAACATGCTAAAATGTCCATGCCAAGTTTCACCCAAATTCAGAACCTTTTTGAGGTCTTTTTGGGTATAGCATGAAAGAGGGTAGTTTGAACCCAAATTCAAATTCAAACTGTTTTTATCCCATGACTTCAAAAGTGGGAGGCATATTCTTACTCAGCACATTTTTCTGAGCTCACACACCAATTTTCACTCCATTTGGAGTTGATCTTGACATGAGCTAAGAATAGCAAATTCAAACTTTATTTGAATTTCAAACTAAACATGTGCTGAAATTTAGTCAAACCAAAACCAATTTGAATTCTAACCAATTCAAATGGCTCAGGGTTGAATAATTCAAATCACCATGGGCATTTTAGAGCTTACTGTTTACCACAGTGATAAGAAGTTACTCTCAGAGGTTAAAATGGGGGTGGGACCCACATATCATAGGCTGCTGAAAACTTGCAACCGAAGCAGTGGACTTTGCCTCTGTTTATTCAACTCCACCGAGGGCTGCTCATGCGCCACCGAGGAGAGCCGGCGCCACCAGCTGCTTCCCGCCTCAACGCGCGAGCCCAGGGTCGGTTCCGGGGGCCTCTTAAGGCGCTCCACGCGCTCCACCGAAGCAATCATCGCTCGCTTCCTCCTCCCCGGTGAACACCGAGCTCCTCGGCCTTCCGCCTCTCTGCTCGATCGGGAAACCATGAAAACATCGCCCTCCTTCCCTGAGCGGCTAGGCAGCACCCTGAGGTCAAACTCCACTTCCCCAACGCCAAAAACCCCGGGCTCCGGTCTCCCTTGCCCGAGAACGATCGCCACAGCGGCGACCTAACCTCAGCCGAAGGTCAGGCGCTCGTGGACATAGGCGCTCTATGACCCTTCTTAAGATATCAAATCTTGCACATAGGCGCTGGAACTAGCCGGCGATCATTTTCCTTTTAGCATCCGTGGTATGAAACCGACTAGGAGTGACGAATTTTGAGTTCGATCATGGCGGGCACGATCGGTCACATGGTGCCGACCAACTTGCCACCATCTTTGAACACCTTTGAAACCTTGTCGAGCTTCCTAGAGGTGTACTGATGCTGCAGAACTGATTGTTCGAGGTCTTGGCGGGGTAGAACCCACGGTCGACGGCGCCGAACCTCAACCGAGGCCGCCGCCCGTCGCTGGGTTATTTCCGGTCAGCGCCAGCTCGAACTGACCCCACAGACGTGTTCCTCGACGTCGATAACCCCCTGGCGGCGAGTTTTAGACCGTGCGGTGGCCGCCAGCGGCAATCCGGCGAGTTGCGGGTCTGCTCCGGCGAGAGGATGCGGCGCGCGCGAGGGAGCGTCTGGAGGTAGACGAAGGGGGTGGACCCCAGCTGTCAGCGGCTTGGATTTTAAATCGGGATCAGTCTGCGGCTCGGATCCTGTGTGCTGGCATGCAAAAACCCCGTAGACCCCGGTGTGCCATTGCTCCCGCGTCCGACACGTGTACCATGGACCCACCGGCCGATTTGAACTTTTCCCCGATTTTCAAAATTCATTCAAACTTCAAATCCTCATAACTTTGGCTAGGAACATCCAAATCAAGTGAACCAAATTTTGTTGGATTCAGCTCTCCGAGTACTTTCCAGCAAGTTAAGTTTCACTTCATGAAAATCCATATTTCGCCAGAATTAATTCCTCAAAGTTTAAATTATTTGGAATTTTAACTGGAGAATCCCTTGGAGGAAAATTCTGAAATTTTGCTGGGATGTTCAACAAAATATCCCTGAACTACCATAAAAATTTCAGATCCATTTGAGCTCATTTGATCTACCTAATGGTATGACTAAAAAAACTGTTCCAGAGAAAATAGAAAATGTTCAGAAACATTTTCGGAATTTTCTCTGAAATTGTTTAGCTCATATCTTTAGCTAGCAACCTTCAAATTAGGTGAGACCAATTCCATTAGAACCCTCTAAAAATCTAGTTTTCAAAAAGGCATGGTTTGCTCCATGAAAATCCCTAGAACACCCTAAGAGTTCCAATTAAGTTCAAGGACATAATTAATTGTGGAGAGCTCAAATGAGCTTGGCTGCAACTAAAACTTCACCAAGTCTCTGTTTAGGTTGTATCCAAACCACAGTAAAAATTTCAGAGTCATTAAGTCTGTATAGTAGGACTTATAGCCTTCACAAGTTTAAATTCAAGTCAAATGCATTTAAATTAATACATGTACTTGATATATCATGTAGTCGCTAAGGTCGAGGAGGAACTCGAAGTCCTAGACTTTGTTACTCCGGAAGAGCAGCTAGTGTAACATCCCAAAATTTTATTAAGACCCTAAATCATGTTAAGAGGGGAATTTAAAAATTTTTGGACGTGTTGCATGTTTTGCAAAAATTCAAATTCAAACTGGAATTCAAATTAAACTAAAATCAGAAAAGAAATAGAAAAAAAGAAGAGAAAACAGAAAAAAACCGGCCAGTGGGCCGCAACCCACCAGCCGGCCCAACCAGAACCCGCGCCACCCCGCAGCCGCGCGCGCCTCTTTCCTCCCACGGACAGGCGGGGCCCGCCAGTTCTTCGTCTACCTCGAGCCCGCGCCGGACTCTCTCACCCCGAATCCAAACCGATCCGGATTTCTGCGAATCCCAGCCGAATTCTGCTCGGGGGCGACGTGAACTCGATCTAAACCACCCCGCCGCCCTCCCCCGTCTATAAAAACCCCGGCCTCGTTCTGTTTTTCCCACGCGATCTGCTGTTTTTCCTCCAGTGAGAACCGAGCCTTCTCCGACGAATTCTGGCCGATCTACGCTCGGAAATTCCGATCTAACTCGCTGGTCTTGATCCACCGCCTCCGGGGAACCCTGCAGGTGCAGAAAACTCGGTGACTTGCGGTTCAAACACAGCGCCGACGATCCTCGCCGTGGTTTCACTTCGGACCTCGTCGCCGACCGCCTTCCAGGACCTCCGAGCTCAAGAAAACCGCCGAGGTGAGATCCCCGACCTCCCCTCCACCGATCTATGCCATAAGATCACAGTTCTCGGAAGAATTCTCGAAGATCCGAAAGTCTCCGGCGAGATCGCCGCTTCCCGCCGCCGTGCGCCGCCGGCAGCGCCGCCCGCGCTCGATCAGAGCGACGTGGCCGCTTGTGCGCCATCTATTTTAAATCGCACGGTAGACTTTAAATCCCCGCGTACCGGTTCGGCGTTATAATCTCAGCCATTTGTTTTAAATCGGACGGTCCACGTCAACCCCGCATTATAAAGACTGGAAATCTTACGTGCTACCCCCTGGGTTCTCGGGAAATAAGAGCTAGCCCCGGAAACTTCTGATCTAGCCCCTGGAACATCAGAAAATCATGTAAATTCATTTAAAAATCAGTTTTAGCCCCTGGACTTAATAAAAATCTGGAAAAACTCCTCTGTTATGTATATCTAGACCCCTGAAAATTGTTAAAATAATATTATAGACCCTGTAGTGGGGTGAGTTTACCTTTTTAGCCCTGTTTAATGTTTAATTAAGAAATTGAATATGTGGCTAGTGTTTAAAATTTAAAAAGTGGGACAAACATATTGTCAAAAATTAAATTAAAAACTTTCTCAGTATTTAGAAAACTTTGAAGTGAGATAAAAATATATTTTGGGCTGAAATGAATCTGTTTAATTTATTATTCACATTTATTAGTTGAAGGGACACATTTTTAAGTAAAGAATAGTTCTGAAAATAGGGAAAATAAATGTAAAATAGTTTACATCAGAGGAAAAGGTCAAAAATATATTATTAAATATTTTAGATCAGAACCTATTCTGTTTAGATGAAGTGTCTTATTATTTTCATAATAAAGTTCATATTTAGGCATAGGAACTAAATCTGAAAATATAACAACTAGTAAATGATAAATGAAGTTTCTAAAATCCAAAGAATTCAGTTTAGGGTTAGTAGAAATTCTGAAGACACATATGGAGTAGGAAAATACCCTTCATGCATACTTGGTAGTTAAAAGGGTGTAGTAATTAAATATAAGAGATTTACTTAAGTTGGAAACTCATATATATAGTAAGCAATTAAGTGTGAATACAAAAGTAGGAATCATATACACATGATTAAAAGTATATGTAAGCCAAAGATCAACACACATAGAGTAATCAAAACACATAGAATTTGTGAATGACTTTTATACATGTGAATGTGTGGTTTGTATGAAGTGGAAGTGTGAACTATGTCTTATGGATTGTTGTTTTTCTTTTGCTATGTGTGATGGTATGATGTAGAACCTGCTCAAGAGCAAATTATTCCTTTCCAAGATCAGGACTACCCATTTCAAGAGCAGCAGGAAGGAGGCAAGTGTCCTTGACCACTTTGATCCTATACTAGGATGTTTAGATATAATTATTGCATTGTCAAGTTAAATATGAAACCCATGCTAGGAAGTTTCCCTAGAATTGCATTACCTTGTTTCCTTGTAGCTTGGGTTGGGATTTATTTTATCATGTCATTTATTATTATGCATATGCTTAGACATGCTTAGAATGGGATATTTGGGATATGAGATCATCAGTTTATTTTACCATACTCTTGAATGAGATATTGTGAGTTATGTAGAGGTAGGGATCAAGGCAAGTTGGATGTTTTGGTTGTGTGCTGGGTGCACGAGACTCGGGTTTGTGTTTAGTACTTGCCTGGATCCTAAGGACCGGTTCATGGAGCATGTAACCTGGATTTACCGTGCCAACCACATGCTGAGATGGGGCAGCTTGGCCAATTAATTAGGTGTATCCCCGGCGTAGTATGGTGTGTTGGATGGTGCGGGGAGTAGTTGTCAGCTGGACTACCTTATAAACCGCAAGGCTCAAGAGGGGGCCACTGCAGTGGGGTTGGAGCCTCTTGTTTGCTGTTAGGGGTGAAACCTCAGTGGGCCCATGCTCGTCGGGAATCCCTTTGTAAAGGCTTCGTAGTGATCTCCTGGCTACACACCTGGGAAGTGTGTATGTGGTTCGTGGCCACTGGCATAATGGAGGTTCTTTTAGTCCACCCGGCAACGGGGGATGAAATCACTACATGTGGGTACAGTGGTGCAAACTCTGCAGAGTCAAAACTGTCATGACAGCCGTGCTCACGGTCAAGAGCGGCTTGGAATTATTCATGATTAGAGGAGTGATGGTTTCTGGAAGTTGTGGATGTTAAGCGGGAAGCTTAACATTGGAAATGATGTTATGGTTATTTGGTTATGATGATGGGATGGGAGATTGGGACCATTTCACCTGTGTAGTAATGTAGGTGCTTAATGAGCTAAGGTGTTAGGTATTAATTGCATAGTGCTTTAACCATGAGTTCAACCTCCCCTTGTTCTAGCCATGCATGACATAACTTTCCCACGCTTGCTGAGTACCATCGGTACTCAACCTTGCATATTTGTTGGTTTATATTGCTGCTCAGGTCAAGATAATGAGGTGGTGTATAATGACCAAGACTTTGGACCAGAAGAAGGTTTCTAGGTTCATGGAGACCCCCAGGCAACGCCTGTGACGGAGCCCACGAGAATAATTATTCTGCTGCTAGTTTATTTACTTGTGATGAACTTATTATTGTCCATCGAGACATTTGCTATGTAAGACTTATTTATATTCGACACCTGGCTTGTAATAAATGATGCTTCACTATTTGTCATCACATGTATGAGAAAATGATCCTGGCATACATGTGATATTCACCTTGGTTGTTCTTCGGAAAAACCGGGTGTGACAGAAGTGGTATCAGAGCCAAGGTTGCTCGTAGGAACGTGGACCTAGGTAGAAATGGACGTATTTAAGGGCCCTATTTTCTTAAAAACTATTTTACAAGGTGTGTGTTGAAAAGTGTTATTTAATGGAGTCACTTTCTTCATCTTACCTCAATTTTCATTCAAAATAGGATTTTTGTTTAAAAGTTTATCTAACCTAAGTTTAAATGCTTTTTGTTTTAGATGGTTCGCATGATTCGCACCGCTCGCAAGTCCACAGGAGGGAGAGTTCCCGTAGTTGCCCTTGCCGAAAGGGAGGAGAGCCGTCCGGTGACGTACCTTTCCTACGGATTGGCAGTAGGAGGCTTGTTGTGCCGTCTCCGACGTATGCTCGAAGCCGCCGGCAATACGGGCAAGCTAATCATCCACTATAACTCCACCAGGACCATCCGTGAGAAGAGGGAAGAATGGAGCTCAGAGATGAGGATTATACACGAAAATCGGCTGCTTAAGATCCACCGCTCTCCAGCTTGTAGAGCAACACAGGTCGATGCGGAGTAGGATGTCACCTGGGAGGCCATCACCTGCCAGAGTCACGTCTATCGTCGCCACCTGGACAGGACTGAGTACATGTATGTCCTCCAGCGTGAGAGTGGTACCACGGAGTACAAGTACCCGCCAGTGCAGCAAGGGACTTCCCATGAGCACATGGACTTGTGCTTGGAGGATGCTGCTATGCTCAGCACTCGACTGCAGGAGTGTCAGCAAGAGCTTCAGGATGTTCGGGACACCCTGAAGGAAACGGAGGCATTGCTGCAAGCCTGTTTGAGGGCGAGAGAAAGAGGAGATGGGAATGAACTGTGTGTCACCGTGAATGATACATGGACTCCTGACTCCCTAGATCGCCGAGCGATCAGGCGTCGTCGCACTTCTCCACCAGCAGCCTCCCCACCCAAAGCAGAGTCAGAAGGCAGCCGAAATGATGAGGAAGATCCCGAGGAGCCAGCTCAAGAAAACGAGTAGTATAGAGTCCTTCCCTTAGTTAGCAAGATGTCGAATAATCGAGTCGTTACGTTAAGGTAATGGTGTGTTAATGCTTGGTGTGTGACGTGAGTTGTGGAAGCCATGAGCAATTGTCCACAGCCTCGTCTTTAGATTGTTTTGCTTTGGTGTGTGAACCCACATGAAATAATATTGCATTTATTTTTGTGTGAGAAATAAACCCTCAGAAAAAGTATAACAAAGCCTCAACACTTCAAAGTACAAACAAATGAAAGTAGTAAGATGATACTAAATGCTTTCAAAATAACATTGGATTGATTCTGCCAGATGGCCGGAAGAGGAAAAGGACGTGCTGCCAACCCCGCCAACAACAACGATGAGGCATGCAACCATCATCTTTCTGGAGGCCAGGACCGGGGTGGTCGCCGTGAAGTAGTTGATCCCCTCCACCAAATGCTGGAGAATCAAAATCGGCTCATCCAGAACTTCACTCAAGTGGTGGCCAACTTGCATCAAGTTCCACCTCCACAAGCTGCACCACGCCAACCAAGGTTGAGTGAGTTTCTAGGAAATCAACCTCCAAAGTTCGCAAGTGCTGCTGAACCTCTGGAGGCAGATGATTGGCTGAAGACCATTGAAAGCAAGATGAGGATCATACAGTACCAAGGGTATGAGAGGGTGCTGTTTGCCTCTCATCAATTGCATGGACCTGCTGCTGATTGGTGGACCGCCTACGTGGCTGCCCATCATGACCCTGAGAACATCACTTGGGAAGAATTCAAGCGTAGCTTCCGCAACCATTACATACCAAGGGGTGAACTCAAAAACAAGAGGAAGGAGTTCTTGGGGTTGCAGCAAGGAAACATGACTGTGAGGGAATACCTCACTAAATTCACTCAACTATCCCGTTATGCCCCACGGGACATAGAGACTGATGAGCAGAAACAGGATTGTTTCGTGGAAGGACTTACCGCAGAAATGCAGTGTGCAATGTCCTCCAACGAGTATGAAAGCTTCCAAAAGATGGTGGACAGAGAATTTGTGGTAGAAAGGAAGCTGAAGGCCTCGGAAAATGAGAACAAGCGGAAGGCCGGGTGGTCACACCAAGCCTCAGGGAGCAACACCCGCCCACGTCTGATGCAGCAACCCGCTGGGCAGACGAACCGTGCTGCGGTACCCTACTCAGCACCAAGAGGGTACAACCAGAACTACAGGCCTCCGGCAACACCAATACAGCCACAACGACAGTTCGTACAGCAGCCTCGCTCCGCATATCCACCTCGACCAACAGTGCAAGGACCTCCAAACCAACATCAAGACAATAAAGGCCAAGCACCTAAGGTGGGGGTGCAATGTTTTAATTGTGGTGAAGTAGGGCACTATGCCCATAAGTGCCCAAAGAAGAAGCCCACGCAGCCACAACAACAGAATGTCATGAGAGGACGGGTGAACCATGTCACTATGGAGGAAGCACAAGAGGCACCCGACGTGGTAGTTAGTAAGTTTCCTGCCAATTTACACCTTGCAACCCTGCTGTTTGATTCTGGTGCTACCCACTCGTTCATTGCTCAAGGGGTTCTTAAGAAGCATGACCTAGCAACAACACAAATGAACCATATGCTAGCAGTAAATTCTCCAGGAGGAGAAATAAGGACAAGACAAGTGTGTCCCAAAGTGAACCTAGACATTAATGGGGTGGTATTTACCGCTAACCTCATAGTGATAGATTCACCAGGGATAGATATTATCTTGGGTATGGATTGGTTGACAAAACATAAAGGAATCATCCATTGTTCGACCAGAACGGTGGAACTAACTGACCCTAGTGGCACAAGAGTACAGTTCATAACAGTACACGAGCCTAGGAGGGACATTAAATTAAATCAAGTTGAGGTGAAAGTCGAGGAAATCAGGACCATCAGGGAATATCCAGATGTTTTTCCGGGGGAGTTGCCAGGTATGCCTCCCGATCGGGAAGTGGAATTCGCAATTGAGCTAGTACCTGGAACAGCCCCGATATACAAGAGACCCTATCGGATGGACTCCAAGCAGCTAGAAGAACTCAAGGATCATTTAAGAGAATTGACGGAGAAGGGGTATATTCGTCCTAGTTCCTCACCATGGGGAGCTCCGGTGATATTTGTGCCCAAAAAGGATAGAACCCAAAGGTTATGCGTGGATTACCGTGCCTTGAATGAGGTAACCATCAAAAACAAGTACCCATTACCCCGCATTGAAGACTTGTTTGATCAGTTGAGGGGAGCTTGTGTGTTCTCGAAAATTGATCTCAGGTCGGGATACCACCAACTTAAAATAAGGCAAGCTGATATTCCAAAGACAGCTTTCGTATCTCGGTACGGACTGTATGAATACACCGTCATGCCTTTCGGGCTAACTAATGCCCCGGCATACTTCATGTATCTCATGAACAAGATGTTCATGGAATATCTGGACCAATTTGTGGTGGTTTTCATAGATGACATTCTCGTCTTCTCCAAGGATGAAGAGGAACATGAGAAACATCTAAGGTTGGTGTTGCAGAGGCTGAGAGAACACCAACTATATGCCAAGATGAGCAAGTGTGAGTTTTGGCTGAAGAGAGTTCCCTTCTTAGGACATATCATCTCGGAGGGAGGAATCTCCGTGGATCCCGCCAAAATCGAGGATATACAGAAGTGGAAGACCCCTGAAAATGTCGGGGAAGTTCGAAGCTTCTTGGGATTGGCAGAATACTATCGCCAGTTTATTGAGGGATTCTCTAAGATCTCGAGGCCCCTCACCAAACTGTTGGAGAAGGGAATCACATTCACCTGGACACCACAGTGCGAGATGAGTTTTCAGGAGCTAAAGAGATTGACAACAGCCCCAGTGCTAGTTATGCCCGATATGCTGAAGAACTTTACGGTGTACTGCGATGCCTCTAGAAACGGGTTGGGATGTGTTCTCATGCAAGAAGGGCATGTCGTGGCATATGCATCCCGGCAGCTTCGGAAGCACGAGAAAAACTATCCTACACATGACTTAGAACTAGCCGCAGTGGTACACGCGTTGAAAATTTGGTGGCACTATTTGATGGGGAAGAGGACCGAGATATATACGGATCATAAGAGTTTGAAGTACATTTTCACACAGCCAGATCTCAACCTCAGACAAAGGAGATGGTTAGAGCTAATCAATGACTTTGATGTGGGCATCAACTATCATCCCGGGAAAGCAAACGTGGTGGCCGATGCTTTGAGTCGGAAAGTGCAGGTCAATAAGTTCAGCTTGAAGGACATGCCTGCAGAATTGAAGGACGAGGTTATAAGGCTCAATCTATGTCTAGTAAATAATGGTGAAACCATCGCCATGGAAGTGGACTCCACACTAGAGCGAGACATACGCAAGGGTCAAAAGAATGATGAGAAGATACAAGAGATCAGACAACTCATCAAGGAAAATAAAGCTCCAGGTTTTAGAGAGGATGAACACGGAACGGTGTGGCATGGGAAAAGAATCTGTGTGCCAGAAGTAAAGGAGATCCGTGAATTAATTTTGAAGGAGGCTCATGATTCTGACTATTCCATTCATCCTGGGAGTACAAAGATGTACCAGGACCTCAAAAGCAGGTATTGGTGGTATGGCATGAAGCGAGATGTCACGGAACATGTTGCCCTATGTGACACATGTCAGTTGGTGAAAGCAGAACATCAACGACCCGCGGGATTATTGCAACCACTCAAAGTGCCTGAATGGAAATGGGAAGAAATCGGCATGGATTTCATTGTGGGATTGCCTAGGACCCAATCAGGATATGATTCGATATAGGTCATCATTGATAGGCTAACCAAGGTGGCTCATTTCATCCCCGTGAAAGAAAGCTACAGCGGATCCAAATTGGCAGAGTTGTACATGTCAAGGATCGTGTGTTACCATGGAGTGCCAAATAAGATTGTGTCGGATCGAGGGACACAGTTCACCTCAAGGTTCTGGCAGAAGTTGCACGAAACCATGGGAACCCATTTGAACTTTAGTTCTGCCTATCATCCCCAAACTGACGGGCAGACGGAGAGAACCAATCAGATCCTTGAAGATATGCTGAGGGCATGTGCACTCAAAAACAATAGGAGTTGGGACAAGAACTTACCGTATGCGGAGTTTTCCTATAACAACAGCTATCAAGCTAGTATGAAGATGTCGCCGTTTGAAGCCTTGTACGGGAGGAAGTGCAGAGCTCCCCTATTTTGGAACCAAACGGGGGAAAGTAAAGTGTTTGGTCCAGAAGTACTACAAGAAGCCGAGGCAAAGGTGAGGAAAATCCGCAACAATTTGAGGATAGCACAGACACGCCAAAAGAGCTATGCCGATGTACGAAGAAGAGAGCTCGTTTTCAACGTGGGAGACTATGTCTATCTCAAGGTGTCCCCAATCAGAGGACTTCGTCGGTTCAAGGTGAAAGGGAAGTTGTCACCTCGATACCTCGGACCCTTTCAAGTTTTGGAGAGGAAAGGCGAAGTGGCGTATCAACTAGAATTACCGGCTCGTCTATCGGATGTGCAAGATGTATTCCATGTGTCACAACTCAAGAAATGCCTGAGGACGCCTGAGGAGGTGTTACCCATGAATGAAGTGGACGTAGCTGAGGATTTGTCTTATGCCGAGCAACCATACAAGATTTTGGAGATAATGGAACGCCTCACCAGAAATAAAAGAATCCGGATGTGCAAGGTGCAGTGGAAGCATCACTCGGAAGAGAAAGCCACCTGGGAGAGGCAAGATGAGCTAAAGGCACAATTTCCGGAATTGTTTTCTTAGAACCACCAATCTCGAGGACGAGATTTCTTTTAAGGGGGTAGAGCTGTAACACCCCAAAATTTTGTTAAGACCCTAAATCATGTTAAGAGGGGAATTTAAATTTTTTTGGACGTGTTGCATGTTTTGCAAAAATTCAAATTCAAACTGGATTTCAAATTAAACTCAAATAAGATAAGAAATAGAAAAAAAAAAAGAAGAGAAAACAGAAAAAAACCGGCCAGTGGGCCGCAACCCACCAGCCGGCCCAACCAGAACCCGCGCCAGCCCGCAGCCGCGCGCGCCTCTTTCCTCCCACTGACAGGCGGGGCCCGCCAGTTCTTCGTCTACCTCGAGCCCTCGCCGGACTCTCTCACCCCGAATCCAAACCGATCCGGATTTCTGCGAATCCCAGCCGAATTCTGCTCGGGGGCGACGCGAACTCGATCTAAACCACCCCGCCGCCCTCCCCCGTCTATAAAAACCCCGGCCTTGTTCTGTTTTTCCCACGCGATCTGCTGTTTTTCCTCCGGTGAGAACCGAGTCTTCTCCGGTGAATTCTGGCCGATCTACGCTCGGAAATTCCGATCTAACTCGCTGGTCTTGATCCACCGCCTCCGGGGAACCCTGCAGGTGCAGAAAACTCGGTGACTTGCGGTTCAAACACAGCACCGACGAGCCTCACCGTGGTTTCACTTTGGACCTCGTCGCCGACCGCCTTCTAGGACCTCCGAGCTCAAGAAAACCCCCGAGGTGAGATCCCCGACCTCCCCTCCACCGATCTATGCCATAAGATCACAGTTCTAGGAAGAATTCTCGAAGATCCGAAAGTCTCCGGCGAGATCACCGCTTCCCGCCGCCGTGCGCCGCCGGCAGCGCCGCCCGCGCTCGATCAGAGCGACGTGGCCACTTGTGCGCCGTCTATTTTAAATCGCACGGTAGACTTTAAATCCCCGCGTACCGGTTCGGCGTTATAATCTCAGCCGTTTGTTTTAAATCGGACGGTCCACGTCAGCCCCGCATTATAAAGACTGGAAATCTTACGTGCTACCCCCTAGGGTTCTGGGGAAATAAGAGCTAGCCCCGGAAACTTCTGATCTAGCCCCTGGAACTTCAGAAAATCATGTAAATTCATTTAAAAATCAGTTTTAGCCCCTGGACTTAATAAAAATCTGGAAAAACTCCTCTGTTATGTATAGCTAGACCCCTGAAAATTGTTAAAATAATATTATAGACCCTGTAGTGGGGTGAGTTTACCTTTTTAGCCCTGTTTAATGTTTAATTTAGGAAATTGAATATGTGGCTAGTGTTTAAAATTTAAAAAGTGGGACAAACATATTGTCAAAAATTAAATTAAAAACTTTCTCAGTATTTAGAAAACTTTGGAGTGAGATAAAAATATATTTTTGGCTGAAATGAATCTGTTTAATTTATTATTCACATTTATTAGTTGAAGGGACACATTTTTAAGTAAAGAATAGTTCTGAAAATAGGGAAAATAAATGTAAAATAGTTTACATCAGAGGAAAAGGTCAAAATATATTATTAAATATTTTAGATCAGGACCTATTCTGTTTAGATGATGTGTCTTATTATTTTCATAATAAAGTTCATATTTAGGCATAGGAACTAAATCTGAAAATATAACAACTAGTAAATGATAAATGAAGTTTCTAAAATCCAAAGAATTCAGTTTAGGGTTAGTAGAAATTCTGAAGACACATATGGAGTAGGAAAATACCCTTCATGCATACTTGTAGTTAAAAGGGTGTACTAATTAAATATAAGGGATTTACTTATGTTGGAAACTCATATATATAGTAAGCAAGATTAAGTGTGAATACAAAAGTAGGAATCATATACACATGATTAAAAGTATATGTAAGCCAAAGATCAACACACATAGAGTAATCAAAACACATAGAATTTGTGAATGACTTTTATACATGTGAATGTGTGGTTTGTATGAAGTGGAAGTGTTAACTATGTCTTATGGATTGTTGTTTTTCTTTTGCTATGTGTGATGGTATGATGTAGAACCTGCTCAAGAGCAAATTATTCCTTTCCAAGATCAGGACTACCCATTTCAAGAGCAGCAGGAAGGAGGCAAGTGTCCTTGACCACTTTGATCCTATACTAGGATGTTTAGATAGAATTATTGCATTGTCAAGCTAAATATGAAACCCATGCTAGGAAGTTTCCCTAGAATTGCATTACCTTGTTTCCTTGTAGCTTGGGTTGGGATTTATTTTATCATGTCATTTATTATTATGCATATGCTTAGCCATGCTTAGAATGGGATATTTGGGATATGAGATCATCGGTTTATTTTACCATACTCTTGAATGAGATATTGTGAGTTATGTAGAGGTAGGGATCAAGGCAAGTTGGATGTTTTGGTTGTGTGCTGGGTGCACGAGACTCGGGTTTGTGTTTAGTACTTGCCTGGATCCTAAGGACCGGTTCATGGAGCATGTAACCTGGCTTTACCGTGCCAATCACATGCTGAGATGGGGCAGCTTGGCCATTTAATTAGGTGTATCCCCGGTGTAGTATGGGTGTGTTGGATGGTGCGGGGAGTAGGTGTCAGCTGGACTACCTTATAAACCGCAAGGCTCAAGAGGGGGCCACTGCAGCGGGGTTGGAGCCTCTTGTATGCTGTTAGGGGTGAAACCTCAGTGGGCCCATGCTCGTCGGGAATCCCTTTGTAAAGGCTTCGTAGTGATCTCCTGGCTACACACCTGGGAAGTGTGTATGTGGTTCGTGGCCACTGGCATAATGGAGGTTCTTTTAGTCCACCCGGCAACGAGGGATGAAATCACTACATGTGGGTACAGTGGTGCAAACTCTGCAGAGTCAAAACTGTCATGACAGCCGTGCTCACGGTCAAGAGCGGCTTGGACTTATTCATGATTAGAGGAGTGATGGTTTCTGGAAGTTGTGGATGTTAAGCGGGGAGCTTAACATTGGAAATGATGTTATGGTTATTTGGTTATGATGATGGGATGGGAGATTGGGACCATTTCACCTGTGTAGTAATGTAGGTGCTTAATGAGCTAAGGTGTTAGGTATTAATTGCGTAGTGCTTTAACCATGAGTTCAACCTCCCCTTGTTCTAGCCATGCATGACATAACTTTCCCACACTTGCTGAGTACCATCGGTACTCAACCTTGCATATTTGTTGGTTTATATTGCTGCTCAGGTCAAGATAATGAGGTGGTGTATAATGACCAAGACTTTGGACCAGAAGAAGGTTTCTAGGTTCATGGAGACCCCCGGGCAACGCCTGTGACGGAGCCCACGAGAATAATTATTCCGCTGCTAGTTTATTTACTTGTGATGAACTTATTATTGTCCATCGAGACATTTTCTATGTAAGACTTATTTATATTCGACACCTGGCTTGTAATAAATGATGCTTCACTATTTGTCATCACATGTATGAGAAAATGATCCTGGCATACATGTGATATTCACCTTGGTTGTTCTTCGGAAAAACCAGGTGTGACAGCTAGCCTATGACCAAGAGCAGCAAGGGAAGCTCCGGTTTGCATTCACCTTTTTACAAGGTTTTATTGTTTTGAGCACTTACTTGAGTATCATTATTTCTTGCACTAGAGTCTTGTTTGAAAACCCAATTGCATAGCCAAGAAAGCCATGGGTTTGGATTAGGATTGAAAACCCCGTTAGCTACTGCAATGCTAAGATAGTGTAGGATTCGGTACAAGTCGGGTAGTTGGAACTACTCGCGAGCATAGGCTAGAGGCACTCGACTCAGTTAGAGATAGCATATGATACACATGGCAAGAAAAATGAGACTGAGCGGAGAGTAAGGGCAGCACGACTTTGGGGCCTGTGTGCTATAGCTCCTCTTGTGTCGATTGAGGACCGAGCCGTGTGCGGGCCTGTTGAACAAGCTAGAACAGTACCGAAGACCTACCGGCTATATGGGAACCGGGAAACCGATGTGACTCAGGTAGTTGGGTGTTGAGGCATAGCTAGTCGTTCAAAGGGTAGGTTGAGAGCTTGAGGTGTAAATCGGCTGGCGGCACTGAGATGCGCGTGCAGAGACCTCTTGCTCGGGACGATTGGACCGGTTCAACATTTGACTAACGGGTGAAAGGTGGTTGCGTACGACGTCCGTGATGGTTGATGTAGGCAACATCGGGTACGGGCGTACGTGACGGGTTATTCAGGTAACCCTGCATGTGTAAATCGATTATAATCACCGTCCCTCGTGGTCAGTGAGTACCACTTGTTCACTGTACCGTGACATAGAAAGAACAGGATAGTTACATATAAAAATGTTGCTGATTAAAAAATGAACTTTTATTGTTAATGGTTTGTTGTAGTTTAGAGCTAACTAAAGTTCTTTTCAACTTTGAGCAAAGTACATGAGAGAAATGCGTTTCTTGTTTGATTGCGGCTCTCTCATGTGCCTTAGCGTAAGGTTCTCCACAACCGGCTGCTAAAATTTGGAAGTAAGGTTCCACTAATTAGGTGAGTCCTTGCAACTTGTTTTATCTAATGTACCTATCACCCCTCATGTAGAAGTTCCATGTTTAGGAGAGACGGGTCAGTCTTGCTGAGCCTTCGTGCTCACTGCTTGTGTTTGAAGCTTTTGCAGGGTTCTATGAGTAAGGGACTCCCGTGGAGGAGATGGAACCCCAGGAGGGGAATCCCGTCGAGTGGGAGTCATGCACGCCGCCGTGTTAGTGTGCGTGTGTGCTAGCAAGGACACGTTCACGGGCTGAACGTGAACTTGATGCGTAGTCTACGCCCGTGAGTGTAGACTGAACATATTTTGTTGTAAAAATGTTCATAAACCCGTTTATGTAATAAAATTTTGCTTCCGTTTTGTACCTTTGATGTGTGTTATTCGGTGCTGTGCAACGCAGCACCCCTCAGCGTGATCCTGGCTCGACAAGACCGTGTGGTCGTGTCAGCGTTGGTATCAGAGCTCGCTTGAGGTTTAACGCACTAAAAAAGGTCATCTTTTTCAAAAATCCAGTGAGGAACGAGTTAGTAGTCCATATAAGGATGTTATTAGTGTATAGAAAATGGCATACTAACCTATTTGCTTATGTCGGAAAATCGTGCATCTTGGGACGCTTTATGTCTTGGGGGGTGCATGTAAGCGCTGTCCACCAGTGCGCACAAGCTGAAGGGTGGAGCCCCACGGGTGGCAGGTAACCAGACTCGCATTAATATCCTCTACGACTCTTCATGTCGTTTGGGTTATTCGAGCAACATCTGTCCCTGGCGTGCGTGGTGCAATTTGGGAGACCCCGTCACGTGGTCAGTAACGTGAACACGTAGCTCAAGGCTTGTTTGGCTTGAGAACCTCCGAGCGAGTGATGACGGCCGGGTGTACGAACTTCATGGATACCGGGCTCGGTGTGCAGCCGAGTCTGAAGATTGTGTAAGTTATCTGCAGGTAGTCTAACCACGAAATGGTAGACATGTAGCATCTGTGTGCGAGTGACGCTTAGTGCCACTGAATTAACGAAGCCGGCTAAGTCTGGTATAGGTTTTTCTTTGTGAGGACGTAGTACCGACATGCTTTGGTGACGCATCGATGTCACACCCCACTAAATGAACAACTTCATGGTAAAACTTGAAAGTTTTAATTCAGAGCACTAAAACTTTGATGTATCTCCTTTCCTTAATCAGGATATTCATAGTTAACAAGTTTTTAACTTATAGGATATTAAGGACAGAGTCCCCTGTTTTCAGCTGAATTAAGGCTGAAGTTAATCAGAGGTTAGAGGTTGAGTTCTTTCGAGGTTGGGGTCATATAATACATTTCTGAAAATCTTTGGAAGAGCTTTATAACTTTTCTGTTGAGGTCCAGAGGTGTTTCATCCCTTAACCTATCGAAAAATGCAGTAGAGTTGGAACTGTACAGAAAACAGGGCAGAGCAAACGCTCTCTGTAAACTCTCTGTAAATTGAGCATAACTTTCTGCATAAAAATCCAAAAATAGAAAATAAGGTAGTTCTGGAAAGCTTATGAGATGGATTACAACTTTGTAACATAAAGTTTTGTCAGATTGGGAACATAATTAACTGGAATTCTTGGATCAAATCAGTACCTAAAGCAGGGAGGTGCTGTCCAATTTTCTCCAGAAATTCTGTTAATTTTGGCATCTCATAACTTTTGAACCAGGACAGATCTTAGGCCAAGCAAATACTTTCTAGAAATCTATTGAAGCTAGCTTTAACTTTGGTGTGGAGCTCCAGAATTGGTTTTGCCTTTAGCATGGCCTAAATCAGGTTGAAATGGAAACTTGTCAGGGCTGTCATGTTGCACAGCAGATCAGCAGTCAAATTTGCTTAAATTTGAACTATGTTTTCAAGTTTTATGGGTTTAATGACATGTTTCATGTTATAACTCAATGGGTTACTGTGCAAATAAATATTTGACATTTCTCAAATATATATTTTTCAGATGACATCGGATAAACAGTTCGAGAACGGGTGGGTGGAATCTCACTATTCTCACCACAGCGGCTATCCGGAAGCATTGAGGCAGATGCTTCAATATTTCGGGTACAACCAGATGCCGCAGTACTTCTCCAAGAAAGAAGGCGAGGAGAGGAACAAGACGTGGACAATCCATGTCGAGGTTCCTGCAGGACCTACGCCACCCGGGTGGGCGCCGTTCACCGTCACGGTGAGAGGTAGACAACCCGAGGGAATGTGGCAAGTGGCAGCCCGTGACACCATGTCACGTTTCTGCCAGCTACACGTGAGAGCGATGGAGGGCACTCCATACGCGCTCGTTCCGGTGGAGGGACGGGCTAATCACGTGTGGGAAGTGAGGTACAAGGAGGCAACTGATCCAGGTTGCCCAAGATACAGACCCGCGGAGGCGAACCTCAGCCTCCAAATGAGGGCGGGAAAGGCCGTGATGGACAGCCAAGCTGTTAATACGGAGCATCTCGCCGTAAAGCTCAAGGAGAGCACAAGCCATGGAGACCATTTCGAGAGTGCTCACTGCGCACTTCGCAATGTGCTCCTTCCGACGATCAAGCGACTGAACGAACAGCATAATCAGTTGCATCGTCTGAATAAGGCGAAGAAGAAGGGCCGTGCTGACATCGTGGCGTTGCAAGAGCTGGTGCAGACTCTAACCCAGCAGATTGAGGACCTTACTCAAGAGCGGGACGACGCTATTGAGGAAGGGCAAGGCTGGGAAGAAGTCTACAACCAGGCCATGAACGAGGTGCATGCGTTGCAGGACCTCGTACCTCTGGTATTGGGCATACCGGTGGTCTTGGGTCTTCCGGCAATGGGAGAACCCGAGATGAGAGAAGAGGTGGTAGATCCAGAGCCACCAGAAGAGGTACCGGAGGAGGACGACCCACAGGAGGTCGAGTTCTACTCGGAGTAGGGGGTTACGGTTGCCGAGTAGGATAGCTAGAGTAGTGTAGCCCAAACTTTTGTAATCGGTGACATGTCGTGTAGGCAGTACAGTATGTATAGCTAGTGTCGACATGAGCACGACTTCTCGGAGGCCTGAGAATAATGTATCTTGTATAAAGCTTATGCTTTATCAATATATGTGAATGTTGTTCAAATTATTCATGCGTCACTTCAATACCTACTGTTGCATATGGAATTTTAAGTATGACATGTACTGATCGCTGCTGTGTTGAATTTCAGAATGACTCGTACTCGTGCCAACCCGGACGTTGGGGCTTCTAGTCAAGGGGGAGAAACCTCCCAACCGTCTCCCGAGGACTCCTCGGGACAGCAACAGCAACAGAAAACACCGCAACCGCCAACGGTTACACTTGCCGACATCGTTGCGGCAATGGAGGGTTCTCATCAGCAGCACACGGAGTTGCTGCAGACCCTTATTACAAATACGTCTCGACCAGAGAGGCGTCAAGATCGTGAGGAGCATCAACAGAGCTCCTACTCCGACTTCCTAGCGACTCATCCCCCGGTATTCTCAAGGGTGGATGAACCCCTCGATGCGGACAACTGGCTCCGCACGATAGAGATGAAGTTCGGGCTGCTCCAAATAAGTGAGCAGCGCAAGACTCAGTTCGCGGTGCAGCAGCTCCAGGGATCCTCGAGCGCGTGGTGGGCAAACTACAGTGCTTCACAGCCCACCGACCGAGTTATGACCTGGACGGAGTTCCGGACGGCCTTCAGGGCCTATCACATACCGCCGGGTCTGATGAAGAGGAAGACGCAGGAGTTCTTACACCTGCAGCAAGGGAGCCGGAACACGCTGGAATACTCCAGGGCATTTAACGATCTCGCGCTCTATGCGTCGTATCACGCCGATACTGACGAGAAGCAGCGGAACCACTTCTACCAGGGGCTTAACCCGCTCCTGAAGGACAAGCTGGCGATGTTCAATCGAGGCAGCCTCAATGACATAATTGATGTTGCGATTGTTCAGGAGGACTCCGGCAAGGAGTTAGCGGCGGCGGAAAGAAAGCGAAGCGTGCCACAAAGCAGCGGAGAAGGAGGCGGTCCTTCTCAGAAATTTCCGATGGTGAATCGCCCACCATCAGGTTCACGCTGGCAGCCACCACCGAGGTCGATGCCATTTCGCAGTCGGCCCTATTCTTCACCGGCATTCAGGCCAGCACTGCCAGCACCACCTCCACAACAACAACAGCAACAGCGGGCGGTGCCGCGTGCGTATGCACCTCAGCAGCGCATGCTGGGCTTTCGTCCCCCAAGCACCGGACAAGCAGCGGTCACATGCTACAAATGTGGTCGCTCAGGACACTTCGCCAGCAGTTTTCTGGAGAGTCAAGGTGGCGGAGTTGCACCGCAACTTCCTGGGAGGAATCAGCCCCGGAACCCTACTAATGCGTTGCGGGCAAACCTGAGGCCCGGCACTGTCCACCAACTTGCCATAGAGGACGTGCCGGAGGGTGAGCCAATCCTTGCGGGTATGTTCCAACTCCACCAGCATCCCTCCATAGTATCATTTGATTCAGGCGCCATGCATAGCTTCATTAGCCAAGCTTTCATTGATAAATATAGCTTGCAAATACGACCCACCGATAGTCCTTATGTGATCTGTTCACCGGGTGGGAAAATTTCAGCAAGTATGATGGTCCCAAAAGCGCCATTGTGCTTAGAGGGTAGAGTATACCCTACGTATCTCATAATTCTAGAGAGACAAAAGGTCGATGTCATCTTAGGGATGTCGTGGTTAACCCGCCACGGCGCTGTTTTAGACACCGTCCTCTGAATTGTGCACTTGAATTCAGAAGTGCACGAATCTCATTCTTTATTTCTGGACAGTCCAGAAATAAAACTTCCAAGCGTCTATCAGTCCACCACCATCAGATTGGAAGATATTCCAGTGGTCCGAGAGTTCCCTGACGTGTTCCCGGATGATTTACCGGGGATGCTGCCCGATAGAGAGGTGGAGTTCAAGATTGAACTCGCACCGGGAACCATGCCAATATCCCGAAGGCCGTACAAGATGGCGCCCAAGGAGTTGGCTGAACTGAAGACTCAGCTCACGGACCTACTGGAAAATGGTTTTATTAGGCTGAGCTCCTCGCCATGGGGCTGTTCGGCATTATTTGTAAAGAAGAAGGATGAGACGTTGCGGCTTTGCGTGGACTATCGTCCACTAAATGCCGTAACCATCAAGAACAAGTACCCGTTGCTACGGATCGACATGTTGTTTGATCAGTTGGTCGAAGCAAAGATCTTCTCCAAGATGGACTTAAGATCCGGGTACCATCAGATTAAGATATGGGCCGAGGATATTCCGAAGACGGCTTTCTCGACAAGGTATGGGCTTTATGAGTACCTGGTCATGTCCTTCGGCCTCACCAACGCTCCAGCTCACTTCATGTATCTAATGAACTTGGTATTCATGCCGGAGCTGGACAAGTTTGTCGTGGTCTTCATCGACGACATACTGGTATATTCCAAGTTGGAGGAAGATCACAAGAAGCATCTGCGTATAGTGTTGCAACGGCTGCGGGATCACAAGCTATACGCGAAATTCAACAAATGCGAATTCTAGATATCGCAAGTGCCTTTCTCGGGCTTATCATCTCAGCGGAGGGTATTGCTGTAGACCCGAGCAAGATCACTCAAGTGCTGAATTGGAAATCCCCGAGAACTGTTCACGAGGTACGGAGTTTCCTCGGACTCGCGGGATATTACCGGAGGTTCATCCCGAACTTCTCAAAGATTGCCAAGCATATGACAGAGCTGCTAAAGAAGGATACCAAATTTGTTTGGAGTCCAGCATGTGAAGCAGCATTCAAGGCTTTAGTCAGGCACCTGACATCAGCACCAGTTTTGGCGCAGCCAGACACAACAAAACCGTTCGATGTGTACTGCGATGCATCCGGCATAGGCTCGGATGTGTGCTGATGCAAGACCGAAGGGTGGTCGCGTATGGTCACGGCAGCTTAGAAACCATGAGCAGAATTATCCAACTCACGACTTGGAGCTCGCTGCCGTGGTACTTGACTGAAAATGTGGAGGCACTACCTACTCGGTAACCTCGTACATTTATATACCGACCACAAAAGCCTCTAGTACATATTCACTCAGAAGGAGCTGAATATGAGGCAGCGAAGATGGTTGGAACTGATAAAGGATTACGAAATAGAGTTCTATTATCACCCCGGCAAGGAAAACGTAGTGGAAGATGCGCTGAGTCGCAAGTCACACGTCAACAATTTGACCATCACACCGTTGGTAGAGAGCGAACCACCACTGCATGTGATTCCACATGGAGCTCTCTAAAACTTAGCATTGATCCCCACTATCCGTGAAGAGATAGCGGCAGCCCAGAAGAATGACAAGGGCATGTCACATTTGCGGAGACGTGTAGACAGTGGGGAACTGAAATGTTTCCGGAAGGACGGAGACGACGTCCTATGGTTCAAGGACCGGATCGTCGTACCCCGTAACCCTGAGTTACGGAAGAAATTTTTTGATGAGGCTCACTTATCAAAATTTTCTATTCACCCCGGCAGCAATAAAATGTATCAAGAACTCAGAAGCAAGTTTTGGTGGACACGGATGAAGCGGGAAATTGCAAAGTACGTGTCCGAGTGTGATACATGTTGAAGGGTGAAGGCAGATCATATGTGGAAACCGGGACTGCTACAACCACTGGGCATTTCTGCCTGGAAGTGGGAAACTGTGAGCATGGACTTCATCATCGGTTTGCCCACCACTTTTCAGAAACATGATTCTGTGTGGGTAATCGTCGACCGTCTCACCAAAGTTGCCCATTTCATCGCGGTCAACACCAACTACAACGCCAAGAAGTACGCTCAACTGTACATCTCACGGATCCTATGCTTGTACGGCGTACCCCGTACCATCATATCGGATCGGGGCACTTTATTTGTGTCCAGTTTTTGGGAGCAGCTGCACGCTGCATTGGGAACGAAGCTGATCCGTAGTTCAGCATACCACCCACAAACGGAGGGGCAAACCGAGTGGGTAAATCAGATTCTAGAAGACATGCTACGAGCTTGCGCTATCAACCACGGCAAGAATTGGGATGATCACTTGCCGTTAGCCGAGTTCTCGCACAACAATGGGTACCAAGCCAGCATCAATATGGCGCCTTACGAGGCGCTATACGGAAGAAAATGCCGCACACCATTGAATTGGTGTGAGTCTGGCGAAAGGGTTACCTTCAGGATTGATCTTGTCAACAACGCGGAGGAAAGGGTTCGATTGATTCAAGCGAACCTAAAAGCCGCCCAATCCCGACAGAAACACTATGCGGACCGGAGAAGGCGCCCATTGCAGTTCGAAGTCGGGGATCACGTATACCTACGTGTGTCTCCAATGAAGGGCGTAAACAGATTTGGGGTTAGAGGAAAGTTGGCACCCTGATTCATCGGTCCATTCAAGATTACCGAGAGATGTGGATCAGTAGCATACCGGCTGAAATTACCTGAAGCACTTTCCGGTGTGCACGACGTCTTTCATATTTCCCAGCTGAGGAAGTGTCTTAAGCTATCAACTACCATTCAGCTGGAGGACATACAAGAATTGAAACCGGATCTCACCTATCGGGAGGAACCGGTTCAGGTTATTGATGAGAAGGCCCGAACCAAACTCAACCGTACGTTGTTGTTCTACAAAGTTCTGTGGAGTAATCACTCCATGGATGAAGCGACATGGGAGAGCGAAGGATTTCTTCGCGCTAACTACCCTGACTTTTTCACGTCGCATATTCGGTAATTTTCCACCGTCCTCTCTCTCATTTTCACCTTATAATCTCGGGACGAGATTCTTTTAAGGGGGAGGAATCTAAAGGCCTCAGTTTTTGACACATTCAATGTGTTCATCACCACACACACCGACCTCATTTGAAGAAAGTTGATGAACACAGTTGAAGAGCATGTAACCATTATCAACATGCTCATTAGAGAATAAACTCATAAAATGCAAAAGTGGTATTTCCCACATGCATCATCTAGGGGCTGGGCATATGAAAACTCCTACACCATGCTAGGAATGTCCATGCCAAGTTTCGCCCAAATTCAGAACCTTTTTGAGGTCTTTTTGGGTATAGCATGAAAGAGGGTAGTTTGAACCCAAATTCAAATTCAAACTGTTTTTATCCCATGACTTCAAAAGTGGGAGGCATATTCTTACTCAGCACATTTTTGTGAGCTCACACACCAATTTTCACTCCATTTGGAGTTGATCTTGACATGAGCTAAGAATAGCAAATTCAAACTTTATTTGAATTTCAAACTAAACATGTGCTGAAATTTAGTCAAACCAAAACCAATTTCAATTCTAACCAATTCAAATGGCTCAGGGGTGAATAATTCAAATCACCATGGGCATTTTAGGGCTTACTGTTTACAACAGTGATAAGAAGTTAATCTCAGAGGTTAAAATGGGGGTGGGACCCACATGTCTTAGGCTGCTGAAAACTTGCAACCGAAGCAGTGGACTTTGCCTCTGTTTATTCAACGCCACCGAGGGCTGCTCATGCGCCACCGAGGAGAGCCGGCACCACCAGCTGCTTCCTGCCTCCACGCGCGAGCCTAGGGTCGGTTCCGGGGGCCTCTTAAGGCGCTCCACGCGCTCCACCGAAGCAATCATCGCTCGCTTCCTCCTCCCCGGTGAACACCGAGCTCCTCGGCCTTCCGCCTCTCTGCTCGATCAGGAAACCGTGAAAAAATCACACCCCCCTCCTTCCCTGAGCGGCTAGGCAGCACCCTGAGGTCAAACTCCACTTCCCCGACGCCAAAAACCCCGAGCTCCGGCCTTCCTTGCCTGAGAACAATCACAACAGCGGTGACCTAACCTCAGCCAAAGGTCAGGCGCTCGTGGACAGCTTTCCACAGGGGCTTTCATGGGCCAGCAAGAGCGGCAACAGGAGCGTGCGGCCACCGTGTTGCTCTCCTCCAAGTCTTGAAGCAACCCGTGAAGCATCCGCTACGAATTTCCAGATTTTGCTCCGGCGGTCTTAAACCGAGCTTCTGGTACAGTTTATTTGATTTTCCACTCTATGACCCTTCTTACGTTATCAAATCTTGCACATAGGCGCTGAACTAGCCGGCGATCATTTTCCTTTTAGCATCCGTGGTATGAAACCGACTAGGAGTGACGAATTTCGAGCTCGATCAAGGACGTTCATGGCGGGCACAATCGGTCACACGGTGCCGACCAACTTGCCGCCATCTTTGAATACCTTTGAAACCTTGTCGAGCTTCCTAGAGGTGTACTGATGCTGTAGAACTGATTGTTCGAGGTCTTGGTGGGGTAGAATCCACGGTCGACGGCGCTGAACCTCAACCGAGGCCGCCGCCCGTCGCTGGGTTATTTCCGGTCACCGCCAGCTCGAACTGACCCCACATACGTGTTCCTCGACGTCGATAACCACCTGGCGGCGTGTTTCAGACCGTGTGGTGGCCGGCAGCGGCAATCCAGCGAGCTGCGGGTCTGCTCCGGCGAGAGGAGGCGCCGCGCGCGAGGGAGCGTCGGGAGGTAGACGAAGGGGGTGGACCCCAGCTGTCAGCGGCTCGGATTTTAAATTGGGATCAGTCTGCGGCTCGGATCCGGTGTGCTGGCGCGTGAAAACCCCGTAGACCCCGGTGTGCCATCGCTCCCGCGTCCGACACCTGTACTGTGGACCCACCGGCCGATTTGAACTTTTCCCCGATTTTCAGAATTCATTCAAACTTCAAATCCTCATAACTTTGCTAGGAACATCAAAATCAAGTGAACCAAATTTTGTTGGGTTCATCTCTCCGAGTACTTTCCAGCAAGTCAAGTTTCACTTCATGAAAATCCTTATTTCTCCAGAATTAATTCCTCAAAGTTTAAATGCTTTGGAATTTTAACTGGAGAATCCCTTGGAGTAAAATTCTGAAATTTTGCTGGGATGTTCACCATAATATCCCCGAACTACCATAAAAATTTCAGATCCATTTGAGCTCATTTTGTCCACCTAATGGTGTGACTAATAAAACTGTTCCAGAGAAAATAGAAAATATTCAGAAACAGTTTCAGAATTTTCTCTGAAATTGTTTAGTTCATATCTTTAGCTAGCAACCTTCAAATTAGGTGAGACCAATTCCATTAGAACCCTCTCAAAATCTAGTTTTCAGAAAGGCATGGCTTGCTCCATGAAAATCCCTAGAACACCCTAAGAGTTCCAGTTAAGGTGAAAGACATAATTAATTGTGGAGAGATTAAATGAGCTTGGCTGCAACTAAAACTTGACCAAGTCTCTGTTTAGGTTGCATCCAAACCACAGTAAAAATTTCAGAGTCATTAAGTCTGTCTAGTAGGACTTATAGCCTTCACAAGTGTAAATTCAAGTCAAATGCATTTAAATTAATACACGTACTTGATATATCATGTAGTCGCTAAGGTCGAGGAGGAACCCGAAGTTGTAGACTTCGTTACTCCGGAAGAACAGCTAGCCTACGACCAAGAGCAGCAAGGCAAGCTCCGGTTTGCATTCACTTTTTTACAAAGTTTTATTGTTTTGAGCACTTACTTGAGTATCATTATTTCTTGCACTAGAGTCTTGTTTGAAAACCCAATTGCATAGCCAAGAAAGCCATGGGTTGGGATTAGGATTGAAAACCCCATTAGCCACTGTAATGCTAAGATAGTGTAGGATTCGGTACAAGTCGGGTAGTTGGAACTACTCGCGAGCATAGGCTAGAGGCAGTCAACTAGGGTAGAGATAGCACATGATACACATGGCAAGAAAAATGAGACTGAGCAGAGAGTAAGGGGCAGCAGGACTTTGGGGCCTGCGTGCTATAGCTCCGCTTGTGTCGATTGAGGATCGAGCCGTGTGCGGGCCTGTTGAACAAGCTAGAACAGTACCGAAGACCTACCGGCTATATGGGAACCGGGAAACCGATGTAACTCGGGTAGCTGGGTGTTGAGGCATAGCTGGTCGTTCAGAAGGTAGGTTGAGAGCTCAGGTGTAAATCGGCTAGCGGCACTGAGATGCGCGTGCAGGGACCTCTTGCTCGGGACAATTGGACAGGTTCAACATTTGGCTAACGGGTGAAAGGTGGTTGCGTACGGCGTCTGTGATGGTTGCTGTAGGCAACATCGAGTACGGGCGTACGTGACGGGTTATTCGGGTAACCCTGCAGGTGTAAATCGATTATAATCGCCGTCCCTCGCGGTCAGTGGGTACCACTTGTTCACTGTACCGTGACGTAGAAAGAACAGGCTTGTTACATATAAAAATGTTGCTAATTGAAAGATGAACTTTGATTGTTAATGATTTGTTGTAGTTTAGAGCTAACTAAAGTTCTTTTCAACTTTGGGCAAAGTACATGAGAGAAATGCGTTTCCTGTTTGATTGTGGCTCTCTCATGTGCCTTAGCGTAAGGTTCTCCACAACCGGCTGCTAAAATTTGGAAGTAAGTTTCCACTAATTAGGCGAGTCCTTGCAACTTGTTTTATCTCATGTACCTATCACCCCTCATGTATAAGTTCCATGTTTAGGAGAGACGGGTCAGTCTTGCTGAGCCTTCGTGCTCACTGCTTGTGTTTGAAGCTTTTGCAGGGTTCTATGAGGAAGGCACTCCCGAGGAGGAGACCGAACCCCAGGAGGGGAATCCCGTCGAGTGGGAGTCGTGTACGCTGCTGTGTTAGTGTGCGTGTGTGCTAGCAAGGACACGTTCACGGGCTGAACGTGAAATTGATGCGTAGTCTACGCCCCTGAGTGTAGACTGAACATATTTTGTTGTAAAAATGTTCATAAACCCATTTATGTAATAAAATTTTGCTTCCGCCTTGTACCTTTGATGTGTGTTATTCGGTGCTGTGCAACGCAGCACCCCTCAACGTCATCCTGGCTCGGCAAGACCGTGGGGTCGTGTCACATTTACACCGCCACAACGCGCCCGGGTTTCCGCCCGCCGATCAGCGGAGGACCGCCTCGCTACACATGCTTTATGTGTCGCCAGGCGGGTCATTTCTCGAAGGACTGTCCCCAGGGGCAGCAGAGCAGTGGGCAAGCCCAGTTCCACGGCGGTGCTCGAGGCTGACCTCTGGTCAAGAATGTGTGGTTTGTATGAAGTGAAAGTGTGAACTATGTCTTATGGATTGTTCTTTTCTTTTTCTATGTGTGTTGGCATGAATAGAACCTGCCCCAGAGCAAGTTCTTCCCTTCCAAGAACAAGACTTTCCATTCCCAGAGCAGCAGGAAGAAGGCAAGTGTCCTTGACCACTTTGATCCTATGCTAGGATGTGTAGATAGAATTATTTGCATTGTCAATTGAAATATGAAACCCATGCTAGGATGTTTCCCTAGAATTGCATTATCTTGTTTCCTTGTAGCTTGGGTTGGGATTTGTTTTATTATGTCATTCACTCATATTACTTGTGCTTAGCCATGCTTAGAATGGGATAATTGGGATATTAGACCATTAGTTTATTTACCATACTCTTGAATGAGATGTTATGAGTTATGTAGAGGTAGGGATCAAGGCAAGTTGGATGATTTGGTTGGTGCTGGGTGCACAAGACTTGGGTTTGTGTTTAGTACTTGCCTGCATCCTAAGGACCGGTTCATGGAGCATGTAACCTGGCTTTACCGTGCCAACCACATGCTGAGATCGGGCAGCTTGGCCAATTAATTAGGTGTATCCCCGGCATAGTATGGGTGTGTTGGTTGGTGCGGGGAATAGGTGTCAGCTGGACTACCATATGAACCGCAAGGCTCAAGAGGGGGCCACTGCAGCAGGGTTGGAGCCTCTTGTATGCTGTTAGGGGTGAAACCTCAGTGGGCCCACGCTCGTCGGGTAAAGGCTTCGTAGTGATCTCCTGGCTACACACCTGGGAAGTGTGAATGTGGTTCGTAACCACTGGCATAATGGAGGTTCTTTTAGTCCACCCGGCAATGGAGGATGAAATCACTACATGTGGGTACAGTGGTGCAAACTCTGCAGAGTCAAAACTGTCATGACAGTCGTGCTCATGGTCAAGAGCGGCTTGGACTTATTCATGATTAGAGGATGATGGATTTGGAAGTTGAGGATGTTAAGCGGGGAGCTTGACATTGGATATGATGATTATGGTTACTTGATTTTGATGATGGGTTGGGAGATTTGGATCATTTCACCTGTGTAGTAATGTAGGTGCTTAATAAGCTAAGGTAATAGGTATTAACTGCGTAGTGCTTTAACCATGAGTTCAACCTCTCCTTGTTCTAGCCATGCATGACATAACTTTCCCACACTTACTGAGTACCATCGGTACTCAACCTTGCATATTTGTTTGTTTATATTGCTGCTCAGGTCAAGAGAATGATGTGGTGTTTAATGATCAAGACTTTGGACCCGAAGAAGGTTTCTAGGTTCATGGAGTCCCCCGGGCAACGCCTGTGACGGAGCCCACAAGAATAATATTCCGCTGCTATTTTATTTACATGTTTAGAACTAATTATCGTCCATCGAGACAGATACTATGTAAGAATTATTTACATTCGACACCTGGCTTGTAATAAATGATGCTTCACTATTTGTCATCACATGTATGTGAAAATGATTCTGGCATACATGTGATATTCACTCGGTTGTTCTTCGGAGAAACCGGGTGTGACAAAGGTTTCATTAGGCCGAGTTCCTCGCCTTGGGGATGCTCGGCGCTGTTCGTGAAGAAGAAGGATGAAACATTGAGGCTATGTGTGGACTACAGGCCACTCAACGCCATCACCATCAAGAATAAGTACCCACTGCGCCGCATTGACATTTTGTTTGATCAACATGTGGGTGCAAGTGTGTTCTCCAAGATGGACCTTCGCTCGGGGTATCATCAAATAAAAATACGGGCGGAGGATATCCCGAGGACGGCCTTCTCGACGAGATATGGCCTATTTGAATATCTCGTCATGTCTTTTGGTCTCACTAATGCTCCAGCACATTTCATGTATCTCATGAACTCGGTGTTCATGCCGGAGCTGGACAAGTTCGTTGTGGTGTTCATTGATGATATATTGGTTTACTCCAAGACAGCAGAACACGCCGAACACTTGAGGATCGTTCTTCAAGATTGTAAAATCCCCAAAAGTGGTAGCAAGAAAATTCAGCTCATGTACACTTATGAAAAATGAGGGGAATTAAAACTTTGAATTATAAGGGGGTGAGTTCAAAGTGAGGGTTAGACCTCCCAAAACTTCCAAACATGGATATCTAACTTCATAACTTGGATCTTCATAGTCCAAATATTCAACCTTCCAAATTTCAGCTCATTTGGAGGAGTTTCAATATCTGTTTGGGATTAAAAGGAAAAGCCCTCTAATCTGAATTTCAAATTCAGTTTCAAATTCCACCCCTCAATTTCAAAATTTAGTTTCACAACTGAGTCCTCCACCTTTGAATGAGCAGCCATGCCAAAAATTGGAAACTTTAGAGCTGGTTTGCTATATTTTTGAGGCAATACAAAGTGGAGAATTCAAACTCTTTTTCAAATTCAAATGATCAAACCACATCCAAATTTCACACTTGAATTCAAACCCTTTGAATTCAGCAAATTCAAACTTAACTTGGGGTGAAAGTCTAGCCTTAAATTTTGAGTTGCTGGATGGAAAAGACCAGAGAAAGTTTAATAAACAAAGGGGGAAGTGGGGCCCAGTGGTCAGTTTCACAGCAAAGCATCCGCCTTTGCTTCATTCGGTCGAACAGCGGGAGCGCGCCAGCTCCCGGTTGAACCCGCGCCCGAGGGAGAGCCCGCGCCACCTCCTGCTGCCTCGGTGGCTCGGTTGGATCACGGCAAGGGGTGCGCCGGAGCTGTTTCACTTCTTCCCCTGCTATGACCCGCGCCTCCGCCGTTTCTTTCGCCCAGGACACCGCTGCCATTCCTCCCATCACGCCGCAGCTACTGAGCTCGGTTGCTCGAGCGGCCCACAGCGGAAAGCTGCGCCCACCAGTGCTCTAGCTATCCAGTACCTCTCCTGTCCTGTCCCTAGCGTGATTGCTCCAGAAATTGGCAAAATAGCCTTGATCCTTGGGTGAACGGGGAAGAACCGAGGGAGGTCACCGTGGACATCTCACACCGAGCAAGATCACGGCAACACAAGTCAGCCCCACGGTGCGTCCTCGACCCCAGCTGCTCGAGCCCAAAGCTCAGCCCTGGATGTTGATCATAGCAGAAGAATTCCAGGTTTTTCTCCCGGACGGTACAAACTGACCTCGAGGTAGGAAATTACCAAATTCGTCGTTAATTCGTGTTCTCATTGATTAAAACTGTACACGAAGCTTCCTAACTACTTGGCGCACTTCCTCCCTCGATTTTAGACCTAGACATGGGGTGTAGAGGGAGAATTTCCATGTCTTGATCAGGGCGCACCGCCAGACCGCCTCGGGCGCACGGTGCCGATAGGGTTCCGGCGATCCTCGATCAGTTTAGACCCCATGTCGAGCTTCTACTCCCTCCACTGGTGCTCTAGAGCCCGAGAACCGATCATTTAGTGGAGGTATGAGGGCTCCCGATTGCACCGGAGTGCAAAACATTGCTGTCACCGGTGCGCGGTGGTTTCTGGTGAACTACGGCCGCCGGTGAACCACCCAAAGTGCTCAGCACGGTTAAATATGGGGGAGCGGCGAGTTTGATGAAGTTTGGACCACGGGAACCCCGTCCCGGCGAGCCTCGCCGGCGTGCTCCGCCGCGGGAGGCGCGGGCAGCGCGAGGAAGACGAAGGAGGGCCGGGTCGCACCGGCCAGCCTCCGTATACGCGCGGGGATCGGTCTGTGGCGCCGATCTGGTGCGGCTGCGCGGGAATAACCCCGTGGCCCCCGTTGTTGCCAAAATCTCACTGGTCCGATTTAAAACAGTGGGCCCAGCCCAATTATTTGAAGTTTCTATTAGAGAAATAATTCCAGGAATTAGCTGACTTTACAAGCCCATAACTTTGTGTAGAAAACTCCAAAAATAGTGGGACCAATTTTGTTGGAATCCTCATGAGGTGTACTTCACAGAGAAACCAATTTTAGGCTTTGAAATTGCCCAGGAATTTCTGTAGAATTGTTTTTAGTAAATCTTTTAGGGATTTACTACAGGGGCAACTCTTTATGAAATAGTCCCAAATTTGGGCAGAAAATCCTTTCCATAGTTACTGATCTTCAGTAAAAATTTGGGCTTCATTGGAGTTCATTTGCTAGGCTAAACTACCTTTCCAAGTTCAGCCTTAATTAGAAATTCCAATTTAAACAGAAGTTTTCTCAGAACTCCTGTCCAAGTTCAAAAATTCATATATCTCTGATGGTAGCTCCAAAAATGGTGAAACAAATTTTGTTACAACCATGGAGACTTACCCTAATCAGATCTTCCACTATTAACTATGTCAAAGCTCCTGAATTGAGATCAAAATTCAGAGAAGCATTGTACTTGTAGGAATTTTAAATACTACATTGTGCAATGACATATCTCCAAATTTGACTCAAATCATCCTTAGAGAGTCTAGTATCCACTGTAAAAGTCCCAAAGCCAATTAAGGATCCTAAATAGCAGTAGCTATGAATAGAAGTTCAATTCTTATAAATCTTTACTACTTACACATGTATTTTATTACATTTCATAATAGTGACCGAAGTTGAGGACGCACCGGAGCCCTTGGACGTCCTCCTACCGGAAGCTAACTTCTTCTCTGACTCGCAACCAGGCAAGCCCCGGTTTGCACTTAAGTACCTTTTATAAAATTCTTTATTTGTATCACTTATGTCTAGGGTGAATGTTTGCATTAGAGTTAAGGTGTTTGAAACCCCACTTGCATAACCTTTTAAATCCTATGATGGGTTGGGTAGCTTACAGAGCCGACGCGTAGGCAAGGCCCTGCTAATATGTTCAGGATCTCAGTAGAAGTCGAGTAGTTGGAATCTACTCGCGAGGTAAGGTTCATCACACGGTTTGGTCAGAATATAAAATGGCTTAAGAGTGTTGAAAATGAGTCACAGCAGGGGGGATAGGAAGAAGTGAGCGGAGGTCTCATGTGCTTAGCCCTGTTGGTGTCGATTGAGGACCGAGTCATGTGCGGGCCTGATGAACAAGTATCGAACAGTACCGGATAGCATACTGACATAAGCAGGAAATCGATGTAAATGGTTAACCTGGGTGCCGAGGCTTACCCATCCGTAAATAGGAGTGGGTTGAGGGTAGCAAGGTGTAAATCTGCCGGTGGGCACAGTCAAGCTCCACGCGGGGACCTCCTGCCCATTACGGATGGACCGGTTCGGCTTTTGGGTTGCCTTTGAAAGGTTATTGCATACAACAGAGTAGGATGGGGTGTGGAATCATGCTTCTGAAAGTGGGTGTATGCAACGTGTTGTCCGGGTGTCTCCTGATTGCAATCACCGTCCCTCGCGGTTATTTGAGTACCGCTTGTTCACTGTTTCGTGACGTAGTAAGAAGTAAAGTAAGCCAGTTGAATGATAATATGCTGTGATGATAGAGTAATATTTTGGAAACCATGTTTTCTGTAGATGTAGAGCTAATTAAGTTTACTTTCCGCTTTGGGCATCACCACATCGGGGGAAAGCGTTTCTTGTTTGATTGTGGACTTCTGATGTGAGGGCTGCCTAAGGCACATGAATTTTGCTGCTATAAAACTGAAAGTAAGGATAAAATTATAGGCGTGTCTTTGTCGCAAATTCCTTTTCCTATCATACACCTCCTTGCATGTAGAGTTCCATGCCTAGGTCAGACGGTTAAGCCTTGCTGAGCCATCGTGCTCACGGTTGTAATATTTGAGCTGTATGCAGGTGAGAGCTATGAGGAGGGTTCCGAGGACGAGGCGATGCCCCCGTCAGGGTACACGGCCGAGATGGAGTCTTGCACGCCGCCGTGATCTCCGGTTTCATGTTGCTAGTGTGTTGCGTCCCCGGGCTGGACGGCTGCACTTTTGCATAGCTAGAATGAGAGGCTGTATATGTATAGTACTTCCGCTGTATGAATAGGTTTTGTAAAAAGACTTCCGCTGTTTTCTATCAAATAAAAGTTTGTATGTTGTTCTGTATTCTTTTCGTGTGTGCTGTTGGGTGCCACATCGTAGGGCACCACCCTATGCGATCCTGGAGTGGGTGAACCACGGGGTGGTACCCACAGTCGTGGTATCAGAGCCTCATTGGGAATAGCACGCTCGAAAAGAGCCTATTTTTGAAAACTTAGAGGTAGTCGAGTGAGGATTAGTGATTAAGCCCACATAAGGTCTATGATAGTAGTAGCTACTAAGGTGGAAAAGCTAACTTACTTGTTATATATTCTTTAACGACGTTCCGACATCAGGTAAGAGGTAAGGTATGCCACCGCAGGCGGATCAATTGCGGTAACTCCTCATACGGGTAATAGTATGGAAGGTTATACCGTGGCTTGGCACGGTAGTTAATATGAGTCTCTGAACCTCTCTATGGTTCTGAGAGCATATGAAAACGCTGATCGCCAGCGTGCTTTAGGCAAAAGTGAGAATACCCCATCGTGTGGTAAGCAACACGATAGTATGCAACTCTTAAACGTTCATTGTAACTCTTAAGCAGTAGGTGGTAACCGTTGGGTTGATAAAATTCCCAACCGTGACGACCCGTTTGCGCTCTACTCGGGTTCCCCGTCGTGTGGTGTGAAAACATGACCATGTACCTTGAGACGTGGCTTGACTCAAGGACGATCCGTATGGCAATGATACGGACCGTATGTTTTTACTATGATATGGAACTGCATGAAATGTCAAAAACCATTGTGTGCACCATTATTGTGTGTTCTTCTGCAGGTACACTAAACACGTTAGTGCATGACGTGTAGAAACCGTTTGTGAGTGACGTCTTTGGTTCCACCATTTGACACGTATAAGCCGGAATACCGGTTTAGGATTTTTCTTTGGTGAGGAAACGTAGTACCGACTGCATAAAAGTTTATTTTCAAAGAAAAGAGTCACAATGAAGTATAGGAATTCATTTAGGGGTTAGTAAACTCCTATATTGAACTAAGAGTCGATTGGGGGTATAGATTCAATCTCAAAAACTTAGGAACAATCTCCCCTGTTTTCGGCAAAAATTTTGCTGAACTTGAACAGGGCATAACTTAATATTGGTTGAACCAATGGAGGTGTGGGATACAATTCTGGAAAGGTTTTGAAGCCCTCTACAACTTTTCTGTAGAGTTCCAGAACAAAAATCTCCCACCAAAGGGATGAAAATCTCAGATGAGTAGGTACTGTCCAGAAACAGGGCAGACCAAATGCTCTCTGGAATTTTCCGTATTTCGACCAAAACACTTAGTTTCACCGTTCGACGTCCAGTGGCTGTTGTAAAACAGCGAGTTGGAGTCGAAGGGTTTATGCATTTGACATATCACTTCGAGTTAGTACATGTTTGGGTCCAGTACAATAGCGAGGAATTACGCATGCTAACACACTTAACATCCCGTGGTGACCCCGATGGTCGAAATGAACTTTTAACCTATAAAGTTCAATACTTTGGAACTCGATCGTGTGACACGGTCCAGGGATGTATATGTTGTATAAAGTTTATACTTTATCCATATGTGTGATTGTTATGCGCATTGTTTATCCCATGCTCGCATTACTATTGTATAGACTGGATGAAATCAACCAACATGTGCTGATCGTTTGAATGGTCTGAATGCAGAATGGTGCGGGCACGTTCTCTCACCTAGATCATCCCGTAGTCATACTTTTTGACTCCGGTGCCACCCACAATTTCATAAGTCAGTCTTATGTTATTAAATATCAACTGCCTATCATTCCCACAAATAATTCATATTTGATATGTTCTCCGGGTGGCAAAATAACGGCTGATAGAATGGTCTATACAGCACCATTACAGTTGGGTGGGAATCTATATCCGACTTCTCTAATCATGTTAGAGAGTCAAAAACTTGATGTCATTTTAGGAATGTCATGGCTACATCGCCATGGTGCTGTTCTTGCCATCATTCCACAAGTGGTTCGTTTAAACTCTCCACTTCATGAACCACATGTTCTTATTCTTGACCGTTCGGTTCAAGAAGCTCCAGCCACCTATTACACGGAAGCCACGAAACTTGAGGATATTCGTGTGGTCCGTGAATACCCGGATGTCTTTCCGGATGATCTTCCGGGCATGCCACCCGAAAGAGATGTCGAGTTCAAGATCAAACTTGTACCTGGGACGACACCCATCTCACGGAGACCGTACAAGATGGCTCCGAATGAACTGGCTGAACTGAAGGAGCAGCTCAATGATTTAATGAAGAAGGGTTTCATTCGACCGAGTTCCTCGCCATAGGGATGCTCGGCGCTGTTTGTGAAGAAGAAGGATGAAACCTTGAGGTTGTGTGTGGACTACCGACCTCTCAACGCCGTCACCATCAAGAATAAATATCCGCTACCCCGCATCGATATATTATTCGATCAACTTGTGGGTGCGAGTGCATTTTCGAAGATGGATCTTTGCTCTGGGTATCACCAAATCAAGATCCGAGCGGAAGATATTCCGAAGACGGCCTTCTTGACGAGATATGGGTTATATGAATACCTTGTCATGTCCTTTGGTCTCACCAACGCCCCGGCACACTTCATGCATCTTATGAACTCAGTGTTCATGCCGGAGTTGGACAAGTTTGTGGTGGTGTTCATAGACGACATCCTGGTTTACTCCAAGTCTGAAGAACACGCCAAACACTTGCATATCATACTTCAACGATTAAGAGACCATAAGCTTTATGCCAAGTTCAGCAAGTGCGAGTTTTGGATCAGCCAAGTGCCATTCCTTGGTCACATTGTTTCTGCAGAAGGTATTGCAGTTGATCCAAGCAAGATCGAACAAGTGCTGAAATGGAAGTCCCCCACATCAGTCCATGAAGTCAGGAGTTTCCTCGGGTTAGCAGGATATTATCGGAGATTCATACCCAACTTCTCCAAGCTTGCTAAGCCGATGACTGAACTGTTGAAGAAGGGGATCAAATATGTTTGGAGCTCAGCTTGTGAAGAAGCTTTCCAGGCATTAGTGAAGCATCTTACAACAGCCCCGGTGTTAGCTCAACCGGATACGACCAAGCCCTTCGACGTATATTGTGATGCGTCTGGCATCGGTCTTGGCTGTGTATTGATACAAGCAGGAAGAGTGGTCGCCTATGGCTCACGCCAACTTCATAACCACGAGCAGCACTATCCGACTCATGATCTTGAGCTCGCTGCTGTGGTATTGGCCTTGAAGATGTGGAGGCACTATTTGCTTGGGAACTTAGTGCACCTCTACACCGACCACAAAAGTCTGAAATATATATTCACTCAAAAGGAGTTGAATATGCGGCAACGGAGATGGTTAGAACTGATCAAAGACTATGATATCTAGATTCACTACCATCCCGGTAAGGCAAACGTGGTCGCCGATGCATTAAGCCGCAAATCCCATGTCAACAGTATGTCCATCACCCCACTTGAAGAGGAGGAGCCGAGTCTCTACTTGGTTCCATATGGGGCATTGTATAATCTTGCTCTCGTTCCTACAATACGAGAGGAGATTATGGAAGCGCAGAAGAAAGACGTGGGAATGTCACACATTCGGAGAAGGATGAAAAACGGTGAAATGAAATGCTTCCGAAGAGATGATAACGGTACTCTATGGTTTAAAGACCGTATAGTGGTACCCCGCGACATGAATCTTCGGAAGAAAATCTTGGACGAAGCGCATTTGTCCAAGTATTCTATTCATCCAGGCAGCAACAGGATGTACCAGGATCTGAAAACCAGGTTTTGGTGGACACGGATGAAAAGAGAAATCGCAAAGTACGTATCCGAATGTGATACATGTCGGCGGGTGAAAGCCGACCATATGCGAAAAGCCGGACAGCTGCAACCATTAAACATTCCGGCGAAGTGGGAGGATATCAGCATGGACTTCATAGACGGATTACCTCTCACGTCTCACAAACATGACTCGATTTGGGTGATAGTCGATCGACTAACCAAGTCGGCTCATTTTATTCATGTACATACGGGCTACGTGGCCAGGAAATATGCGGAGCTGTACATTGCAAGGATCTTGTGCTTGCACGGTGTTCCCCGCTCCATTATTTCAGATCGCGGTGCGCTGTTCGTTTCTCGGTTTTGGGAGCAGTTGCACGCATCCTTGGGGACCAAACTGATTCGCAGTTCCGCGTACCACCCGCAGACAGGTGGTCAAACCGAACGGGTGAACCAAGTGTTGGAAGACATGCTATGCGCTTGTGCCATCCACCACGGCAAGAATTGGGACAATCATTTGCCGTTGGCGGAGTTTTCTTACAACAATGGCTATCAAGCTAGCATCAAGATGGCGCCGTATGAAGCTCTCTACGGCCGGAAATGTCGCACACCTCTCAACTGGTGCGAGTCCGGCGAGTGAGTTATCTACGGCATTGAACTTGTGAATGAAGCTGAAGAACGAGTGCGAGTAATACAAGCCAATCTCAAGGCTGCTCAATCTCGTCAGAAAAGCTATGCGGATAAAAGACGCCGCCCTATCCACTTCGACATCGGGGACCATGTTTATGTCCGCGTGTCTCCGATGAAGGGAGTCCACCGTTTTGGAGTGAAGGGCAAGCTCACGCCGCGGTTCATTGGTCCGTTCGCCGTCATTGAAAAATGCGGACCCGTGGCCTATCGCTTGGAGTTACCGGCGTCGCTCGCAGGGATTCACAATGTCTTCCATATCTCTCAGCTGAGGAAATGCCTCAAACCCTCAGCTGAAATCCGCACTGAAGCATAGAAGTTCTTCAACCGGACCTCACGTACACGGAGTATCCAATCCGGATTATCGATGAAAAGACTCGTGCCACAAGAATGTGACACCCTCATCTCGGGTGTCAGCATAGGTTCATGTTTTATGAAGAGGAAACACTTTAAGAAAAGTAGGGACAGAGAAGAATTATCAAAAGAGTAGCCAATAAGGCCCTCCGAGAGCGCCAAAGACAACTTACCGCGGCCGCTGGCCACGTGGCGTGATCGGAGCTCGTCCCTGCGAGGTGGGGAGAGGTCCGCCACTAAAATAGCTACGTGGCAGCTTCGGGACTCGTCGCCACAAAGGGGAGAGGTCCGATCCTGTGGGACACGTGTTGCCCACGGATCTAGCCTCTGCAGAGGAAGCAAAGGCATTTCCACAAGACACGTGCCATCCTCGGAGCTAGTCCTCGCAGAAATCAGAGGACCAGTCGCGTGGGGTACGTGTCGACCTCGGAGCCCATCTCAGAGAAGTCCGGATCTATCGAACACGTGTCGCCACCGGAGCTTATCTCCGGGAGGCCTGTCGTTGCTGGACACGTGTCGACCTCGGGGCATGTTCCTGAGGAAGGAAGAGGCGGAAGACCGGCGCCAACACGTGGCGTGCGCGGAGCTCACCTCCAAAGAAGGGGGGAAGTCTCGCTTGTGACACACGGCACAACCGGAGCTCGTCTCTGCGGACGAGGAGATACCGGGCCCCAGAGGACATGTGGAGCTTCCGGAGCTCATCATCACGGAGGTAACGAGTTCTGGAGCAGGTTTTTACGCGTAAAGATAACCGGTACGCAACAGAAACCGATCTAAATCCCACAATTGTATGCCATGCTCAACAAGTGTCAATTTTGGCTAAAGGAAATATCTTTCATAGGCCACATTATCTTCAATGAAGGGGTATCGGTTGATCCTGGAAAGGTGAGAGATGTTCTGAAGTGGGACCAACCGAAAAGCGTGAGGGATATTCGGAGTTTCTTTGGGATGGCAGGATACTATCGGCGCTTCATTAAAGACTTCTCTAAGATAGAAAAACCTATGACGGAGTTGCTAATGAAGGGAAAAACCTTCCAATGGACACAAGCCTGCCAAGAAAGTTTTGAGGAACTCAAGAAAAGGCTAACCACAGCACCAGTTCTGGTATTGCCAGACGTAAGCAAGAGCTTTGACATATATTGTGACGCATCCAGACAAGGGCTCAGTTGTGTACTCATGCAGGAAGGACAAGTGGTAGCCTATGCCTCACGACAATTAAAGAAGCACGAGCTTAACTATCCTACGCACGACTTGGAGCTAGCAGCAGTGGTGCATGCATTGAAGATTTGGAGACATTATGTCCTTGGTCATCGATGTGAGATCTATACGGATCATAAAAGCCTCAAGTACATATTTACACAAACGGACTTGAATTTGAGGCAACGTCGATGGTTAGAACTCATCAAGGATTATGATGTGGGAATCAACTACCACCCCGGGAAGGCCAATGTAGTAGCTGACGCATTGAGCAGAAAGGGAGCATGTCACCAACTTACGGTTCGGGAGCTACCACCGAACTACGGAAGGAGTTCGAACGGTTACACCTCAGATTCTTGAATAAATTGGAGATAACGGAGATCCACTCCCCATTGGAGCAAGAAATAAGAGAGGGCCAAGCAACGGACAAGGAGATCAAGGAGATCAAGGAAAGAATCCGACAAGGAATAGAGAAGGATTTCAAGGAGGATAAAAAGGGTACGCTTTGGCTAGGAAAAAAGATTTGTGTGCCAAACATAAGACACCTCCGCGACATGATATTGAAGGAGGCACATGATTCACCCTATTCCATACATCCAGGAAGCACCAAAATGTACAAGGACTTGAAAACTTGTTATTGGTGGGATGGTATGAAGAGGGATATAGCCGAATACGTTGCCCTATGCGACACATGCCAACGGGTAAAGGCCGAACAACAAAAACCCGCTGGATTGTTGCAACATTTGAAGATACCCGAATGGAAATGGGAGGACATCAGTATGGACTTCATCGTCGGATTACCACGTACTCAGTCGGGATACGACTCCATCTGGGTCATTGTGGACCGATTGACGAAAACTGCCCATTTTCTTCCGGTAAAGACCAGTTATAACGTTGCACAATTGGCAGAGTTTTAGATGGAGCAGATCGTGTGCCGTCACGGAGTTCCGAAGAGGATAGTCTCAGATCGAGGTTCTCAGTTTACCTCTAGATTCTGGAGGAAGCTATAGAAGACCATGGGTACACGACTGGATTTTATCTCCGCCTACCACCCACAAATAGATGGACAAACCGAAAGGACGAACCAGATTTTGGAGGACATGTTGAGAGCTTGCGCCTTGAAACGTGGGCGTAGTTGGGATAGGAGTTTACCGTATGCCGCGTTCTCCTATAACAACAGCTATCAAGCTAGCTTAAAGATGTCGCCTTTCGAAGCCTTATATGGTAGACGGTGTAGAACACCACTATTCTGGAACGAGACTGGAGAGAACCAGGTGTTTGGACCTGAAGTACTACAAGAAGCCGAAAAACAGGTCCAAACGATACGGGAGAACTTAAAGGCTGCCCAGTCACGACAGAAAGGCTATGCGGACAATAGGCGTAGGAAGTTGACCTTTGAAGTAGGAGACTTCATATACATTAAAGTATCGCCTATCCGAGGACAACGACGCTTCAACGTCAAAGGCAAGCTAGCACCTCGCTACATCGGACCATTTAAGATTTTGGACAAGCGAGGAGAAGTAGCCTACCAACTAGAGCTCCCAAACCACCTCTCCGACGTACATGACGTGTTTCATGTATCCCAGCTCAAGAAGTGCTTGAGAATACCAGAGGAACAAGTATCCATGGTAGAGTTTGAACTTAAAAAGGACCTGACTTATGCGGAACACCTTGTCCGAATCTTGGACGTAAAGGAAAGGGTCACCCGGAAAAAGGTGATTCGATGGTGCAAGGTACAATGGAGCCATCACACCGAAGCTGAAGCCACATGGGAGCGTGAAGAGGATATCAAGGCAGAATTTCCCCATCTATTTTCTACCAACGAATCTCGAGGGCGAGATTCAATTTAAGGGGGGTAGATTTGTGACACCCTCACCTCGGGTGTCAGCATAGGTTCATGTTTCATGAAGAGGAAACACTTTAAGAAAAGTAGGGACAGAGAAGAATTATCAAAAGAATAGCCAATAAGGCCCTCCGAGAGCGTCGAAGACAACTTACCGCGTCCGCTGGCCACGTGGCGTGATCGGAGCTCGTCCCTGTGAGGTGGGGAGAGGTCCGCCACTAAAATAGCTACGTGGCAGGTTCGGGACTCGTCGCCACAAAGGGGAGAGGTCCGATCCTGTGGGACACGTGTTGCCCACGGAGCTAGCCTCTGCAGAGGAAGCAAAGGCATTTCCGCAAGACACGTGTCATCCTCGGAGCTAGTCCTCGCAGAAATCAGAGGACCAGTCGCGCGGGGTACGTGTCGACCTCGGAGCCCATCTCAGAGAAGTCCGGATCTATCGAACATGTGTCGCCACCGGAGCTTATCTCCGGGAGGCCTGTCGTTGCTGGACACGTGTCGACCTCGGGGCATGTTCCTGAGAAAGGAAGAGAGGGAAGACCGGCGCCAACACGTGGCGTGCGCGGAGCTCACCTCCAAAGAAGGCGGGAAGTCTCGCTCGTGACACGCGGCACAACCGGAGCTCGTCTCTGCGGACGAGGAGATACCGGGCCCCAGAGGACACGTGGAGCTTCCGGAGCTCATCATCACGGAGGTAACGAGTTCTGGAGCAGGTTTTTACGCGTAAAGATAACCGGTACGCAACAGAAACCGATCTAAATCCCACGACGTTACTAAAGATAAGATATTAGGATCCAACAAAGATCTGAATAAGACTCTTATTCGGGATACAACTAGATTAGGACTCTTCTCTTCCCGATTATAAATTGAACCCAAAACCTCTGGCCGAAACCACAAACTTCTCTTTTGACTCCTGAGCCGATGACTTAGAGCCCTAGCCCTATCTCGCCGAGCAAACCATCGCTGAAGCGCAACAAGGGAGATCATCGGAGAAGAACCGAGCGGTCTGAGGAGGACCTCGAAGTCAAGAAGAACGTGAGGTAGGACTTCAATATCATTGTGTTCATCTCTTTGCATCTGTTCTTCAATTCCTTTCGAACAGAAGCCTTCTCGTGGGCAGATCACTTGATGATCAGATTTATCTAAAGACAAGATCATCGCCATGTCCACCTTTGATCCGAACACCCCTGCCCATACAAGGCCATGCAAAAGCACGTACAGATCAATCTAATAAAACTAATCATGAGATACCATGCATATGCATCATCGCATCTAGTTTAAGGTTTGTGCATAAATATTAATTGTTGCGAATCCTGTATGCACATGATCCTACCTAGCAGGACAAGCTCAGGGAGCTGTCTACGACGAACTACAACAACCAGGTTTTGAGATCCAAGAACAACTGGAACCGCAAGAACAAGGCAAGTGCTCCTTGATCATATTGATCCTATATTTTGGATAGAACTGTTTTGTTTTGCAAGAAGGTGTGTGTGCTGAGTCAAACATTATGGGAAACCCTTTTTATAGGAGTTTACTAGTTTTGGTTAAACCACCCTTGTCGCCTGGGAAGTTTATGAATCGGGTATGGTTTTTGCTTTATACTTCGTTGAGTCTATGGGATTGGGAAGCGAGATAGATGTGTCTAGCTAACTGCACTCGTAATGATAATGAGAAACTGATGTTAATAATGGACATGGATCGGAGGGAGATCTAGGCAAGCCTGGGTTTGTGAATGAGGTAGCATGAGATGGTGGTTTTACTAGCCGTAGATCTAAGGACCGGTTCATGCATGCACATGCCAGGATTACAGTGCCACCACAAGGCCAAATATGGGTGCGGCTTAGCTGAGTAATTAGGTAAGTTGCTAAGGTGTTATGGACTGTGGAAGGCGCCGGGAATGGGAGTCGAGTGAGGACTGCCCTGGGAACTGCATGGCACAAGAGGGGGCCCGTGGGTGGGAGAATTGGAGATTCTAGCCTGCCGGTGAAACCTCAGTGAGTCCATACATCTAGTAACCCCTTTGTAAAGGCTATTTTGTGATCTCTTGACCATACACCGACGGATGTGTACTGGTATAATGGAGGTTCTGCAGTCGCCGACGGGTGACAAAATCACAAACTTGTGGGTAAAGAGGTGCAAACTCTGCAGAGTCTAAAACTATCACGATAGCCGAGCTTACGGTCACGAGCGCCTGGTTAAACTGCCATGATTAGTTGGGATGGTTATAGGGAAGGTTCTTGGTTATGGATTTGGTTATGGATTTGGTTATGGTTCAGTTGTTGGGACTGTTGAGTCTGGGTGATGAGATGGTTGCATGACTGTTGGGACATGACATGAGATTGGTCTCGGTGTGAGACGAGGTTGATTTACGAGGAGAGATGGTAGCGAATACGAGGAGGTATTCGTGAGTATGAATAAAGGATTGGTTAATGTTCGGATGGAACATGGAAGTGATGAAGGTATGTTGGTAATTTAATACATGTTGGGATTACATCTAAAGTTAAGTTGCTGTCTTATCATGGTTTTATAAATCTGCTTTTTTGCAAATAAGCCTTTTATACCTACCTTGTTTATGAGCTGCATATCATGTATTTTCCCGCACTTGCTGAGTACATCATTGTACTCAAACTTGCATTATTATTTCATCATCAACAGCAAGAGAAGGCTACTATGAAGACCAAGTGGAGCATTATGGTGTGTGATCTGTTCTCAACCTTGCCTGTGGAGGGATTAGAGATGGAGCCACTTCTGCTTAGATTTGCTTCCGCATTAGCTAAGTTGCTTCCGCTTTAGAATAAAGACTTCCGCTGTGAGCATGAGTCCAAGACTCATGAGGTATTGTAATAAACTCTGTTATTCGTGGTAATATATAATCTGAATTCAGTTTGTGGAACGTATGTATGTGTGATGAACATCCTGGGCACACATATGCATTAATTCTTGGTTTCATGGTTTTCCACAAAATTGAGGGCGTCACAAAGAAACCGGACCTCATGGTTCTACAAGGTCTTGTGGAGTAACCATACCGCTGATGAGGCGACATGGGAAAGCGAGGATTATCTTCGAACGTATTATCCTGACTTGCTATCATCATATACCCGGTAAAGTTTTCCCCATTTTGCTTTTCTTTGGAATCTCGGGACGAGATTCTTTTTAAGGGGGGAGGGATGTAAAATCCCCAAAAGTGGTAGCAAGAAAATTCAGCTCATGTACACTTATGAAAAATGAGGGGAATTAAAACTTTGAATTATAAGGGGGTGAGTTCAAAGTGAGGGTTAGACCTCCCAAAACTTCCAAACATGGATATCTAACTTCATAACTTGGATCTTCATAGTCCAAATATTCAACCTTCCAAATTTCAGCTCATTTGGAGGAGTTTCAATATCTGTTTGGGATTAAAAGGAAAAGCCCTCTAATCTGAATTTCAAATTCAGTTTCAAATTCCAATCCCCTCAATTTCAAAATTTGGTTTCACAACTGCGTCCTCCACCTTTGAATGAGCAGCCATTCCAAAAATTGGAAACTTTGGAGCTGGTTTGCTATATTTTTGAGGCAATACAAAGTGGAGAATTCAAAGTCTTTTTCAAATTCAAATGATCAAACCACATCCAAATTTCACACTTGAATTCAAACCCTTTGAATTCAGCAAATTCAAACTTAACTTGGGGTAAAAGTCTAGCCTTAAATTTTGAGTTGCTGGATGGAAAAGATCAGAGAAAGTTTAATAAACAAAGGGGGAAGTGGGGCCCAGTCATCAGTTTCACAGCAAAGCAACCGCCTTTGCTTCATTCGGTCGAACAGCGGGAGCGCGCCAGCTCCCTGTTGAACCCGCGCCCGAGGGAGAGACCGCGCCACCTCCTGCTGCCTCGGTGGCTCGGTTGGATCATGGCAAGGGGTGCGCCTGAGCTGTTTCACTTCTTCCCCTGCTATAACCCGCGCCTCCGCCGTTTCTTTCGCCCAGAACACCGCCACCATTCCTCCCGATCACGCCGCAGCTACTGAGCTCGGTTGCTCGAGCGCCCCACAGCGGAAAGCTGTGCCCACCAGTGCTCTAGCCATCCAGTACCTCTCCTGTCCTGTCCCGAGCGTGATTGCTCCAGAAATTGGCAAAATAGCCTTGATCCTTGGGTGAACAGGGAAGAACCGAGGGAGGTCACCGTGGACAGCTCACACCGAGCAAGATCACGGCAACACAAGTCAGCCCCTCGGTGCGTCCTCGACCCCAGCTGCTCGAGCCCAAAGCTCAGCCCTGGACGTTGATCATAGCAGAAGAATTCCGGGTTTTTCTCCCGGACGGTACAAACTGACCCCGAGGTAGGAAAATACCAAATTCGTCGTTAATTCGTGTTCTCATTGATTAAAACTGTACACGAAGCTTCCTAACTACTTGGCGCACTTCCTCCCTCGATTTTAGACCAAGACATGGGGTGTAGAGGGAGAATTTCCATGTCTTGATCAGGGCGCACCGCCGGACCGCCTCGGGCGCACGGTGCCGATAGGGTTCTGGCGATCCTCGATCAGTTTAGACCCTATGTCGAGCTTCTACTCCCTCCACTGGTCCTCTAGAGCCCGAGAACCGATCATTTAGTGGAGGTATGAGGGCTCCCAATTGCACCGGAGTGCAAAACATTGCTGTCACCGGTGCGCGGTGGTTTCCGGTGAACTACGGCCGCCGGCGAACAACCTAAAGTGCTCAGCGCGCTTAAATATGGGGGAGCGGCGAGTTTGATGAAGTTTGGACCACGGGAACCCCGTCGCGGCGAGCCTCGCCGGCGTGCGCCGCCGCGGGAGGCGCGGGCAGCGCGAGGAAGACGAAGGAGGGACGGGTCCCACCGGTCAGCCTCCGTATACGCGCGGGGATCGGTCTGTGGCGCCGGATCCGGTGCGGCTGCGAGGGAATAACCCCGTGGCCCCCGGTGCTGCCGAAATCTCACTGGTCCGATTTAAAACAGTGGGCCCAGCCCAATTATTTGAAGTTTCTATTAGAGAAATAATTCCAGGAATTAGCTGATCTTTACAAGCCCATAACTTTGTGTAGAAAACTCCAAAAAGAGTGGGACCAATTTTGTTGGAATCCTCATGAGGTGTACTTCACAGAGAAACCAATTTTAGGCTTTGAAATTGCCCAGGAATTTCTGTAGAATTGTTTTTAGTAAATCTTTTAGGGATTTACTACAGGGGCAACTCTTTATGAAATAGTCCCAAATTTGGGCAGAAAATCCTTTCCATAGTTACTGATCTTCAGTAAAAATTTGGGCTTCATTGGAGTTCATTTGCTAGGCTAAACTACCTTTCCAAGTTCAGCCTTAATTAGAAATTCCAATTTAAACAGAAGTTTTCTCAGAACTCCTGTCCAAGTTCAAAAATTCATATATCTCTGATGGTAGCTCCAAAAATGGTGAAACAAATTTTGTTACAACCATGGAGACTTACCCTAATCAGATCTTCCACTATTAACTATGTCAAAGCTCCTGAATTGAGATCAAAATTCAGAGAAGCATTGTACTTGTAGGAATTTTAAATACTACATTGTGCAATGACATATCTCCAAATTTGACTCAAATCATCCTTAGAGAGTCTAGTATACACTGTAAAAGTCCCAAAGCCAATTAAGGATCCTAAATAGCAGTAGCTATGAATAGAAGTTCAATTCTTATAAATCTTTACTACTTACACATGTATTTTATTACATTTCATAATAGTGACCGAAGTTGAGGACGCACCGGAGCCCTTGGACGTCCTCCTACCGGAAGCTAACTTCTTCTCTGACTCGCAACCAGGCAAGCCCCGGTTTGCACTTAAGTACCTTTTATAAAATTCTTTATTTGTATCACTTATGTCTAGGGTGAATGTTTGCATTAGAGTTAAGGTGTTTGAAACCCCACTTGCATAACCTTTTAAATCCTATGATGGGTTGGGTAGATTACAGAGCCGACGCGTAGGCAAGGCCCTGCTAATATGTTCAGGATCTCAGTAGAAGTCGAGTAGTTGGAATCTACTCGCGAGGTAAGGTTCATCACACGGTTTGGTCAGAATATAAAATGGCTTAAGAGTGTTGAAAATGAGTCCCAGCAGGGGGGATAGGAAGAAGTGAGCGGAGGTCTCATGTGCTTAGCCCTGTTGGTGTCGATTGAGGACCGAGTCATGTGCGGGCCTGATGAACAAGTATCGAACAGTACCGGATAGCATACTGACATAAGCAGGAAATCGATGTAAATGGTTAACCTGGGTGCCGAGGCTTACCCATCCGTAAATAGGAGTGGGTTGAGGGTAGCAAGGTGTAAATCTGCCGGTGGGCACAGTCACGCTCCACGCGGGGACCTCCTGCCCATTACGGATGGACCGGTTCGGCTTTTGGGTTGCCTTTGAAAGGTTGTTGCATACAACAGAGTAGGAAGGGGTGTGGAATCATGCTTCTGAAAGTGGGTGTATGCAACGTGTTGTCCGGGTGTCTCCTGATTGCAATCACCGTCCCTTGCGGTTATTTGAGTACCGCTTGTTCACTGTTTCGTGACGTAGTAAGAAGTAAAGTAAGCCAGTTGAATGATAATATGCTGTGATGATAGAGTAATATTTTGGAAACCATGTTTTCTGTAGATGTAGAGCTAATTAAGTTTACTTTCCGCTTTGGGCATCACCACATCGGGGGAAAGCGTTTCTTGTTTGATTGTGGACTTCTGATGTGAGGGCTGCCTAAGGCACATGAATTTTGCTGCTATAAAACTGAAAGTAAGGATAAAATTATAGGCGTGTCTTTGTCGCAAATTCCTTTTCCTATCATACACCTCCTTGCATGTAGAGTTCCATGCCTAGGTCAGACGGTTAAGCCTTGCTGAGCCATCGTGCTCACGGTTGTAATATTTGAGCTGTATGCAGGTGAGAGCTATGAGGAGGGTTCCGAGGACGAGGCGATGCCCCCGTCAGGGTACACGGCCGAGATGGAGTCGTGCACGCCGCCGTGATCTCCGGTTTCATGTTGCTAGTGTGTTGCGTCCCCGGGCTGGACGGCTGCACTTTTGCATAGCTAGAATGAGAGGCTGTATATGTATAGTACTTCCGCTGTATGAATAGGTTTTGTAAAAAGACTTCCGCTGTTTTCTATCAAATAAAAGTTTGTATGTTGTTCTGTATTCTTTTCGTGTGTGCTGTTGGGTGCCACATCGTACGGCACCACCCTATGCGATCCTGGAGTGAGTGAACTATGGGGTGGTCCCCACAAAGATTGCGAGACCACAAGCTCTATGCCAAGTTCAAAAATGTGAGTTTTGGATCAGCCAAGTGCCATTTTTGGGACATATCATCTCAGCGGAAGGCATTGTGGTTGACCCAAGCAAAATCGAGCAAGTGCTGAAATGGAAAGCTCCCACTTCAGTCCATGAGTCCGAAGCTTCCTCGGTTTAGCGGGATACTATCGGAGATTCATTCCAAGCTTCTCCAAGCTTGCTAAGCCGATGACAGAGTAGATGAAGAAGGTAACAAAATATGTTTGGAACACGGCGTGTGAGGGAGTGTTCCAAGCATTAGTGAAGCATCTCACAACAGCCCCGGTCTTAGCTCAACCAGATACAACCAAGCCCTTCGACGTGTATTGTGATGCGTCCGGTATTGGGCTCAGCTACGTGTTGATGCAGGAAGGACGTGTGGTCGCATATGGCTCACGCCAACTTTGGAACCATGAGCACCACTATCCGACTCATGACGTTGAGCTTGCTGCTGTGGTGTTGGCGCTAAAAATATGGAGGCACTATCGCCTGGGGAATTTGGTGCATTCCTACACCGACCACAAGAGCTTGAAGTACATTTTCACCCAGAAGGAGCTGAACATGAGGCAAAAGAAGTTGGTTAGAACTAATCAAAGATTATGAGATTGAGACTCATTACCACCCCGGCAAGGCGAATGTGGTTGCCGACGCGCTGAGTCGGAAATCACATGTCCATAACCTCACCATTACACCGGTGAAGGAGGAAGTGCCGAGTTTATACTTGGTTCCTTATGGATCGCTCTACAACCTTGCCCTCATCCCTACTATTAGAGAGGACATCATTGCAGCTCAGTAAGTTTATAAGGGCATGGCACATCTCCAGAGACGGATAGACAATGGTGAAATCAAATGTTTCCGGAAAGATGATGAGGGGACACTATGGTTCAATGACCGCATAGTCGTACCCCGGGATATGGAGCTGAGGAAAAAGATACTTGATGAAGCTCACTTGTCTAAATACTCCATTCATCCGGGCAGCAACAAAATGTACCAAGATTTGAAAAAGAAATTTTGGTGGACAGGGATGAAGCGGGAAGTGGCTAAGTACATATCCGAGTGTGATACGTGTAGACGAGTGAAAGCTGATCATATGAGGAAATCAGGGCTGCTGCAACCCCTGAAAATCCCAGCATGGAAATGGGAAGATGTGAGCATGGATTTCATTGTGGGATTACCCCTGACGTCCAGCAAGCATAATTCCATTTGGGTAATCATTGACCGATTAACCAAGACGGCTCACTTCATCCCGGTGCATACACGTTACAATGCCGGCAAATATGCGGAGCTGTACATAGTGAAAATTCTATGCTTATATGGGGTACACAAGACCATCGTCTCTGATCGAGGTGCATTATTTGTATCTCGCTTTTGGGAGCAGTTGCACGCTGCTTTGGGTACTAAGTTGATTAGAAGCTCCGCCTATCACCCTCAGACAGATGGACAAACAGAGAGGGTGAACCAAGTACTAGAGGACATGTTGAGGGCGTGTGCCATCCACCACGGTAGGAACTGGGATGATCACCTACCGTTGGCTGAACTCTCGTACAATAACGTTTATCAAGCGAGTATCAAGATGGAACCATATGAAGCTCTCGATGGTCGCAAATGCCGCACCCCATTAAACTGGTGCGAGTCCGGTGAAAGGGTCACATTCAGCGTTGATGTGGTGAACGACGCCGAAGAGCGCGTTCGGATGATTCAAGCCAACTTGAAGGCCGCTCAATCCTGGCAGAAAAGCTACTCTGATAAGAGGCATAGGCCGTTGCACTTTGACGTCGGGGAACACGTGTACCTCCGTGTATCTCCGATGAAAGGCGTGCACCGGTTCGGCATAAAGGGGAAACTCGCTCCCTGATTCATTGGACCCTATGCTATCACCGAGAAGGGTGGACCAGCGGCGTATAGACTGAAGCTACCGGCATCTCTTGCTGGTGTTCACGACGTTTTCCATGTTTCACAACTGCAAAAATGTCTGAAGCATACAGCTGCTGTTCCTACCGAAGACATCGGCGAGTTGCAACCGGATTTGACATATGATGAATATCCGTTGGCAATTATCGATGAGAAACCCTGGACCACGCGTAGCCGAACGTTGTGGTTCTACAATATACTCTGGAGTAACCAAACCGCCGAAGAAGCGACGTGGGAGAGCGAGGAATTCCTTCGCTCAAATTACCCAGAGTTCATGGCGTCTCAGCACGGGTGAGTTCCTATTACATCGCTGTCTCTTCTTTTGTAATCTCGGGACGAGATTCTTTTAATGGGGGGAGGGATGTAAAAGCCCAAGAAAAGGGACATGCAAAAATTTTTCATCACCTCACAATACCATAGCTTTTGTTGTGGATATCTTGTGAAGACTTGTGAAGAGCAAGTAACCTCCATCAAAAGGGTGATTAGAGGGGAAAGCCCTAACTTTCACAAAGTAGGATTTCGACACATGAACATGAGAGGTTGAGCTCACCCCTAGAACTTAAATAGTCTTGGGAAGGCTCAGGCCAAATTTCATGCAAATCAAACACTTTTGATGCACTTTTGGAGGCATTTGAAAAAGAGGCCAATTTGAATGTAAATTCAAATTGCAGCAGCTTTCATCACTTGGATTCAAAAGTTGGCTTCATATTCAAACTCAGCACATTTTTCTGAGTTAGTCCACCAATTTTCATCCCCATTAGACTTCATCTTGTCGGGAGCCAAATTTGCAATAATTCAAAACTGAATTTGAATTTCAGTTCAAATGTGAAGCAAATTTAGCCAAACCAAATCCAAATTTTGGAAACCAAATTCAAACTATGACTTGGTGCTTATGTATCAAAGTTAATTTTGAGTAGCTGGGGATATTTTCAGCAAAAACAGCAAATGAAAAATTGGAAAAGGAATTAGGGGGAGATCCACTGGTCAGTGACTGTGATCAGCAGGGAACCGACTCGGTGGTCATCGATTAGCCGCCGGCACTGGTTTCCGCGTCACAACCTCGCCAGCATGCGCCTGGATTAGCTCGCGCCGCCCTCCCGATCACCACGTACACAGCACAAACCGAGTTCGCTGCCTCCCTCGCCTGCGCTGCTCTACCCAGCGTCCGCTTGCGCGAAAAACCTGCCGCAGCGTCCGTGCCTCCGAGCCCCGGCATGCACCCGTGCTGATCATCGAGCACCCGCGGTCCCTGCAGCAAAAACAAGCGCCAAGGCGTGCTCTAGCTGTTCCCATGCTGCTCCAGCAAGATGCACTCGATTGTGAGTGGTGTAAGCCGACGAAGTCGAGAAACCGGGAGGAACCGGCAGAGCCGTGCTTCGGGTCACCGGTGTCAGCCCCATCTGGCCATCTTCGTCGACCGTGTTCTACACAAGAAAGGTGCATGGGGATCCCTACATGGTGTAGCCGCGAACCATTCAGCAAATAACCCATCGGGTAGCAAGAATTTTAGAAAGTCCCGAACCCTAGTGCAACTGACCGAGCTCTGCAAAAACCCAAAATTTGGCGTACACGCTGAGTCAATGATCAAGCTAGCTCGCAAGTAGCTCCTACACCTCCTAGCGCCCCTCCTCGAGGAAGAACTGAGCGAAACCGTATATGAATGGCCGAGTTATAGAAGTTTCCATAGCCGCCGGTGCAAACACGGCTCGGGTCACCGTCGAGAGTGTGTTTGCAGGCATTTTTAGCTTCCAAGGCTGCTCACGTCGGGTTCCTCGTGACCCACTGGTGCTCCCCGAGCAAACCATAAACCTTTTTATGCCTCAGAGAGCGAGAACGACCTCGCCGGAGCCCTAACCTCTCCAGTGGACGTCGCACTGCCGTTTCCGGTCACCGCCGGCGAGCTCCGACCCCCGAGGCAAGTTCCACATGGCGAGATAAGGCTAGGCGGCCAGTTCTAGCGCTGGGGCGGTCGGGAAGGCAGTTCCGGTGAACCTCGCCGGAGTACACCGCCGCTTTACTCGCGGGCACACGCGAGGAGGAAGAAGGCGGGTGGTGGGACCCACCCGCAGAGTTTAAACATTTTTGGGGATTTTCCAGTTTTAGCGCAAACTTCAAATGCATAGAACTTTTGCTAGGGAGCTCCAAATTCAGTGAACCAAACTTTGCTGAACTTATAATTTTGAGTACTTTCAGCAATATAAATTTCAGCTCATGAAATTTAATAGTTTTCAAGAATTAAATCCCTAAAACTTAAATTGTTAGGAATTTTATCTGGAGAATTACTTTATGAAAAATTCTGAAATTTAGTTGGAAGGTTCATTGGAAAATCCTTGAGTCACAGTAAAATTTTAAGACCCATCCAAGTTCATTTAGTCCCCCTAATGGGGTGATTAATTGAACTACCCTGAGAAAATAGAAAAATGTACAGAAACATTTTTCAGATTTTCTCAAATCTTGTTTAGGGAATAACTTCCTCTAGAATTCTTCAAATGACATGAAACCAATTCCATTAGAACCATATTAAAGTCTAGTTTCCAGAAAGTAGGGGTTGGAGCCATGAAAACCCCTGGAATTCCTTAGGGGCTTTAATATTGACAAAATAGGCTTTTATTTGTACAAGGCTCAAATGAACTTTGTTTCAAGTGAAACTTGGTCATTACTCTGGTTAGGACCCTACCAAGTTAACATTAAAATTTCAGAACCAAAGGGGAGGTCTAGCTAGAGTTATAGTAATTGCTTATTCAATTCTAAACATTGCATGTAATTTGATATATAGCCTATTGTTAACGTGTAGTCGCTGAAGGCGAGGAGACTCCGGAAGTACTTGACTTCCTCCTTCCGGACGAAGCCCTAACCACTGACCAGCAGCAACAAGGAAAGCCCCGGTTTGCATTAACCGTTTTACAAAGTTTGCTTTGTTTACATACTTAGTATGAGGTATGTATATATGCATTAGTTGTAGAGTGGATGAAACCCCAAATGCATAACCAGATGCTTCCCATAAGAGTGAGGGTAGTGTATAAGTCCTTGAGTAGACAGGCTATGCTTAATTATTCATAGGACTTCGGTACAAGTCGAGTAGTTGGAATCTACTCGCGAGTTAGGCTTGGGACACACGGGATTGGTTTGAGTGATGTGAGATCACTTTAGAAATTAAAATGAGACTAGGCAGGGGCTAGGGTGCAGCAAGAGGAAGTCTTGTGTGCGCAGCCCTGTCCATGTCGATTGAGGACCGATCCGTGTGCGGCCCTGCTGAACAAGTATTGAACGTACCGAAGGCATATCGGATATATGGGCCCCGATAAACCAATGTAACCTAAACCTCCGGGCGTCGAGGCATAGCACACCGATTTATAGGTGTAGGTTGAGGGCAGCAAGGTGGAAATCTGCTAACGGACATAGAGAGATGCTCCGTGTAGGGAACCTCCTGTCCTTTTCGGTGCGACCGGTTTGACGTTTGGGCTGTTGGGTGAAAGGTTGTCCCGTATGACATCGAGTGAGCGTGCTGTGCAGCTCCACGGGTGGGCGTACGTGATGTGCTCTTTGGGTATCCCTACAGGTGTATATCGAGTCGATTCGCCGTCCCTCACGGTGCTGAGTACCGCTTGTTCACTGCATCGTAACGTAGATAAACCATGGAATATTATGATTCAATTATGCTGATATGTATAATTGTATTGCTACCTGTGTGCCACCCAATATCGCTTACTAAATTTCTTATTCATGAATGGTTAACTTGTGGCTAAAATATGAACTAAGGATGAACTTGTAGGCGTGTCCATTTGCTGAAATTACTATCCCATGTTCGTGTATACTGCATGTAGAGTTTCATGCCTAGGTAAGTCGATTAAGTCTTGTTGAGCCATCGTGCTCATGGTTGCTGCTTAAGTGTTTTTCAGGTGAGGAGCCACCCACGGACTCGGGTTACGAGTCCACCGGCGAGGGTTACCCTCCGTCGGGGACCATGGCTGAGTGGGAGCCGTACACGTCGCGCTGAGCTGGAGAGTGCAGCTAGTGTGGGTCGCCCTAGGGCTGGGAAACCGACTTTTGCTAGGTAGATGGGCATGAGTTGTACAAACTTAGTTTCCGCTGCTGTAATAATAACATTAGTTTGTAACTGAAGTATGTACTACTTTGTACATTTGAGTTGGTTTTCTATGTAATGTAATGTTTCCTTATGATGTGTGCTGTCGAGTGTCGCATCATGTGGCACCATCCTCTGTGATCCTGGATGAGCGGATTCCGGTCCGCCACAGTTTACCTCTCACATCTCACAAGCATGATTCGATTTGGGTGATAGTCGATCGACTAACCTAGTCGGCTCATTTCATTCCCGTACATACAAGTTAGGTGGCCAAGCAATATGCGGAGTTGTATATTGCAAGGATCTTGTGCTTGCACGGTGTTCCCCGCTCCATTATTTCAGATTGCTTTGCGCTGTTCGTCGCTCGGTTTTGGGAACAGCTGCACGCATCATTGGGAACCAAACTGATCCGATGTTCCGCGTATCACCCGCAGACGGATGGTCAAACTGAACAGGTGAATCAAGTGCTTGAAGACATGCTACGCACTTGTGCCATCCACCACGGCAAGAATTAGGACGATCATTTGCCGTTGGCGGAGTTTTCTTACAACAATGGCTATCAAGCTAGCATCAAGATGGCGCTGTATGAAGCTCTCTACGGCTGGAATTGCTGCACACCTCCCAACTGGTGCGAGTCCGGCGAGCGAGTTATCTACGGCACTGAACTTGCGAATGAGGCTGAAGAACGAGTGCGAGTAATACAAGCCAATCTCAAGGCTGCTCAATCTCGTCAGAAGAGCTATGCGGATAAAAGACGCGGTCCTCTTCACTTCGACATCGGGGACCATGTTTATATCTGTGTGTCTCTGATGAAGGGAGTTCATCGTTTCGGAGTGAAGGGCAAACTTGCGCCACGATTCATTGGTCCATTCGCCGTCATTGAAAAATGCGGACCCGTGGCCTATCGCCTGGAGTTACCGGAGTCTCTTGCATGAATTCACAATGTCTTCCATATCTCCCAGCTGAGGAAGTGCCTCCAACCCTCCGCTGAAATCCGCACAGAAGACATAGAATTTCTTCAACCGGACCTCACGTATACGGAGTATCCAATCTGGATTATCGATGAAAAGACTCGCGCCACAATAAACAGGACCTTATGGTTCTACAAGGTCTTGTGGAGTAACCATAGCGCTGATGAGGCGGCAAGGGAAAGCGAGGAATATCTACGAACTAATTATCCGGACTTGCTGTCATCATATACCCGGCAAAGTCTCCCCACTTTGCAGTTCTTTTGGAATCTCGGGATCTATTAAGGGGGGAGGGATTTAAAATCCCCAAAAGTGGTAGCAAGGAAAATTCAGTTCATGTACACTCAGGAAAAATGAGGGGAATTAAAACTTTGAATTATAACAGTGTAAGTTCAAAGTGAGGATTCAAACTTCCCAAAACTTCCAAACATGTAGATCTAAATTCATAACTTGGATCTTCATATTTGAAATATTTAACCTTCCAAATTTCAGCGCATTTGGAGGGGGTTTGAGTATTTGTTTGGGATTAAAAGAGGAAGCCCCCTAATCTGAATTTGAATTTCAGTTTCAAATTCCAATTTCCTCAATTTGCAAATTTGGTTCCACAAATGTGTTCTCCACATTTGAATTAGCAGCCATGCCAAAAATCAGAAACTCTGGAGTTGGTTTGCTATATTTTTGGAGCAATGCAAAAAGGAGAATTCAAATTCAAATGATCAAACACAATTCAAACTCCACACTAGAATTCAAACCATTTGAATTCAGAAAAATCAAACCTTAACTTTGGGGTGAAGTAAGGCATTCAATTATGAGTAGCTTGGGGAAAATTTGAATTAAGAAAAAAAATTGGTGGGGCCCAACAGTCAGCCTCAAAAATTCCTTTTTCCCTCTCTCTGTTTTCCTGGTTGATCCCAGCGCACTAGCTCCCGGCAAGCCCTCCGCTCGACGCTTCCACCGAGCAGCTTCCTCACTGCTCCCGACGTCGGTTCGTTCCCGTGGTGATCAAGCGGCAGCCGAGTGCCTGTTATCGCTTATCCATGTTGCCCCGCAGCCTCCCCAGCCCCGTGCTCGAGCGCTCACGAGAGAAACACCGTGCGCCTGCCCCTTTCATCGTTGCTACTCGGCCTACGGCCACTTTAGTGCCCAGCTGAGCCGACCAGAGCATGCGCCGACCTTCACTGGATGTCATCCGCACCTCCACAGCTCGTGCCCGGCCTTCTCCGATCGGTGCCAACCCGTTTTCCTCCGTCAAAACAGAGACGACATCGCACCTCGCTGCTCCACGACTTCCAGCCGATCTAACGCCTCTCCCGCACGACCAACACCTCCCTAAGGTGCACCAAGGTGTGTAGATCATGCTACCGCAGTCCCCTTGCTCTTCCCCATCGCCGGCTCGCCGGAATTTGTGTTTTGGCGCCGATACACGTGAAGAACCGATCAAACCAAACCGGGAAATTCTTCCAACACGCTTGATCGTTCTTCCATTGGTTCAAGCTATAGCATCACACCATCCTAGCACCCTCCCACGCTGAAGCACAATGCAAATCATCTGTTCTACAACCCTAGCGACGAGAATCCGTCGCCGCCGGCAAAAATACCTCGGTTCACCGTGGAGCTCCCATTTGCAGGCATTTCCAGCTCGGGCTAGGGGTAGCATCATGATCTACGTACTCCAGGATTGGTGTATGGCCCTTTTGAAAATCGGTTGAGGCTTGGGACGTGCGGTTCATCGCCGGCGCCGTGCCACGGAGCCGCCTCGCCGTTGCCGATGGGTTTCCCGGCGTTTTCATAACCCGAAATCTTGCCCGGCTGCTAGGCTGTGATCCGAGGGTGGTGTAGCACGAAACCGTAGGAAGAATGGTGGGGAAACGGGTGAGAACACGGTGCGCCATCATCGGGTCCGGCGTGCGCGCGTGGGGGCCTGTCAAGAGGTTGAAGAAACGTCTGACAGTGGGCCCCTTTGAGTCTCTGTGTAAATTTCCAACAGAAAGTTATTCAAGTTTGAAAAATCCATAACTTTGTGTAGGGAACTCCAAAAATGGGTGAGACCAATTTTGTTGGAATTTTCATAAGGAGTACTTTACAGAAGAACAAATTTCTTGCTATGAAAATGCCCAGGAGTTTTTGTAGAATTGTTTTTATTAAATCCTTTGGAGATTTATTTCAGGATCAATTCTATATGAAACATTCCCAAATTTGGGAAGCTAATCCTTTTCATAGTTACTGATCTTCAGTAAAAATTTGAGCTTCATTGGAGTTCATTTGCTAGGCTAAATTGCCTTCCAAAGTTCAGCCTTTATTTGAAAATTCAAATTTAAACAGAAACTTTTTCAGAACTTCTATCCAACTTTAGAAATTCATATCTCTCTGTTGGTAGCTCCAAAAATGGTGAAACAAATTTTGTTAGAACCATGGACACATACCCTAATCAGATATTCCACTGTTAGCTATTTCAAAGCTCCTGATTTGGGCTCAAAAATTCAGAGAAGCATTGTGCTTGTAGGAATTTTGGAGACTACATTGTTTAATGCCATTTCTCCAAATTTTTCTCAGATCATCCATAGGGAGTCTAGTATCCACTGTAAAAAAATCCCAAAGCCAATTAAGGGACCTATATAACAGTAGCTCTAAATAAAAGTGTACATCTTATATAAAACTTGCACTTATGCATGTATTTTGCTACATTTCATAATAGTGACCGAAGTTGAGGACGCGCCGAAGCCCTTGGACATCCTCCCGCCAGAAGCTGATTTCCCATTTAACTCGCAACCATGCAATCCCAGGTTTGCATTTAAGTACTTTTGCAAATTCTTTATTTGTATCACTTATGTCTAGGGTGAATGCTTGCATTAGAGTTAGGGTGATTGAAACCCCACTTGCATAACCTTTTAATTCCTATGGAGGGTTGGGTTGTTTACAGACTCGACGAGTAGAGAATGCCGTAATAATATGCTCAGGATCTCGGTAGAAGTCGAGTAGTTGGAATCTACTCGCGAGGTAAGGTTTTATCACACGGTTTGGTCAGAATAGAAAATAGCTTAAGAGTGGAGAAAATGAGACCCATCAGGGGGATAGGAAGCAGTGAGCGGAGGTCTCACGTCCGTAGCCCTGTTGGTGTCGATTGAGGACCGAGTGGTATGCGGGTCTGCTGAACCAGTATCGAACAGTACCGGATGGCATACTGACATAAGCAGGAAACCGATGTAATTGGTTAACCTGGGTGCCGAGGCTTACCCAGCCATAAATAGGAGTGGATTGAGGGTAGAAATGTGTAAATATGCCAGTGGGCACAGTCACGCTCCACGCAGGGACCTCCTGCCCGTTACGGATGGACCGGTTCGGTATTTGGGTTGCCTCTAAAAGGTTGTTGCATACAACAGAGTAGGAAGGGGTGTGGAATCACGCTTCTGAAAGTGGGTGTATGCAACGTGTTGTCCGGGTGTCTCTTGATTGCAATCACCGTCCCTCGCGGTTATTTGAGTACCGCTTGTTCACTGTTCTGTGACGTAGTAAGAAGAGCAATAAGCCAGATGAATGATAATATGCTGTGATGAACTATTACTGTCTGGAAACCATGTCTGCTGTAGACATAGAGCCAATTAAGTTTATTTTCCACTTTGGGCATCACCACATTGGGGGAAAGCGTTTCTTGTTTGATTGTGAACTTCCGATGTGGGGGCTTCCTAAGGCTTATTAATCTGTTGCTATAACACTGAAAGTAAGGATCAACATGTAGGTGTGTCTTTATTGCAAAGTCCTTTTCCTATCTTACACATCCTTGCATGTAGAGTTCCATGCCTAGGGTTGTCGGTTAAGACATGCTGAGCCATCGTGCTCACGGTTGCAATATTTGAGCTATGTGCAGGTGAGAGCTATGAGGAGGGTCCGAGGACGAGGCGGTGCCCCCGTCGGGGTACACGGCCGAGCTGGAGCCCTGCACGCCACCGTGATCTCCGGTTCCATGCTGCTAGTGTGTAGCGTCCCCGGGCTGGACGGGTGCACTTTTGCATAGATAGGCGTACAGGGTAGCTATGTATATACTTCCGCTGTATAGTTAAGTTTTTGTAAAAAGACTTTTGCTGTTTTATATCAAATAAAAATTAGTATGTTGTTCTTAATTCTTTTCGTGTGTGTTGTTGGGTGCCGCATCGCACGGCACCACCCTATGCGATCCTGGAGTGGGTGAACCACGGGGTGGTCCCCAAAAGCCACAAGTTAACAGCTCATGAACCTGAAATTTAGTCAGTGATATTTGGTGGCACACATGTAGCAATACAATTTATACATATCAGCAGAATTGAATCACAACATTCCATAATTTATCTACGTCACGACGCAGTGAACTAGCGGTACTCATCACCGTGAGGGATGGCGAATCGACTTGATATACACCTGCAGGGATACCCAAATAGCACGTCACGTACGCCCACCCGTGGAGTTGCATAGCACGCTCACTCGATGTCGTACGGGACAACCTTTCACCAAACAGCCCAAACGTCGAACCGGTCGAACCCAAACGGACAGGAGGTCCCTACACGGAGCATCTCTCTATGCCCGTTATCAGATTTCCACCTTGCTGCCCTCAACCTACACCTATAAATCGGTGCGTTATGCCTCGATGCCTGGAGGTATAGGTTACATCAGTTTATCGGGGCCCATATATCCGATATGCCTTCGGTACATTCAATACTTGTTCAGCAGTGCCGCACACGGATCGGTCCTCAATCGACACGGACAGGGCTGTGCCCACAAGACTTCCTATTGCTGTGCCCTAACACCTGCTTAGTCTCATTTTCTTATCAAAGTGATCTCACATCACTCGAACCAATCCCGTGTGTCCCGACACCTATACTCGTGAGTAGATTCCAACTACTCGACTTGTACCGAAGTTCTATGAACATTAATCTGCTAATGAGGGTTACAAATTTGGTCAATAGGAAGAGACTTATAACATTGTGGCTGCTCACGGTTATTTTGGTCGATTAATCTTCCAATATGCTAGTTTCAACAACTCTCGTTCTTTACACTTCTTCTTGGCTGCTTGGCCTGTAGTAGGGATCTGGTTCACTGCTTTAGGTATTAAGCACAGCCTGACTACTCGAGGACTTAGACACTACCCTCACTCTTGTAGGAATAATCTGGTTGTGCAGGTGGGGTTTTCATCCATCCTACACCTAATGCACAAGTATACCTCAAGCTAAGTATACATAAAGCAAAACTTTGTAAAACTTGTTAATGGAAACCGGGGCTTGCCTTGTTGCTGTGGGTCAGTGGTTAGGGCTTTGTCCGGAAGCAGAAAGTCCAGCACTTCCGTAGTTTCCTCGCCTTCAGCGACTACACGTAAGCAATATACTATATGTCAAATTAAATGCAATGTGTTAAATTTAATATGTAAAGACCATAACTCTAGCTAGCCTTCCTCTTTCTCTCTGAAATTTTTATTGTGGCTTGGTAGGGTCCTAACCAGAGACTTGACCAAGTTTCATTTGAAACAAAGTTCATATGAGCTCTGTACAAATAAAAGTCTCTTTGGTCATTACTAGAGTCTCTAAGGATTTCCAGGGATTTTCATGGGTCAAACCATAATTTTCTTTAAACTAGAGTTTGAGATGGTTCTAATGGAGTTGGTTTCATGTAATTTGAAGAATCCTAGATGAAATTATGCCCTAAACAAGATTTGAGAAAATCTGAAAAATATTTCTTTACATTTTCCATTTTCTCAGGGCAGTTCACTTAGTCACACCATTAGGGGGATTAAATGAACTTGGATGGATCTGAAACTTTCACTGTGACTCAGAGATTTTCAAATGAACATCCCAGCCAAATTTCAGAATTATTCATAACAGAATTCTCCAGATAAAATTTCCAACAGTCTAAAATTTAGTGAATTAATTCTGTAAAAAGAATAAGTTTCATCACTGAAACTTGTTTTGCTTGATAGTACTCAAAAAGATGAATCAAACAAAATTTTGTTCACTGAATTTGGAGCTTCCTAGCAAAAGTTATAGCTAGTTGAAGTTTGAACCAAATTCTGAAATTCAATTAAAAGTTTAAACAGGCTGGTGGGTCCCAGGGCTACGTGTCAGCTCTACAGCGAAACCACACGAGGGTCCGCAGAGTCTCCCGTGTAGTCACATGAAATCCCGGCACCCCATCAAATCCGGTGCGGTTTTAACAGAGGCCGACACATGGGGCCCGCGGGGCTTCGTCTTCCTCGCGCTCCCGCGGCTCACCGCCACCCCCCCCTCGCCGGAGAGCTCGCCGCCGGTTGTTCTACTGCCCGACCATCGACGAAACTCACCGCCTGTGCACATATCCGCCCGAGGAACACGTTAGTGCACTCACCGGAGCTCAGCGATGGCCGGAACAGTGCTTGCGACGGTGACAGCGGCCGGGAGCTCATCGGCGACGTCGAACTAAGTGTTCTCTACACCTTTTTCGACGCGGTTTGCTCGGAGAGCTCCGTTGAGACTTTCTGATCACGGATATGAGCACTGGTCCTCGTGAAAACGGCCACAACTAGGACCTCACCGTCGACCTAGGGCTAAAACGGCAACGATCAGAAAATTTTGAAGAACAGCAACCCTAGTCTATGGTTTTCGCCGGTTTTTGATCCTAGGTGGTCGTGGACAGGTGCAGAACGTATGTGTAGCGCAGAATCCTCTGTGGTGGACTACCCCTTATGAATTTCAGAGTTTTGATCAACTCGGTTCTTTGAACACCGAACGGATACCCGGACAAATTCTACCCCGGCGAGGCCATGAGAGGAAGAGTGGTCATCACGAGCGTGTTGAGCACCTTGGAGCGGACCTTTTTCGTGTAGCTCATCGGACACGAAAATGCTTCTAGCTCTCGGACGGCGGGGAGCAGAGAGGTTCAGCCGGCGATGGTTTCTTCGCGCGTGGGAGCGGACGCAGCAGCGCTAGCTGATGAAGGAGCAAAGTCCGTTTGTGCAGCGTACGTGGGAGATCGGACTGAGCGCGAGCTGATCCGTAGTAGCGCTGGCACGCGCGTGGTTGCGAGGGGGTGAGGCGGCAGCTTTCCCGGTAGCCGATCGAAGGCAACAGAGGCAGTTCTCTCTTCCTTCAGTCTCTGACCAGTGGGTCCCCCTCCCCTCTAATTCCTTTTTTGTTTTTCATTTTTGTTTTCACTGAAAAGATCTAAGCTACTCACAATTGAATGAGAAATTTATCCACAAAGTCATGGGTTGAATTTCATTTCCTCAATTTGAAATTGGTTTGGATAAATTTGCTGCCCATTTGAATTTGAAATTCAAATTCAGTTTGAATTAATGCAAATTTAGCTCCCGACAAGATGAACTCCAATGAGGATGGAAATTGGTATACTACCTCAGAAAAATGTGCTGAGTTTGAATATGAAGTCAATTTTTGAATTCAAGTGATGAATGTGGCTGCAATATGAATTTGCATTCAAATTAGGTCTTTTTACAAATGTCTCCAAAAGCGGCTCCAAAGAGTTTGGATTTACATGAAACTTGGCCTGAGCATTCCTAAAAATATTTAGGACCAACTAGTGAACTCATCTTCTCATGTTAATGTTTGTGAGCTCCTACTTTTTGGAGTTATGGGTTTTTCCTCTAATCACCGTCTTGACAGTGTTTTACTTGCTCTTCACAAGTGTTCATGAGCTATCCACCAAATGAGCTGTAGTGTTGTGAGGTGATGAACATTTTTGCAATTCACTTCTTGGGTTTTTACACAGAGTTCCAGTTTTAAACTTGTCTTTAGAACTTGTTTAGCAAAAGCTTTACAATTAAACACATATGCATATTCATAACGTGTAGCCTCTCTGTGAAGGTTGTGAAGCAATTGAAGTGGAGATCAAAGAGGAAGGAAAGCGAGTGATCAAGCCACAAGTGGTCTTCACTAACTGAATAGGTACTTAGTCACCTGCAAAACAAAGGCAAGCTCCGGTTTGCATTTAAGTTGTTTATAAAGTTTTAACTTTGTTCACTACTATGGTTACATTTTTTATGTTCATTAGGTCAAGTATACTGTATACTCCAAATGCATGACCAAATGAACCCAGGATTCAAGGGTAGAATAATTTCTCCGCTGTAGAAGGTTGCCGTGCTAAATAGGTTATGACATCCTGTAGAAGTCGAGTAGTTGGAATCTACTCGCGAGCTACAGTTCAGGATCACACGGGTATGGTTGAAAGAGGCAAACTAAAATTTACATTTCCAAAAATGAGACCAGGCAAGAGGGTTAGGTAGCGACAAGACGAGGTCTTGGTCGAGTAGCTCTGCCTGTGTCGGTTAAGGACCGAGCCGTGTGCGGCCCTGGGAGCATGAATTGAGTTGTGTACCGGATGCTTACTGCTATAAGGGACCCAGGAAACCGATGTACCAGGTTAACTGGATCGTAGAGACATACCACATCGTCTCGTTAGACCTCTGAGCACGAGACGGTGCAACCAATTCTACAGTCGGGTGTCCTGCGAAATGTTGCCAGATACGACGTAATGAAGAACGCCAGATTTGGGTCTTCATAGGCGGGCGTATGTGTCGAGTTATCCGGGTTGTGTTTGATTCGAATCACCGTCCCTTGCGGATATGAATACCGCTTGCTCACTGCGCTGTGACGTAATAATGAAGTTGTGTGAAAACAGTTTGCAAGTTTCAATTGCTGCTATGATAATTGGAATTGCATGAAAACCATGTATGAAGTAGTGATAGAGCAAATTAAAGTTAATTTTCACCTTGGGACAAGTAGCATTGGAATGAAGCGTTTCTTGTTTGATTGTGGAGTTCCAATGTTGCTGGGCGCAAGGTCACTACTGTGATGGCTAAAATCTGAAAGTTAAGGATCAACGTGTAGGCGAGCCTTTATGCAACTTAATTGATTATTGTATTAAGTTACCTTCATGTAGAGTTGCATGCTTTAGGAGAGACGGTTAAATCTTTCTGATCCTTTATGCTCACTCTTGCTAAATGAGTGTATTTGTAGGTTAACCTAGATGCGTATGAAGAAGGTTGTCCGGTGAGACTCGGAGACTCTGAGTCATGTAACACTGTGGAAACCAGCCGCTGCCATGTCTTCGTGTTGCTAGCGTGAGGAGTCCGTGGGATGGACCTCTTCTCGAGTGCTCATTAGTTATTCAACGTTTGTGGTTTGTAGTCTTCCGCTGTAGCTATTTTATGTAAATTATTTACAAATAACATTTGTAAGCTTCCGCTTTGAGTTATGTAATACAGTTTTTCTTATATGTGTCCTGTTGGGTGCCGAATAACACTGCACCACCCAATGCACAGCCCCGTGACACGGGTGACGGGGTCCCCCTCAGTGTGGTATCAGAGCCCCATTGGTAATAGCGCACGGAATAAGATCGTATTACGACAAAAACTTAGGATTAAGGTAAGGAATCGCTAGTATGCCCAAATAAGGACTATAGTAGTATAGTTAGTTAAAGTGGCATGACTAACATATTTGTTATAATTTTTAATTTTGATTATGTAACAACGCTCCTACGCTCAGGTAAGCATGGTAAGGAACGCCACTGAAAGCGGTTCAATTTCGGTTAGCTCCCCTGACGAGGAAAGTGGTTCAGGGATAGGTCTCACAGCTTGGTGTGGGACGTTAATATGAAACTCTTGGACTCTTCATGTTCCTGAGTTCATATGAAACGCTGGTCCCTGGCATTCATTAGGCAAGAAAGTGGAAACCCCATCATGTGGTCGGTAACACGATAGTGTGTTCTTCTGGAAATAGCCTAGAAGGACATATGCAGCGCTTGCCATCGGCGTGCCCTGTAGGGAAGTAGGTGGTATCTGTTGGGTTGATGAAATTCCCAACCGTGACGACCCGTTTGCGCTCTACTCGGGTTCCCCGTCATGTGGTGTAAAAACACGATCACGTACCTTGAGACGTGGCTTAACTCAAGGACGGCCGTATGGTAATGACACGGGCGTATGTATTTACTTTCAAATATGGACCTGCCTGAAATGACAACAACCTTTGAGTGCATCACTATTGATTGTCGTCTGCAGGTACTAACCACGTATGTATCCCGTGTAGTACACGTGTGCGAGAGACCGTTTAGTGTCACAACTGAGACGTGTATGCTGGTATAATCCGGTTAGAATTTTCCTTTTTGTGAGGAACGTAGTACTGACATGTTTCTTATGGTGCATCGACACCGTACTACACTTAATAACCTCTTCCCTATGATGAAATGATTCATGAAATAACTTTAAACTAAAAATAGAAGTTTGAAACAAATATTAGTTACTGAACTCATATTTTGAGCTAAGATTCAAATGAGAGAATGACTAGGCTTCAAAGATTTCAAAAACAGGGTGCTCTGTTTCTGGCACGAATTCTTGCTGGACTTTGAAAGAGCATAACTGTGAGTAGCTTTACCCAACTAAGGTGTATGATACAGTTTTGGAAATATTTTCAAGTGCTCTACAAATTCTTTGTAGACCTACAGAGCAAAATCACACGTTGAATTGGTGAAAAGTCAAGTTGAAGGCAAACTGTTCAGAACCAGGACAGCAGCAAAACCTCTCTGGACCTTTCTGTTTTTAAGCCATAACTTCCTGTAGAAAAATCCCTAAGGAGCCTATGATACACCGTTGGAAAGGTTATGAAATGTGCAACGTTGTTGTAGTTCAAATCTTGTTCAGATTCTTACCGTATTTGCATATACAACTGTGGTAAAGGTAGCCACATACAAAGGAGATGCTGGCAAATTTTATCCAGAAATTCTGTCAAATTTGGAAAATCATAACTTTTGATCAAGAGATGATCTAGAGGCATATGAATAAGCATTGGTAATATACTGAAGTTTACTAAAACTTTTGTATTGAACTCAAGTCAGGAATCTGTAGTTAACTTGAGCAAATTTTGGAGTTTGTGTGAACTGGTCAGGGTAGTCAAGCTGATTAGTTTAGCGTACTTAATATTTGTTTAAACATGAATGTGATTATGCTTTCATAAAGTTCATTACATGTTCATGTTTTACTTTTCTTTATTTACTGCTGGGATAGAATTTTGATTGACTCAAAATTTATTTCGTGCAGTGTGGTACGCGCACATTCTCAAATAGAGATTGGAGGTTCGAGTCGAGGTGGGAATGACTCGACTTCATCACAAGAGCCATCGCCAACCGGATTGGCGGAAATTATGGCAAAGATGAATGAAACTCTCCAAACTCTAGTTCAGCAAGGAATAAATAGAGAAGCTCAACATCACAGGCCAACCCTGAGCACTTAACTGGATTTCTTGGCGACACAACCGCCGGTATTCTCCGAAGCGGCTGACCCTTGTGAAGCAAATCACTGGTTACGTGTCATTGAGTCCAAGTTTGGGTTGATTCAATGTGATGACTTCCAGAAGCCTCTATTTGCCGCACAGCAGCTTCATGGCTTTGCTGGAGCATGGTGGGCAGAATACCTTGCTATCCAACGAGAAGGGCATCATGTCACATGGACGGTGTTCCATGATGCATTTTGTGATCGTTTCTGTAACACCTCAAAACCTGTTAAGAGGGGAATTTAAAATTTTTTGGATGTATTGCATGTGGTGCACAAATTCAAATTCAAATCAAAACAGAGAAGAAAAGAAAAAGAACAAAACTTAGGGCCAGTGGCCCGAAACCCACCAGCCGGCCCACCAGTCCCCGCGACAGCCCGCAGCCGCGCGCTCCTCTCTCTTTCTCACAGACACGTGGGGCCCGCGGTCATCTTCTTCCTCGCGCGATCGCGCCAACCGCCGGGACTCCTCCGCGGGCCGAATCCAAACCACCCCGGAAACCCGCGTTTTCCCAGCCGAATTCGGGTCCCAGACGACTCAAACTCGATCACAACCGACACGCCACCCTTCCCCGTCTATATAAACGTTGGCGTCGCCCCGTTTTCCTCACCCGATCGGCTGTTTTTCCTCCCGGTGAGAACCGAATCTCCGATCACCGTTTTCTCTCGATCTTCGCTCGGAATTTCTGATCTTACGCGCCGAGCTTGTTCCACCGCCTCTGGGGAATCATGCAGGTGCAGAAAACTCGGTAGACTGCGCCCTAGACACAGCTCCGATGAGCACCGCCGCTATTCCATCTCGGACCTCGTCGCCGACAGCCTTCCAGGGCCTCCGAGCTCAAGAAAAACCCCGAGGTGAGATCCCCGACCTCCCCTCTACCGATCTATGCCATGAAATCCCAGTTTTAGGAGGTATAGACGAATATCCGAAGTTTTCCGGCGAGATCGCCGCCTCCCGCCGCCGCGCGCCGCCGGGCAGCGCCGCTCGCGCACGGTCAGGGCGATGTGGCCGCTTGTGCGCCGTCTATTTTAAATCGCACGGTAGAAATAAAACCCGCGCGTACCGGTTCGGCGATCTAATCTGAGCCGTCTGTTTTAAATCAGACGGTCCACATCAGCCCCGCATTATAAAGGCCGGGATTCTTACGCGCTACCCCCTGGGGATCTCGGAAAACACGAGCTAGCCCCGGAAACTTCTGATCTAGTCCCTGGAACTTCAGAAATTCATGTAAATTCAATAAAAAATAAGTTTTAGCCCCTGGACTTAATAAAAATTAGCAAAACCCCTCTGTTATGTGTAGTTAGACCCCTGGAAATTTATGAAATAATAAATTAGACCCTGTAGTAGGGTGGATTTACCCTTTTAACCCTATATGATATTAAATTTAGAAATTTGAATGTGTGACTAGGATTTAAATTTAAAAGGAAAGACAAACACATGTGCTAATTCAAGTTTAAACTCTACTAACACTTGGAAAACTTTAGAATGAACTAAAAATAAATTTTAGGCTGAAATGAAATCTGTTTGGGTGTTGTTCATATTTATTAGTTCTAGGAACACATTTTTAGGTTAATAAATAATTCTGAAAATTGGTAAAATAAATTTAAATTAGTTCACATCAGAGGAGAAGTTCAAAAACATATTATTTAATATATTAGATCAGAACCTATTCTGTTTAGATGTTATGCCCTATTATTTAATATTTAAACTCACTTTTAGGCATAAGAAAATAAATCTGGAAAATAAAGGAAAAATAGGTATGCATAATTAGAAAATGATAAATGAAGTCTCCAAATCCAAAAACTTCAGTTTGGGATTTGGTAGAAGGTTTAAAAACCCACTTGGAATAGGAAATTACCTTCCATGCAAACTTGGTAGCTAAAGAGTGTGTTAATTGAATATAAAGAATTTGTTTAGAATTGAAATTCATATATATAGTGTGCAAATAAAAATCTGAATACAAAAGTTAGAAATCATATACATATGTTTAAAAGTGCATGTAGGCCAAAAATCAACACATGTAGAGTAACCCCAACACTTAGAAATATGAATGACTTTCATAGGTATGTATGTGTGTTTTGCATGAAGTGAAAGTGTGAACTATGTCTTATGGATTGTGTTTTCTTTTGCTATGTGTATTGGCATGAGTAGAACCTGTCTCAGAGCAAGTTCTCCCCTTCCAAGATCAGGACTATCCATTCCCAGAGCAGCAGGAAGAAGGCAAGTGTCCTTGACCACTTTGATCCTATACTAGGATGTGTAGATAGAAGTATGTGCATTGTCAATTGAAAATATGAAACCCATGCTAGGACGTTTCCGTAGAATTGCATTACCTTGTTTCCTTGTAGCTTGGGTTAGGATTTATTTTATCATGTCATTTATTTATATGCTTATGCTTAGCCATGCTTAGAATGGGAAATTTGGGATATGAGATCATCAGTTTATTTACCATACTCTTGAATGAGATATTATGAGTTATGTAGAGGTAGGGATCAGGGAAAGTTGGATGATTTGGTTGGTGCTGGGTGCACGAGACTCGGGTTTGTGTTTAGTACTTGCCTGGATCCTAACGACCGGTTCATGGAGCATGTAACCTGGCTTTACCGTGCCAACCACATGCTGAGATGGGGCAGCTTGGCCAATTAATTAGGTGTATCCCCGGCGTAGTATGTGTGTGTTGGATGGTGTGGGGAATAGGTGTCAGCTGGACTACCGTATGAACCGCAAGGCTCAAGAGGGGGCCACTGCAGCGGGGTTTGAGCCTCTTGTATGCTGTTAGGGGTGAAACCTCAGTGGGCCCACGCTCCTCGGGAATCCCTTTGTAAATGCTTCGTAGTGATCTCCTGGCTACACACCTGGGAAGTGTGAATGTGGTTCGTGGCCACTGGCATAATGGAGTTTCTTTTAGTCCACCCGACAAAGGGGGATGAAATCACTACATGTGGGTACAGTGGTGCAAACTCTACAGATTCAAAACTGTCATGACAGCCGTGCTCACGGTCAAGAGCGGCCTGGACTTATTCATGATTAGAGGATTGATGGCTTTGGAAGTTGAGGATGTTAAGCGGGGAGTTTAACATTGGAATTGATGTTATAGTTATTTGATTATGATGATGGGTTGGGAGATTTGGGATCATGTCACCTATGTAGTAATGTGGGTGCTTTATAACTAAGGTGATAGGTATTAATTGCATAGTGCTTTAACCATGAGTTCAACCTCTCCTTGCTCTGGCCGTGCATGACATAACTTTCCCACACTTGCTGAGTACCCACGGTACTCAAACTTGCATATTTGTTGGTTTAAATTGCTGCTCAGGTCAAGGGGATGATGTGGTGTTTAATGATCAAGACTTCGGACCCGAAGAAGGATTTTATGTTCATGGAGTCCCTCGGGCAATGCCTGTGACGGAGCCCACAAGAATAATATTCCGCTGCTATTTTATTTACATGTCATGAACTTATCATCGTCCATCGAGACACATGCTATGTAAGACTTATTTATATTCGACACCTGGCTTGTAATAAATGATGCTTCACTATTTGTCATCACATGTATGAGAAAATGATCCTGGCATACATGTGACATTCACACGGTTGTTCTTCGGAGAAACCGGGTGTGACAGAAGTGGTATCAGAGCCAAGGTTGCCCGTAGGAACGTGGACCTAGGTAGAAATGGACGTATTTAAGGACCCTATTTTCTTAAAAATTATTTTACAAAAGTGTGGGTTGAAGGTGTTATTTAATGGGGTCACTTTATTCATCTTACCCCAACTTTTATTCAAAATAGGATTTTTGTTTAAAATCTTATCTAACTTAAATTTTAAATGCCTTATGTTTTAGATGGTTCGCATGATCTGCACCGCCCGCAACTCCACCGGAGGGAGAGTTCCCGTAGTTGCCCTTGCCCTGAGAGAGAACCGTCCGGTGACGTATCTCTCCTACGGATTGGCAGTAGGAGGCTTGTTGCGCTGTCTTCGACGTATGCTCCACGCCGCTGGCAATACGGGCAAGTTAATCATACACTACAGCTCCACCCGGACCATCCGTGAGAAGCGGGAAGAATGGAGTTCAGAAATGAGGATTATCCATGAAAATCAGCTGCTTAAGATCCACCGCTCTCCAGCTTGTCGAGCAACACAGGTCGATGCGGAGAAGGATGTCACCTGGGAGGCCATCACATGCTAGAGTCACATCTACCGTCGCCACCTGGACATGACTGAGTACATGTATGACCTCCAGCGTGAGAGTGGTACAACGGAGTACAAGTACCCGCCAGTGCAGCAGCGGACTTCCCATGAGCACATGGACCTGTGCTTGGAGGATGCTGCTATGCTCAGCACTCGACTGCAGGAGTGCCAGCAGGAGCTTCAGGATGTTCGTGACACCCTGAAGGAGACTGAGGCGTTGCTTCGAGCCAGCTTGAGGGCGAGAGAAAGAGGAGATGGGAATGAAATGTGTGTCACCGTGAATGACACATGGACTCCTGACTCCCCAGATCGCCGGGCGAGCAGGCGTCGCCGCACTTCTCCACCAGCAGCTTTCCCACCCAAAGCGGAGTCAGAGGGCAGCCGCAATAATGAGGAAGATCCCGAGGAGCCATCTCAGTGATACGAGTCGTGTAGAGTCCTTTCCCTTAGTTCAGCAGGTTATCGAGTAGTCGAGTCGGTAGCTTAGTTAATGGGGTGTTAATGTTTGGTGTGTGACATGAGTTGTGGAAGCCATGGGCATTTGTCCACAACCTCATCTTCAGGTTGTTTTGATTTGATGTGTGAACCCCTATGAATTTAAGAGTGCACTTATTTTGCGTGAGACATAAAACCCTCAGAAAATATAAATATAATAAGGTCTCAAAATTTTAAAAGTTTAAACAAGGGAATTGGGAAGATAATACGTAATGCTTTAAATTGACATTTGGTTGTTCATGATAGATGGCTGGAAGAGGAAAGGGTCGTGGTGCCAACCCCGTCAACAACAACGATGAGGCCGGCAACCCTCATCTTTCTGGAGGACAAGACAGGGGTGGTAGTCGGGAAGGAGTTGATCCCATCCACCAAATGCTTGAAAATCAGAATCAGCTCATCCAGAGCCTGACTCAAGTGGTGGCCAACTTGCACCAAGCTCCACCTCCACAAGCTGCACCACGCCAACCAAGGTTGAGTGAGTTTCTAGGGACTCAACCCCCAAAGTTTGCAAGTCCTGCTGAACCTCTGGAGGCAGATGATTGGCTAAAGACCATTGAGAGCAAGATGAGGATCATACAGTGCCAAGAGTATGAGAGGGTGCTGTTCGCCTCTCACCAATTGCATGGACCTGCTGCGGATTGGTGGACCGCTTACGTAGCAGCCCATCATGACCCTGAGAACATCACTTGGGAAGAGTTCAAGCGTAGTTTCCGCAACCATTACATACCAAGGGGTGAACTCAAAAACAAGAGAAAGGAGTTCTTGGGGCTGCAGCAAGGAAACATGACTGTGAGGGAATACCTCACTAAATTTACCCAACTATCCTGTTATGCACCACGGGACATCGAGACTGATGAGCAGAAACAGGACTGCTTTGTGGAAGGACTTACAGCGGAAATGCAGTGTGCAATGTCCTCCAACGAGTATGAAAGCTTCCAAAAGATGGTGGACAGAGCATTTGTTGTGGAGAGGAATCTGAAGGCCTTGGAAACTGAAAACAAGAGGAAGGCGGGATGGTCACACCAAGCCTCGGGTAGCAACACGCGCCCATGGCTGATGCAGCAACCTGCAGGGCAGACGAGCCGTGCTGCGGTACCCTACTCAGCACCGAGAGGGTACAACCCGAATTTCAGGCCTCCGTCAGCACCAGCACAGCCACAACGTCAGTTTGTACAGCAGCCTCGTCCCACATATCAACCTCGACCAGCAGTGCAAGGACCACAGAACCAACCCCAAGACAACAAAGGCCAGACACCTAAGGTTGGGGTGCAATGCTTCAACTGTGTTGAAGTGGGGCACTACGCCCATAAGTGCCCAAAGAAGAAGCCTGTGCAGCCGCAACAGCAGAATGTGATGCCAGGACGGGTGAACCACTTGACCATGGAGGAGGCGCAAGAGGCACCTGGCGTGGTAGTTGGTAAGTTTCCTGCCAATTTACACATTGCAACCCTGTTGTTTGATTCTGGTGCTACCCACTCGTTCATTGCTCAAGGGTTTGTTAAGAAGCATGATCTAGCAACCACACAAATGAACCATATGCTAGCAGTGAACTCTCCAGGTGGAGAAATAAGGACATTAATGGGGTAGTATTTACTTCCAACCTCATAGTGATAGATTCACAAGGGATAGATATTATTTTGGGTATGGATTGGTTGACCAAACATAAAGGAATCATCCATTGTTCAACAAGAACGGTGGAACTAACTCACCCTAGTGGCACCAGAGTAGAGTTCATAACCATACAAGAGCCTAGGAGGGACATTAAACTCAATCAAGTTGAGGCGGAAGTGGAGATTAGGATCATCAGGGAATATCCAGATGTTTTTCCGGAGGAGTTGCCAGGTATCCCCCCCCCCCGATCGTGAAGTGGAATTCGCGATGGAGCTAGTGCCTAGAACAGCTCCGATATACAGGAGACCCTATCGGATGGACTCCAAACAGCTGGAAGAACTCAAGGAACATTTGAGAGAATTGACAGAGAAGGGGTACATTCGTCCTAGTTCCTCACCCTGGGAAGCTCCAGTGATATTTGTGCCCAAGAAGGACGGAACCCAAAGGTTATGCGTAGACTACCGTGCGTTGAATGAAGTAACCATCAAGAACAAGTACCCATTACCCCGCATTGAAGACTTGTTTGATCAGTTGAGGGGAACTTGTGTGTTCTCGAAAATTGATCTAGGTCGGGATACCACCAACTTAAGATAAGGCAAACTGATATTCCAAAGACAACTTTCGTATCTCGGTACGGACTGTATGAATACACCGTCATGCCTTTCAGGCTAACTAATGCCCCGGCATGCTTCATGTATCTCATGAACAAGGTATTCATGGAATATCTGGACAAATTTGTGCTAGTTTTCATTGATGACATTCTCGTCTATTCCAAAGATGAAGAAGAACATGAGAGGCATTTAAGGTTGGTGTTACAAAAGCTGAGAGAACACCAACTATATGCCAAGCTGAGCAAGTGTGAATTTTGTTTGAAGAGAGTTTGCTTCTTAGGACATATAATCTCGGAGGGAGGAATCTCCGTAGATCCCGCCAAGATCGAGGGTGTACAGAAGTGGAAGACCCCTGAAAATGTCGAGGAAGTTCGAAGCTTCTTAGGATTGGCTAGGTATTATCGGCGGTTTATTGAGGGTTTCTCCAAGATCTCGAGACCCCTCACCAAATTGTTAGAGAAGGGAATCACATTCACATGGACACCGCAGTGCGAGACGAGTTTTCAAGAATTAAAGAAAAGATTGACAACAGCCCCAGTGCGAGTTATGCCAGACATGCAGAAGAACTTTCGTTGTACTGCGATGCCTCTGGACACGGGTTGGGATGTGTTCTCATGCAAGAGGGGCATGTCGTGGTTTATGCGTCCCGGCAGCTCCAGAAACACGAGAAGAACTATCTTACACATGACCTAGAGCTAGCTGCAGTGGTACACGCGTTGAAAATTTGGTGGCATTACTTGATGGGGAAGAGGACAGAGATATATACGGATCAATAAGAGCTTAAAATATATTTTCACACAGCCAGATCTCAACCTCAGACAAAGGAGATGGTTAGAGCTGATCAACGACTTTGATGTGGGCATCAACTATCATCCTGGGAAAGCGAACGTCGTGGCGGATGCTCTAAGCCGGAAAGTGCAGGTCAACATGTTGAGTTCGAAGGACATGCCTACAGAATTGAAGGAAGAGATTGCAAAACTCAATCTATGTCTGGTGAATAGTGGTGAAGCCATCGCCATGGAAGTGGACTCCACATTAGAGCAAGACATACGCGATGGTCAAAAGACTGATGAGAAGATACAAGAAATTAGAGAACTCATCAAGGATAATAGAGCCCCTGGTTTCAGAGAGGATGAACAAGGTACGGTGTGGCACGGGAAAAGAATTTGTGTGCCTGAAGTGAAGGAGATCCGTGAATTGATTTTAAAGGAGGCTCATGATTCCGACTATTCCATTCATCCTGGGAGTACGAAGATGTACCAGGACCTTAAGAGCAGGTATTGGTGGTATGGCATCAAGCGAGATGTCGCGGAACATGTTGCCCTATGTGACATGTCAGTTGGTAAAAGCAGAACATCAACGACCCGCGGGATTATTGCAACCACTCAAGGTGCCTGAATGGAAATAGGAAGAAATCGGAATGGATTTCATAGTGGGACTACCTAGGACCCAATCAGGATATGATTCGATATGGGTCATCATCGATAGGCTAACCAAGGTAGCTCATTTCATCCCCGTGAAAGAAAGCTACAATGGATCCAAATTAGCAGAATTGTACATGTCAAGGATCGTGTGTTTCCATGGAGTGCCAAAGAAGATAGTGTCAGATCGAGGGACGCAGTTCACCTCAAGGTTCTGGCAGAAGTTGCATGAAACCATGGGAACTCATTTGAATTTTAGTTCTGCCTATCATCCCCAAACCGACGGGCAGACGGAAAGAACCAATCAGATCCAGGAGGATATGTTGAGAGCGTGTGCGCTCAAGAACAACAGGAGTTGGGATAAGAACTTATCGTATGTGGAGTTCTCCTATAACAACAGCTATCAGGCTAGTATGAAGATGTCACCATTTGAGGCTTTGTATGGGAGGAAGTGCAGAACTCCCCTATTTTGGAACCAAATGGGGGAAAGTAAAGTGTTTGGGCCTGAAGTACTACAAGAAGCCGAGGCAAAAGTGAGGGAAATCCGCAACAACTTGAGGATAGCACAGACACGACAAAAGAGCTATGCCGATGTACGGAGAAGAGAGCTCGTTTTCAACGTGGGGGACTATGTCTACCTCAAGGTGTCCCCTATTCGAGGACTTCGTCGGTTCAAGGTAAAAGGGAAGTTATCACCTCGATACATCGGACCCTTTCAAGTTCTGGAGAGAAAAGGCGAAGTGGCATATCAACTAGAACTACCGGCTCTCTTATCGGATGTGCACGATGTATTCCATGTGTCAGCTCAAGAAATATCTGAGGACGCCTGAAGAGATGTTACCCATGAATGAGGTTGACTTAGCCGAGGATCTGTCTTATGCCAAGCAACCGTTCAAGATTTTGGAGACAATGGAACGCCTCACAAGAAATAAAAGAATCCGGATGTGCAAGGTGCAGTGGAAGCATCACTCGGAAGAGGAAGCCACATGGGAGCGAGAAGACGAGCTTAAGGCACAGTTTCCGGAATTGTTTTCCTAGAACCACCAATCTCGAGGACGAGATTTCTTTTAAGGGGGGTAGAGCTGTAACACCCCAAAACCTGTTAAGAGGGGAATTTAAAAATTTTTGGACGTATTGCATGTGGTGCAGAAATTCAAATTCAAATTGGAATTCAAATTCAAATCAAAACAGAAAAGAAAAAGAAAAAGAAAAAGAAAAAAACAAAACCCCCGGCCAGTGGGCCGAAACCCACCAGCCGGCCCACCAGTCCCCGCGCCAGCCCGCAGCCGCGCGCTCCTCTCTCTTTCTCACTGACACGCGGGGCCCGCGGTCATCTTCTTCCTCTCGCGATCGCGCCAACCGCCGGGACTCCTCCGCGGGCCGAATCCAAACCACCCCGGAAACCCGCGTTTTCCCAGCCGAATTCGGGTCCCGGACGACTCAAACTCGATCACAACCGACATGCCGCCCTTCCCCGTCTATATAAACGTCGGCGTCGCCCCGTTTTCCTCACCCGATCGGCTGTTTTTCCTCCCGGTGAGAACCGAAGCTCCGATCACCGTTTTCTCTCGATCTTCGCTCGGAATTTCTGATCTAACGCGCTGAGCTTGTTCCACCGCCTCTGGGGAATCATGCAGGTGCAGAAAACTCGGTAGACTGCGCCCTAGACACAGCTCCGACGAGCATCGCCGCTATTCCATCTCAGACCTCGTCGCCGACCGCCTTCCAGGGCCTCCGAGCTCAAGAAAAGCCCCGAGGTGAGATCCCCGACCTCCCCTCTACTGATCTATGCCATGAAATCCCAGTTTTAGGAGGTATAGATGAAGATCCAAAGTTTTCCGGTGAGATGGCCGCCTCCCGCCGCCGCGCGCCGCCGGGCAGCACCGCCCGCGCAAGGTCAGGGCGATGTGGTCGCTTGTGCGCCGTCTATTTTAAATCGCACGGTAGAAATAAAACCCGCGCGTACCGGTTCGGCGATCTAATCTGAGCTGTCTGTTTTAAATCGGACGGTCCACTTCAGCGCCGCATTATAAAGGCCGGGATTCTTACGCGCTACACCCTGGGGATCTTGGAAAACACGAGCTAGCCCCAGAAACTTCTGATCTAGCCCCTCGAACTTCAGAAATTCATGTAAATTTAATTAAAAATCAGTTTTAGCCCCTGGACTTAATAAAAATTAGCAAAACCCCTCTGTTATTTGTAGTTAGACCCCTGTAAATTTATGAAATAATAAATTAGACCCTGTAGTAGGGTGGATTTACCCTTTTAACCCTATATGATATTAAATTTAGAAATTTGAATGTGTGACTAGGATTTAAATTTTAAAGGAAAGACAAACACATGTGCTAATTCAAGTTTAAACTCTACTAACACTTGGAAAACTTTAGAATGAACTAAAAATAAATTTTAGGCTGAAATGAAATCTGTTTGGGTGTTGTTCATATTTATTAGTTCTAGGAACACATTTTTAGGTTAATAAATAATTCTGAAAATTGGTAAAATAAATTTAAATTAGTTCAGATCAGAGGAGAAGTTCAAAAACATATTATTTAATATATTAGATCAGAACCTATTCTGTTTAGTTGTCATGCCCTATTATTTAATATTTAAAACTCACTTTTAGGCATAAGAAAATAAATCTGGAAAATAAAGGAAAAATAGGTATGCATAATTAGAAAATGATAAATGAAGTCTCCAAATCCAAAAACTTCAGTTTGGGATTTGGTAGAAGGTTTAAAAACCCACTTGGAATAGGAAATTACCTTCCATGCAAACTTGGTAGCCAAAGAGTGTGTTAATTGAATATAAAGAATTTGTTTAGAATTGAAATTCATATATATAGTGTGCAAATAAAAATCTGAATACAAAAGTTAGAAATCAAATACATATGTTTAAAAGTGCATGTAGGCCAAAAATCAACACATGTAGAGTAACCCCAACACTTAGAAATATGAATGACTTTCATAGGTATGTATGTGTGTTTTGCATGAAGTGAAAGTGTGAACTATGTCTTATGGATTTGTGTTTTCTTTTGCTATGTGTATTGGCATGAGTATAACCTGCCTCAGAGCAAGTTCTCCCCTTCCAAGATCAGGACTATCCATTCCCAGAGCAGCAGGAAGAAGGCAAGTGTCCTTGACCACTTTGATCCTATACTACGATGTGTAGATAGAAGTATGTGCATTGTCAATTGAAAATATGAAACCCATGCTAGGAAGTTTCCCTAGAATTGCATTACCTTGTTTCCTTGTAGCTTGGGTTGGGATTTATTTTATCATGTCATTTATTTATATGCTTATGCTTAGCCATGCTTAGAATGGGAAATTTGGGATATGAGATCATCAGTTTATTTACCATACTCTTGAATGAGATATTATGAGTTATGTTGAGGTAGGGATCAAGGCAAGTTGGATGATTTGGTTGGTGCTGGGTGCACGAGACTCGGGTTTGTGTATAGTACTTGCCTGGATCCTAAGGACCGGTTCATGGAGCATGTAACCTGGCTTTACCGTGCCAACCACATGCTGAGATGGGGCAGCTTGGCCAATTAATTAGGTGTATCCCCGGCGTAGTATGGGTGTGTTGGATGGTGCGGGGAATAGGTGTCAGCTGGACTACCATATGAACCGCAAGGCTCAAGAGGGGGCCACTGCAGCGGGGTTGGAGCCTCTTGTATGCTGTTAGGGGTGAAACCTCAGTGGGCCCACGATCATAGGGAATCCCTTTGTAAAGGCTTCGTAGTGATCTCTTGGCTACACACCTGGGAAGTGTGAATGTGGTTCGTGGCCACTGGCATAATGGAGGTTCTTTTAGTCCACCCGGCAACGGGGGATGAAATCACTACATGTGGGTACAGTGGTGCAAACTCTGCAGAGTCAAAACTGTCATGACAGCCGTGCTCACGGTCAAGAGCGGCTTGGACTTATTCATGATTAGAGGATTGATGGCTTTGGAAGTTGAGGATGTTAAGCGGGGAGCTTAACATTGGAATTGATGTTATGGTTATTTGATTATGATGATGGGTTGGGAGTTTTGGAATCATTTACCTATGTAGTAATGTAGGTGCTTTATAACTAAGGTGATAGGTATTAATTGCATAGTGCTTTAACCATGAGTTCAACCTCTCCTTGCTCTGGCCATGCATGACATAACTTTCCCACACTTGCTGAGTACCCACGGTACTCAAACTTGCATATTTGTTGGTTTAAATTGCTGCTCAGGTCAAGGGAATGATGTGGTGTTTAATGATCAAGACTTCGGACCAGAAGAAGTATTTCATGGAGTCCCCAGGCAACGCCTGTGATGGAGCCCACAAGAATAATATTCCGTTGCTATTTTATTTACATGTTATGAACTTATCATCGTCCATCGAGACACATGCTATGTAAGACTTATTTATATTCGACACCTGGCTTGTAATAAATGATGCTTCACTATTTGTCATCACATGTATGAGAAAATGATCCTGGTATACATGTGACATTCACTCGGTTGTTCTTCGGAGAAACCGGGTGTGACAGTTTCGTTCCTACGGGCATAATGCAAACAAGTCTTGATGAATTCTGGAATCTAAAACAAGGAGAAATGAGTGTTATTGAGTATGCGAAGGAATTCAATCGCTTAGCTCAATATGTACCAGATAATGTGAAATCACCAGCCATGAAGAGTTATCATTTTTATCGAGGGCTAACTGCTAGGCTGCGATGGGAGTTGGCTATAGTTAGCCAAAAGAACTTTGATGAGTTTGTTAGCTGTGCTATCACTCAGGAATATTATTCCAATCTCTACCTTCAAGAAAAGAGGGAGAGGGACTCATCACAAGATGAATACATTCATCTGCCTCAGGAGTATCGGTTGGTAATCCTTTCACCTTCCAGTCGAGAGGTCCCACAAAAGGAGCAATCATTCTTGGAGTATGACAACTCTTATACTCCACAGAGGTTTTATTTATCTCCACCGCAGCAACAACTTATTTCTTGTGCACCCCAGTACCAACAAGGTGCACCAGAATGTTATTTTCCTCAAGAGGCTGAAGATGATCAAGGTGATTCGCAGCGGAACCGAGTGGTATCCCACTTCAATTTGACAATGAACACAACGTCAATGAAGCAACTGAACCGAGCAGCAACAGAATGTCTGCGGGTCCAGCTATAAATAATAATCTTGGACACCTGAGAAAAGCCATGTCCAAAGTGGGAATTGTTAATTATGTGTCAGTCGATGATCTGCCCAAGGGAGGACCTGTTCTTGCGGGCAGGTTCACCTTAAATGACAAGCCGGTTGTCATTCTATTCGACTCTGGTGCAACACATAACTTCTTTAGCAAGGCGACGGTGATCCAGGATCAGATTTCTACAATTATCACCAAGGGTTCTTACGTGATTCATTCGCCAGGGGGTGACAGATCGACTAATGAAGTCATTTCTAGAGCACCACTTTGTTTGGGTGGAAAAATTTATCCTACCACCTTCATTATTCTGGAAGATCAAGGAATTGATGCCATATTGGGAACATCATGGTTAACTTTCCATATGGCTGTTATGGATATCGAGGACAGGAGTGTTCATTTGGACTCTCCACTTCACGGGCGTCATACATTGTATCTCGGCAATGCTGTTTCCAAAGTCCCGGAAGTATGTAATGCCAAAGCATGCAAGTTAGAAGACATTCCGGTAGTCCGTGACTATCCGGACGTGTTTCCCAAAGATCTTCTAGGCTTACCACCTGAGCGTGAGGTGGAATTCAAAATAGAGTTGATACTGGGAACCATGCCAATCTCTCGGAGACCATACAAAATGGCTCCGAATGAATTAGCTGAACTGAAGGAGCAACTCAAAGATCTGATGGACAAGGGTTCATTCATCCAAGTTCATCACCATGGGGTTGATCGGCTTTATTTGTGAAGAAGAAGGATGAGACGCTGAGGCTATGCGTCGATTATCGTCCGTTAAATGCTGTGACAATAAAGAACAAGTATCCACTACCAAGAATTGATATTCTCTACGGTCAACTAGTGGGTGCTAAAGTCTTCTCCAAGATAGACTTAAGGTCGGGATATCATCAAATCAAGAATCGAGCGGATGATATCCCGAAAACAGCATTCTCGACAAGATATAGACTCTATGAGTATCTTGTCATGTCATTTGGGTTGACCAATGCTCCGGCTCACTTTATGTATCTTATGAGCTCGGTGTTCATGCCGGAGCTGGATCAGTTTGTCGTTGTATTCATCGACGATATCTTGGTCTATTCCATATCATAAGAGGAACACGCTAAACATTTGCATCACTACATGAAACTAAAATATTACGACGGCCAAGTTATTTACGATGGCTAGCTGTTGTAAGTAACCTAACTTACAAAGGTCGCTTTGCGCCGCCGTAAGTAAACTAACTTGCGACGGCCATGGGCATAAGTCTGTCGTAAGTTAAGTGGCCGTCGTAAGTTATACGTACTTACGACGGCCGTATCCCTAAGCCGTCGTAAGTTAAAGAGCTGTTGTAAACTCAACCTAACTTACGACGGCTTAGGTTACAGCCGTCGTATGTTATGGGTTTTAATCGCCGCCCAGTCGGGGCTTGGGCTCATTCAGCCCGAGCCCGAGCCCGCTGCCGCGCCGGGCCTCTGCCCCATGCCGCAGCGGCCGCTGCCGCCGTCCCCAGCGCCCCAGCGCCGCCGCCGCCCCAAGCGCCGCCCCTAGCTCCGCTGCTGCCGCCGTCCCCAGCGCCCCAGAGCCGCTGCGGCTGCCACCCCAGCGCCACCACCCCGCGCCGCTGCTGCCACCGCCCCATGCCGCCCCGAGCGCCGCCGCCGAGGTCCTCTGGCCCCCCCGCGTCGCCCCTGCTGCGCGCCGCACCAAGGTCCCCCGGCCTCCCCACGCCGCCCCGCGCGTTTGCGCCGCCCCGTGCTCCCCCGGCCGCGCGGCCACCAGGGCGCCGCCGCTGCGCGCCTCCCCACCGCCGCTGCTAGGCCCCAAGCCCGCCCCGCTTCGCCGCAATTCGAGGTACATTTTATTTAGTATTTAATTTAGTTAATTTAGTTTGTTTAGGAATAAATTTAATTAATTTAGTTTATTTTGTTCATTTAGAAATTAATTTAGTTCGCGTAGTAATTAATTTAGTTTATTTAGTTCATTTACTAAGTAACTTAGTTCATTTTATTTCATTTAGTAATTAATATAGTTAATTTAGTAAGTAATTTAGTTCATTTAGTTTTTTATTAATTAGTTTAGTTAATGATTTAATTTATTACTTAATTAGATTACTTAATTATTATTTAGAAGTTAGTTTTATATTTCTTTTGAAATTTTGAGTTAGTTGATTATTAAGTTAGTAATTTTAGTTTAATTCGATTGCTTGAGTGTATAATATCGACATATGGCCTGACACAGGCCATTTAAAGGTCAATGGTCATGGCCATGGCCGCCGCCGAGACAACCGTTGAGAATTGTGTGGTTTCGATAAAGAAGTGCCGTTGGTACGACGGTCGGAACCTTAGCCAACGGAATTTAATATATAACTTACGACGGTTGGAATCTTGGCCGTCGTAAGTAAGTAAACCGTCAGAATTTAATCACTATTTAGACAGCTAAAACCTAAACCGTCGTAAATTAAGAAGCCATCGTAAATAAAGAACATAACACTACATCTCGCGGGCCGCGCGCGCGGCCCACTCACGCGCGCGACCCGCTAACTGCCGCCGCCACCGCTCTGCCTCGCCCTCGCCAAGCCGCGCCGCCTCCGCCCCGCCGCGCCACCTCTTGGAGCATAACTTAGTACAGCTGACCCACTTCTATTTCTCTGTCTCGTACTTTCCTTCTCTATCTCGTTCTTTCCTTCTCTCTCTCGACTCAAAAATGAAAGATTGATATAAACCTATACAATATGCGTCACCCATTTTGAACCGTCCCGTCTCACATGTGATACGCATGTGAGGCGTGTAGGTTCAGAATTGTCACTTTTTGCACAGCCTGCGAGTGACCGAGAGGGCATGCTTATGATGAGACGCGGGGTCTGGATTTGGACGTAGTTTCGACAGCGTAACCCTGATGTTCTCTGCTGCACCATTTTCGGGCGTGCAGTTTGAGAACAGTGGGGTTAAGCTGTCAAAATTTTGTCTAAATCTAGACCCTGTGTCTTGTCATGAGCACGTTCCTCTTGGTCACTCTTGGGTGAGTTTAGGACCTATCCTTTCCAATAGATGTAGGGCCGCATAAATAAATTATAAAATAACTATAACTTCCTTGACATTAAACTGCAGATTCAAACATGGGTCACGACCGTAGTTGTATGTATACCGGTTGGAAGAACAGTATTGGTGGTCACTCGGATGAGTGGTTCGCTAAGATAGAAGCTTTTGTAGATCGAGCCTTTTCATTGTCAAAGATCGGTAAGGTGCGGTGCCCATGTACGAAATGCCGGAATACCAAGTTTTTGGACAAAATGACTGTCTCGATACACTTGTGTCGAAATGGTTACGTGCCACATTATGAGGTGTGGACCTTCCACGGCGAGACAACTTCTCAAAATGTACAAGAAGTGGAAGAGTAAAATGATGATAACACGGGGGTTGATAGGATGGATGAGATGCTTGAAGCTATACAACCAGAGTTTATGGAGGATCCTCCTACAACGGAGGTTGAAGCGTTCTTCAAGCTTCTCAAAGCTTCAGAAGAGCCACTTCATGAACACACTAAAGTGACCCACCTCACTTTCATGACTAGACTTATGGCAATTAAGTCTAAGTACTTCTTTTCTAATAACTGCTACAACGACATCATCAAATTGATCAGCGATATCCTTCTACAACCTCATAATGTACCTAAAGATATGTATCAGACGAAATTGTTTTCCGGTCTCAGTATGAAATATGAGAAGATTCATGTGTGTCCAGACAATTGCATGCTTTTCTGGAAAGAGCATGCAAAAGAGAAGAAATGCTTAAAATATGGTGAATCAAGGTTTGTCGAAGTTGTTAATAACGATAGTGATAATGTGATGACAGAAGTCACACGTAAGCATCTTCGTTACCTACCCATGACACCTCGGTTTAAACGGTTGTTTCTATCAAAAAGATAGGCTAGACACATTAGATGGCAAAGAAGGTGTACGTGAGAACAATGGAGTCATGATACACCCGGCCGATGGTGAGGCATGGAAGACGCTTGACCAGTTCGATCCAGACTTCAGTCGTGATGCGAGAAATGTTCGCATCAGGTTGGCGACAGATGGATTCTCGCCTTTCAGTACAAACGCCACACCATACTCGTATTGGCCCGTCTTTGTCATCCAGTACAACCTACCACCAGCTCTTTGTATGAAGTATGAGTTCATGTTCCTTAGCCTCATTATACCTAGGCTGGATCATCCTGGGCCACATCTAATTGCGATGTTGAAACCGCTGATCGAAGAATTGAAAATGTTGTGGACAGGAGTCAGAGCGTACGATTGTCACAAGAAGCAGAAATTATACCTTCGAGTAGCTTATTTGTGGTTCGTCCATGATTTCCCGACATATGGTATGTTTTCTGGATGGAGCACTCATGGTCGTTTTACGTGTCCAATATGTGCTTCTAACACGGACTATTTTCGACTTACTCATGGAGGGAAGATATGCTACTTCGATTGTCACAGACGTTGGCTGTCTTCGAATCACATATTTAGGCAACAGAGGAATGTCTTTAAAAAAGACACCGTTGTCACTAATGGACCACCGAAATGTCTAAACGGATCAGAAATATTTGATATGCTGGAAAAACTAGTGCCAGATAAAGGACGACCTGGATATTTTCTCGGTTACGGAGAGGATCACAATTGGACTCATATATGTGGACTATGGGAGCTACCACATGTGAAGTCGTTGATTAATGCACAACATTGATGTCATGCATCAAGAGCGTAATATGGGCGATTGTATCATAAGCACATGCATGGACATGGCGGGCAAAATGAAAGACAATATAAAGGCTCGAAAGAACCTGGTAAAGCTTTGTAACCGTCCAACTCTTGAGCTCTTTGAAAGTGGTGCTAGACCACGTGCTTCTTTCTATCTTCGACCTAAATAAAAGAAAGAAGTACTCAAATGGTTGAAAAATTTTAAATTCCCAGATGGTTACGCAGCCAGTCTTAAACGAGCCGTAAATATCAAAACAGAAAAGCTGACAGGTTTGAAGAGTCATGATTATCATATAATTATGGAAAGACTTCTACCTGTTATGTTTCAGGGCTATTTTGATGATGTGGTTTGGAAGGTGCTAGCCGAGTTTAGTCACTTCTATAGACAGCTCTGTGCAAAAGAAATCACGATAGAGATGATGCGTAAATTGGAGAAGGAGATACCGGTACTATTATGTAAGATGGAGAAAATTTTTCCTCCAGGGTTTTTCAATTCAATGCAACATCTTCTCATCCATCTTCCATTTGAAGCTAAAGTTGGAGGTCCGTGCTGTATAGGTGGATGTATCATATTGAAAGAGCACTAAGATATCTCAAACCAATGGTTCGTAATAGGGCAAAGGTAGAAGGATGCATCGCCGAAGCATTTACTCTTAAAGAAGTAGGATACTTTTCAAGTGTTTACTTTGCAGAGGAAAACAATGTCAACACTTCGGCAATGTGGTACGATGTGGATGAGCAACCTCCTTGTAGCAATCTCTCTATTTTTGCAACAAGAGACACTATTGTTGGTAGTTCCAGTTCCTACAACTCTACCGCAGAATAAAGGAGTGATGCTTTCCTCTACATGTACGCGAATATAGATGAGATGGACCAATATTTCGAGTAAGTGTTTGTCTTACATTTATGCTAATTGGTGTATTTTGTCACACATCTATTCTAAAAAGTTTTTTTTCTTCGAGTGAGTTCCACAAGCAAAATTGGACACATGGGTATCAACCTACAAGCAAACAAGTAGAAGTGATGCGACGGGAAGGAATAAACGGAGGACCTAATTTCCTATCCTGATTTCGAGATCATGTAACACTTTCTTGTTAACTTAGCAATATTTACAAAGTATTCTTATAACTTACGAGTATTTACAAAGTTTTCTTATAAGTTCATCTTTTAACAGTGCATGAAAGATGCCGACGCTCATGAAGACTTGCAACAACTATCCTATGGATCGATTAAAGTTCGGAGCTACGGTCGATATGACGTCAATGGCTTCCGATTCGTACAACTCAATTTGAATCTCTTCGTCGTCTCGCAGCAACATCTAATACCGGAGTTGTGACGAGGGCGTTCGACTCTCAAGGACATGAAACTAATTATTATGGAATCATTAATAAAATCCTTGAATTTTCTTTTGCCGGGAATAAGGATCTTCGAGCAGTATTCTTTGGCTGTGATTGGTTTGATATTAATCACGGAACTCGACTAAACTGATTTGGCATGGTGGAAGTCAAACACAACGAGCGACTACGAGGATACGATTCATTTGTTCTTGCACACCAAGTGGAGCAAGTGTATTATCTACCTTATCCATGCAAAAAACTCAAATCTTGGTGGGTGGTACATAAGGTGAATCCTCATGAGCGGCTATACACTCCAGGAGATGATGGTTACCATGATACTGATGAGGATAATGATGTTTACCAAGAAGAAGAGTTGCCAGACTCATTTATCATCGAGCCTGGTGTAGGACTCAATGACTTAGTTGGAGACGCTCAAGATGTCGAGACTTCTGATATGCGTAAACGAAAACGAAATCCAGTCAAGACGCTCATGAAAGAAGATCGATGGTATAGTTTAAGGAGTAGGGTACATTATCATGACGTTGATGAATTTTGAAATTGATGATGAAACGTTTTCTTCACTAACTTAACATGAATTTTGTATATATTATTTTAGCATATTTATCAATTATTCCTTACAATAGGATGTCGTCATCAAAGGGGAGCGAGAAGAAGGGGGCACGAGAGTTCCTCAGTCAGTCACGGGACCTCTTCTCAGGTAGCTCGTCAGGTGCGAGCAGATGCTCTCAACTGATGAGGCACCTTCTAGATTTTGCGGGCCGAGTAGTGGCCTTACAGCGCACAGAGGTAAACTTCAGTTGTTAATCACGTTATTTTAGATTGCACTTATAAATAATTTATTCTTATCAATCATTTAATTTTGCAGTCTGACTCACAGTCGTCAGAGTCAGAGTCAGAGGGTAGGACGCCACCACAGGCTAGCCAGCCCATAGAGCCGGCTACCCTCCCTTCAGATCCGGCGAGCGTGGAGCCTTCAGGCTCTAGTGGTGACCAGCCTTCCGGGTCACCGGACGTGGTGCCCGCGCAGAGGCGACGGACGAGCAAGACCCACTTTGCGGCTCCTTCTGTTTCTCATGATTGGGTCACTATTCATCCAGTTGTAGACAGGTAAAAATCATATACCATTACATATTTCATGATGTCTACCGTTACTTACTGAGTTAACAAATTTTGCAAATCTTGGTACGATTGTTCGTTCACGGGCCAGGGACACCACAGGCAGGTCAATGGTATCATCGGGGCCTTAGTGCATTTGCACTATCCCGGTGTCATCGATGGTGTCCCTGCTTTGTCATGGGACGACTACGCTCATGTCTCTCATGGGCCAGGGACACCACAGGCAGGTCAATGGTATCATCGGGGCCTTAGTGCATTTGCACTATCCCGGTGTCATCGATGGTGTCCCTGCTTTGTCATGGGACGACTACGCTCATGTCTCTCACGAGGTGCACGGCACCCTTCAGGGAGCCGTGTGGAACAATTTTATGGTAAGTTTAAATGTTTACATTCTTCAACTCATTTAAATTGTTAATGCATATTGATTAAATGTTGGTTTTCTTAAATCTGAGGTACCAGTTAGAGGAAACGAGTGAGAGCATGATGGAGCATGCGATAGTCGTGTTCCACACAAATGCTCGGAAGCTCATGACGCAGGCGTTGTCGTACGCCCGCATACAGGCCATTAACGACTACCAGAAACGGCATCAGCAGCATCTGCAACGGGGTCCCTTTAGAGGGTCTCCGACACGTACTTGACAGAGGATCAACACGCAGAGGTAAGTTCTAATTGTTGAAAAATTTCAATAGTTACTTATGTTAACAGTTAAATGATATACTAAATATGTGCAGGTAGTATTTCCGGGTTAGAGGGTCAACCTGACACATATCGAGCTCTCTGTTGGTATTGGGCTAGCGATGAATTCAAAGCTAAGTCCATGAGGGATCGGGGATGCAGAGGGTCCAACGGGAAGCACAACTATGGCATCGATGGTCATTTGCGTTTGGTTAAATGCATGGTAAGTGTATTTTAAGTTCGCTTATCTGTTCATAACATATTTATCCTACTAACACATATCTACAGGAGCGAGAGACCGGTCAGGAGCCTAGCGTGACCCAAGTTTGGAAGAGAGGTCACAGGGGAAGTGACCCATCGCAGCGGGGGCAGTGCAATCAAGTCGCGACCGATCGACTGGTAAGTTTTCAAAATTCTTCAATCTAATTATAACTAATATTATTATTTACATGCTTACATCATTTCTATGTTATTTTAGGAAAAGTACAGGCAGGAGGTCGTCAAAATACACAGTGAAGGGTACGATTGGGAACAATCGACGCTCAAGCCGTGTATGCAAGCGGCGGCGGGAAGGCCCATGGCCGGTGAGTTGGTTTCTTTGATTTATGTTTTCCAATCTTCCTTCTTTTACTTATTATTTTTCTTTCTTTTGTAGGTTTGCCATTTTTTATGGAGTTGTCGACTCAAGGTCGGCTTGACCTGTGAGAGGCACTTCATCGACGCAGGGTTCGTCAGTTGGGCCGTCGAGTGGTCATCTCTCGTAGAGGGACATGGAGTTCCGTGCCATGCAGGAGAGGCTGACGTGGACCCAGGAGGAGCTCGATAGGACGAGGGCCATCTAGGAGTACCAAGCCACCAACATGACCCAGATGCAGGCAGAGATGGAGGTAAGTAATTTAAATTACTATAGTTACTTTCATAGCATTTAAGTAATACGTATGTTCTAATATTTTGCAATTATAGGCCTTAGCTCGACAGAATAGCCAGCAGATCGCAAATCCTGCGTGGCAGCCGCCACAGGCGACCCCATCACAGGAGCCCGCATCATAGGTGCCTCCAGTACAGGTAATAAACTCTTTAATATTGTATTATTCATTTAACATAGGGAAGGAGGGAGATATAGAGAGAGATAGAGTGGTACAGAAGGGAGAGAGAGGGAGTGCGAGAGAGGGTGAGAGCGAGATGGAGAGACGGAGTGTTACAATAGAGGTAGAGAGAGAGTGCGAGACAGAGGGTGAGAGTCAGAGTGACATAAAAAGGGGATGGATGGTACAGAGAAGAGGAACAGAGTGATAGATAAGATGAAAAGTAGAGAGAGACGAAGAGAGTGAGAAAAAAAGAGAAAGACATGGATATCTGAATCAAAAATATGTCTAACTACTCATGTGCTTTGCAGAGTTCGATGACGGAGGCTTTGACTCCATCGCCACAGCTACCGGTTCAAGGAGGGACGCGCGGAGACAGTTTATTTGGCTCCGGAGGTAGTCGAAGGGATTGTGTGTAGCCCTATGACTATACATTTTCTATAATGTCTATTTCTTCGGCTCCGGAGACTGTTTAGCTATTATGACTATAAATTTTATCTTTATTGTCTTTTTCTGTGAGCTGGCCATCTAGCCAGGTTAGTCAGTTTCTGTTCTTTTAAAAAATTACAAACATAACTTACGACGGCCACTGCCTAGAAGTCGTTGTAAGTTAGCCTCTGCTACATACGACGGTCTCTGGAACCGTTGTAAGTTAGCCTCTGATACTTATGACGGCACTGAGCATGCCGTTGTAAGTAGAGTGGCTTGGGCCACCACGTGGCCTGGGCTGTTACTTACGACAGATGCGCGACGCCGTCGTAAGTTACTTAACTTACGACGGTAGTCGTCGTAAGTTAGCTTATTTATGACAATATAAGTACTTCGGCTCGTCACCGTCATAAATAATGAAATACCGTCGTAGGTTAGCTACTTAAGATGGTTTTTGACTTACTAACGACGATTCCGGCCATCATAAGTCAGTCGTATCCCTGTAGTGCATATTGTGCTCCAACGCTTGAGAGATCACAAGCTCTATGCAAAGTTTAGTAAATGTGAATTCTGGATAAACCAAGTGCCATTTCTTGGACAAGATTGAACAAGTTCTGAAATGGAAGTCTCCAACATCAGTCCATGAAGTTCGTAGCTTCTAAGGTTTGGCGGGATATTATCGGAGGTTCATCTCGGGAATCAAAAATCTCGAAACCTATGATGGAGCTACTGAAAAAGGGCATCAAATATGATTGGAGCAAGCCATGTGAGGAAGCTTTTCAGGCATTGGTGAAACACCTCACAACAGCACCAGTTTTAGCTCAACCGGATACAACCAAGCCCTTCGATGTTTATTGTGATGCCTCCGGCATCGGACTTGGGTGTGTACTCATGCAAGGAGGACGCATGGTCGCATATGGATCACGACAATTACGGAATAATGAACAACATTATCTAACTCATGATCTCAAGCTTGCTTCCGTGGTGCTAGCTTTGATGATGTGGAGACATTACCTATTGGGAAATCTGGTTCATCTCTACACCGACCACAAAAGCATGAAGTACATATTCACTCAAAAAGAGCTGAATATGCGACAACGGTGATGGTTAGAGCTGATCAAGGACTATGAGATTGAAATTCATTATCATCTGGGCAAGGCAAATGTGGATGCCGATGCACTCAGCCGGAAGTCTCATATTCATAATCTGACCATTACGTCGATAGAAGAGGAAGAACCGAGTCTCTACTTGGTTCAATATGGAGCTCTACATATTCTAGCTCTCATACCCACATTAAAAGAGGAGGTTATGAAAGCTCAAAAGTGAGACAAGGGCATGGCCCATATTAAAAGGAGGTTGAAGAATGGGGAAATGAAATGTTTCCGGTTAGATGATGAAGATACCTTATGGTTCAAGGACAGGATAGTCGTACCACATGATATGAGGTTGCGGAAGAAAATTTTGGATGAAGCTCATTTGTCCAAATTTTTCATCCATCCGGGCAGCAATAAAATGTACCAAGACCTCCGGAAGAAGTTTTGGTGGACACGTATGAAACGTGAAGTTGCCAAGTACGTTTCAGAATGTGATACGTGTCGTAGAGTTAAGGCCGACCATGTGATCAAGTCGGGCCTGCTGCAACTACCGCAAATACCGGCATGGAAGTGGGAAAACTTGAGTATGGATTTCATCGTCGGGTTGCCGATGACCTCCCACCACCATGATTCGATTTGGGTAATCGTTGACCAGTTAACTAAATCAGCACGCTTCATCCCGGTGCATACCAAATACAACGCCAAGGAGTATGCGGAGTTGTACATAGAACGAATCTTGTGCTTACACGGAGTTCCCCGTACCATTGGGTCCGATAGAGGATCGCTGTTCGTAGCCCATTTCTGAGAGCAGCTACACGCATCCTTGGGAACCAAATTGATTCGAAGCTCCGTGTATCACTGTCAAACCGACGGGCAAACTGAAAGGGTGAATCAAATACTTGAAGATATGCTAAGGGCGTGTGCCATCCACCACGGTAAGAACTGGGATGATCACTTACCGTTGGTGGAGTTCTCGTACAACAACGGTTATCAAATGAGCATAAAGATGGCACCTTATGAAGCTCTCTACGGCCGGAAGTGCCGCACACCCCTGAACTGGTGTGAATCTGGCGAGAGAGTTATTTACGGGGTTGATCTCATAAATGAAGCAGAAGAGCGGGTAAGGCTTATTCAAGTGAATCTTAAAGCCGCTCAGTCCAGACAAAAGAGCTATGCGGATAAGAGACGTTGTCCTTTGAACTTTCAAGTTTGAGACCATGTATATCTCTGCGTATCTCCTATGAATGGAATCCACCGATTCGGAGTGAAAGGGAAGTTAGCTCCACGTTTTATCGGTCCCTTTGCCATCATCAAAAGATGTGGACCTGTGGCATACCGTCTGGAGTTACCGGCATCCTTAGCCGGAGTTCATAACGTCTTCCACATATCTCAATTGTGGAAGTGTTTGAAAGTTCCAACGGAGATTCTCACGGGAGGCATAGCAGATTTGAAGCCAGACCTCACTTATGTTGAGTATCCAACCCGGATAATTGATGAAAAGACTCGAGAGACCAGAAAAGGGATGATGCGATTTTTCAAGGTGCTATGGGAAAATCACACGTCCGACAAAGCTACATGGAAAAGCGAGGAGTATTTACAACACAATCATCCGGAGTTATTAGAGGCATATATCCAATAGTTGTCCTCCCCACATTGTTCTTAATTGTGAATCTCGGGGACGAGATTCTTTTTAAGGGAGGAGGGATGTAAAAGTCCCAAAATCTTGTAAAAGGAAAACTTGAGTGTTGAATAAAGTTGAGTTATATTCAAGAAATAAGACTTTCAAAAACTTTTCTACACATGTGAATGTTGTCATGTGCAAGAACATAATTTAAAGTCCACTTTGAATTCAAATGTTCATTTGAAGGCAAAGGTGGTCACTTTAAATAAAGGATGCAAACTGTGGTTGTAAACCTCCCCTTTGCAGCCGCCAAATAAAAAGTTTGAATCCATATTTGAATTCTTCAGGTCCAAATTATGTGGAAGACAAATTTTGAGAAAATTTGGAGGTGCTTTGATATGTATATCAAAGGGGCTTGTGAATTTCATTGAAATTTGAATTCGAATTTGAAACTGAAGTACACCTTGTCAATTTTCCGAATGGCTTTTGAATTTGAGCTCCTCATGGCTGGAGTTTGCACTATGCCAAATTCGGAAGATCTTTTGGGGGAGATGAGCAGTGGGGTCCACTTGTCATTGAGGGGGGAAGACCTACAGCCGAAGGCAATTTTCTCTGTTCTCTGGGTTTCCACTCATAACCGCTGTGCAACAGAGGAGCGCCAGCGATTGCTGAGCACCACGCCACCTCCTCACGGTGTTATTGCGCTGGAGACCTGCTTTCACCTCAGCAGCGTGTGAAGCGATCGTTACGTGCACGACACCGAGGCCCTGCTACCCCTCACGCAAGGAACAGAGCCGGAACACCGTAGCTCACCCCCGCCTCCTCGGTGCTGACCCGGAGATCAGCAAAACTCACGCATACCGCCTCCTCGAGCTGCAAAACGGCAAAGCTTGGTCGTCCTTCACCTCCTCAGCGCAAAAACACGCAGCTCCCGGCGTTCCCCATCCTAGAACAGTGGGTGTTCCGGCAACCTGAGGGTAACCGACGAGCAAGCTCACGTGGACAGCTCACCACAGTGGGTTTCACGCTCAAGCAAAGATGCTCAGAGGTGCGCTGGACCACCATGGTGCTTCTCCCCGAAGCTCAGCTCAAGCGGTGATCTCTAGCGGCCGAATTCAAAGTTTTTCTCCCGGTGCACCACCACGGACCTTTCGGTAAGGATCTCCAAAATTCATGCTTAGTTCCCACTTAGAGATCAACAAAACATGGACAAATGATCTAGACTCATTGGCGATCCAATTTCCTTCACAACAGTAGCTTGAATCCGACTGTGAGCGGGCTATTTCAAGCATTTCCGAGCTCAAACACGGCGGACACCTTCGGGTGCACGGTGAAACCCTAGTAGCCACTGTTTTCGAGCTATTTTGTGCCCACATCGATTTTCCTTAGGTGCCACTGATGCTTTAGAGCTGATTGCTCGAGGTTTTCGTGGGCTAGGGTGACCGGTCATCGGCGCCGAGCTTCACAGAATGCCGCCGACCTGATTCCGGGCCTCGAGAGCTTGTGCCAACACCGTAAATCGCTTTCCTGTCCCCGAAAACTCCCGGGCGGCGAGTACCGGGCCGAGAGGCGGCCGGGAAGCAGACTCCGGCGAGGGCGCCGCTGCTGCCGGCGAGGGGGAGGCGCGGGCGCGGGAAACCGACCGAGGAAGAAGAAGACCCGGGGCTGGCCCACCTGTCAGCGGGTATAATTTAAAAACCAGGATCCTCTGTGACCGGGGATTGGGTTTGAATACCTGGGTTGCAACTTTGTGGCCCGTGTGTCCTCATATCTCATTGGCTGCCATTTAAACAGTGTGTCTGGGTAGGTTTTCTGTGGGAAATTAATTCCAGATTTCGAGCAAAGTTTAGAAATTCATAACTTGTGCTAGGTAACTCCAAATTAGGTGATTCAAATTGGGTTAGATTCATATTGGCATGATGTATCAAAATAAGCAACCCAATTTATATGAAAGTCAATATTTAGTTCTGTAAAATTCTATAAAGCTTTTCAGAAAAAAGAATTTTAGAGGGAGTTTGGTTTATCCAAAAGTCCTCAAATTTTGCCAGGGTAATCTTTAGGATTATATTTAACTCATGTAATATTTTCAGATCATTTGGAGTTAATTTAGTTAGGAGCATTCAGAGTTCAAGTTGCTGTGTTCAAATGAATATAGAAACATTTTCAGACAATTTCTAAAACATGGAAATTCAGTTCTGGTCAATTCTTAGCTCCAAAAATCTTAGGAAAATTCATGCATGCTCCCTGATTGATGTTTGAAATTTTGGTTCACTTTAATTTACATGAAAGTGCAAATTTATTCAGAATTAATTCCTTTTTTCCTAAATGCTTAAGGAATTGTTCTGAGTGATCTACTCATTGAAAAATTCTTAATTTTGGTCCATATTACTTTCTTGTGACAAAAAACTCACAAGAAATGTTTCAGCTCCATTGGAGCTTTGGATCACCACTTTCCTGTTTAACCTCTTAGATGAGTAACACACAAGTGATGAAATGCACTTATCACTTGATCATGTTGCTTAACCCAAACCCAAACCACTAGCACCAGTATCATTTTAAATTCTTAAACAGAGTTCCAGTTTTAAAATTGTCTTTAGAACTTGTTTAGCAAAATCTTTACAATTAAACACATATGCATATTCATAACGTGTAGTCTCTACGTGAAGATTGTGAAGCAATTGAAGTGGAGATCAAAGAGGAAGGAAAGCGAGTGATAAAGCAACAAGTGGTCTTCACTAACTGAATAGATACTTAGTCACCTGCAAAACCAACACAAGCTCTGGTTTGCATTTAAGTTGTTTATAAAGTTTTTACTTTGTTCACTACTATGGTTAGAGTTTGTATGTGCATTAGGTCAAGTATGCTTTATACTCCAAATCCATGACCAAATGAACCCTGGAGTCAAGGGTAGAAGAATTTCTCTGCTGTAGAAGGTTGCCGTGCTAAATAGGTTATTACATCCGGTAGAAGTCGAGTAGTTGAAATCTACTCGCGAGCTACAGTTCAGGATCACATGGGTATGGTTGAAAGAGGCAAACTGAAGTTTACATTTCCAAAGATGAGACCGGGCAGGAGGGTTAGGTAGCGACAAGTCGAGGTCTTGGTCGAGTAGGTCTGCCTGTGTCGGTTAATGACCGAGCCATGTGCGGCCCTGGGAGCAAGTATTGAGTTGTGTACCGGATGCTTACTGCTATACGGGACCCAGGAAACCGATGTACTAGGTTAACTGGATTGTAGAGGCATAGCACATTGTCTCGCTAGATCTATGAGCCCGAGACAGCGCGACCGGTTCTACAGTCGGGTGTCCTGCGAAAGGTTGCCACATACGACGTAATGAAGAGCGCCAGATTTGGGTTTTCATAGGCGGATGTATGTGTCGAGTTATCTGGGCAGTGTTTGATTCGAATCATCGTTCCTCGCGGATATGAGTAACGCTTGCTCACTGCACTGTGATGTAATAATCAAGTTGTGTGAGAACAGTTTGCAAGTTTTAATTGCTGCTATGATAATTGGAATTGCATGAAAACCATGTATGAAGTAGTGATAGAGCAAATTAAAGTTAATTTTCACCTTGGGATAAGTAGCATTGGAATGAAGCGTTTTTTGTTTGATTGTGGAGTTCCAATGTTGCTGGGTGCAAGGTCACTACTGTGATGGCTAAAATCTTAAAGTTAAGGATGAACGTGTAGGAGAGTCTTTATGCAAGTTAATTGGTTACTGTCTTAAGTTACCTTCATGTAGAGTTGCATGCTTTAGGAGAGACGGTTAAGTCTTGCTGAGCCTTTGTCCTCACTCTTGGTATATGAGTGGTTTTGTAGGTTAACCTAGACGCATATGAAGAAGGTTATCCGGTGAGACTCTGAGACTCCGAGTCATGTAACACATGGGAAACCAGCCGATGTCATGTCTTCGGGTTGTTAGAAAGAGGAGTCCGCGGGCTGGACCTCTTCTCAAGTGCTCATTAGTTATTCGACGTGAGTGGTTTGTAGTCTTCCGCTGTAGCTATTTTATGTAAATTATTTACAAAGAACATTTGTAAGCTTCTGCCTTTGAGTTATGTAATACAATTTTCCCGATATTTGTGCTGTTGAGTGCCACATAACACGGCACCACCCAATGCGATTCCCGAGCGAGCGGAACGGCCCCGTGACACGGGTGCCGGGGTCCCCCTCAACTGAAACCAAACTCGTTGTCATAACCCAAAACAGTCCCAAAAACCATACCCGAATATCCATCCCATGTTTTGCCTCTAATCATGGAAGTTGGCCAAGTGCTTGTAACAGGAAGCACGGCTATCATGATAGTTTTACACTCTGCAGAGGTGGCACCACTTTAGCCACAAGTTTGTGATTTTGTGACCCGTCGGCAACTAGAGAAGCCTCAATTCTGCCAATACACAACCTTCCGTGTATGGGCAAGAGATCACATAATAGCCTTTACAAAGGGGCTACTAGAATGTACGGACTCACTGAGGTTCCGCCAGCAGGCTCGGATCTCCATTCTCCCACCCACGGGCCCCCTCGTGTGCCATGCTGTTCCCAGGGCAGTCCTCCTCGACTACCATTCCCCGTGCAATCCATTGGTCCATAACAAGCTAGCAACAAATCTAATTTGTCAACTAAGCCACACCGATATTTGGCCTTGTGGTGGCACTGTTTTCCTGGCATGTGCTAGCATTAACCGGTTCTTAGATCTACGGCAAGCAAACCACCTTCTTATTTAGCAAAATCCACGAACCAAGCTTGCCTAGATTTCCCTGATTCCATGCTCATTAACATCATCATATTCTCATCATGTTTAATCTTTATGAGTGCAGTAGCTAACCAAGTTTTATTTCAGTTTTCCCGTATCCCATAAATTAAGCGAAGCAAAAAGAAAAACGATCATACCAACTCAACAATTTTCCTGGCCACAAGGATGGCTAACAAAGCTAGTAAACTCATATAAAAAGGGTTTCCCATAAAGTTAACACGAGCATGCAAATTTTTACAAACAAAACAGTTTCAAAACATAGGTTCAACATGGTCAAGGGGCACTTGCATTGCTCCCGCGGTTCATGTTGCTCAAGCGTCTCGAAGCCTTGGTGCTGCAGTTCCTTGTAGATGGCCTCTTGAGCGTGTCCTTATACTCACGACCACGCACATACAAAGACTACCATAATCAATTATCATGCACAAACTTTACTCAAGATGCAATGAGGTAGATGTATGCAATTCCTATGGTGCACTTTGTAAAAATCAGTTTGCATGTGCTCTTGCAAGTTTTAGTAGGCTTCAACGGGGTTTTATATATGATGAAAAAGGCTGCTGGAATCAAGTGCGGATGTGGTTATGATTATGACTCAATTTGTAGATCAATTCCACCGTCAAAACTTGACCGAAACATGGTCTGTCCACATGCAGAAACTTCTGCTTGCAGGGGGTGGAGAAAACGGGTGCGTAGAAACAAAGGCGACGTGGTAAGAGGGGTAACATAGACCTACCTACCTCCCTCCTTCCTCCTCTGCTCCTTGCAGCAGGGCCCTTTTCCTTGCAATGACAGCAGCTGGGAATTTTCTTTGGAGAATTGTGCAGCTGCTGCTAGGGCAGAATGTCGGGGGCTTCTTCTCCGGCGACGGCGAGGCGTGGCAGAGCTTCGACGGCGGCCCAAAACTTAGCAAGGGCGGCAGCCTAATCATGGCAGCAGGGGAGAGGGGCGGCGACCAGAAAAATTTGAGCTAGGGTGGTGGCTCGGTGGGGTTGTATTTATAAAGTGGAGAAAATAGCTAAGGGGCTAGGATTTTAGCAACTCATTTATCCAAGGGCTGATATTTAATGTGAGGACAGGTGGGAGCTAGGGGCTGTGATTTAATTATTTATTTTCCACCAAGGGCGGAGATTATTTGGGGTAAAAAGTAAATCCAAGAAAAAGAATAAGGGGGGGTCGGCTAGGGTTTCCCCCTTAGGTGGTGCGGCCAAGGGGAGTGGGAGCTGGCTAGGGTTTTCCCCCTAGTGGGTGCGGCCAAAATTCCCCCAAAATTTGGATTACGTGAATTTAGGGAAAATCAGGGAAATTAGGGAAAATTAGGGGAGACGGGAATTTGGGGAAAATTAGGGGCGCCCATGTTTGGCTATTTTATTATTTTATTCTCATTTCTTTTTCTTTTCTATTTATTTTTATTATTTCCTATTTTTGTTTCCTTTTATTTATTTATTTATTTGTTTATATATTCCTTCCTTTATTTCCTCTTCTTTTTAAATGCTTCTCTACATGAAAAATGTATGCAATGCATGGTAGTAAAATTGATGGTTTTACAAACCTAGCGCCTTAAACTGAACCTCGCCCTCGAGATTCGATAGAATGGAGAAAAGATGAGGGAATTCTGCCTTAAGCTCTTCCTCACGCTCCCATGTAGATTTGGCTTCCGTGTGATGGCTCCATTGTACTTTGCACCAATTGATTACCTTGTTCCTCTTGACCCTTTACTTTATGTCCAAGATCTTGACGGGGTGTTCTGCGTAGGTCAGATCCTCTTGAAGTTCTAACTCTTCCATTTGTACTTGTTCTTCCGGCACGCTTAGGCACTTCTTGAGCTGAGATATGTGAAATACGTCGTGCACGTCAGAGAGGTGCGTTGGCAGCTCTAGTTGATAGGCTAGCCCTCCTCGCTTGCCAAAAATCCTGAATTGCCTGATGTAGCGAGGTGCTAACTTTCCTTTGACGTTGAACCGTGTTGGCCTCGGATAGGCGACACCCTAAGATACTCGAAGTCTCCAACTTCGAAGGTCAAACTCCTTCGCCTATCGTCCGCATAGCCCTTTTGTCATGACTGGGCGGCCTTCAAGATTTCACGTATTGTTTGGACATGCTTTTCGGCGTCCTGCAGCACTTCGGGTCAAAACACTTGGCTTTCTCCTGTCTCATTACAGAACAGCGGTGTTCTACACCGTCTACCGTATAGTGCTTCAAAAGATGACATTTTCAAGCTGGCTTGGTAACTATTGTTGTATGAGAATTCAGCATACGGAAAGCTCCTGTCCCAACTACGCCCATGATTCAAGGCCCAAGCTCTGAACATGTCTTCCAGAATCCGATTTGTCCTCTCAATTTGCCCGTTGGTTTGTGGGTGATATGCGGAACTGAAATTCAACCGTGTACCCATGGCTTCATGCAGCTTCTTCCAGAACCTAGAGGTAAATTGAGAATCTCGATCTAAAACTTCGGAACTCCATGATGACACACGAGTTGCTCCATATATAGCTCGGCTAATTGAGCGACGGTGTACTTGGTCCTAACAGGAATGAAGTGAGCTGATTTTGTCAATAGGTCCACGATAACCAAAATAGAGTCGTAGCCCGACTGAGTACGTGGCAATCCGACTATAAAATCCATACTGATGTCTTCCCACTTCCACTTGGGTACTTTCAATGGCCTCAATAATCCAGCGGGTCTTTGATGTTCGGCCTTCACTCGTTGGCACGAATGGCATAGGGCAACATATTCAGCAATGTCCCTTTTTATGCCATTGACACGGCCTCATGGCCTTGTCGTGCCAAGATCACGCTGAGGGGTGCTGCGTTGCAGAACACTGGATAACGCACATAAAAGATACAAAGCAGAAGCAAAGTTTTATTACACAAAAGAGTTTATGAACATTTTTACAACGAAATATGTCCAGTCTACACTCACAGGCGTAGACTACACACCGAGTTCGCGTTCAGCCCGTGAACGTGTCCCCGCTAGCACACACGCACACTAACACGGCGGCGTGCATGACTCTCACTCGACAGGGTTTCCCTCTTGGGGGTCCGTCTCCTCCTCAGGAGTCTCCTCCTCATAACACCCTGCAAAAGCTTTAAACACAAGCAGTGAGCACGATGGCTCAGCAAGTATGACCCGCCTTTCCTATACATGAAACTTCTACATGATGGATTACAGGGTAAATGGGAAAATAAGTTGCAAAGGACTCGCCTAAGTAGTTGAACCTTACTTTCAAGTTTTAGTAGCAAGTTGTGGAGAACCTCACACTAAGGCACATGAGAGAGCCGCAATCAAACAAGAAACGCATTGCTCTCATGTACTTTGCCAAAGGTCGAAAAGAACTTTAATTAGCTCTAAACTATAGCACTTCATTAGAAATCAAGGTCCATCCTTCAAATCAGCATACTTTTAACATGTATCTAGCCTGTTCTTTCTACATAACGGTACAGTGAACAAGTGGTACTCACTAACCACGAGTGACGACGATTATAATCGATTTACACCTGCAGGGTTACCCGAATAACCCGTCACATACGCCCGTACTCAATGTTGCCTACAGCAACCATCACGGACGTCGTATGTAACCACCTTTCATCCGTCAGCCAAATGTTGAGCCGCTCCAATCGTCCCGAGCAAGAGGTATCTGCGCGCGCATCTGCAGTGCCGCCAGCCGATTTACACCTCAAGCTCTGAACCAACCCTCTGAACGACCAGCTATGCCTCAACATCCAGCTACCCGAATTACATCAGTTTCACGGTTCCCATATATTCGGTAGGTCTTCGGTACTGTTCTAGCTTGTTCAACAGGCCCGCAAACGGCTCGGTCCTCAACCGACACAAGAGGAGATGGCACCCAGGCACCAAAATCCTGCTGCCCTTACTCTCCGCTCGGTCTCATTTTTCTTGCCATGTGTTTCATTTGCTACCTTTACCCGAGTAGTGTGCTTCTAGCCTATTCTCGTGAGCAGTTCCAGCTACTCGACTTGTACCGAATCCTACACTAACTTAGCATTGCAGTGGCTAATCGAGGTTTACAAACCTAAGCCCAAACCACGGTTTTCTTCGCTATGCGTTTGGGTTTCCAAACCAGACTCTAATGCATAAATAAGGTGGATACGTAATGTAAGTTCTCAAAACAATAAAGTGTATAACAGGGTAATGCAAACCGGAGCTTGCCTTGCTGCTGTTGGTCGTAGGCTAGCTGTTCCTCCAGAGTGATGAAGTCTAAGACTTCGGGCTCCTCCTCAACCTTGGTGACTACATGAGAGAAATACATATATGCATCAATTTAAATGCATTTGAATTTGAAGTTAAATTTGCTAAGAATATAAGTATGGCTAAACAGGCCCAGTGATTCTGAAATTTTTACTGTGGTTTGGATACAACCTAAACAGAGACTTGGCTAAGTTTCATTTGCATCAAAGCTCATTTGAGCCCTCCACGAATAATTGTGTATTTGGCCTTAATTGGAGCTCCTAGGGTGTTCTACGGATTTTCATGGAGAAAGCCATAACTTTCTGAAAACTAGATTTTTCAGAGAGTTCTAATGGAGTTGGTTTCACTTAATTTGAGGACTCCTACCCAAAGATATGAGCTAAACAATTTCAGAAAAAATCTGAAAATGTTTCTGGACATTTTCCATTTTTCTGGAACAGTTTTATTAATCACACCATTAGGTGGATCAAATTAGCTCAAATGGATCTGAAATTTTTATGGTACCTCAAGGATATTTTGGTGAACATCCTGGCCAAATTTCAGAATTTTCCTCCAAAGGGTTCTCCAGTTAAAATTCGAAAGAATTTAAATTTTGAAGAATTGATTCTGCATAAATAATGATTTTCATAAAGTGAAACCTGATTTGTTAGAAAGTACTCAGAGAGGTTAATCCAACAAAATTTTGTTCACTCGATTTGGAGTTTCCTAGCCAAAGTTATGTGGGTTTGAAGTTTGAACTAAATCTGAAAATCAGGGAAAAGTTTAAATTGCTGCGTGTGGGACCGGGGCTACGTGTCGGCATCTCAGTGGCTGACACACCGGGCTACTGGGTTTTTTGCGCATAGCCACAACCGATCCGGATTCACAGAAGATCCAGTCCGGCTCAACACAGTGGCTGACGTGTGGGACCCACGCCCATCTTCTTCTTCCCCTCGCTCCCGCGCGCGCCCGCGCCCGAGCTCGCCGGAATGTGCTCCTCCGGCCACCTCCCGTGCTCTAGCTTGCCGCTAGGCTCTAACCCGACATGAGGAGAACTCCAGTGAGGTTTCCCTACGCCGGCCGTGGCTCCTACCTAGCTTGCGACGACACAGCGGCTCACACAGACTCCGACGACGTCGTACGCCATCTCTAGCCTGCCAAACCATGCGTTTTCAAGCTCTACAGCACCTGTGCGACATGTAGATGCTCGACTTGCACTTAGTTTAGCTCGGAAAAGGTCCTAGGTGAGCTCTCACCATGTGCCCGAGGGCTTCCGCCATTGGCGCCAGTAGCAAAACAAGAAATGGGCTGTCTACCAAGGTTTCCACGCTAAGGCTGCAAAGGAAAGTTGTTCACTACCGAGTCTAGCTCGTGTAGGTGAAGTTTGAGGATCTCTACATGACTATGGAACGAGAATTTGGCGAATCCGCACCCGAAGGTCGGTCTGTGCCGAATGGAAGGAAAATACAAAATTCGTCACCGGTGATCGACCACTCGGGCTATGGTTCGGAGGTGAGCACCACGAAGGCCTAACACGTCCCGGGATGCCTTAGCATGGGCGTGACACGTTCCTGTTTGGACCGTCCGCGGGAGCCTGAGGTGTGGAAGACACTTAGGTCACCATAAAAGCTTTCGGTATTGGTCGAGAGCAAACGGACTCGGCTGGTTCCTGTGACGGGAAGGTAGGAGAAGAGGCTCTACACTACAGAAAACTAGTAAAGCAATGAGGGGGGTAATTATTTACGATGGTGCTGTCGTTAATATACATATTAACAACGGTGAAAAGACACTATCGTTAATAAGGTCATTATTTATGCAGGTTGAACCTACCGACGGTACCGGGAACCCTCGTAAATAAGCTTATAAATATAAAGCGCGTGCGGGAGGGGAGCGGTTCGCTCCCCTCCCGCGCGCGACCCCCGCCTCCGCCCCCGACGTCGCGACGCCGCCGACCGCCGCCTCCGCCCCAGACGCCGCGCCGCCGCCCCCGACGCCGCGCCGCCGGCCGCCACCTCCCGCCGCGGGCCGCTCCAGGCCGGCCCCGGCCGTCCCAGCCAGCCCTGGCCGCCCCAGCCACCCCCGCCCGCCCCCGTCCGCCCCTGGCCGCCCCCTGCCGCCACCGGCCACCACCGGCCACCCCCGGCCACCCCGGCCGCCCCCTGCCGCCACCGGCCGCCCCCGGCCACCCCCCGGCTACCCCTTGCCGCCACCGGCCGCCCTCTGCCGCCGCCCGGCCCCTGCCTATAAAGTAAGGTTAGTTTGTCATTAGTTTTGGTTTAATTAGGTATTTAGTTTTGTTTGTAAAAAGTTTAAATTTAATTGTTTATTCTAGTTTGTAATTGCGTAGTTATTAGATTATAATTAGATTGTGATTAGTTTGTTGAATTAGATAAGATTTTTAAATAGTTTGTAATTGTTAACTTAGATTGTAATTGTTAATTAGGTTATTTAATTAGTTTAAATTGTTTAATTAGTTATTTAGTTTAGTTTGTAATTAGTTTGTTTAACTATTATATAATTGTTTAGTTATTTTTTATTGTTCAATTAGTCTCATAAGTTTATCAGTTTGAAGTATTTAATTGTTGATTTAGTTTTAAAATGTTCAATTAGTTTTGAATTAGTTAATTAATTTATTGTGAGTGTTTATTTATTCGTATATTAACGGGTTTCGGGTTGACCCGGCACGACCCGACCCGCCATAGCACGGCCCAACTCGGCACGGCACGGCCGGACACGGCACGGCCAAACCCGGCAGCACGGCAGGGCCCGACCCGGCGCATGGCCCAACCCCCAGCATGGCACGGCCTGACCCGTCACAGCCCAACCCGGCACAGCCTGACCAGGCACGACACGGTCCGACCCTGCACGGCCCAACCAGGCACGGCCCAATCTGGCAGCACGGCAGCCCAACCCGGCACACGGCCCAACCCCTAGCACGGCATGGCCCGACGACCCGGCACGGCTCAACCATGCGCGACCCAACCCGGCACGGCACGACACGCCCCGACCCGGCACGGCCCGACCCGCGGCCCGACCCGGCAAGACCCGGCCTGACCCGGCACGACACGGCACGGTCTAACCCGGCATAGGCCCTTTGAACTTTCAACTCTGACCAACTTTCCTCCTCTTTCTCGTTCTTTCCTCTATCTTAATGATTGGAAGATGGAAATGTTTAATGTAACCTATAGTAATTGATTACCCGTTTTGAATCTGCACGTTTCACATGCGATAGGCATGTGAAGTGTGCAGGTTCGGAATTGTCCCTTTTTGGACAGCCTGAGAGTGATCGAGGACGTGCTTATGACGAGCTAGGTATGGGGTCTAGGTCCGGATGAGATTTTGACAGCATAACCCTGTTGTTCTCTGCTGCACCATTTTTGGGTTTGCGGTGGAGAACAGCGGGGTTATGCTGCCGAAATTTCGTTCGGATTCAGCCTCCGTGTCTCGTCATAAGCACGTTGCCTCGATCACTCTTGGGTGGGTTTAGAACCTATCAGCCTAGGTATAGGGGTCATGACATTAAATAAAAAATGAACTTATGATGATGTGTCTGCTTTGAAGGTATAACCTGAATCATGGCTGAAGACCGCACATGGATGTACTCGGGTTGGAAAAAGAATGGGAAACACTCAGATGAGTGGTTCACCAAGATTGATGCTTTTATACAACAAGCTTTTTCGTTGTCCAACAACAGTAAGGTGCGGTGCCCATGTATGAAATGTCAGAATGCAAAGTTTTTCGATAAAGTGACTTTGACGTTTCACGTGTGTCGAAATGGTTTCATGCAAAATTATGCGGTCTGGTACTTTCATGGTGAGACACGTTCTCGAGCTTCCGAAGAAGAAGTGGTGTCTGATAACATGGGGGTTGATATGATGGATGAGATGCTTGAAGCCATAGATCCTAAGTTGATGGAGGATGCTCCTACAACGGAAGTTGAAACATTCTTCGAGCTGAGATGAGATGTGAATGTGAAGACTGGAAAACTCACTGGGTTGAAAAGTCATGATTATCACATAATCATGGAATGACTTTTGCCAGTAATGTTTCGTGGCTATCTTGATAATGCAGTGTGGAAGGTGTTAGCCGAGCTTAGTTTTTTTTATAGACAGCTTTGTGCTAAAGAAATCACAAAGGAGATGATGGAAAAATTAGAAATAGAGGTACCTGTGTTGTTATGTAAGATGGAAAAAATTTTCCCTCCTGGCTTCTTCAACCCAATGCAACATCTCCTAATACATCTTCCATATGAAGCTAAAGTGGGTGGCCCTATTCAATATTGGTGGATGTAACACATTGAAAGAGCACTCAGAATGCTGAAACCAATGGTTCGCAATAGGTCAAGGGTAGAAGGATGCATCGCTGAATCTTTTACACTTCAGGAGACAGGATACTTTTCAAGTGTTTACTTTGCAGAAGAAAACAATGTTAATGCTCTAACATTGCAATACAATGTGAATGAAGCGCTTCCTTGTAGCGACCTCTCAATTTTTCAAACAAGAGGCACCACCGTTGGTAGTAGCACGAGCTATGATGCTACAACCGAAGAAATGACAGCGGCATTGCTTTACATGTACGCAAATATAGATGGGATGGACAAATATTTTCAGTAAGTGTTTGTTCACCATGTATACTAAATAGCACGCATGTCTGAATTACTTATAATGACTCTGTTTTTTCTTTATTTAGTCTGCTTGACCGAGAAAACTGGAAGTCTAAGCATCAACCTACGAGCAAGCAAGTACTAACGATGCGACGTATTGGAGTAAATGGAGGGCCTAACTTCAAATCTTGGTTTAGAGAACATGTAACGATTTCTTTTCTTTCTCTCCTTCTATGAATAACGATTTTGGGGCCAAAAAACCTTCTAACTTCTATATTTTGAACAGTGCAAAAATGACGCAGGTTTCCATGAGGACTTGCGTCAATTGTCATACGGATCTACTAAAGTGAGAAGCTACGGTCGATACGATGTCAATCGGTTCCGCTTTTGTACAACTGATTTTGAAGATCATCGTCCTCTAACGGCAACATGTAACACTAGAGTTGTGAATACAGCTCTGGATGCTAAAGGACGGGAAATGGATTACTATGGGATTGTTAAAAGAATCCTTGAGTTCAGTTTTGCCAAAAATAAAGAGCTAAATGTAGTCTTTTTTTACTGCGATTGGTTTGATAATAATATAGGCACTCGACAAAACCAATTTGGCATGGTAGAAGTGAAACACAATGAACGACTACGAGGATGTGACATATTCAGCATTGCAAACCAAGTCGAGCAAGTGTATTATTTAAATTATCCTTGCGAAAAGCTACGTGCTTGGTGGGTTGTACAAAAGGTTAATCCTCGTGAACAGTTATCTACACCAAACGATGATGAGTATAATGATACTTTGTTGTCGTTGAACGGTGAGATTGATGAGGTTTACCAAGAAGATGAGTTACCGGATCAATTTGTCATCGAGCCAGGTCTAGAACTTGATGAGTTAGTTGGAGATGTTCAAGATATAAAGACTCGTGAGACACGAAAATGGAAACGAAAACCAGTCACGGTTGAATTATATTATCTTCTTTTCTATTATCTTCCTTATTGTTAATTGAATTCAATAAATAATAATTGTTCATTTAATAGGATGTCGGTGAGTAGGAGAAAGGAAAAGAGCAAGGGGGACAGGCCACCGGCGAGGGGTTTTCTGCCCACCGCCTCGAGCGAGGCCTTTCAAGGTAGCCAGCTCAGCGCTAGTAGGAGGGCTGCGTTGTTGAGCCAGCTACCAGATCTGCAAGGAAGAAATGTGGCCGTCATGCGGTCTTCAGAGGTAAATAGCATCTTCTTCAATTTTCTTAAGTTCTTAAATTGTATAAGTACTACATTCATATATATACAATTTCTAGGATGACTCTTCGTCCGAGTACTCCGAGGAGTGCGGTCCACAGCAGCCACTAGTGGCTGACCACCCTTCGCAGTCAGCTTCTGGGTCCGGTGGTTCTCAGCCAGGAGGTTCGTCAGCTGACCACTCTTCTGGGTCACCTGATGTGGAGCCTCGTCGCGTGCGCAAGACTAGGAGCGGGCACTTTGTGAATCTTCCTCCTGCTCCAGCAAACCGATTGGATCAGATAGTTATCCGTCCGGTTGGCGATATGTACGTAAATATCTTACATTTTTCTAAGCTTATATATATATATATATATAATGATTCAAAATTCTGTATTAGGGGTTGGTACGATGACTCCTTCTTGGTTCAAGGACGACACAAGCAGGTGAACCGTGTCCTCGGTGGTCTGATCCGTTTGCGCTACCCAGGTGTAGTGAACGGTGTCGCCGCCACGTCGTGGGATGATTACGCGACCGCAGAGGACGTGACTCACGGCAACCACCAGGAGGCTGTATGGTCCGACATCATGGTAAGCGTATCAAATGTAGTCTATAATACGTTAAATATAATTACTTATAAATTTGTTATGCAAATCACGGTACCGTTTGGAGGACGAGGGCGCGGTGGACCACGCCTGGTTAGTCTTCCACCACAACGCCAGGAAGCTCGTGACTCAGGCCCTTTCGAGCGCCTGGATTCAAACTACCAACAAATATTTCAAGCTACATCCGGCGAGCAAGAGTTGGGCCACTTGAGGGCAGCGTCTTCCACTTACCTGACTACGGAGCAATACATGGAGGTAAATTGTGAATTTTATTTTGTTCAATTATCTCATTCTATTTAAAGAGCTTTCAACTAATAAGACATTTGTGTAGGGTCGTGGAGGAGTCCAGTGGCAAGAAGGCGGGCCGGAGGTGTACGAGGCCCTTTGCTTACGCTGGGGGAGTGAGGATTTCCAGGCCCTCTCCCGCAGTCGTCGAGAAAGCAGAGGGATGGACCCGTCTCACTTTTTTGGTGCTGACGTGTATTTGCTGTCCAAAAAACGTCTTGTAAGTGTAACTTACCAAGTATAATGTTTGTTTATGTTTCATATTTTCATTGTGCTGACACGTGCATACATAGGAGCGCGCAACTGGTCAGGAGCCCCCACCGATTGAGGTGTGGAAGAGAGGTAACAGAGGAAGTGATCCGTCACATCCCGACCAGCTCTTCTCTCAGTCAGCGACAGAGGCACTGGTGAGTTGTCTCATCACATGTATTGAATTCTCTTAATCAAACTAGCTAATATTCTTTTGTTTTCTTATTTATAGACCAGGTATGGGCAGAAGGCACGGAGGCTTTACGGCGAGGAGTATGATTGGCAGAATGCGCCAACAATCATCCCAGAAGCCGCTTACGCAAGTGGACGCGGAAAACCTCACGGCCGGTGAGTTTTCATCTTCTACATTTACTATGTACGAATTTGTTGGAGTGGTCGATGAAAATCTAATAAACTTTCTTCATTATGTAGGTTCGGCATTTTCCAAGGAGTGGTCGACTCCAGGCAGGCACAACCCTCCAGGTCCTCTTCCTCTCAGCAGGCTAGCTCTTCCAGCCGGTCTAGCTTGCTGGAGCTCTATAGTGTCCAGGACGAGCTCCACCGGACACAGGAGGAGCACCGGAGAGAGAGAGGGGGGACTCAGGAGGAGCTCCGACTAGAGCGAGAGCGACAGGCCGCAGCCACTAGGGCCAGAGACGAGTGTCTCAACTCGTACACGCTACAGTTTCAGGCGTCAACGGCGGTAAGTAATTGTCGTTCAAATATGTATATGTTCCAAAATTATGAATGCAAAAAATGTGCTAATAGTTTGTATTTGCAGGCTATGACGGCTGGACAGCAGGTTGAGCTTCCACGGTGGGAGCCACCACTGGTGATCGAGCCAGAGCAGCCACAGGTGCCAACTACAGGAGCTCAGATAAAAATGAACCTCTCTTGAGTTTAATTAGACATACTTGGTCAATTATAACTGAACTTACTCAAATATAACTAAACTAAGTTAACATTACTCTATTATAGACAAAAATAGTTGAACTTTATCAAATATAACCAAAACACTTTGAACTTGCTCAAATATAGTCTTATATAGTTAAATTTGCTAAAATAAAGTCAAAACTAGTTCAACTTGCTAAATTCTAATAATATGTGCTAGAAAACATGACAGGCATCAGGGACGGAGGCTCGCACTCCATCGCCGCACGTGCCAGGAGTGAGCAGACGGCTTGAGGATGATTTTGCGGGCTCCGGAGGTAGCAGCCGTGGTAGTAATTTGTAGCTTCATTTGTATTGTGTCATGTGATTGCTTGTGATGGACTTGTAATATACTTTCTATGATTGTGATCGTGCGATATTATACTTTATATATGGATTTCTGACTGTTTGTATTGCTAGCCATCGAACCAGTGGACTGGCCATAGAGCCAGCGGTCAGCATTTTCTGGTTTTAAAAAAAAACAAAAAAAACTTATTTACGACGGTTTATACAGTACCGTCGTAAATAATGTTTCTGTTATTTACGACGGTACAGCCACCCATCGTAAATAATGCCCCTGTTATTTACGACGGGGTGGCTTTACCGTCGTAAATAATGCCCCTGTTATTTACGACGGTACAGCAGCCCCGTCGTAAATAAGTTTCCCGCCGTTCCACGTGGCGCGTGGACTTATTCACGACGGCTAAAATTATCCATCGTAAATAAGCTTATTTACGTCGGTAACCGTCGTAAATATACTTATTTACGTCAACTTATTTTTTATGGTGAAAAACCCTCATAAATAAGTAAATACCGTCGCAAATAGCTTATTTACGATGGTAATGTGCTTATTTATGACGGTTTTTCACCCTTGTTAATTGCTATGTTTCCTGTAGTGCTAGTACCGTTTTGCAGCTCAGAAGGAGTGTGGCTACGGTGTTTGCCGGTTCCCCAACCGAAACCGAGGTAGCGGCGGCAATGGCAGCATTTCTTGTGCGAGGGAACAGAGGAATGAGCGAATTGCTTCATGCCGGCTTGGCCTCGGGGATAAGAAGGGGGGCATCAGCTGAGCGTGGCGCACGCCGAGCAGGATTTGGCAGCGGCGTCCGGCTCGGTGGCGACCCCAGAATCGGCCTGAGAAACCGAGCCCCGGCAGTCTTCAGTCGGTTGATCACAGGAGAGACTTACATGAGGGCCCCACTCCCATTTTAACCTCTGAAATTCAATTTTTCCTACTGCTCTAAACAGTAGTGCCCCTAATACCCTTTGCAATTTGAATTATTCACCAAATGCCCATTTGGAATTGGTAGAATTCAAATTGTGAAGTGTTTGATAATATTCATAGCACATATGCAGTTTAAAATTCAAATTGAATTTGAATTTGCTTAAATTTGCTCATGTCAAGATCAACTCCAAATGGAGTGAAAATTGGTGTGTGAGCTCACAAAAATGTGCTGAGTATGAATATGAAACCCACTTTTGAATTCAGGGGTGAAAGGAGTTTGAATTTGAATTTAAGTTCAAACTAGCCTTTTTCAAATTACCCAAAAATACCTCAAAAAGGTTTTGGATTTGGGTGAAATTTGGCATGAGCATTCCTAGCAAAGTGTATGAGTTTTTCATATGCTCAGCCCCAATAGGATGCATGTGGGAAATGCCACTTTTGCATTTTGTGAGTTTATCCTCTAATGACCATGTTGATGGTGTTTACATGCTCTTCAAAGGTGTTAATAATTTTTCCTCAAATGAGGTGAGTGTGGTGTGATGAACACTTTGTTTGTGTGTAAAAACTTAGGCCCTTACATTCCCCCTCCCCTTAAAAGAATCTCGTCCCGAGATTATAAGGTGAAAAATGAGAGAGAGGACGGTGGAAAATTACCGTATGTGCGACGCGAAAAAGTAGGGGTAGTTAGCGCGAAGAGAACCTTCGCTCTCCCATGTCGCTTTGTCTACGGAGTGATTACTCCATAGAACCATGTAGAGCCACAACGTACGGTTGCGTGTGGTTTGGGCCTTTTCATCAATTATCTGAACCGATTCCTCTCGATAAGTGAGATCCGGATTCAATTCTTCAATATCCCCCAGCTGAATGGTAGTTGATAGCTTAAGACACTTTCTCAGCTAGGAAATGTGAAAGATGTCGTGCACACCAGAGAGTATTTATGGTAATTCCAGCCGGTATGCTACTGATCCACATCTTTCTGTAATCTGGAATGGACCGATGAATCAGGGTGCCAACTATCCTCTCTCCGCGAATGTATTCACGCCCTTCATTGGAGACACACGTAGATATACGTGATCCCCAACTTTGAATTGTAACGGGTGTCTTCTCCAGTCCGCATACTGTTTTTGCCGGGATTGGGCATGTTTTAGGTTTGCTTGAATCAGCCGAATCTTTTCCTCCGCATTATTGACAAGATCAATCCAGAAGGTGACCCTTTCGCTAGACTCACACCAATTCAGTGGTGTGTGGCATTTTCTCCCGTATAGCGCCTCACAGGGCGCCATCTTGATGCTGGCTTGGTACCCATTGTTGTACGAGAATTCGGCTAACGGTAAGTGATCATCCCAATTCTTACCGTGGTTGATAGCACAAGCTCGTAGCATATCTTCTAGAATATGATTTACCCGCTCAGTTTGCCCGTATGTCTACGGGTGGTAGGCTGAACTACGGATCATCTTAGTCCCCAAGGAAGCATGCAGCTTCCCCAAAGAACGAGACAGAAATAAAGTGCCCCGATCCGAAATGATGGTGCGGTATACGCCGTATAAGCATAGGATCCGTGAGATGTATAATTCAGCATACTTCTTGGCGTTGTAGTTTGTATTGACCGGGATAAAATGGGCAACTTTGGTGAGCCGGTCCACGATCACCCATACTAAATCATGCTTCTGAAATATGGTGGGTAAATCGTCGATGAAGTCCATGCTCACATCTTCCCACTTCTAGGCAGAAACGCCCAGTGGTTGTAGCAGTCCTGGTTTCTTCATATGATCCGCCTTCACCCTTCGACATGTATCACACTCGGACACGTACTTTGCGATCTCCCGCTTCATCCGTGTCCACCAAAACTTGTTTCTGAGTTCTTTATACATCTTGTTGCTGGCGGGGTGAATAGAAAACTTTCACAAGTGAGCCTCATCAAAGATTTTCTTCCGTAACTCCGGGTTACTGGGTATGACGATCCGGTCCTTGAACCATAGGTCGTCGTCTCCGTCTTTCAGAAACATTTTATCTCCCCAATGTCTACAAGTCTGCAAATTCGACATGCCCTTGTCATGTTTCTAAGCCGCCGCTATCTCTTCAGGGATGGTGGGGATCAAAGCTACATTGTAGAGAGCTCCATGTGGAATCACATGCAATGGTGGCTCGCTCTCTTCCAACTGTGTGATGGTCAGATTGTTGATGTGTGACTTGCGACTCAGCACATCCACCACTACATTTGCCTTGCCGGGGTGATAATGGATCTCTATTTCGCAATCCTTTATCAACTCAAAAAATCTTCGTTGCCTCATCTTCAGCTCCTTCTGAGTTAATATGTACTTGAGGCTTTTGTGGTTGGTATATAAATGTACGAGATTACAGAGTAGGTAGTGCCTCACCATTTTGAGTGCGAGTACCACGGCAGCAAGTTCCAAGTCATGAGTAGGTAGTGTCTCCACATTTTGAGTGCGAGTACCACGACATCTTTCTCCGTTTCTATGGTTCTTTCTCCATTTATATGGTTCTTTCTCCATTTCTATGGTTATTTCTCCATTTCTAGTGTTCTTTCTCCATTTCTACTTCTTTTCAATTGCTTCTCTACATGAAAAATGTATGTAATGCATCGCAATGAATTTAAGGGTGTTACACGGTCTTTATCCAAAAAATGCCTGATATATTATCCATTATCACAACTCGTTTTCTAAACCGATCACTTGAGAAAACAAGTGTATTTTTACAGACGGATTTTGAATTAAAACCGCCTGAGATATTGTCCATTTTCACAGACGGTTTGTGAGGACAACCGTTTGTGAAAATCTATATCTTTTCACAGGCGGTTTTTGTTTACGGACCACCTGTGATGTTAAATTATCACATGCGGCTTTTAATTTATTGGACATTACAGGCGTTTTTTAAACGGCCCGCCTGTACAAGAAATGGGAGGTGCCTGTGAAAATAGAATCCTACTTGATCTAGACTATAGTAACACACAAAGAGTCTATGTTCATTTTACTTTCTTACTCCTCATGTTTGGAGAGTGTAGGATCGAAGAGCACGTGAAAAGCTGCCAGAGGGTGTGAATGGTAGATTAAAACTTTTTATGCAGAAGCTACAAAAAAACTCTCGGCAGAAAATCGATCTGATAAAGAAACCGTGTGTGTGACTATTTTCAACTTGTTCAAATGTGACTAAACTAGTGGATATTATAGAGAATCAAGTCATGAAGCCACTGCAACAAGAATCACATGAAAACACTATGTAGAACTTGAGTTATGATCAAAAGACTAGACGATAGTCAATCTGTTCTCACTACTACAAAATCCATTATCACAAGCGCCTCGTTTTTCAGACCCAGACGATCCGTAATAAAATGCTCCTATAATGTCGAATGAATTAGTAGCCGCCTGTGATTAAATAACATCACAGACGGCTCGCAAAGGCAAACCACCTGTGTAAACATATCAATTTTCACAGGCGGACCGTGGAGTAGGAGTCGCCTGCAATATTGGTTATTAATACAGGCGACTGAAGCGACGAGCGTGCACGACCTTTGCGGTTACCGAGGGGAACTCGCCTTTGAATTCAATTCGAAGCCATCAAACGATACAGGCGGACCGTGGAGTAGGAGCCGTCTGCATTATTGGCCATTAATACAGGCGATTGAAGCGACCGGGTGTACATGCCTTTTCGGTTATCGAGGGGAACGTGTGCAGTACATGCGTCCTTTGAACTCAATTCGAAGCCACCAAACGATGATCGATATAAATACACACCCACGTGATCATCTTCTCCACACAACCATAGTACTACTCTTTCTCTTCTTTCTCCGCCACGCCCAATCGACTCCACACGAAATGGTAGACAACCAAACGCCGCCAAGCCCGCCGAGGGAACCAGCGGCTAATCGGCCATGATCCCCCCTCCCTCTCGAGCTCCAGGCAAATGGAGGATGCGCGTTGTGACATGGAACGAGATGTATTTAACAGTACAACTCACTCTATGAAGCTCCTAGGCCTCGGTACCCTTCCAGAACATAGTGGAATGGACACCGTGGGCTACTACTTGTTCGAGCTCACACATGTGGCCGGTTGTCTTGACGCTCTGTGGGAGACGATGGCTTTGGAGCTCAGGGTCCACGGCTGCATGAACCTGGCGGCGGCGACGGCCAGGAGACTGGGTTTCCCGGTTCCGCTGTCGGAGGTGCCCCAGGAGCTCTAGGAGCCCCAGCAAGCCGAGGAGGAGGAGGAAAAGGAGGAGGAGAAGGAGGAGGAAGAGGAGGAGGAGGAATACATTTAGAAGAATTAGTTGTTTTTCTTTTCTTGTTTTTAGTTGATGTGTTTCCTTTCTTGTTCTGTAATGTTGTTTTTATCTCCTAATCATAATAGATATCGCATGTATGCATCTTCTACACCCAAATACAATCGCATCGCTTCACTTCACTCGTGGCCTCATACACGCCTCGTGATCACCACCACCTCCTCCTCCCCCTCTTCCTTTGCAATATGTACAGCCTTCTACTTGAAACTGTAATGTTGCAGGTATCTTTTCTTATAGTGACTTTTCTTATTCCGGAAGTGTTGTGCTGCAATGTTGCGTTCACATTATCGCATAAAAGATGATATCATAAAGTGGCATAAGTTTTCACAGGCAGTCCTTGACCAATAGATGCATGTGAAAATTATATTTACCAATTATTCAAAATGTTTTCATAGACGGTCTTTACTTGAAGCAAAAAATAGAGGAAAATATATACACACACGAATAGAGGAACAACAGAGCTCACGCGTACACATAGAGATAAGCAGCACTCAGTCGGCCATGGCTTCAAGCGCAGTGTATTTCACTATTGAAGTCTACATCCAACTCAAAGCCAATATTTCACTTTATGAATTTTGCTAATTTCTTAAAGCATTCCAACATGTCAAAATTCAAATATTAAAAGAGAAAAAATTATCAAATTAGAATATTAAAGCTTCATTATAATATTACAAATATATAAATATGTCATACATTTTTTCCAGCATTGACATCATCTCGCATATAGGGTTTATAATCCTTTTTAATGCTTCTTTCTATGCGCTTGATGTTTTCTGGATCGGTAAAAAGGTACATATCTTCATATTGATTATGTTCCTCTTCATTATCTCCCACATTCTCAACCACAATTGTATTTTGCTTTCCAGAAACAACTATGTGCATCTTCTCAGTTCCTAGATATTGTACATAAAAAACTTATGCAACATGATCGGCGAGAACCCACGGGTCATCTTTATAACCCCCTTTGTTCAAGTCTATCAGTGTTAGCCCGTAGTTGTCCACTTTCACATCATCAGGATGTTTGACCCATTGGCAGTTAAACATGGGCATTTGCATTCTTTCGCCATAATCGAGTTCCCATATTTCCTCTAAGAAACCAAACTATGTGGTCTTTTGCCCTTGTGGATCATAAGCCTCTATACAAACACTACTATTTTGTGCGACGCTCTTACCATTTTTTTTAGTGTAAAATGTGTAACCATTGATGTGATATGCTTGTCATGATGTCACCAAAGCAGATGGGCCAGAAGCTAACTTCTTCTTTGTTGCCTCTTCTATAGAGTCTCCGTATGGTATATTTTTGTCCATTAACCATTAAGTGAAACATCTTCTGTGCTCTTTCATGATCGAGTCCTCTCTGCGGCCTTGGTTTTTTCTACGAAGCTCAATTTTATGTTCCTCGATGTACGACTCAGCTATTGCGAGCTTTTGTAGTACACTAAAATATGCACAATGTACTAATTTGTAATCCTGAATGATAAAAGTTTTCTTACCCACTTTGCCTCTCCCACATAGTCTACCCTCATATACTGGTATAGGCACACCTATCCCCTTTCCATCTTTGATGTAATTAGCGCAACCCTCAGTCACTTCTTCAGTAGCGTATACTTTGATAATTGAACCCTCTGTGTGAGCACGGTTCCGCACATAACTTTTTAATACTCCTAAATATCACTCCAACAGAAACATATGATGTAAATTTAGTGGCTCCAATGCTTTTATCTGATCAACAAGATGTATGATTAGGTGATCAAAAAAGGATGGTGGGAAACACATCTCAAGCTTGCACATAGTCTTGACGATGTACGTTTTTAAATAGTCTAAGTCTTTACAGGCTATCGCCTTTTGCAATACTGCATTGAAGAAGTAACACAAATGTTTGATGACAACTTTTACATGCTCAGGTTTGATAACCCTTATTGCAATGACAAGGAACACTGTCATCATCATGTGATAGTTGTGATAATTATAGACGAATAAAGACAAGTCTTTCATTGAGACTAGTTTGCGGATATTAGATGAGAAACTCGTGGGCACTCTGATCCCACGCAAGCATTCGCAAATTGTCTTTTTCTCCTATAATCTCAAGTTGTAGTTGGCTGGGGGGAAGGTAATGCTTCCCGTTGGCCTTTTCTACCGGGTGAAGCTCTGGTCTCATATCAAGATTTACTAGGTCCATACGTGATTTTAATCTGTCCTTTGTTGTCCTCGACATTTCCAACAAGGTTCCAATGATGCTGTCAAATACATTCTTTGTAACGTGCATCAAGTTAATACTATGGCAAATTTTTAGGTTCTTCTAGTATGGACGATACTTAAAAAAATGGACTGTTTTTTGAAAGTCGTGTCAGTTGTATCACCCGAAGAAGTAGTTTTCATTCTCTTTGTTCCTTTACATTTTTTGCCCTTACCGAAAGCAACATGTATGTTCTTGATCATTTCGAACACGAGTTTTCCACTGTAAGGTTTTGGTGCAGTATCTTTTTTATTTTGTTATCAAATTGTTCTTTCATCTTTCTGTACTTGTGTGTATCTGTCAACAACTGGTGGTGTCTCATGTACACCGTCTTTCTGGATGAATTAAGATACAAAAATCTAGTTCCATTCACACACCTTACACAATGTTTATTTCCTTTCATTTGTCCCAATAATGTAAACAGTTCGGGATAATCATGCACGGTAACGAATATCGTTGCTCTTAGGTTGAAATACTCCTGCTTGTACTCATCCCATGTACGTACCCCTTCATTCCACAATTTTGCCATATCTTCTACTGAAGGATCCAAGAACACATCAATTTCCATGCCGGGTTGTTTCGGACCTTGTATAAGAATAGATGAAAAAATATATTTCTTTTTTGACACAACCACGTCGATAGGTTATACATCGTTAAGACCACGAACCATGTGATGTGTGTGCTCCTTTTTTTACCAAATGGATTCATTCCGTCTGTACCCAAGGCAAACTCTGGAAACTGAATATTAAAATTTTTCTGCTAGGTTGCATCACCAGGGTGTCGAATATGTTTTTCATTTTTTCTACTCTACTTAGAATACCAACGCATAAGTTCAGCCTCCCTAGGGTTTGAGAACAAACGCTTCAAGCGATCAATTACTGGAAGGCACCACATCACCGATGCAGGAATTATTCTCTTATTCTTCCCGCCTGCATCGTTAGAAGTATCGTCATCGTCACCTTCAGGGCCAATAATATTCTTCTTATTCTTCTTGGTCTTATTCATGATGGTAACATACTGGTGATTGTAGTCCTTCTTGTATCTACTGACACCACAGCTGAGGCACCTAGTTGTGAGCTCATGATCTTTGCGATACAGAATACAATGGTTCACACAAGCATGTATTTTTGTCACACCTAGTGACATCGAGCAAAGAAGTTTCTTTGCTCTATAAGTGCTTCTGGGCAGTTTATTGGGATTTAGAAGAATTTCTGCCAAAAGATTCAAAAGATCATAGAAACTACAATCGGACCATCCGTGTGTGGATCTCAACTTTAGTAGTTCTAGGACTGCACACAATGTAGTAAACTCTTTATCACAACCCTTTGATTCATCATATAAGAGCTCCGTCGCCTCATTCTGCAATGTCTCCATTTTACTTGAACCTGTACTTGCTCCCATAGAAATCAATGGATGTGGTTTAATATCACGCAACATCTCCTCACAATCAAACTCATCATCATCACCATCATCATCCTGATTATCACTACCATAATCGATATGAGCATTATCGTCATCAGTGCTTCTCTCATCATCTTTATCTACCTCATTTGTATCTAATTCACCATGCTATGTCCATATTGTGTAGTTTTTTTTAAACCCCTTTTCACCAAATGAGATTGGATTACTATAGTATCAATCCAAGCAATCTTATTTTCACAGTTGGTACATGGACATAATATATCATCTATCTTTTGCATCTTCGCATATCTCTTGGATGCATCAATAAAGTTTGCAACATTTTGGATGTACATAGGATCAGCTCTTGACATGTTGTACATCCATGCTCGACGGTCCATCTTTTATGTCAAAATGTAAAATTAAAAATATGATAGTAACCATTTCTTGAGCAAGTTCATACAAACAAAGATTAGAATCGAATAATATTGCTTATGTGACAATTTATTCAGTAAAATCAAGCACACCATTAGTGTCATTAATATTGCTTATCAAACACACCCTTGTCATACCAAACAAATTAAATATCCACAAAGCATTAATTAATTTAAATTACCCCTAATACAAGTGAAGACCGAAAGTTAAACACAAGGTTCATAAAGCTAGCGTACAGTGATGGCATTTGGAGGCGAGGACGATGTGCGCACACTTGGAGGTGAGGGTGAGGACGGCGACGTGGGCTTGACAGCGAGGGAGAGGATGGCTGCGGCAGCGACGGCGGTGAGGGGCAAATGTATTTTTTGGCAGCCTGACGGCGTCGATGTGAAATCTCCTGAAATAGGTTTTTGTGGTGCCCGAGCGGTGCTTTATATAGTCGTCCATTATCACAGGCAGGTTTTAAGATGGTCCATTAAAAAACCTATTGTGATAATTGCCTATTCATAAGTCTGATCTTGAGTTTCTTCTTCCTTTGCTTTATTTTTTATTTAGATTCCAATGTAAATACCCAAACATGTATAGATTCTGCAAATTAAGTTCATTCTTGATGATTCTTTTTTCTATCTTCTTCAAAAATTAATATATACCCGATGGAACACAAAGTTTAAAACTTATATAGGTAACATTGTTATGTTTAGGTAAATATAGAATTAATATATATGCACATATTATTCAGATTTTCATATCTTCTAAAAAATGAATCTTCCACTGAAAGTTAGTTTCTATGAACATATTATCTTATTTATACATGTATGAATTTTATTAATTTTTAAAGCATTCCAACATGTCAAAATTCAAATTATTCATCATTTTAATGAAATGCTCTTATATGTATGAGGCATTCTTCAAATTTTGAACATACATTGATTCATACAATTTTGTAAAAATCTCAAAAAAATCATAGAGGTTGGTATGATGACTAAAAAATCCCATAGAAAATTCACTCACAAAATAATTGTATTATGCAAGATACAAAATTGACAAATATCCTATTTATTTGTTTTTTATGTTCTGACCAACTTCAAAGGTTTTTCAAGTGAAATTTAATGGGCACCTGTAATACTAAATTATATTAGAATAACTTGGAATTTGGGCTTTTACAAGCCCTCTCATTTTGATCAAGAATATTAATTAATCCTAAACTTAGTAAACTTTTTTCACAGGTGATTCTATATTGAAAAACCGCATGTGATAATTACCACTTCATAGGTCTACTCTTCAGTTTCTTCTTCCTTTGCTTCATTTTTTATTTAGATTCTAACGTAAATACTCAAACATGTATAGATTATATAAATTAAGTCCAAAGTCGACGATTCTTTTTCAATATTCTCCAAAAATTAAAATATACCAGATGGAACAAAAAGTTTAAAACTCATATATGTAACATTATTATGTTTTGGTAAATATAGAATTAATTTATATGCACATATTATTCAAATTTTCATATCTCCTAAAAATAGATCTTAGACTGAAAGTTGGTTTATATGAACATATTATCTTATTTATACATGTATGAATTTTGTTAATTTTTTAAAGCATTCCAACATATCAGAATTCAAATTATCTATCATTCTAGTGAAATGCTCATATACATATGAGGCATTCTTCAAATTTTGAACACACATTGATTCAAACAATTTTGTAAAATTCTGAAAAAATCATAGAGGTTGGTATGATGCCTAAAAAGAGCCATAGAAAAATTCACTCACAAAATCATAATATTATGCAAGATACAAAAATGACAAATAACCTATTTATTTGTTTTTATGTTGTAACCAATTTTAAAGGTTTTTCCAAATGAAATTTAATGGGCACCTGTAATACTAAATCATATTACAAGAACTTGGAATTTGGGCTTTTGCATGCCCGCTAATTTTGATCAAGAATATTAATTAATCCTAAACTTAGTAAACTTTTTTCACAGACAGATTTAAATTACAAACTGCCTGCGCTGATACATCTTCGCAGGCGGTGTTTAATACATCTTTGAGGAGGAGGAGGTCACACGCCGGTCGCACGTCTCTGCACCACCAGCCGCAATTAAGTTCTCCACAGCTCTTCCTCCTCGGGTCGCGTGTCTCCCTTTGTTAACACACGCTTTTAACTCACCGGTCTATGCACTACCGGTTGCAATTCAGTTCTCCGCACCTCCTCCTACTCAGGACCCATGTTTCCCTTCCGTCCAACTCCAGCTGCTCTCTCTTCGAACCCTTAGCGATCGACCAACTCCAGTGCGACCGCCGCCTGCCGCCCACTGTTCGTCATCGCCATCGTCGTTGTCGCCGTCACTACTCCATCCTATTCTACGCTACTTATATTCCACTTTTTATGTATTTCATGGCTGGGAAATTGTTATCGACTTGGCGCGTTGCCGACTCAAGGAGGAGCGCTTAGCTTGGCGCAAGAACTACCCCCATGTATGTACGTATGACACACAGGTTGCATGGTTGTATGTAGCTCTGCAATGGACTAATGATCTTAAACTCTGTAGTCTTGCATTTTGGTCTTATTTGTTTGTGGTATTTGCAATTTCACGGCTCGCCATTTGCGTCATGTGTTGTCCAATTTCTCTGCGTAGGGTTTCTCTGCGAAGCCTGAGTCGAGAGACTTAATGAAGTGGCAGTGCATCGTCCCCAAAAAAGAAGGTGTAAGTCATAAAGAATAAGCACAATCCAGTATAACCATCGTCCCCTTATTAATGAATTTCCTTCGTAGACTTAATAGGGAGGTGGTTACTACCCACTGACAATCTCCTTCTCGGAGGACTATCCCTTGGTGCCTCCAAGATGCGTCTTTCCACCTGGTTTCTTCCACCCGAATGTCCATCTCTCAGGAGCACTCTGCCTTGGGGTTCTTGATCAAGAGATTGTAAGATAGACTTATTTTGCTCAAGTAATTGGTAATGGTTGTCGAACTTATTTGAAGTGGTTTCTTATGTTGCTGAAATTGATATTTCGTAGGGGTGGTATCCTGGTATTATTGTTAAAATTTTACTACTTGAAGTTAAGTGTTTGCTTCATCAGCCAAATGCGCCCGATGTTGAAAATAATTGCTATAATCTACTTATCATGGTTAGTAACTTTGTATTAGTGAGCAATCTAGGTTATATATCATTCTTAATTCGACATTTGTTAATTTAAATAATGTCAATGTTATTTTTAGGATCCAAGAAGCTCGACGGTACAGTTTAGATCGATGGATGGAAGCCTTATAGGAATATAAGTCTGAAATGTATAGTTTAGATGGCACACAATGTGTATAAACTATGAAATGTTCATTGAGTTGCAAATGTTTATCTCTGAATTGCAATGTCATTGCGGTTCTATATGTTCATTGTGGCAATGATGCACATTTATTATCTCGGCACGCGAAGTGGCAACCGACAAATATACTAGAAAGAACACAATGTAAACATTTTTCACAGGCAGTGTTTAACTAAGAGCAGCTTGTGAAAATTTGTGCCTATGTAAGGCTGCTCAGATGGTTCTAAATTACAATTTACAAACCGCCTGCACTAATACATCTTCGCGGGTGGTGTTTAACTATGAGCCGCCTGTGAAAATCTACTCCTATATAAGGCCGCTTGGTCTTCTAAAAAAACCCAAAACTAGAGATTTCACTTAGATGTTGTCAGGCTACCAGAATATTCCTTTGCCGCAAAAGACCTCGCCGCCGATCTTCGTCCTTGCTGTCATCGTCGCCATTGCCATCTATGTACGTCCACCTCTTTCCTCCCTTCTCTCCCTCCTCCCTTTCCTGTCCCCCACGCCGCCTCCTCCCCCCCTCCCCGTGCCGTCTCCCTCGCCCTCACCGCCGGTTGAGTGTCGTCCTCGCCCTCCCTTTTCTGTCCCCCTCCAGCACCATCACCGCAGCACCCCCGAGCCTTAATCCTCCCTGCGCCGCCTCCTCCTTCCCGGCATCTACCCCCACCATGCGCTGCCCTATCCTCACTGTCCCCCACCGTCGGCGCTCTCCCACTGCACTGAGCCCCCCTTTTGGACTGTTTAGATTGTTTAGAGACCTTGACAATTGCTTAGATTAATTGTTTAGATTTTTTTGAAGGTGGACAAGAGAGCGAATTGTTTAGAGAGCAAATTAATTGTTTACATTAGAATGCAAAGCAAATTTAGCTCAATTGTTTCTTCTACATTTTCTGTGTGTGTTCATACCAGCGCCAACTAGTTGTTTAGAATAGTTGTTGTGTTAAAAGAGATAGTCTTGTTGTGCTAACAAGTAGTCCATGTTATCTTTGTAATCACTGAGTACTATAACAGGGATACATTTTATCTTTGTAAATCCACCATGTTCACTCTATTTTATATATTAGGATGTAATTTTACATATTAGGATGTTTTTGTAATCACTGAGTACTATAACAAGAAACCCCTTCTGTTGCTTTTCAAGTTCTAACATGGAAATCCCTAAGAAGAATGGTGCTGGTAGTAACAATGAAGTCGAAAATATGGAGTTTAGTAACTCCAGCAGTTCAGGCTCGTATCACAGTCCATGAGATCCTTTTCCAAATATAAAAATTAAAAAGACTTTAGAGGATTTCGACCCGGAATATGATCCAGCCAGCGAGGTATGAATCACAAATCTTCACTACAGCAGTTTAAGTTAATGTCTGTTGTCAAGTATATGATGTCTTATAAATCTTTTCTACCTAGCTTAATTGCCAAGACAACGAGGTGACTTCGGCTCCTAAAACCGCACAAGGCTCTCCAATGGTTGAATTCTCAAATTCAGTCAAGCAAAAACAAGGGCAACGAGATCCCAATAAGGTTTCATTGAACCACATCATATACATAACAAGTGTCAGTCCAGGTGTGCATCTCTAAGAACCACTGGATTCAGTTACAAAGTACTGAAATGCATGTGGTTGTCTTGTTAGAGAGATCGTGCGATCACAACCGAGAATTGGAGAAAATTCCTTGAGGCGGACAGGAATGAGTTGTGGGAGAAGTTAAAGAAACAATTCAAGTTCCCAAAAGGCACAGAAGAAGCTATAAAGAAAGCAACATTGGTCTCTTACAAGAAGAAGTTTCATGGCTGGAAGAGTGAAATGGATGCTTAACACAATAAGGTCCCTAGCCTGAATAAGATGGGGAAGATCACACAAGATCAGTGGCAAAAATTTGTTCGTTAAAAGATCACACCTAAGGCTAAAGCACTAAGTGAATCTAAGTTAGAGCTTACCAAAAAGAACAAATACCATCATCGCTTGGGGTCTGCCAGATATGCCTACAAAGTTGAGAAATGGAATAAAATATTAGAAGAAACTGTGAGTAAGGGCAATCCTAACCCCCTACAAGGTTCTATGAGAGAACTAAGCGGTGGGCCTTAGCTCGGTTAGGATTGACCAACGAGGGAAAACTTGAAAAGACTGACTCTGTGAAGCAAGTAGAGCAAAAAATCAAAGAAGTAATTGAAAAGCAACAGAAGGGTCTCTTCAAGCCGAAGAGGGAGAATGACCAACTTACTACTATCCTAGGCAACCCTGAGCACTGTTCAAGAAGACATGACAAGTTCAAGAAGACAATTCCCAAGATACGATTGATCAAAAGGTCAAGGCATCTATGAAAGCAACAATAGATGAACTTATAGAATCGGGACAATTAACGCCACAGAATAGGACGATGGTTCCCGTGGCAAAAGGAGCATTTGATATCTCCAACTTCCTACCCTAGCAGCGTAGGTTCTGTGCTAGGCTCAGGGTCAAGCCATAAGTTCCCTGTCAATGATACTGTTAAGGACACACCTTGTCATCTTCTTGACCCAATCGACAGAGCAGGGAACAGAACAAAACAGGTTGCCACTGCTATGGAAAAGCCGAATCATGTCTTTAACGGCAATTCACTTCCGTTGTATTATGCTGTGGTGCAAGTTCTTCAGATCATTGATAATGATTATGAAGATTATGAATTAAACCACATCACACCAGAGGGGATCATGACTTTGGAGCAGGCCATCAACCAGTTAATCCTTTGGCACCGACGCGATATCATGTTGGACGATAAGCCGATGTCTAGCCCCGTCGAATCTCGAATAACTGCAGCCCCGTCTTCTTCACCGAAAGTCTAGGAAGATCCACTCCCGCTATGTCCCAGCAAGGATGATAGTAACCTTGCTAGTAAAGATAACCAGGAGCAACCGGTTGAACAACAGCTTGAAGCAATACAAGAGCAAGCTGCTGGTAGTAAAGAGAAATCAGTTGAACAACAGGTTCAACAACAGGCTAATGTCCATCTTCTGACGACTACTCCTCGGTTAGTGCTTGTGAAAGTTAGCTCATACAAGAATAAGGAACCTTCTAAACAAGTGTCAAAATATTTGAAAAAATAAGAAAAATATTACAAAATCTAATGCATCTCGTGCTTCACATGAGCCAGCATTAGAAAATATTGAGCAGTGGGTGGAAGACGGCGTGAAATATACTTAGGAGACGGCTTTAGTTAAACCAGGAGTTCGGGTATACAAGATTCAGGGTGTTCCTCCTAAATATGAGAATGGGAATCCATTCATGATAATGGCACAGCTTACAAACAACATTTCTTGCTCACAATAATGCATGAGTGGTACATCACTGCCAGCGCAAATATGAACTTTGTTACGTCACATTTCGTGTGCCAAAAGAAGCATTCTGGAGCATTGGAGAAGATAAACGAGCCCTTCTTGTTGAAGATCTGCGGAGCATTTTCTATGGAGGCATGCTCGAAATCAACCCGCTACTCGTCTAGTGCTTGTAAGTGCCTCTAATATTTTGTATTTGCTTTTCTTACTACATGCATACACATGTCATGAGATTATAACAATTGTAGACTTCTTCAATAGGATGCAATACATGGATAATGAAAAGATGAACTCTAAGAGAGGTATCCTTGACCCTACAGTGATTGCAAAGTCAAATTTCGACTTTCAGGTGCAACAGGACTCAGAACAGTACAAGCATGTGACAAAAGAAGAATTTGAAAAATCAATCGCACGACAAAAGAAGGATAAAAAGACAAAGGTTGTAGCCTACATAGGACATGCCATGTTTAACTTTGTCAGAGATGGCAATGACCTCGTAAAGACTCCGTACCACTTCGAGTAAGTTTGACACATGGCATGGAAATAACAATTATTGCTAATTTTTAACTTAACACGTGTGTTTATATATGTGCAGTAAACACTACATAACGATCTTTATCAAGCCAACGTAGGGTTTGGCAACGATCTTGGACTCAGCCATTTACTCACAAGATACTTACAAAGATTTCCTTACCATTTTGAGAATGTACTGTTATTCGATAATTTTAATATACACGCATATAATATATATATATATATATATTGACAACTCTTATATGACATTCCTTGTATGACAATGTGTGGCGGTTTTACGTAAAACAACTTGGCGGTCAGAGACCTCCTAATATGGATGCATTGCAGATATCAACATATTATCCTTGTCCCAAGCAGCCTTTTTGGGAGCGTCTTATGTGGGTATTATGTATGCGAGTATCTTCAGACTGTCTGTGAATATATAGTGAATCGTGAGGATGTAAGTTATCCTTAATGTCAATATTGTATGTTCTTTCTTTTTTAGTTTCATTTTTATTGTAACTAGCGTATTTTAATACTATTTTTTATCGTTGTCACCAACACATTTTAAACCTTGTTATATGTTTCATTGCAACATACGAATGTGGAGGAAGAAAATGACCGGTTTCTAGAGATATGCCTGGTGGAGAAGCCGATAAGATTCTGAGTGACCTGTGTCTCTTCATGTGTTGAAAAAATTTCCACCGAAAAGGGCAGTTCTTCAATGAAACAGGTGTAATAGCTGATGTGCTAGAACTTTGCCAGTATGAGCATCGAAATAGTTTTTAGTGAAAAACATGTAAACTAGGAATTGAGATTTATTATACTATACATATGTATATGAGATGACTTTTTGGTGATATTGTGTCGATGATGGTTGTCAGAATATATTGTTTCTACGGTGTGTGAATGTGCATATGAAATTGACTTAGAAATTATAAATAACAGCATGCAGTACCTAACAAACCGTCTGTGATAATATGACTTCACAGACGGCTTATGTAGGTGATGAACTCCCTGTGATAATATAGTTTCATAGGAAACTAGTCATATGTAAAGAACTGCTTGCGATAATGGAGTTAAATAGCCGGATAATCTTACGTTACAAACCGCCTATGATAAAGATTTTTCACAGGAGGACAGTCATAGGTAAAGAACCATCTTCAATAATGGAGTTATCACAGGCGGATACTCTTACGTTACAAACCGTCTGTGATAGAGATTCTTCACAGGCGGCTAGTCATAGGTAAAGAACCACTTACCATAATGGAGTTATCACAGGTGGATACTCTTACGTTACAAACCACCTGTGATAAAGAATCTTCACAGGCGGATTCATGAAGGTTCAGACCGCCCGTGATAACTTTTTTCACAGGCGGCTTATGTTTTCGCTTGTGAAAATTGCTGATTACCACACGCTCTTCGTTTCAGGCGGCATTGAAAACCGCGTGTGACAATACGTTTAGAGCCACTTAAGATGAATCTTGTTGTACTAGTGTCTACCCAATTTTAAAAACAGATCTGCAATGCTGCAAAGGAACTCATGTAGATTAAAAATCACAAATCCAATGACCGTGAAATTTTCAAAGATGATAGATAATCAAGTTATGAAGACAACCCAAAAAGAGTCACGTCAATTGGATCAGTAAAACGCAAGTTATGACCGAAATACAGAAGCAATGTCGGTCTTTCCAGAAACTCGCCAAGGAAAAACTTGTCTGAAACAAATCGGACAAAGGCACTAAAGCACCTCTAAACTACGAATTTTATTGATCAAAACTTAAAAGAAGCAGACACAAGTCATGCTCTTCACGAGCCTTGGCCTCCCTTGCTTATATAAGCAGCCCTAAGGCTAACCAAATTCAAAATGGGACTCCGACTCCTACTTAAATTCAAACTCTAACTTTATAAAAATGCTCAAGACTCTTCTATACGCAGATAGAAGCAATCGTAAGACTTCGAAACACCTTAGGAGCGTACCAAACATTTCTAAAACAGCTCTACTTCGTGCCTAATATGAAAACCTATTATAACTAACTGGAAACTTTCCATAAACGAACCATAACCGCCTCAGCCGCAGCCTGAGCGCAAAATCCAGCCGGTTGAACCTTTTCAACCATATCTTCACTTCCATATCTCTTCACCATGCCTTGGAACAATGTAGCCACGTCCATGTACCCCTTGCATACGTGAAAACACTTTTGAAAACGTTCATAACACCTTCATATGCATTGTTCTTGACCCAAACATGCTGCATGACCTCCGGATCAGCTCAACCACAATTCCTCCCAAACTTGATTGTTGAACCTCATCTTCTCCCTACGACTAGTTCAAGGATCTCTATCTCCAGCCATGTCTTGACCTCAAGCAACATCTTCACATGAACAAACATCCATTTTTTCGAGCACAAGTCCGTGACTTGACTCACGTTAGTCCGAAAATCACAACACCTTACATAAGCACCTCACATAAGCATGTTGCAAACCATAGCAATATATTAACCATCATAATCAGCGATAACACATCAAAAACATAGTAATAGAATACTAAGAAAACATTCCATAATCAAAGAAGAAAGTTCCAAATATTGCAAGTTAAAAACAGAGTGGCTGAAAATTAAACACTATATGAAAACAGTTGCTCTGCAGTGACAGTTACTCCTGAAATGCAATGAGAAAGTTCGGACTATCTGGACTAAGTAAAGAGTAACAGTTACCCCAAAACACATTTGTAAAAATCAAACGTGTCTACTCACGTGCAGCTCATGTGAGTGAAAGTTCGGACACTCCGAAGCGGGTATTTCAGCAATATTCTTGAATGTAAATCATCACTTTTATTCTAATTGCTAATGTATTCTGCACACATAGGTCTCACAGAGTCTTCGCAGTTGTTACATATTTTTAAACATATCAATCTAATATTCACAAATTTACATTAAATTAAAGTTAAGCATTTAATTTAAGCAAGGAGAAGGAGGGCGTACCTGGGGCGGCGGCAGCCTAGAGCTGCGATGGGTGGCGGCGGCTCGGGATGGCGACTACGGGGGGCGGCCCGGGACAGTGACATCACAGGGCGGCAGCGACGCGGGGAGGACCGGAGTGTGGCGGCGTGAAGCGCAGGGGTGACGTGGCGCGGAGGAGCGAAGGCGCGGGGCAATGCGGCGCGACGGCGCGGGCAGAGTTACGCGATTGAGGTGGACATGGGGAAGAGAGAGATTGCGTAGCCGTCATAAAAAATCTTATTTACGACGGCCGTGCTGTTGGCAGTCGTAAATAACTTAAGCCTGCCTGGATTTATCATTTTCTTGTATTGAGTACGAACCTTTGGGATCCTCAAAATATGTTGTGTGTGCACAAACCACCGAGCATATCACTTGTCTGATGGTCTGAAGGCCTTGCCCAGCGCTGTCGGCGACGCAAGTAGGATAGGGAGAGCAGTGATGATCTGCTCACAGAGGGTGAAAGGCAGGCTCTAGAGAAGCACAAGTCTCCAACAAAGAAAGATAAATGGTTCAATTGTGGTGTTGGTGAATATTTTGCTAGGAAATGTCGGGATTACGAAAAAAGAAGCACTCCTTGTAACCGTGGATGAAGAGCCAATGCTACTTCAAAGTGTGTCTTGAGGCAAAATAATGTAAGTCAAAATTAGGAGGGAAAGTGTTAGTAATAATCTTAACCTTGGCGTGTGTGTCTGTTTTGTTAGCGCGTGTGTTGAGTAAAAAATCAAATCACGGGCTGAGCATGGTCATTGGCCAAAAGGTACTACATGCATGTCGGGTCAGGTAGATACACTAGAGCACTGTACTGAGCCTGGCTGACGTGACGCATGCTGTATTTGTTGGGTGTGGCGTCTGGGCGCTGGCTGTGTCGTACACGCGCGCAGCGACCGCAGGAATACACGATGCACAGGTCAATAGGAGATAGTCTCACGAATGAGCAGGTGCCTCACGAATAGAGACGTGCGGGGTCGCAAGGAGATCATCCGTGCTTGCGTGCTGCGTCGCCGTGTAAATAATATTAGTCCTGTAATCGTTCCTTGGGTGAGCCACTGAGAGCAATACAGAACCAAGGCGTTCCTGCACCGGACGTTCATGAATATTGATGGTGTGTTCCATCTTCTATCTTGCCTGCGTGCGTGATGTGAGCGCTCTTAGTAGCAACACAGCCACATCGGATTATACACTGTGGTCTTGAACGTGTTGAACACGCTTGGATAGACATTTTTCAGTTCCGTGTGGGATATGATATAAGTTTAGGTCTTTACGAGAACAGCAGCAGGTCAATTACCTTAATAACACGTGAGGAAAACCTTTCCCTATAAGCACAACTATTTTTATAGCCCGCATGCTGACACCTAAGGTTATGATCAATAATATAGGAGGCTCTTTGGGGACCATACAACAGACGAGAGAGCTGCGGTTACTGACTTAAAGATAGGCACAGATAGTATAAATGGAGACGGCGGGTTAGGGATAGAGAAGAAGATAGTGAGGTTGCTACTTATAGGGATAGAGATAGATATAGAGAATGTATAAAATAGCAATAGATAGATAGATAGATAGATAGATAGATAGATAGATAGATAGATAGATAGATAGATAGATAGAGAGAAAGATAGATGGATGGATGGATAGATAGATAGATAGATAGATAGATAGATAGATAGATAGATAGATAGATAGATAGATAGATAGATAGATAGATAGATAGATGGATAGATAGATAGAAAATATGTAATGATGTTATTTGATCGATGACATTCAATTAGAATAATAGTGCTATACTTTTGATAAATGTATTCCACAAGTTTACTGAAGCCAACATAAAATGTATCCCATGTTTCTGTAGTTTTTCTCTCTTTTTTGTGCAAAGGTATATATAGTTAAATTGACTTTAATTGTTTATTATATAATATAGATGTTCTCCATCAGTTCATGAACTCACCTTGCTCCAGTTTAGTATGTAGAGTCTCGACTGTATTTATTCTTCTTTGTTTATTTTTTAATATTGACGAAGCTTAGGGTGTGGTGCATGTAGACAATGGACGACCATCTAAAATAACAAGAAAAGGCTTTTAGGAGGATAAAAACGAAGACAATCTACTTATCCCATATACAGAGACAAATATTGAATTCAAACAAAAAACTGTAACTCATAATAACTACACTTCATTGAAATCATATGTGCGGCTATTTCTATATACTTTCCACATAGGCAGAGAACAGCATCAATTGTCTTTTAGCCTTCGATTATAAGAAACTTGATTGTTCCCAACCAATACATGGTACCGTTGTAAAAGAGTGGCTCCAACTCGTTTAGTGGAAGACATGTGTTGCACCTCTAATCACTAATTGCTGCGGCTGTGGCTCTCTTATTAAACAGAGTTTAAGATCTGATGGCCTCTTCGTTTCTGCAATACTTGGCCCCTCGTTCCTGCTCTTATTTTCCTTGTGGAAGTCGCAGTTGCAAGAGATAATGAGAAGGCATGAACATCTGACACTAACCTGCTGTCATTATGGACTTGAAGCTCTTCGAGCATCCGTCGAGTCCAAACAACTTGACTGTGAACAGTAGGTTTTCTTTATATCAGCAGCAATGCTCCACCATTGGTTATACCATTAGACGCCACAAACTGTGACCAACCACCTGAGAAGAATACATTTCCCGACCAGTCCTTTTGGGCCTACACGGGCCAGTTTTTGCTGTAAAGGTTGAGAAGCACGGGCAGTCAGTCGTTACAAATGATGTCAATAAAGTTGTTTCGCAAAATTTTAGAGGGATGACCCATTTTGCCATGAAAGGATGGTTCCCCGGTGGAAACATGATTATAGTACATTTTAACAGAAGCCCAGAGTTTGTATAAGAAAATACTGGAGGTACATCATGTGCAATCTATTTTTTCGGTGAAACCTTAGCAGAAACATCTTGATGAAGTGCGTCCTATGAGACCTGCTGGCAATGTTGATTGGGCAGCTAAACTCATGGAGGTAGAAGCTGGTGTGGAACGTCTTGATGATGAGTGTGTTGCCACCTTCGTGTCAAAGCACCACGAACCAAGTGGCATCGATGTCGTGCGCAGCGACAAACTCTAGCCACCCGTGACCCAAGAAGGCGTTGCCATCATCGCGCCTGACCTCGAGGCACCACACCTTATTGCCAAATGGTCCTACCACTGCCTCCATTGTCGCTGTCTAAGTGCCGAACAAGCTCGTTGGAGATGCGCAGTGGAAGTGCAGATAGATCCGATTATGTCGTTCTCTCGCCGCCATTGTTGCCGTTCAAGTGTCTCTTGTGTTTGGTAGAAAGTATTTACCAAATGTTTGGACGAAGATGGCATCAGGACCTTGAGATGCCTTGAGATAGCGCTCACGCCATGGTCATTGGACGATCACATGACTGTCGGGTGTTGTGGTAGATGAATATGGAGACAAATGTGGAAGATGAATACGGAAGACGATTGTGGAGACAAATATGAGAGATGAATGTGGGAGATGAATGGTCGGGTTCTCATGAATGTATGAGGTTATCAGAATTATAAATCCCTCGTTGGGTAAGTGTGCCTGCTGGAGTTGGACATTTAATTTTGAAGCCCCCACTAGGCAAACATCGTAAGCTAGTAAAATTAAATATAGAGAGTCATATATTAACTAGTTCCAAACAACAAACAGTCCTGATACTGATCATCTGTACTGCTTCTTGTTCGGAACAAGTTTCTGAAACTTCTCACCTATTGGGTCTACTTCCAATATTAATGCTTTCTAACTATTTCTGAATTTGGTGCCCCTTCCACTTCGACGGGCACCATTTTGCTTGTAATAACTGCTTTTTGTGACAGATCCGGAGACAACGGAGATCATTCATCTCCCCCTCTTCTTGGTTCTCGCCACTCCCCCTCTAACTCCCACTCTTGCGAAAAAGCAGCAGGCATTCCATACCTTTCTTGCAAGATGGTAATGATAATTTTACTATCAACCCAACCCGTTTCATCCAATCTTTGATGAACCTTGAAGATGGAGGTCCTCGTCACGTTGCAAGAAAGGCATGCTTCACATCAGGAGTTTCACTAGCATGATCAACAGATGAATCAGGTAAATGAGGTTGAACAATAGAAAGATGTCTCGATTTCCATTAACTAAAACTCAACCATTCATATAGGATATGAGGCCAATGAAGAAGGTCATCAGCATGCACAACAAACTGAGGGTAATTCTACTTCTATTGAAATTCCTATTCTAAATGATCGTGATACTATAGATAAAAATTTCTCTAAAATCCGTATTGTTACAGGGCAACAATGGAGGCAACAAGGGCAAGCAAGTGGTGGAAGATGATGAGGCCTGATGATTATGCTGATATGAGAGTTGTGCAGCCTATTACTGATTTTGCTATTATGGTTTGCATGATCTTTCTGAAATTTGTAATAAATATTATGTTGGTTTGTACTATGATATGTGAACTGTATATTGTTTCTTTTGCATATGCCGGCCATTCTACCTTTTGGATATATATGTACTGAGTTTTACTCCATTTCTGGTGTGCATCATTTTTATACCGGTTCCTTTGGTGTTGGGGGAGAACACACTTTAAATATATATGGACATATATGTACTGATTTATCTGAACTCGGTACAGATTATTAGTGTTTGTATCGGTTTATAACTGGAATCGGTAAAGAAAGTAGAGACATATCTATACCAGTTCACAAGAAAACAGGTATAGGTAATTAGTATCTATACTGGTTCACAACTGAAACCAGTACATAAACTACTTATCTGTAATTGTTCGTATCTAGACCCGGCCAGTACAGAGTTTATTTATGTGTCAATATTGATTCCAGTTAAAAACCGATACTGATGACTACTTTCTACACAGGTTCTTTATATTTAATTGATTGATGCGGCAACCGAGGTCAAGAACCAGTATTGATAATTTTTTTTGAATTGGTTTAGTTCAACCGGTTCTGATGAGACGATATGAATATGTATTGCTCCAGAAATTAAGCCCCTATAACCCCATATTGTGGGCCATCCTAAACTAACTGGGCCCAAATCTATTCATTCAGCCTCTATAACCTCATAAATGAAACCTTTTCTTTTTAACTACACTGTAAGCATTCAATTTAGCAAGTGAAATACGATGGAATTTAAACCCTTGATTCTCAATCTTTTAAGTTTGGTAAAAGCATGCTAAATTATTAGAATCAATCTACTAATAATACACTAGCCCCTAATAAATATTCTTTAAAAAATATACAGGTATGAAACTGTTTGAGTGTCACAAAAGCAAATTTAAAGTTTCACCAACGAGTCAGGCTGGGTGTTTGGTTAACCAAAACCGATTGGTTTGGTTTTTGGTTTTTTTTATTTTGGTTATTAAAATCTGACAACTGAAATTGTACAACACAAACACAAAACCGACCCATCGGTTAACCAGAAAATTTCGGTTAGGTTCCGATTAAACCAAAAAAACCAAACTTCCTCAATCTGGGGTCGACGGGTCGGTGTCGGGGCGTCGGGGGTGTGGAGGGCTGGAGGCGGGGCGTAGGGCGCTGGAGCGGATGGCCGAAGGAGGGGTGCAGGGCGTCGAGGTCGGCCGGTCGGGGCGGGGGACAGACTAGACCGGGGTGGCGGACGGTGGGACGCAGGGCGGGGCGGCGTCGCGGCAAGGCGCCCTGGCGCATGGGAGGGGGCGAGGGGCAGTGCCGCGGCAAGTGGAGGTCGGGTCGGAGCACTAGCGTGGGGAGGGGCGACTGAAGGTGAGTTAGGGTTAGGTTTCCTTGCATATTTGGGTTGTGCTACTATTATATTAAGATGGACTGGATTGAATTGTAGTGGGCCAGATCGATTAATCTGGTAACCGGTACTAAAAATAAAAACCGAAAAGGTTCGATTTTCACGTTTTGCTAAGTAAAATACACTCCGGTTTGGGTGGTTTTGGTTTTTCCGGTTTATTTTGCCTACCTGACCAATGAGCGTAGTTCATATATAGAAAAATGGAGGCCCTTTATAAATATTCCTGTACCTTAGTGGACAAACAACATACTGTATTCTTCATCTCATAATTAACTAGGCCCTCGACACCAAACAGCGGCATATGGCCTCCCAGTTGCCGCGGGGCACCATCGTTTTGGTGCCGTTCGCAGCACACGGCCACATCGCCCCGATGCAGCAACTGGCGCGGGATCTCGCAGACCGCGGCGACGTCTCGGTCACCATCGCCGTGCCCGACTTCATCTACCGCCGCATGTGGCAGTACTGGAGCGATTCCGGCGCCGGAGTGGTCCTCGCGCTGATATCCAGCGGCGTCGAGGACGACGGTGGGGACGAGGCCCCGGGACCCGCCGCCATCGTGCATGCCATGGAGCACTACATGCCGTCGCAGCTGGAGGGCATGCTGACGGTGATGCAGGGCGTCTCGTGTCTCGTCGTGGACCTTCTGGCGTCGTGGGCGATTCCGGTGGCGGCGCTCTTGGGCCTGCCGGTCGTTGGGTTCTGGCCAGGGTTGATGGCGAGCTACCGCACCGTGGCAGTGATCCCGGAGCTCATCAGCAAGGGTTTCGTCTCGGAATCTGGTACATCTACTCTACGTAGTGCACTCCGACGCATTACATGAATTCCATTTTACTATTTTTCATCGGTTATTACCATCGGTGCAACCTTGTTATCAAGAAAATATAGATTCCTAGTAGAGTTGTTCTTTTTATTAAATAGAATTATACGTGTGTGCACACAGATTTCTTTATTGCATACGGTAGTGTGCCTTCAAAAACACTACGAATTTCGTGCACGGTTTTGCTTACTCAGTAGACTAGAAATTTCAAGATTTTCAGCCCCTTTGTTATCGTAAAATCTGTGTCACCATTCGTACTTTCATCGCCCATAATCTGGTGACAATGTTACGGATAGGATATAGAGATTTTAGATATTCACAATAAAATCCTAACAGATTGTCCTTTCAAACATGAAGGTACCCTACTCCTACAGTCAACAGACGGAAGCGATGAAGATAATTTCATCAATCATCATGACCTAGGAAATGTCCACATATTACCAGCAAAGTTAAAATTGAGAGCCAAAGATCTTCCATGGCTCGTCAGCGGCGCAGTGTCCCAGAAATCAAGATTTGCCTTCTGGCTTCAGATAGCGAACCGTGCGAAGAGCCTTCGTTCCATTCTGGTCAACTCCTTCCACGGCGAAGATTGCGGCGACTCCGACGTGTACGATCCACCTCATGGCCAGAAAATCCTCCATGTTGGGCCATTACTCCTGAACGAGGACCTGAAGAGGACGACTTCCATGTGGCAGGCTGACCAGACATGCACCGACTGGTTAGACAAGCAGAGTCCTGGGTCGGTGATCTATGTTTCATTCGGGAGCTGGGCTGCGCCGATCGAAGCAGACAAGATCACCGGTTTTGCGCGTGGTTTGGAGGCCTCCGGCCGGCCCTTCCTCTGGGCTCTGAAGAACCACCCCTCGTGGCGAGCTGGCCTCCCCGAAGGTTACATCGAGAAAGTCGCCGGCCGCGGCAAGATCGTCTCGTGGGCACCGCAAGTTGACGTCCTTAAGCATGAGGCCGTGGGATGCTACATCATGCACGGTGGGGGGAGCTCGATATTTGAAGCTCTACGGCACGGCGTTCGCATGATATGCTACCCTATCTGTGGAGACCATTTTGTCAATTGTGCGTACGTCGTTAACATGTGGATGGCCGGGATAGCACTGCCCAGCAGCGACGAGAAGGATGTGAAAGATTGCATCCAGACAGTAATGGAAGAAAGCGAAGAGGGAAGGCGTTTGCAAGAAAAGGTGAATGAATTGAAGGAAATGATCACCGGTCAAGCCATGTGTATCGCCAGGAGGAACATCGACTTATTCATGGAGGAAGTCAGAACGGTGGGTGAGACAGATGACAACACAACAATAGGACAAGAGTGCTCAGAAAATCCGTAACTTTCCTGAGAGAACAATGGACGATGCATATCACAACTCACAAGAATATTCATTTTGCTATATGCACTATTTTGCTTCCTATCTGTAATTTATATATTTTTCCTTGGCAGCTATATGATCGACCTGATGTATTACCAATAAATTGGACCTTCCGTGGCTTGTCTCCCATTTTCCTGCTATTTAAATTTATTTATTTATCACTTGTCTATATTAATTTATTTGTCCTTTTTGAAGGAACAGGTTGCTTGATAACTCTCTGGTACGGAACCGATAATTGCAAGGGTTTTGGACGCTGAAACTTTCCGCTTTTTCTCTTTTTTTTGACCGGCTGTCCCACCTATTATGGATCCTGATCATGGCCTGCAGCGAACTGCTTATTATCGGTTTCGTTTGGGCCCCTCTTTGCTCATAAATCTTGGGACAAGATTTTTTGGGAGAGGGTTGTAACATCCCTCGTGACACGAGGTGATAATCAAGCCCTAAACATGGTTATGACCTTGTTCATATGCTGGAATTCACACAATTTAAACTTTCAATTCAAATCAAGTTGATTTCAAACACTTCAAATAATTAATTAGCAAAGCAAACCTTGTGAAAGAAACTTCAAAGTTTTCGATAAAAACATACCATTACTCATTCTTTGGAAAAATAATAAAAAAGAGGAATTTGGTGAATTTACTAAAAAGTCCCAATCTCCAAGTGCCCTAAATAACTGGTAGTTTATCACTTTACCCTGTTCCATAGTCAATGATACTAATAACATTTGCTGCAAGATTGTTTAGTCTTATAGATATAGTGTTATACTACTGAAGTGTCACATCTAGTTCTAAGAAAAAACCATATGCATCTATATGTGCTTCTAGGAATCAAGTTGCACACATAAGCAAGAAACTTAATGGTAAATAAAAACAATATAAGTCATTACATAGTTTAACTTTATTACAAAATACTAAGCAATATAGTAAGCCTGGGCGATGTTTCTAGAAACATCAACCGGAGAGACAGCAAGTCTAGACCTCGGCTTCATCATCTTCCTGGTACTCCTACACTTGTTATTATCAACTAAGTGGTGGCAGAAAAATAGACAAGTTTGAGTACATAATGTACTGATAAAGTATCGGAGAAGATGAAATGTGGCTAAAGACAAGAAAGTGTTACATTAATTTATAGTTATGGGAAGTTAGTTAGTGTCAACAGTTTTAAATAGCATCCCAAATTAAATTATTAGATGAAAGGCCAGCCAACCCAAATATCCAATAGATTAGTCTTGCACAACCAACCCTACCAGCAATCCCACCTTATTATCATGTGACGGTATATGCCGCTCATAAGCATCAAAGTAAATGGACAACTAGATTTTATTACAATAAATATGAGGTTGTGGACAATGTATCTAAGTGACCCGCAGCTCTTTTTGGACTCACACTACAGAAAAAAAAACACCATTTACGACGACTAAAATAATTTACGACGGTCTCAGAGTTAGCCGTCGTAAACAACCGTATTTATGACTGCCGGATTTGATGGCCAGGTCACAGCTGTCATAAGTTAGTCTCAACTTACAACAGCCAACCCTAAGGACATCGTAAGTAACATGTTTTTTACGACGGCTAAGGCCCAGACCGTCGTAAGTAATGGGTTTATACCCGCCTTGGCCGGGGTCGGCGCGGGCATTCACATCCGCACCGACCCCGACCCACCGCCGCCACCCACGCGTCGCCCGGCCTCCCTCGCCACTGCCGCTGCCCGAGAGCCGCCGCCGTCGCACGCGCCCATGTGCCCGCCACCACCCGGCATCCCCCGCCGCCGCCGCCTGCGCTCCGCCCCCGGGCGCTGCCTCTCGGCCTCCCCCGCCGCCGCTGCCCGCGAGCCACCCCCAAGCGCCGCCTCTCGGCCTCCCCCGACCCGCGCCGAGCCACCACGGTGCGCCACCACCGCCACTAGACCCCGTGCCTGCCCCGCGCTTGCCGCCACTTCGAGGTAAGTATAATATAAATTTGTATTATTTATATAATTAATTAATTAGTTCATTTGTTAATTAATCTAGTTACTTTACAAATTAATTTAGTTAATAAGTTATTTTTTGCTTAATTTAGTTACTTAATTATAGTTTAGGTTACAATTAAGTTAGTTTAGTATTTATTTAGTTTATTATTAAGTTAGTTTATTATTTATTTAGTTTACTATTATGTTAGTTCATTATTTAGTTTAGTTGAATAATCTTGGTGATTGTTTATTTGTTTAATTAGTTAGTTGTATGGTTTACTGCTTAGTTAAATTACTTAGTTAATTAATTACTTTAGTTATTTGATTATGTAGTTGTAAATTGTCTTTGTTTATTATTAAGTGTGCTTATTTGTTAATTAGTTATTTAATATTATTATTTAGTTGAAAATTGTTATGAAATTGAGTGTAATTATTTGGTTCATGACGGTTAATTAGCTATATACACCGTAATGAGAGCACGCATAATATGTTATTTAGGACAATAATTAGTATAACAACCGTCGAGGCGGGCACGTAGGTGAACAAGACCGGCGAGGACGCCGAGCACTCGTTGGCGCCGCCGCTACGCGGGCCCTCCTTTCGGATGCCAAGCCGTGCTCCTCGAGCACCCCGCTGGGACGCTATGCCACGATTAGTCGTCCATATCGGTCCCTGACAGTCGATCAGAGACAACGACGCAATCAGGAAGACTAGAAAACTAGTCGTCTGACTAGTCGGCCTATCAGGGCCAAAAGAAAAATCTGGACGACTTGGGGCTTGACTAGGGATCGACTAGGATCGACTAGTCACCCTTGTCGAGGACTAGTCGACCTACTGGCCCTAGTCGCCCCTAAGGCAACTAGGGTCGATTAGTCGACTTAAAAATCTTGGCATGGACGCAGACCGGCGTGTTGGCGGTCACCCCTATTTTTCTCCTCCTCCTCCTCCTCCTCCTCTTTCTCTCTCTCTCTCTTCTTTCCTATCTCTCTCTCTCTCGTAAATTACTAAAAAATGAACGAGTAACGTAAAACCTTAGAATATGCGTCACCCGTTTCGAACCGGCCCGTCTCACATGCGTTACGCATGTGAGCCGGGTAGGTTTGGAATTGTCCCTTTCTGGACAGCCTGAGAGTGACCGAGGGGGAGTGCCTATGATGAGACGCGGGTCTGAATCCAGACGTGATTTCGATAGCGTAACCCTGATGTTCTCTGCTGCACCATTATCGGGTGTGCAGTCGGAGAACAACGGAGTTATGCTGCCAAAATTTTGTCTGGATTCGGACTGTGACACCCGGTTCCGAAAACAGAACAGAGTTAATGCATATGTGCGCCCAGGATGTTCATCACACATACACATGTAATCCACAAACTGAATTCAGAATATAACCACGAATAAATAGTGTTTAAGTAGTTTATTACAATGACTCAAAGTCTCACTTATGAATCTCTAATTTATTCTTGCAGCGGAAGTCTCTAAACGACAGCGGAAATAACTAAATGGCGGGCTCCAATCTTCAACTCCATAGGCATGTTGACGGTAGTTCGCACGCCTAGTACTCCACATGGTCGTCGAAGTACTCTTCTCCTGTTGCTGATGTTTATGTGATAATGCAAGGGTGAGTACATGTCGTACTCAACAAGTGCGGGAAAAGAATGACATGTAGCTTACAACAAGGTATGGAATAAAAAAGCTCATTGCAGCAAGCAAATTTTATTTCACAAACATGATAAAAACAACAACTATTCCTAAGTGATATTTATCCAAATAAAACCAAGTAAAACAGCCACATTCCTCCATCATGATTCACCATTTATCAAGTCTCAACCAACCATTAATCTTTCTCAAGTTCATCTCATGCTCATAAATATTCATAACCATCTCATATTCATATAACCAAACTAAACTTATTTTCATGACTCAAAACAGTTCCAAAACCAATCCCAATGACCATACCATAACCATACTGAATATCCATCCCAAGTTTTCCCTCTAATCATGTGAGTTGGCCAGGTGCTTGTGACCGGAAGCACGGCTATCATGATAGTTTTACACTCTGCAGAGGTGGCACCACTTTACTCATAAGTTTGTGATTTCGTCACCCGTCGACGACTGCAGAACCTCCATTATACCAGTACACAACCATCGGTGTATGGCCAAGAGATCACAAAATAGCCTTTACAAAGGGGCTACTAGATGTATGGACTCACTGAGGTTTTGGTGCTATAGTTCTTCGTAGATGGCTTCCTGAGCTTGTCCTTCTACTCACGACCATGCACATACAAAATTTAAAGCAATCAAACATCATGCACAAACTTTACTCAAGATGAAATGGTGTAGATGAATGCAAATCCTATGGTGCGGTTTTATTAAACCAGTTTGTACGTGTTCTTGCATGTTTTAATGTGCTTTCATGGGGTTTTATGATGAACAAGGGTGTAGGGATCAAGTGTGTACGTGGAGATGATCTTAACTCAATATCTAGATCAATTCCACCGTCAAAAACCGATCAAAACGTGATCTGTCCACACGAAAAAGTTTCTGTTCGAAGGAAGCGAAGAAAACGGATGCGTAGAAACAGAGACGACGTCGTAAGATGGGTAACGAAGACCTACCTCACTTCCCTTTGGAGGCAGGGCCTTCCTCCTAGCAATGGCAGCAGCGGGGAATTTTTCTATGGAAGATTAGGGCAGGACAGATCGTGGGCTCTTTTCCGGTGACAGCGAGGCGTGACGGGGCTCATCGGTGGCTTACCGGTGGGGCTCACCGGCGACTGAACTCCAGCGAGGGGGGGGGGGGTCCAACTCGGCGAGTTGGGGGGGCTAGGGCATCCAAGTCACCGACTTGGGAGGGGGAAAAAAGGAAAGGGGTTGCGGCCAAGGGGGGGGGGGTTTGGGTACTATTTATAAGAGAGGGGGGGGGGGAAGAATCCTACTCTAATTTGAGCAAAATCCTAACAAAATTTTCCCCAATTGATTTGGTGCGGCAGCAATGTGGGGGAAATTGTGTTGGTACCCTCAGTACCGGGTACCCTCACGCATAGGAGAAAAACCGCCTAAGGACCTCGCACCCTCTACAGGGATGAGCTCCGAGGGCGCCACGTGTCCAGCGGGGCCGGGCCTCCCCTCTCCACAGAGACGAGCCGTGGGCCTGCCATGCGGCCAGCAGAGCCGGGCCTCGCCCCCTCCGCAGGGGCGAGCTCCGAGGGTGCCACGTGTCCAGCGGGGTGGGGCCTCCTTTCTCCTCAGAGGCGAGCCCCGGGCCTGCCATGTGGCCAGCAGTGCCGGACCTCACCCCTTATACAGGGGTGAGCTCCGAGGGTGCCACGTGTCCAGCGGGGCCGGGCCTCCCTTCTCCTCAGAGGCGAGCCCAGGGCCTGCCATGTGGCCAGCAGTGCCGGACCTCACCACCCTTGCAGGGGTGAGCTCCGAGGGTGCCACGTGTCCAGCAGGGCCGGGGCTCCCTTCTCCTCAGAGGCGAGCCCCGGGCCTGCCACGTGGCCAGCAGTGCCGGGCCTCACCCCCTCCGCAGTGGTGAGCTCCGAGGACGTCACGTGTCTAGCGGGGCTGGGCCTCCCTCTCCTCAGAGGTGAGCCCTGGGCCCGCCACGTGGTCAGCAGTGCCAGACCTCACCCCCTCCGTAGGGGTGAGCTCTAAGGGCACCACGTGTCCAGCAGGATCGGGGGAAGTGTCGACAGTGCACTTCGACAAATTGGAATTGACTCATTTCAGCTATCTTTTTCCCATTCCCCACCAGTTTTATGATTCTTTCTCCATTTCTATGGTTCCTTCCTCCATTTCTACTTGTTTTATAATGTTTCTCTATATGAAAAATGTATGCAATGCATGGAAATGAATTTGAGGGTGTTACAGGGGCCTGGCGTCTCATCAAAAGCACGTTCTTCTCGGTCACTCTCGGGTGGGTTTATGACCTATCCGTCCCAATAGAAGTATGGTAATGAGATATAGTGAAGTATAAATTAACGATATTTTACTCATCTTTAATCTGTAGCCTCAAACATGGGTGAAGACCGTAGTTGGATGTACACTGGTTCGAACAAGAAAGGTGGTCACTAAGATGGCAAAAATAGATGCTTTTGTCGATCGAGCCTTTTTGTTGTCGACGATCGATAAGGTGCTATGCCCATGTACGAAATGCCGAAACACAAAGGGCATGATAAAATGACTCTTTCAATACACTTGTGTCGGAACGGTTACACGTCATATTATGAGGTGTGGAGTTTTCACGGTGAGACAGCTTCTAAAACCGTAAAATAAGTGCAAGAGAATGATGACAACAAGGGGGTTGATCAGATGGATGAGATGCTACAAGCTATTGAACCAGAGACTACGGAGGATCCTCCAACAGTGGAGGTAGAAGCGTTCTTCAAGCTTCTTAAAGCTTCAGAAGAGACGCTTCATGAACACAAAGAAGTGACCCTCCTTACATTCAGCACCAGACTTATAGCAATTAAGTCCAAGTACTTATTTTCCAACAACTGTTACAACGACCTAATCAAATTGATCGGCGATATCCTTCCACAACCCCAAAAAGTGCATAAAGATATTTATCAGCTAAAGAAATTGTTGTTTGGTCTCGGTATTAAATATGAGAAGATTGATGTGTGTCCAGACAATTGTATGCTTTTTCGGAAAGAGCATGCGAAAGAGAACAAGTGCTTAAAATGTGGTAAATCGAGGTTTGTCGAAGTTGTTAACAACGATGGTGATAATGTGATGACAGAAGTCGCACATAAGCAACTTTGTTACTTACCACTGACACCTCGATTGAAGCAGTTGTTTATTTCAAAAAGAACAGATAGACACGTGAGATGGCACAAAGAAGTTGTACGTCAGAACAATGGAGTCATGACACACCCGTCTGATGGTGAGGCATGGAATGCACTGGACCGCTTCGATCCAGACTTTGCAAGTGATGCAAGAAATGTTCGCATGGGTTTGGCGACAGATGGCTTCTCTCCGTTTAGTACAAACGCCACGCCATACTCATGTTGGCCCATTTTTGTTATTCCATACAACCTGCCACCATCTCTTTGTATGAAGTATGAATTCATGTTTCTTTGCCTCATCATACCTGGACTGGATCATTCTGGGCCATGTCTAAACATGGTGTTGAAACCGTTGATTGAAGAACTAAAAACTTTGTGGACAGGAGTCGAAGCATGCGATTGTTACAAGAAGCAGAAATTCAATATGCGGGCTGCTTACTTATGGTCCGACAATGATTTTCTAGCATACGGTATGTTTACTGGATGGAGCACTCACTGTCGTTTGATGTGCCCGATAGGTGCTTCGGACACGGATTGCTTTCGACCTGCTCATGGAGCCAAGATACGCTACTTTGATTGTCATAGACGTTGGTTTCCTCGAAATCACATGTTTCAACAACAGAAGAATGTCTTCAGAAAGGACACAATTGTAACAAAAGGACCACCGAAATGTCAAAATGGGTCAGAAATTTTTGATATGTTGAACAAACTGGTGGGTCAGAAGAACGCACTTTGTGTCTCCTTCTCCGGTTCCTACAGAGTGGGTCACAATTCGCCCGGTCGAAGACACGTAAGCAAACTATCACATAATATTCAACTTTCAGATTATTTTGTTTATGGGTACATTAATAAGTTCACTAAATCCTTGCAGCTCCTGGTACGACTGCTCTTTCATGGGTCAAGGGCACCACAGATAGATGTCCGGTACATCGGTTCTTTAGTGCATCTGCACTATCCCGTGTGATCGACAGGGTCCTTTGACGTCGTGGGATGACTACACTCGTGTCTCTCACGAGGCGCACAACATCCTTCAGGGGGCTGTCTGGGCGGATTTTATTGCAAGTCTGCTTAGTAAAATTTTGTAAATTATTATTATTCAACTTAATTCAATTGTTAATGCATATCTCTTCAATATTGTTTTCTTATAGCTGAGGTACTGTCAGGGTGTGAGCTGCGACACTCCTCTCGACCTGCTCGGAATCAGCCTGCGACACTCCATCACCCCACCGGCAAGCTGCCAGCCCGTCTGCCTCAAACGGCTGGCGCGCTCGAGGCTGCTGAGGGAACTGCCGATGCTGGACGACATCGATGGTGCAGTGCGGAAGATTGGGGATACCTCGCGGGGCATCGAGATCCCCGGAGAAGACGGCGCTGGTAGTCAGGAAGGGCCTGCACCGGACTCACTCCCAAGCACGGGGAGGGAGTCGGCAGGGAGGCCTGAGCCTGCAGCGCACCCTCGCTCACCACCGAAGGATGCCCCAGTGCCAGGCAGGGCATCGAGAAGGAAGCTGGTGCATTCTGATGGAAGCTTCGTCTCCGGACCTAGGCGAGGGGTTCCCTGGCTTCCTGTGATCCCACACGAGGCTCGGCGGCTGGCGCTGGGGGCAGCTCTGGAACTGCCACTGCCGGAGCAGTCCCGGCAGCCACGGGAATGGCGTCTGGTGCTGCTGGAGATTCAAGGAGGACCACAACAACGTCGTCGGCTTCTCACCCGTCGAGGTCCGCCCCAACTCAAGGTGCATCTTTGGCGTCGAGGTCCTCGGCAGGGAAGGCTCCTGATGTGGTGTCTTCGTCGACGAAGACCCCGAGGTTCCGCCAGCTCCGAAGCCAGCGTAGGTGACCTCAACATCGGCGGGGGCGAGTGGCTCGAGCCCCCTGCACAAGAAGCTCAATGCTGTGTGGAACTTCTAGGCCTCTAGGTACGGCTCAACCTCGTGTGGTTGTGTACTGAGCCACTGGGTGGCGTAGTTGATGCTTGGTGCTTCTTTTTGTAGGGCTCCTCAGCAGAGTGCCTCTGCTCCTCCACAGCAGCACTCCGGGAGCCGGAGCTCCCTGTCCGACGAAGCTTCACCATTGGCGGCAGTGCCTGAGCCTGTGCCTGGTGCAGCTCTGGATGTAGGCACTCGGGCCACCGAGGCCGGCCAACCGGCAGGCACGGACGCCTCTGGTAGCAATGCAGCTGCTTCTGGGTGGGCTGCTTGCCCTCCTCCTCTCCCTTCGCAAGTTTACATGATGGCAACCCCACCAGTGGGCGAAGAGAGAGAGGGTGTCGAGACAGTACTTCGCCTAACGATGTCGAAGGCTTTCCCGGTCCCCAGGGCAACATGGGTCGTCCGCTCTAGTGTGGACCAGATGCAGGACGCACTCGAGCAAGAGTGCGCTGAACTAAGGTCCGAGCGGGAGCGCCCCCAGGACTGGGACAACCCGCTGAATGTGCGGGTCCAGTCCGCTAGGGAGAAGGCTCGGACTCAGGAGGAGCGGCTTGAGGCTCAGGAGGAGAGGTGCTGGAGGAGACAGAGGCCGCCGTTGTGGCGCTCAAAAGGAATGCTGTGACACCCTCATTTTCGGGTTCTGAATGTATTCATGCAGAAAAACACTTTTGAAATAAGTTGAAACCAAGAAAGAATCAAAGAGTTAGCCAAAAAGAGCAAATTCCAGTTCACAGAGAGTGCCGAAGACAATACCCGCGGCCCGCTGACCACGTGGCGCGTTCGGAGCTCATCTCCGCAAAGGGGAAGAGGTCCACCACTAAACTGGTTACGTGGCAGGCTCGGGGCTCATCCCTGGGAAGGGGGAGAGGTCCGACCCCCGTGGGACACGTGTTGCCCCAGGAGCTAGCCTCTGCAGAAGAGCGAGGTCAGTCCCGAAGGACACGTGTCGGCTAAGGAGCTAGTCACCGCGGAAAGGAAAGGACCGGCCGCGCGGGATGCGTGTCGCTCTCGGAGCTCACCTCTGAGAGGTCCGGCCCCGCTAGGCACGTGTCGCTCTCGGAGCTCACCTTCGAGAGGTCCAGTCCTATTGGACACGTGTCACCTCCGGAGCTCACCCCGGGAGGTCCGACACTACCGGACACGTGTCACCTCCGGAGCTCATCTCCGGAAGGTCCGACGCTGAAGGACACGTGTCAACCTCGGAGCTCGTCTCTGAGGAGAAAGGAAGTCCGGCGCTACTTGACAGGTGGCATTCTCGGAGCCACCTTCGAAGAGAGGGGAGGTCCGGAACTGGCACGTGGCGTTCGCGGAGCTCGCCTCTGTTGAGAGGGGAGGTCCCGACCCACCAGACACGTGGCGTTCGTGGAGCTCGCCTCTGTTGAGAGGGGAGGTCCCGACCCACCAGACACGTGACACACGTGGAGCTCGCCTCTAGAGAGAGGGAGGTCCCGACCGCCAGGACGCGTGGCGCACGCGGAGCTCACATGTAAGTAAGAAAGGAGTCTCGCCCGCCTGACACGCAGCACAACCGGAGCTTGTCTCTGTGGAAAAGGGAGACCAGACCCTCCGCTGGACACGTAGAGTTTCCGGAGCCCATCACCGCGTAGGGACGCAATTCTGAAGTGGTTTTTCTCCCGTGCACGAGTGCCCGACATGGAGGAAACCAACATGAATTCTTCTATGCCGAATACTGCAACCAAATCAACTAAAGATAAGTTGTTAAGATTCAAAAACCATTTGAATAGGATTCTTATTCGAAATCCAAACAGAATAGGACTCTTCTCTTCACGATTATAAATAGAACCGAAAACCTCTGGCCAAAACCACGAACTTCTTTTCCACCTCCTGAGCCGACAACTTAGAGCCCTGGCCCAGCTCGCCGAGTAAACCCCTTCGCCGAAGTACAACCGCCGGAGAGACCGCTGACGAGCCTGGATCACGATCGCCATTGCCAGAGGAGCCCCGATGATCTGTTTTGCTAGGAGGGAGGATCCGAAGAGAGTAAGGTAGGTTTCCAATACCACCTTACAACATCATCGCATTTTCTTTGCATCTGTTCTTCGATCCTTTCGAACAGTAGCTTTTTCATGGACAAATCACATGTTGATCGGTTTGATCTTGAGTTGAGATCATTACCATGTCCACCTTTGATCCGAACACCCCTGTTCATCGTAAAAACCATGCAATCCATGCTAGAACACGTACAAACCGATCTAATAAAAACTGATCATAGGATAGCATGTATATGCATCATTTCATCTTAAAATAGAGTTTGTGCATGATATTGATTGCTATGAATCTTGTATGTGCGTGATCGCATTTTGAAGGACAAGCTCAGGAAGCTGTTTACGACGAGCTGCAACAACAAGGTTTCGAGATCCAAGAGCCATAGGAACCGCAAGAACAAGGCAAGTTCCCCTTGAACATATTGATCCTATGTTTTGGAAAAACTATTTTGTTGCGAAAAGGTGTGTGTGTGCTTGAGTCAATATGATGGGAAACCATTTTATAGGAGTTTACTAGTTTTGTTAGCCACCCTTGTCACCGGGAAAGTTATTGAGTCGGGTATGGTTTTTGCTTTTATTCTTCGTGAGTCCATGGGACATGGGGAACAAGATAGATGTGTCTAGCTAACTGCACTTGTAACTATGATGAGAAACCAATGTTATTAATAAACATGAATCAGTGGGAGATCTAGGCAAGCCTGGGTTTGTGAATGAGGTAGAATGAGATGGTGGTTTACTTGACGTAGATCTAAGGACCGGTTCATGCCAGCCATGCCAGTATAATAGTGCCACCACAAGGCCAAGTATGGGTGCGGCTTAGCTGACTAATTAGGTAAGTTGCTAGATTGTTATGGACCGTGGAAGGCGCGGGGAATGGGAGTCGAGTGAGGACTGCCCTGGGAACTGCATGGCACAAGACGGGGCCCATGGGTGGGAGAATTGGAGATTCTAGTCTGCCGGTGAAACCTTAGTGACTCCATACGTCTAGTAACCCCTTTGTAAAGACTATTTTGTGATCTCTTGACCATACACCGACGGTTGTGTACTGGTATAATGGAGGTTCTGCAGTCACCGACTGTTGACGAAATCACAAACTTGTGGGTAAATGTCACACCCGGTTTTTCCGAAGAACAACCAAGTGAATATCACATGTATGCCAGGATCATTTTCTCATACATGTGATGATAAATAGTGAAGCATCATTTATTACAAGCCAGGTGTACATTATAAATAAGTCTTACATCGAAAATGTCTCAATGGACACTAATGCTTCATCACAAGTAAACAAACTAGCAGCGGAATATTATTCTTTAGGACTCCATCACAGGCGTTGCCCGGGGGTCTTCATGAACCTAAAAGCCTTCCTCGGGTCCAAAATCTTGGTCATTATACACCACCTCATTATCTTGACCTGAGCAGCAATATAAACCAACAAATATGCAAGGTTGAGTACCAATGGTACTCAGCAAGTGTGGGAAAATTATATCATGCATGGCTAGAACAAGGAGAGGTTGAACTCATGGTTAAAGCACTACGCAATTAATACCTATCACCTTAGCTTATTAAGCACCTACATTACTACACAGGTGAAATGGTCCCAATCTCCCAACCCATTATCATAATCCAATGACCATAACATCATTTCCAATGTTAAGCTCCCCGCTTAACTTCCAAAACCATCAATCCTCTAATCATGAATAAGTCCAGGCCGCTCTTAACCGTGTGCACGGCTGTCAAGACAGTTTTGACTCTGCAGAGTTTGTACCACTGTACCCACAAGTAGTGATTTCATACCCCGTTGCCGGGTGGACTAAAAGAACCTCCATTATGCCAGTGGCTACGATCCACATTCACACTTCCCAGGTGTGCAGCCAGGAGATCACTACGAAGCCTTTACAAAGGGATTCCCGACGAGCGTGGGCCCACTGAGGTTTCACCCCTAACAGCATCCAAGAGGCTCCAACCCCGCTGCAGTGGCCCCCTCTTGAGCCTTGCGGTTCATATGGTAGTCCAGCTGACACCTACTCCCCGCACCATCCAACACACCCATACTACGCCGGGGATACACCTAATTAATTGGCCAAGCTGCCCCATCTCAGCATGTGGTTGGCACTGTAAAGCCGGGTTACATGCTCCATGAACCGGTCCTTAGGATCCAGGCAAGTACTAAACACAAACCCATGTCTCGTGCACCCAGCACACAACCAAAACATCCAACTTGCCTTGATCCCTACCTCTACATAACTCACAATGTCTCATTCAAGAGTATGGTATAATAAACTGATGCTCTCATATCCCAAATATCCCATTCTAAGCATGGCTAAGCATATGCATGTAAATAAATGACATGACAAAATGAATCCCAACCCAAGCTACAAGGAAACAAGGTAATGCAATTCTAGGGAAACATCCTAGCATGGGTTTCATCTTTCATTTGACAATGCAAATAATTCTATCTACACATCCTAGCATAGGTTCAAAGTGGTCAAGGACACTTGCCTCCTTCTTGCTGCTCTTGAAATGAGTAGTCCTGATCTTGGAAAGAAATAACTTGCTCTTGAACAGGTTCTACTTCATACCATCACACATAGCAAAAGAAAAACAACAATCATAAGACATAGTTCACACTTCTTACTTCATACAAACCACACATTCATATTTATAAAAGTTCTTTACCATTATATGTGTTGTGGTTACTTTATGTGTGTTAAGTTGTGGCTTGCATGCACTTTTAACAATGTATATATGATTCCTACTTTTGTGTCCACATTTATACTTACATACTATTTATATGGGTTTCCAATAAATTTCTTATATTCAACTACTACACCTTTTTACTACCAAGTGTGTATGAAAAGTATTTTTCTTCCCCATATGTGCCTTCATAATTTCTACCAACCCTAAACTGAACCCTTTGGATTTTAAAAACTCCATTTATCATTTTTTTATACTCCCATGCATAATTGTGTATTTTATTATGAAATTAGTAATACACATCACCTAAACAGTATAGGTTCTGGTCCTAAATAATTTAATAACATATTTTGACCTTGGCTTCTGATGTATACTATTTCATAATTATTTTCCCTATTTTTCTATAGCTATTCTTTACTTAAAAATGTGTCCCTATACTAATAAATGTGAATAATAGATGAAACAGATTTATTTCAGCCCAAAAATATATTTTTATCTCACTCCAAAGTTTTCTAAGTACTGAGAAAGTTTTTAATTAATTTTGACAATTATGTTTGTCCCCTTTTTATATTTTTAAACACTAGTTACATATTCAATTTTCTAAATTAAATACTAAACAGGGCTAAAATAATGAATTCACCCCATTACAGGGTCTATAATATTATTTTCATAATTTCCAGGGGTCTAGCTACACTTATCAGAGGTGTTTTTCCTAATTTTTATTAAGTCCAGGGGCTAAAACTGATTTTTAAATGAATTTACATGATTTTCTGGAGTTCCAGGGGCTAGATCAGAAGTTTCCGGGGCTAGCTCTCAATTCCAGAGAACCCCAGGGGGTAGCACGTAAGAATTCCAGTCTTTATAATGCGGGGTTGACGTGGACCGTCCGATTTAAAACCGACGGCTGAGATTATAACATCGAACCGGTACGCGGGGTTTTAAAGTCTACCGTGCGATTTAAAATAAACGGCGCACAAGCGGCCACGTCGCTCTGATCGAGAGCGGGCGGCGCTGCCGGCGGCGCACGGCGGCGGGAAGCGGCGATCTCGCCGGAAAGTTTTGGATCCTCGAGAATTCTGCCTAGAACTGTGATCTTATGGCCTAGATCGGTAGAGGGGAGGTCAGGGATCTCACCTCGGGGGTTTTCTCGAGCTCGGGGGTCGTGGAAAGTGATCGGCGGCGAGGTCCGAGGCAAAACCACGGCGAAGCTCGTCGGCGCTGGGTTTACACCGTAAGTCTTCGGGTTTTCTGCACCTGCAAAGTTCCCCGGAGGCGGTGGATCAAGACCAGCGAGTTAGATCAGAGTTTCCGAGCTTAGATCGGCCAGAATTCACCGGCGAAGTCTCGGTGCTCACCGGAGTAAAAATCGGCGATCGCGTGGGAAAAACCGATCGGGGCTGGGGTTTTTATAGCCGGGGGAGGGCGGTGGGTCTGTTGCGATCGAGTTTGAGTCGTTTGGGACCAGAATTCGGGCGGCGGGACGCGGAAATCCGGTCGGTTGCGATCGCGCGCGCGGGAGAGAGTCCGGGGTCGCGGGGTTAGGGATGATAGGCGGGTCCCACCCGTCTGTGAGAGGCAGCGCGGCGCGCGCGGGGGCGGGCTGGCGCGGGGAAGCTGGGCCGGCTGGCGGGTTTCGGCCCACTGGCCGGTTTTTTTTCCCGTTTCTCTTTTTCTTTTTCCATTTCTTTTCTGTTTTGAGTATAGTTTGAATTCCAGTTTGAATTTGAATTTTTGCAAAACATGCAACACGTCCAAAAATTTCTAAATTCCCCTCTGAACATGGTTTAGGGTTTTGAATCAAAATTTGGGGTGTTACAGCTCTACCCCCCTTAAAAGAAATCTCGTCCTCGAGATTGGTGTTTCTAAGAAAACAATTCCGGAAATTGTGCCTTAAGCTCATCTTCCCGTTCCCAGGTGGCTTCCTCTTCTGAGTGATGCTTCCACTGCACCTTGCACATCCGGATTCTTTTATTTCTAGTGAGGCGTTCCATCGTCTCCAAAATCTTGTATGGTTGCTCGGCATAAGACAAATCCTCAGCTACATCTACTTCATTCATGGGTAACACCTCCTCAGGCGTCCTCAGGCATTTCTTGAGTTGTGACACATGGAATACATCGTGCACGTCCGATAGATGAACCGGTAACTCTAATTGGTACGCCACTTCGCCTTTCCTTTCCAAAACTTGAAAGGGTCCGATGTATCGAGGTGACAACTTCCCTTTTACCTTGAACCGACGAAGTCCTATAATAGGGGACACCTTGAGATAAACATAGTCTCCCACGTTGAAAACGAGCTCTCTTCTTCGTACATCAGCATAACTCTTCTGGCGTGTTTGTGCTATCCTCAAGTTGTTGCGAATCTCCCTCACCTTCACTTCGGCTTCTTGTAGCACTTCTGGACCAAACACTTTAGTTTCTCCTGTTTGTTTCCAAAATAGGGGAGTTCTGCACTTCCTTCCATACAAAGCTTCAAACGGTGACATCTTCATGCTAGCTTGATAACTGTTATTATAGGAAAACTCCGCATACGGTAAGTTCTTGTCCCAACTCCTATTGTTTTTGAGCGCACATGCCCTTAACATATCTTCAAGGATCTGATTGGTTCTCTCCGTCTGCCCGTCAGTTTGGGGATGATAGGCAGAGCTGAAATTCAGATGGGTTCCCATGGTTTCTTGCAACTTTTGCCAAAACCTCGAGGTGAACTGTGTCCCTCGGTCCGACACTATCTTCTTTGGCACTCCATGGTAACACACAATCCTTGACATGTACAATTCTGCCAATTTGGATCCGCTGTAGCTTTCTTTCACAGGAATGAAATGAGCTACCTTGGTTAGCCGATCAATAATGACCCATATTGAATCATACCCGGATTGGGTCCTAGGCAATCCCACGACAAAATCCATGCTGATTTCTTCCCACTTCCATTCAGGCACTTTGAGTGGTTGCAATAATCCCGCGGGTCGTTGATGTTCTGCTTTCACCAACTGACATGTGTCACATAGGGTAACATGTTCCGCGACATCTCGCTTCATGCCATACCACCAATACCTGCTTTTGAGGTCCTGGTACATCTTCGTACTCCCAGGATGAATGGAATAGTCGGAATCGTGAGCCTCCTTCAAAATTAATTCACGGATCTCCTTTACTTCTGGCACACAGATCCTTTTCCCATGCCACACCGTTCCTTGTTCATCCTCTCTAAAACCAGGAGCTTTATTTTCCTTAATGAGCTGTCTGATCTCTTGTATCTTCTCATCATTCTTTTGGCCCTCGCGTATGTCTTGCTCGAGTGTGGAGTCCACTTCCATGGCGATGGCTTCACCACTATTTACTAGACATAGATTGAGTCTTATAACCTCGTCCTTCAATTCTGCAGGCATGTCCTTCAAGCTCAACTTATTGACCTGCACTTTCCGACTCAAAGCATCGACCACGACGTTTGCTTTCCCGGGATGATAGTTGATGCCCACATCAAAGTCATTGATTAGCTCTAACCATCTCCTTTGTCTGAGGTTGAGATCTGGCTGTGTGAATATGTACTTCAAACTCTTATGATCCGTATATATCTCTGTCCTCTTCCCCATCAAATAGTGCCGCCAAATTTTCAACGCGTGTACCACTGCGGCTAGTTCTAGGTCATGTGTAGGATAGTTCTTCTCGTGCTTCCGATGCTGCCGGGATGCATATGCCACGACATGTCCTTCTTGCATGAGAACACATCCCAACCCATTTCCAGAGGCATCGCAGTACACTGTGAAATTCTTCTGCATATCTGGCATAACCAACACTGGGGCTGTTGTCAATCTCTTCTTTAACTCCTGAAAGCTTGTCTCGCACTGTGGCGTCCAGGTGAATGTGATTCCCTTCTCCAACAGTTTGGTGAGAGGTCTCGAGATCTTGGAGAATCCCTCAATAAACCGTCGATAGTATCCAGCCAATCCCAAAAAGCTTCGAACTTCCCCGACATTTTCAGGGGTTTTCCACTTCTGGATATCCTCGATTTTGGCGGGATCTACGGAGATTCCTCCTTCCGAGATTATATGTCCTAAAAAGGGAACTCTCTTCAGCCAAAACTCACACTTGCTCAACTTGGCATATAGTTGGTGTTCTCTCAGCCTCTGTAACACCAACCTTAGATGTTTCTCATGTTCTTCTTCATCTTTGCAGAAGACGAGAATATCATCTATGAAAACCACCACAAATTTGTCCAGATATTCCATGAATACCTTGTTCATGAGATACATGAAATATGCCGGGGCATTGGTTAGCCCGAAAGGCATGACAGTGTATTCATACAGTCCGTACCGAGATACGAAAGCTGTCTTGGGAATATCTGATTGCCTTATCTTGAGTTGGTGGTACCCCGACCTGAGATCAATTTTCGAGAATACACAAGCTCCCCTCAACTGATCAAACAAGTCTTCAATGCGGGGTAATGGGTACTTGTTCTTAATGGTTACCTCATTCAAGGCACGGTAATCCACGCATAACCTTTGGGTTCCGTCTTTCATAGGCACAAATATCACCGGAGCTCCCCATGGTGAGGAACTAGGGCGAATATACCCCTTCTCCGTCAATTCTCTCAAATGATCCTTGAGCTCTTCTAGCTGCTTGGAGTCCATTCGATAAGGTCTCTTGTTGACACTCCTGCAGTCGAGTGCTGAGCATAGCAGCATCCTCCAAGCACAAGTCCATGTGCTCATGGAAAGTCCCTTGCTGCACCGGTGGGTACTTGTACTCCGTGGTACCACTCTCACGTTGGAGGACATACATGTACTCAGTTTTGTCCAAGTGGCGACGATAGATGTGACTCTGGCAGGTGATGGCCTCCCAGGTGACATCTTTCTCCGCATCGACCTGTGTTGCTCTACTAGCTGGAGAGTGGTGGATCTTAAGCAGCTGATTTTCGTGTATTATCCTCATTTCTGAACTCCATTCTTCCCTCTTCTCACGGATGGTCCTGGTGGAGTTATAGTGGATGATTAGCTTGCCCGTATTGCCGGCGGCTTCGAGCATATGCCGAAGATGGCGCAACAAGTCTCCTACTGCCAATCCGTAGGGAAGGTACGTTACTGGGCGACTCTCCTCTCTTTCGGCAAGGGCAACTACGGGAACTCTCCCTCCCGTGGACTTGCGAGCAGTGCGAATCATGCGAACCATCTAAAACAAAAAGAATTTAAAAAATAGGTTAGATAAACTTTTTAAACAAAAATCATATTTTGAATGAAAGTTGGGGTAAGATGAAGAAAATGACTCCTTTAATAACACTTTTCCACCCACACCTTGGAAAATAGTTTTTAAGAAAATAGGGCCCTTAAATACGTCCATTTCTACCTAGGTCCACGTTCCTACGGGCAACCTTGGCTCTGATACCACCTCTGTCACACCCGGTTTTTCCGAAGAACAACCAAGTGAATATCACATGTATGCCAGGATCATTTTCTCATACATGTGATGACAAATAGTGAAGCATCATTTATTACAAGCCAGGTGTCGATTATAAATAAGTCTTACATCGCAAATGTCTCAATGGACACTAATGCTTCATCACAAGTAAACAAACTAGCAGCGGAATATTATTCTTTAGGACTCCATCACAGGCGTTGCTCGGGGGTCTTCATGAACCTAAAAGCCTTCCTCGGGTCCAAAATCTTGGTCATTATACACCACCTCATTATCTTGACCTGAGCAGCAATATAAACCAACAAATATGCAAGGTTGAGTACCAATGGTACTCAGCAAGTGTGGGAAAATTATATCATGCATGGCTAGAACAAGGAGAGGTTGAACTCATGGTTAAAGCACTACGCAATTAATACCTATCACCTTAGCTTATTAAGCACCTACATTACTACACAGGTGAAATGGTCCCAATCTCCCAACCCATTATCATAATCCAATGACCATAACATCATTCCAATGTTAAGCTCCCCGCTTAACTTCCAAAACCATCAATCCTCTAATCATGAATAAGTCCAGGCCGCTCTTAACCGTGAGCACGGCTGTCAAGACAGTTTTGACTCTGCAGAGTTTGTACCACTGTACCCACAAGTAGTGATTTCATCCCCCGTTGCCGGGTGGACTAAAAGAACCTCCATTATGCCAGTGGCTACGATCCACATTCACACTTCCCAGGTGTGCAGCCAGGAGATCACTACGAAGCCTTTACAAAGGGATTCCCGACGAGCGTGGGCCCACTGAGGTTTCACCCCTAACAGCATACAAGAGGCTCCAACCCCGCTGCAGTGGCCCCCTCTTGAGCCTTGCGGTTCATATGGTAGTCCAGCTGACACCTACTCCCCGCACCATCCAACACACCCATACTACGCCGGGGATACACCTAATTAATTGGCCAAGCTGCCCCATCTCAGCATGTGGTTGGCACTGTAAAGCCGGGTTACATGCTCCATGAACCGGTCCTTAGGATCCAGGCAAGTACTAAACACAAACCCAAGTCTCGTGCCCCCAGCACACAACCAAAACATCCAACTTGCCTTGATCCCTACCTCTACATAACTCACAATGTCTCATTCAAGAGTATGGTATAATAAACTGATGCTCTCATATCCCAAATATCCCATTCTAAGCATGGCTAAGCATATGCATGTAAATAAATGACATGACAAAATGAATCCCAACCCAAGCTACAAGGAAACAAGGTAATGCAATTCTAGGGAAACATCCTAGCATGGGTTTCATCTTTCATTTGACAATGCAAATAATTCTATCTACACATCCTAGCATAGGTTCAAAGTGGTCAAGGACACTTGCCTCCTTCTTGCTGCTCTTGAAATGAGTAGTCCTGATCTTGGAAAGAAATAACTTGCTCTTGAACAGGTTCTACTTCATACCATCACACATAGCAAAAGAAAAACAACAATCATAAGACATAGTTCACACTTCTTACTTCATACAAACCACACATTCATATTTATAAAAGTTCTTTACCATTATATGTGTTGTGGTTACTTTATGTGTGTTAAGTTGTGGCTTGCATGCACTTTTAACCATGTATATATGATTCCTACTTTTGTGTCCACATTTATACTTACATACTATTTATATGGGTTTCCAATAAATTTCTTATATTCAACTACTACACCTTTTTACTACCAAGTGTGTATGAAAAGTATTTTTCTTCCCCATATGTGCCTTCATAATTTCTACCAACCCTAAACTGAACCCTTTGGATTTTAAAAACTCCATTTATCATTTTTTATACTCCCATGCATAATTGTGTATTTTATTATGAAATTAGTAATACACATCACCTAAACAGTATAGGTTCTGGTCCTAAATAATTTAATAACATATTTTGACCTTGGCTTCTGATGTATACTATTTCATAATTATTTTCCCTATTTTTCTATAGCTATTCTTTACTTAAAAATGTGTCCCTATACTAATAAATGTGAATAATAGATGAAACAGATTTATTTCAGCCCAAAAAAATATTTTTATCTCACTCCAAAGTTTTCTAAGTACTGAGAAAGTTTTTAATTAATTTTGACAATTATATTTGTCCCCCTTTTATATTTTTAAACACTAGTTACATATTCAATTTTCTAAATTAAATACTAAACAGGGCTAAAATAATGAATTCACCCCATTACAGGGTCTATAATATTATTTTCATAATTTCCAGGGGTCTAGCTACACTTATCAGAGGTGTTTTTCCTAATTTTTATTAAGTCCAGGGGCTAAAACTGATTTTTAAATGAATTTACATGATTTTCTGGAGTTCCAGGGGCTAGATCAGAAGTTTCCGGGGCTAGCTCTCAATTCCAGAGAACCCCAGGGGGTAGCACGTAAGAATTCCAGTCTTTATAATGCGGGGTTGACGTGGACCGTCCGATTTAAAACCGACGGCTGAGATTATAACATCGAACCGGTACGCGGGGTTTTAACGTCTACCGTGCGATTTAAAATAGACGGCGCACAAGCGGCCACGTCGCTCTGATCGAGAGCGGGCGGCGCTGCCGGCGGCGCACGGCGGCGGGAAGCGGCGATCTCGCCGGAAAGTTTCGGATCCTCGAGAATTCTGCCTAGAACTGTGATCTTATGGCCTAGATCGGTAGAGGGGAGGTCAGGGATCTCACCTCGGGGGTTTTCTCGAGCTCGGGGGTCCTGGAAAGTGATCGGCGGCGAGGTCCGAGGCAAAACCACGGCGAAGCTCGTCGGCGCTGGGTTTACACCGTAAGTCTTCGGGTTTTCTGCACCTGCAAAGTTCCCCGGAGGCGGTGGATCAAGACCAGCGACTTAGATCAGAGTTTCCGAGCTTAGATCGGCCAGAAATCACCGGCGAAGTCTCGGTGCTCACCGGAGTAAAAATCGGCGATCGCGTGGGAAAAACCGATCGGGGCTGGGGTTTTTATAGCCGGGGGAGGGCGGTGGGTCTGTTGCGATCGAGTTTGAGTCGTTTGGGACCAGAATTCGGGCGGCGGGACGCGGAAATCCGGTCGGTTGCGATCGCGCGCGCGGGAGAGAGTCCGGGGTCGCGGGGTTAGGGATGACAGGCGGGTCCCACCCGTCTATGAGAGGCAGCGCGGCGCGCGCGGGGGCGGGCTGGCGTGGGGAAGCTGGGCCGGCTGGCGGGTTTCGGCCCACTGGCCGGTTTTTTTCCCGTTTCTCTTTTTCTTTTTCCATTTCTTTTCTGTTTTGAGTATAATTTGAATTACAGTTTGAATTTGAATTTTTTGCAAAACATGCAACACGTCCAAAAATTTCTAAATTCCCCTCTGAACATGGTTTAGGGTTTTGAATCAAAATTTGGGGTGTTACAGTAAAGTGGTACAAACTCTGCAGAGTCTAAAACTATCATGATAGCCGAGCTTACGGTCACGAGCGCCTGGACAACTCACATGATTAGTTGGCATGGTTATGGTTTTTGGGATGGTTTTGGATGGTTTATGGTTTGGTTATGGATTGGTTTTTGGGACTGTTGAGTCCGGGTGATAAGATTGGTTGCATGACTGTTGAGTCGTGGCAACAAGATTTGTCTCGGTGTGAGACGAAATTGTGTGGCTTCGAGACTTAATCTGGCTGTGATGCGTACTTCGATGAGATGAGATGCTAGCAAATACGAGATGGTATTCGTGAGATGGTAGCAAATACGAGAAGGTATTCGTGAGCAAAGTTGAGAAATATTAATGTCTGGTTGAGATATGGGAAGTGATGAAACATAATGGAGGTATGTTGGTATTTTAAATATATGTTGGGATTACATTCACCTTAAGAGTAGTTGCTGTTTATCGTGGTTTTAAGAAATAACTTTGCTTTCTGCAATGAGCCTTTTTATACCTTCCTTGTTGTGAGCTACATATCATATATTCCCGCACTTGCTGAGTACATCATTGTACTCAAACTTGCATTATTACTTCATCATCAGCTACAGGGGAAGATTACTATGAAGACCAAGTGGAGCATTAGGCGTGTAATCTGTCCTCAACCTTGCCTGTGGGGATGAATGGAGATGGAGCCGCTGCTGCTGCTTAGATTGCTTCCGCGCTAGAATAAAGACTTCCGCTGCTAGATTTAGACTTCCGCTGCATAGAAATAAGACTTCTGCTGTAAGATTAGACTTCCTCTGCCATCATGAGTCCAAGACTCATGAAACTTTGTAATAAACCCTGCTATTCGTGGTAATATATATTCTGAATTCAGTTTGTGGATGATATGCATATGTGTGATGAACATCCTGGGCACACATATGCATCAGTTCTCGGTTCCGTGGTTTTCCAAAGAATTGAGGGCGTCACAGATTGGTATCAGAGCCACTGTTGAGGGTAGATTACACACCTAGATACATTCTACAGATTGGTATCAACCTGCCACGGTTGACGGTAGGACACAAGCCTAGATAGAAATCACAGATTGGTATCAGACACAGATTTGTATCAACCTGCCACAGGTTGATCATAGATCACACAACCTAGATAGGTAACAGATTGGTATTAGGAGCTACGCTCACCATAGGATGCAAGCCTAGGATACATATATCAGCATTGGAACCACCTTGACATATGATGCAAGCCTAGGAGAAGCCATAGTCGGATCACAGATTGGTATCATCCCAAACCACCGTGACATAGGGTGAAATCACAGATTGGCATTACCCCCAAAACCCCATAGGACTCCCATTGAATAAGCCTTGAATACGAGTTGTGTGAGCCCTTGTGATGATTGCTTGTGATTGTGTGCTTAGTGTGAGTTGTGGGACGTCTCAAGCGTTGTCCATATCCACAAATAAGTAGAGAGAGGTGTGAGATGCCTCGGCACTTGTTCACATCTTCATATGGGCTAATATATGTAGTCCATCCACCTTGATGCATATAGTTAGGAGGATCCATATAACCTTCTAACCTCCATTCTATTCCATTCTCTCTCACAGATGGTGAGCGGAAACACGGTCGGCCAAGGAAGGAACGTACGTGGCAACCAAGAGGATGGTCACGATGAAGTTCCTATTAACCCCGGAGCTGGTGAAAACAACCTGGAACGGTTGATGGCCATGCAGAATCAGCTCATGCAGACCATGATCCAAACTTTGGGTCAGCTGCAGGACAACAACAACAACCCCGTTCCGGCACCGCCGCCACCACCACCGCCACCACCACCGGCTCACAACAGGCTGGGAGAGTTCATGAGGACTCGACCGCCTACTTTCTCTCAAGCTAATGACCCCATGGAGGCTGACGACTGGTTGAAGTCCTTGGCGAAGAAGCTTGTCATAGTTCAGTACAATGACAGAGAGAAGGTTCTCTTTGCGTCGCACCAACTCATGGGAGCTGCCGCTGACTGGTGGGATGCCCTGTGAAACGCTCACGTTGACCCGGAGACGATCACTTGGACTGAGTTCAAGGATAGTTTCCGTTCTCATTACATCACTGCTGGTGTAATGATGCTGAAAAGACAAGAGTTCGAGGGTCTCCGCCAAGGACAGAAGAGCGTGAATGAGTACCTCAACAAGTTCACGCAGCTGTCATGGTACGCCCCCGAAGATGTCAACTCGGACCAAAGGAAGCAGTACCTGTTCATGAGAGGGTTGAACAATGAGATCCAGGTTCAGCTCCTCAACAATGACTAAGCGAGCTTCCAGAAATTGGTTGACAAGGCTATCATGGTTGAAAGCAAGATCCAAGAGTTTGAGCGAGAGGGCAAAAGGAAGATGCGATACCAGCCACAAGGGAGCAACGTACGCCCTCGGTACATGTAAAATCCCCAAAAAGTGGTAGCAAGAAAAAAATTCAGCTCATGTACACTTAGGAAAAATGAGGGGAATTTAAACTTTGAATTATAACGGTGTAGGTTCAAAGTGAGGATTTAAATTTCCCAAAAACTTCCAAACATAGAGATCTAAATTCTTAACTTGGATCTTCATAGCCCAAATATGCACCCTTCGAATTTCAGCTCATTTGGAGGAGTTTTAATATTTGTTTGGGATTAAAAGAAGAAGCCCTTTAATCTGAATTTTAAATTCAGCTTCAAATCCCAATTTCCTCAATTTGTCAATTTGGGTCCACAAAGGTGTTCTCCATATTTAAACTAGCAGCCATGCCAAAAATGAGAAATTTTGGAGTAGGTTTGCTGTTCAAACCTAGGGTGACACCAAAACCCTTCAAAATTCAAATTTGAAATTTGAACTTGGACCAAACTTGATCAAATGCAGCATGGAAGTCAAAAATTGGAATTCTCCATATTTAATTTGGCTTCCCTGCAAAAATCTAGAATTTTGGACAAAGGTGGGTGGCAGAAATAAAAGATCATAAATATTAAAGGGGAGAAGAGGGGATGACATGTGGGGCCAGCTGATCAGTGTCCACCGAGCCAACATCGGTTCTCCCGGTTCCCTCCGCAGCCGCCACGGTGATGCCGAGCGCCACGGCGATGCCTTGGCTTGGCGCCGAAGGCACCGAACCGCTGGCGCGGTCGCAGTTAAGCCGAGAGACCCGGCTGCTCGGGTATATCCGCTCCCTCAGAGAAGAAAACAGGCATGCTTCCTCTTTTTCTCTCCCGAACGCGAACTCACTGTTTTCCTATTCCTTCGCTGCACTAGCCCGGGTTTTCTTCGGTCGAACAAGGTCGCCGGCGGTGCGGGGTGCCACTCTCCAAGCTAGGGGCAGCTGTGGTTCCTCTCCAACTGCGACCGCAGCCGTGTGACTCCGAGCTACCGAAAGAACTGCCGCACGTCTACCCCGGAATTCGTCGCCAAGGTGAAACCATAGAATAATTACTTTGGCTCGATGCTTCTACACGACCTAGTGCAGCCCCTCGACGAAGAACCTTTGGAAACCGTAGAGAAATGAAGCTGTGAGCTGAGTTTTTCCGGCCGCCGACGCACAACCCTAGCTGCACCGGCGAGCTACACCTTGCACGAGTTTTCACCCACCTTTGTATGCAAAAACGTGCTACCCCCCACCCCCTCCCCTCCCCCACCCCGCGGCGTTCGGCCTCCGATCCCCCATCCCCCTCCCCCCTCCCCCCCACCGCAGCTTAGCCAGCGCTCGGCCTCCGACACTCTGCCGCGGAACTGCCGATCCTTCGGCGCTCGGCCTCCTCTGCCGTGGGACTGTCGATCGGCCGGCACTCGTCGGCCTCCATTGACCGGCTCCCGCGGATCTGCCGGTGCTCGAGCTCCCATGAACGCAGGTCAGTCTGTTCCCCCTCCCCCCCCACATTGGTTTCCTACGTCGACGGCGCCACCCCCGCCCCTTCCTTTCCGGGAAGATGTATCACCTCCTGTGCGTGGGCGCCGCCGCCGCCTCCCCTGTGTGCGAGCGCCGCCGCCGTATTCACCCGCCTTACACCGGGATCTAAGGCGATGGGATGCCTTACGATCCCCAGGGGCCTTACCGCTTAAGCGACGCCTTAACAACTATGGTTCTTTACTTCTCTCTATTGTTATTTCCTCTCTCTCTTTGAAATGACTCAAAAATGAAAGATTGACGTAAACCTTTACAATATGCGTCACCCGTTTCGAACCAACCCGTCTCACATGTGTTACGCATGTGAGGCGTGTAGGTTCGGAATTGTCTCTTTTTGGACAGCCTAGTAGTGACCGAGAGGGCGTTCTTATGATGAGACGCGGGGTCTAGATTTGGACGTAGTTTCGACAGCGTAACCCTAATGTTGTCCACTGCTCCATTTTCGGACGTGCAGTTGGAGAACAGCGGGGTTATGCTGCCGAAATTTCGTCTGAATCTAGACCTCGTGTCTTGTCATAAGCACGTTCGTCTCGGTTACTCTTGGGTGGGTTTAGGACCTATCCTTTCCAATATATATAGGTCCATCACATAAATAAATAATAAACTAACTATAAATTCTTTGATTTAAAACTGCAGAGTTAAACATGAGTGAAGACCGTAGTTGGATGTATACCAGTTGGAACAAGGCAACTGGTCACTCAGATGAGTGGTATGCCGGGACAAACGACTTTATTGATCGAGTGTTCTCGTTGTATACGACCGATAAAGTTCGTTGTCCATGTGCGAAATGCCAGAATACTAAGTTTCTGGACAAAACGACATTGTCATTACACTTGTGCAGAAACGGTTACATGCCATATTATGAGGTCTGGAGTTTCCACGGCGAGTCTGCTCCTCGAGCCGTTTATGTAGTGGAAGATGATGATGATTGTCCGGGTGTTGACAGAATTGATGAGATTTTACAAGATATAAAACGGAGGATCCGCCTACAAATGAGGCAGACACATTCTTTAATCTCTTGAAAGCTTCTGAAGAGGTGTTGCATGATCATACTGAAATGACTCTTCTTACTTTCATGACCAGATTTATGGCAATCAAATCTAAGTATTTCTTCTCAAATAATTGCTACAATGATATGATGAAACTTATCAGCGATGCTCTTTCACAACCTCATAAACTGCCCAAAGATATGTATCACTCAAAGAAATTACTATCTGGACTGGGTATGAAATATGAAAAAATTGACGTGTGTCAAGATAACTGCATGCTATTCTGGAAAGAGCATGCCAAAGAGAAGAATTGTTTAAAGTGTGAAAAATCGAGGTTTGTCGAAGTTGTCAATGATGATGGTGATAAAGTAATGATAGAAGTTGCACATAAGCAATTGCGTTACTTGCCTGTGACACCTCGGTTGAAGCGGCTCTTTCTTTCTAAAAGATCTGCCAGACACATGAGATGGCACAAAGAAGGTGTGTGTGAGAAAAAGATGTGTTGACTCATTCGTCGGACGGTGATGCATGGAAGTCTTTGGACTCTTTCGATCCTGCTTTTGCTAGTGATGAGAGAAATGTTCGCATCGGGTTAGCGACGGATGGATTTTCACCTTTCAGTACAAATGCCACACCATACTCCTGTTGGCCCGTCTTTGTTATTCCGTACAACCTACCACCTTCTCTTTGTATGAAGTACGAGTTTATGTTTCTTAGCCTCATTATACCAGGACTAGATCATCTGGGATCACGTATCAATGTGATGTTGAAACCATTGATTGAAGAATTGAAAATGTTGTGGATTGGAGTTGAAGTGTATGACTGTTACAAGAAGCGGAAACTCAACCTTCGAGCTGCTTATTTGTGGTCTATCCATGATTTCCCTGTGTACGGCATGTTTTCTGGATGGAGCACTCATGGTCGTTTGTCGTGTCCCATATGTGCGTCTGACACAGAGTGTTTTCGACTTACACACGGTGGCAAGATAAGCTACTTTGATTGTCATAGGCATTGGCTTCCTCGAAACCACCCATTCAGGCAACAGAGGAATGACTTCAGAAAAGATACTATTGTCACTAAGTAACCCACCTAAACGCCTAAGCGGGTGTGAAGTATCCGATGTGTTGGACTCACTAGTCCCTGATGAAGCTCGCCCTGGATTCTTTGTAGGTTACGGAAATGTTCACAACTGGACTCATGTATGTGGAGTTTGGGAGCTACCATATGTGAAGTCATTGATACTGATGCAGAATATTGATGTAATGCATCAGGAGCGTAACATGGCCTAATGTATCATAAGCACGTGCATGGATATCATGGGAAAAACGAAAGACATCTTAAAGGCTCGAAAGGATTTGGTCGAGATTTGTAATCGACCTACTCTTGAGCTCTCTGAAAGCGGTGGTAAGCCACGTGCTTCTTTTGTGCTTCGACCTAATGAAAAGAACCAAGTTATAGAATGGTTGAAAACTTTGAAATTCCCAGATGGTTATGCTGCTAGTCTGAGACGAGCCGTGAATGTTAAAACGGGAAAGCTCACTGGGTTGAATAGTTATGACTATCATATAATAATGGAAGGACTCTTACCTGTTATGTTTCGGGGATATCTGGACGATGCGGTGTGGAAGGTGTTAGCTGAGCTCTCATTATTCTATAGGCAGTTATGTGCCAAAGAAATAATGAAAGACATGATGGAGAAGTTAGAGAATGAGATACCTGTACTTTTATGTAAGATGGAAAAAATATTTCCTCCTGGTTTCTTCAATCCAATGCAGCATCTTCTTATACATCTTCCATTCGAAGCAAAAGGTGGTGGTCCTGTGCAATATAGATGGATGTACCATATTGAAAGAGCATTGAGATATTTGAAAACTATGGTTGGCAACAGAGCAAGGGTTGAAGGGTGCATTGCCGAAGCATTTACTCTAAAGGAAGTAGGTTACTTTTCTAGTTTCTACTTTGTAGAGGAAAACAATGTCAATACTTTGGCAATGCGATACAATGTAGATGACAAACCACCAGTTAGTGATCTCTCTATTTTTGAATCGAGGGGAACTACTGTTGGCAGCAGCACGACATACGACCTTACTAAAGGAGAAAGACTGCTGCTTTACTCTACATGTATGCTAATATCGATGGCATGGATAAATATTTCGAGTAAGTGTTTCTCTTACATTTATGATGATTATTGTATTTACCAATACATGTATGCTAATGTTGATCACATATGTTTTGTGTGTACAGTGAGTTCCACAACCAAAACTGGAAACATAAGCATCAACCAACGAGAAAGCAAGTAAAAACGATGCGACGGGCTGGAATTAATGGAGGGCCTAATTTCTTATCCTGGTTTTGAGCTTATGAATTAGCGAACACCAACATCCATCAAGATTTATGACAACTATCTTATGGATTAGTGAAAGTTAGAAGCTATGGTCGATATGACATAAATGGCTTCCGATTCCGTACAACTCAATTTGAAACTCTTCGTCCTCTTGCAGCAACATCAAATTGCGGAGTTGTTACAAGAGCAATCGACTCACAAGGGAAAGAAACCAATTACTATGGAATCATTAACAAAATTCTGGATCTTCGAGTGGTGTCCTTTGATTGTGATTGGTTTGATAACAATCATGGAACTCGAGAAAATCAATTTGGCATGGTGGAAGTGAATCACAACGAACACTTACGAGGTTTAGATACATTCGTTCTTGCACATCAAGTGGAACAAGTGTATTATCTACCTTATCCATGTAAGAAGCTTAGCGCTTGGTGGGTGGTATATAAAGTGAATCTTCATGAGCGCTTGTATATTCCTGGAGATGATGGTTATCATGATAGTGGAGACACTGAAGAAGTTTACCAAGACGAAGAGTTGCCAGACTCTTTTATCGTCGAGCCTGGTGCAGGACTCGATAACTTAGTAGGAGACGTTGCAGATGTAGAGACATCTACAATGCGAAAGCGGAAACGTAAACAGCTCACGATGACAGATCGCGATGTTGATGATCGTGATGTTGATGATCATGATGTTGATGAATTTTGAAACTGATTATGAGTAATGTTCTTTTAAATGAAAGTGACATTAATTATCACTTACATTACTTTTGAAACTGATTATGAGTAATGTTTTTTTAAACTGATTAGGATGTCATCAAGCAAGGGTTCAAAGGGTTCGAAGGGGAAGAAGGCGCCGAGTGTGAGGGGTTTCCTCCCCTCGCAGGAGAGAGACGACTACTTCTACGGTTCTACTTACAGCAGGAGCAGACTCACTCAGCTGTTAAGTGCGTGTCTAGAGTGGACAGGGTTGTCAGTTTGCAGCGTACAGAGGTAAATTTTTTCTACAATGCACAAAATTATTAAAATCACTTTTTCAATTTAACTTACTTACTTTACCATTGTAGTCTGATTCGGACTATGAGTCCGAGGCCAGAGAGACACCTCAGGAGACGGGTACGCAGCGCAGCGTGCCCTCGGGGAGCGAGCCCTCTGGTAGCCAGGCCTCTTGCAGCCAGCCCTCCGGCAGCCACCCCCAGCGTAGTGTGCCAAGCGAGCCCGAGGGCACCCAACCCGAGGACACATCCGGTGACCAGCCTTCTGGGTCACCAGACGTGGTGCCGCAGCGGAGGAGATGTACGAGGAGGAGTAACTTTGTTGGTCCTCCACCGATTCCTAGAGTGCCGGTTGTTATTCGTACGGTTGGAGACAGGTAACACATTAATAAAGTATTCATTTCTATTTGTTCTCAAAGACTATGATCTTACTTAATGACTTAACAAACGTCTTTTTAGTTCTTGGGAGGACCTCTCGTACGACGGGGAGAAACAACACAGGACGGTGAACGGTTGCATCGGGAATTTAGTGCGTCTACATTACCCCGGTGCGATTGATGGACGTGCAGCTACGTCGTGGGACGACTACGCACGTGTTCCTCACCCGGAGAACGACAACCTACAAGAGTCGTGTGGGCAGATTTTCGGGTAAGTAACTTTCATAAATATTTGAAGTTTCAATTCTTTATGTTCCTTCAAATATTAATGTGTGTATATGTCAAACTGTGTTGGCTTCCTACAGCTCAGGTACCACCTTGAGGACCCGGCTGAGCAGATGGATCACGCCCGCTCCGTGTTCGAAGTGAACGCTCGGAAGCTTGTTATGCAAATGGTTTCGAACGCTCGGAGTCAAGTAGTTAACGACTACTTAAAGCTCCACGACCACGAGGTTGGGTCGTTCAGAGACGCCTCCGACACGTACTTGACGGAGGAGCAATACGCAGAGGTAAGTTGCGTAATCTTTAATTTATTCACATTAATTTTGCTAAGTAATATCTAATGAACTACGCATGTGTGCAGGTTAGTGTCCCTTGGTTACAGGGACGAACTGAAGATTACCGAGCCCTTTCCAGGTATTGGGCTAGCGATGAGCTCATCGCTAAGTCCAAGAAGGCTCGAGATGCCAGAGGGAGCTCAGGGAAGCACGGTATGGGCGTCCAGGGTTTTGTGCGAATGGCTAAACGGATGGTAAGTTTCTTGGTAGTTTTTATTATATTCACAATGTAGTATTGTTCGTACTAACATATGTTTACAGGAAAAGGAGACCGGCGTGCGACCAAGTGCTACTGCGGTCTATAGGAGAGGTCACGCTGACCCTTCTCAGCCGGAGCAGTGTAGTCAGTACGCAGCGGAGCGCCTGGTAAGTTTCATGACCTCTCAAATTAGTTGACACTATATATGTTGTTGAACTTACATCATTTCATTGTTTTTCAGACTAGGTATGGGCAAGAGGCTGTGAGGATACACGGCGAAGGGTTCGGTTGGGAAAACTCCCCCAACATCGACCCTCAAGCCGTGTATGCAAGCGGAGGTGGAAAAGCACATGGAAGGTGAATTCGTTTACTTTCATTGTTTTCAATTCAAGATTATTTAATTTTACCTTGAATTGATTCGTTTTTTTGTAGGCTTGCCATATTCTCTGGAGTCGTCAACTCTAGGGAGGCACGACCTGCGAGAGGCAGCTCCTCGCAGTCTTCGGCTGCTGGCGCAGGCTCCTCCAGCAGCTGTGTCACCGAGAGAGATCTCGAAGTCATGGCGCTTCGGGAGAGCTTGGCTCGGCAGGAGGAGGCCTTGGCGAGAGAGCGAGAGAACAACAGGGCTGCCATGGCGTACCATGCGTCCTATATGGCACAGATGCAAGCGGCAATGGAAGTAAGATACATACAATTATACTTTAATTACATTGCGTTTCAATTGGTTTTGTAAATTGTAATGTTTGAAATGACAGCCGCTAGCTCGACAGCAAGGGCAGCAAATCCAGATACCCTTGTGGCAGCCACCTCCGTTCGTGCTGCAGCCGTCGCCATCACAGGAGCAGTTTCCTGGAGTACAGGTACAAAAAGGAAGTTACATTAAGTGGAAGCCCCAACCGCTAAGAATCCTAATGAACCTAGAAAAAGAACTGTAAACTTGTACATATGTCACTGTGTTTCGCAGGGATCAGGGACGGAGGCTCAGACTCCATCGACGCAGCTAAGGGCGCCAGGTTCGCCGCGGCAGGATGACTTCTTCGCTCTCGGAGGTAGTGGAGGGGCTAGTAATCAATAGATTTGTGATTTTGTTTTTGATTGTGTGGATGTTAGACTTCGTGATTGTGGATGTGTACTGTTGCACTTTGTTGTGCTTTTATATATCAAACTGTTTTGTTGTTGGCTATTGATTTAGATGTGTAGCTGGCCATCGAGCCAGGTTAGCCTTTTTCTGTTTTTTTTAAAAAATGGAAAAGCTTATATACGACGGCCTGTATAGTTTATATACAACGGTCGCTATACAGGGCCGTCGTAAATTAGCCTAAATTATATACGACGGCTGGGCTCAGGCTGTCGTATATAAGCTCTTATATACGACAGCCAGGGCCCAGCTGCTGTCGTATATAAGCTCTTATATACGACAGCCAGGGCCCAGCCGCTGTCGTATATAAGCTCTTATATACGACAGCCAGGGCCCAGCCATCGTATATAAAGGCCCCGGCCCACTGGGCCAAGTCTACGAAAACACGTACAGGAAATGTTCTACAACGTTATTGTTGAACTCTAGTCTAGATTTTGCCTCTAAGGGGGTAAAAACTGTTGAATTATCCGGATTGGTCAGCTGGACCAGGAGCTGGACAGCAAGCACCATGTTCAAATGTTTCAACCAAAACACATAGTTTCACAACTCGACGTCCAGTGGCTGTTGTAAAACAGCGAGTTGGATTCGAAAAGTTTATGCATGCAACATATCATTTCGAGCGGGTACATGTTTGGGTCTAGTGCAATGGCGAGATATTACGCATACTAACACACTTAACATCCCGTGGCAACCCACGATGGTCGAAATGAACTTTTAACCCCTAAAGTTCAATACTTTGGAACTCGATCGGGTGACACGTTCAGGGATGTATATGTTGTATAAAGTCTATACTTTATCCATATGTGTGACTGTTATGCATACTGTTTATTCCATTCTCGCATTACTATTGTATAGACTGGAGGAAATAAATCAACATGTGCTGATCGTTTGAATGGTCTGAATGCAGAATGGTGCGGACACGTTCAACGTAAGAGGAGGGAGGTCTGAGTCAGTTTCGTGGTGATGAGTCTCCACCACCGGAGCAAACCACGACGCAGCAGCAACCACCTCCTCCACCGCCAGAACTTCCAAGGAATCTTGCGGAGGTTCTCGCTGCAGTGCTCTGCTCGCACGACGAGCACACCGAGTTACTATGGATGTTGGTGCAGCAGAATGCGTCCCATCAGGGAGGACGCCAAGACAATGGGCAACGCCAACCCCAACAAAGTTCGTATTCGGAATTCATGGTGACCCATCCACCAGTCTTCACGGAGACCGATGAACCTTTGGAGGCGGACAGCTTATCCGCACTCTGGAGGCGAAGTTCGGGCTGCTACGATGCACTGAACATCAGAAGGCGCTGTATGCAGCGCAACAGCTTCAAGGAGAAGCCGGTACATGGTGGGCGAACTACACTGCCTCCTTACCGGCTGACCATGCCGTCACATGGGCGGAGTTACGGGAGGCGTTCCGCGCCTATCACATACCTCCCGGTGTGATGGAAATGAAGCTCCAGGAGTTCCTGACGCTGAAGCAAGGCGAGAGGAGTGCTCATGAGTACTCCAGGTTGTTCAACCGGCTGGCGCAGTATGCGCCAGGATTTGTGGGGATGGAAGGAGACAAGCGCAATGCGTTTTTCCTGGGCCTGAATTCAAAAATGAAGGTCCATCTCGCCCAAAGCAATCGTGGCACATTCAACGACCTCGTTAATGCCGCGATTCTACAAAAGAATGCCCAGCGCAAGCGCGGTTCTGATAACAGGAAACGCAGCGTATTGGCGAGCAGAGTGGTGGAACACCACAGAAATACCACGTGGTGTATCGCTCACAATCTGGTCAGATATGGCAGCTACCGGCGCGACCGCCTCAGTTCCGCGGTCGGCACTATAATGCGCCGGGCTTCCGACCAACGTATCCACCGTAGCAACAGCAGCAGTGTAACACCCCAAATTTTGATTCAAAACCCTAAACCATGTTCAGAGGAGAATTTAAAAATTTTTGGACGTATTGCATGTTTTGTAAAAATTCAAATTCAAACTGGAATTCAAATTATACTCAAAACAGAAAAGAAATGGAAAAAGAAAAACAAAAACGGGAAAAAACTGGCCAGTGGGCCGAAACCGCCAGCCGGCCCAGCTACTCCCGCGCCAGCCCGCCCCCGCGCGCGCCGCGCTGCCTCTCACCGACAGGTGGGACCCACCTGTCATCCCTAACCCCGAGCCCCCGCGATCCCGGACTTTTCTCCCGAGCGCGCGAAATCGCAACCGACCGGGAAAGCCCATCCCGCAGCCGAATTCCGGTCCCAGAGGACTCCAACTCGATCACAACAGACCCACCGCCCTCCCCCGGCTATAAAAACCCCCGATCCGATCAGTTTTTCCCATGCGATCGCCGATTTTTACTCCGGTGAGCACCGAGACTTCGCCGGTGAATTCTGGCCGATCTAAGCTCGGAAACTCTGATCTAACTCGCTGGTCTTGATCCACCGCCTCCGGGGAACTTTGCAGGTGCAGAAAACCCGAAGACTTACGGTGTAAACCCAGCGCCGACGAGCTTCGCCGTGGTTTTGCCTCGGACCTCGCCGCCGATCACTTTCCAGGACCCCCGAGCTCGAGAAAACCCCCGAGGTGAGATCCCTGACCTCCCCTCTACCGGTCTAGGCCATAAGATCACAGTTCTAGGCAGAATTCTCGAGGATCCGAAACTTTCCGGCGAGATCGCCGCTTCCCGCCGCCGTGCGCCGCCGGCAGCGCCGCCCGCGCTCGATCAGAGCGACGTGGCCGCTTGTGCGCCGTTTATTTTAAATCGCACGGTAGGGTTTAAATCCCCGCGTACCGGTTCGATGTTATAATCTCAGCCGTCGGTTTAATATCGGACGGTCCAGGTCAGCCCCGCGTTATAAAGACTGGAATTCTTACGTGCTACCCCCTGGGGTTCTCTGGAATTGAGAGCTAGCCCCGGAAACTTCAGATCTAACCCCTGGAACTCCAGAAAATCATGTAAATCCATTTAAAAGTCAGTTTTAACCCCTGGACTTAATAGAAATTAGGAAAAACACCCCTGATAAGTGTAGATAGACCCCTGGAAATTATGAAAATAATATTATAGACCCTGTAATGGGGTGAATTCATTATTTTAGCCTTGTTTAGTATTTAATTTAGCAAATTTTGAATATGTAACTAGTGTTTAAAAATTAAAAAGGGGGACAAACATAATTGTCAAAATTAATTAAAAACTTTCTCAGTACTTAGAAAATTTTGGAGTGAGATAAAAGTATATTTTTGGGCTGAAATAAATCTGTTTCATCTATTATTCACATTTATTAGTATAGGGACACATTTTTTAGTAAAGAATAGTTATAGAAAAATAGGGAAAATAATTATGAAATAGTATACATCATAAGCCATGGTCAAAATATGATTTTAAATTATTTAGGACCAGAACCTAATCTGTTTAGGTGATGTGTATTACTAATTTAATAATAAAATACACAATTATGCATAGGAATATAAATCTGAAAATATAGCAACTAGTAAATGATAAATGGAGTTTCTAAAATACAAAGAATTCAGTTTAGGGTTGATAGAAATTTTGAAGGCACATTGTATGCAAGTATAAATGTGGACACAAAAGTAGGAATCATATATACATGGTTAAAAGTGCATGCAAGCCACAACTTAACACACATAAAGTAACCACAACACATATAATGGTGAATGAATTTCATAAATGTGAATGTGTGGGTTGTATGAAGTGTAAGTGTGAATTATGTCTTATGGATTGTTGTTTTTCTTTTGCTATGTGTGATGGTATGAAGTAGAACCTGCTCAAGAGCAAGTTAACCCTTTCCAAGATCAGGACTACCAATTTCAAGAGCAGCAGGAAGGAGGCAAGTGTCCTTGACCACTTTGATCCTATGCTAGGATGTGTAGATAGAATTATTTGCATTGTCAAATGAAATGTGAAACCCATGCTAGGAAAGTTTCCCTAGAATTGCATTGCCTTGTTTCCTTGAAGCTTGGGTTGGGATTTATTTTGTCATGTCATTTATTTACATGCATATGCTTAGCCATGCTTAGAATGGGATGTTTGGGACATGGGATCATCAGTTTATATTACCATACTCTTGAATGAGACATTGTGAGTTATGTAGAGGTAGGGATCAAGGCAAGTTGGATGTTTTGGTTGTGTGCTGGGTGCACGAGACTTGGGTTTGTGTTTAGTACTTGCCTGGATCCTAAGGACCGGTTCATGGAGCATGTAACCCGGCTTTACAGTGCCAACCACATGCTGAGATGGGGCAGCTTAGCCAATTAATTAGGTGTATCCCCGGCGTAGTATGGGTGTGTTGGATGGTGCGGGGAGTAGGTGTCAGCTGGACTACCATATGAACCGCAAGGCTCAAGAGGGGGCCACTGCAGCGGGGTTGGAGCCTCTTGTATGCTGTTAGGGGTGAAACCTCAGTGGGCCCACGCTCGTCGGGAATCCCTTTGTAAAGGCTTCGTAGTGATCTCCTGGCTACACACCTGGGAAGTGTGAATGTGGATCGTAGCCACTGGCATAATGGAGGTTCTTTTAGTCCACCCGGCAACGGGGGATGAAATCACTACTTGTGGGTACAGTGGTACAAACTCTGCAGAGTTAAAACTGTCTTGACAGCCGTGCTCACGGTTAAGAGCGGCCTGGACTTATTCATGATTAGAGGAGTGAAGGTTTTTGGAAGTTGTGGATGTTAAGCGGGGAGCTTAACATTGGAAATGATGTTATGGTTATTTGGTTATGATGATGGGATGGGAGATTTGGACCATTTCATCTGTGTAGTAATGTAGGTGCTTAATAAGCTAAGGTGATAGGTATTAATTGCGTAGTGCTTTAACCATGAGTTCAACCTCTCCTTGTTCTAGCCATGCATGATATAATTTTCCCACACTTGCTGAGTACCATTGGTACTCAACCTTGCATATTTGTTGGTTTATATTGCTGCTCAGGTCAAGATAATGAGGTGGTGTATAATGACCAAGATTTTGGACCCGAGGAAGGATTTTAGGTTCATGAAGACCCCCGGGCAACGCCTATGATGGAGCCCCAAAAGAATAATATTCCGCTGCTAATTTATTTACTTGTGATGAAGCATTAGTGTCCATTGGGACATTTGCAATGTAAGACTTATTTATATTCGACACCTGGCTTGTAATAAATGATGCTTCACTATTTGTCATCACATGTATGAGAAAATGATCCTGGCATACATGTGATATTCACTTAGTTGTTTCTTCGGAAAAACCGGGTGTGATAGAGGTGGTATCAGAGCCAAGGTTGCCCGTAGGAACGTGGACCTAGGTAGAAATGGACGTATTTAAGGGCCCTATTTTCTTAAAAACTATTTTCCAAAGGTGTGGGTGGAAAAGTGTTATTAAAGGAGTCATTTTCTTCATCTTACCCCAACTTTCATTCAAAATAGGATTTTTGTTTGAGATTTTATCTAACCTAATTTTAAATTCTTTTGTTTTAGATGGTTCGCATGATTCGCACCGCTCGTAAGTCCACAGGAGGGAGAGTTCCCATAGTTGCCCTTGCCGAAAGAGAGGAGAGTCGCCCCGTGACGTACCTTTCCTACGGATTGGCAGTAGGAGACTTGTTGCGCCGTCTTCGACGTATGCTCGAAGCCGCCGGCAATACGGGCAAGCTAATCATCCACTATAACTCCACCAGGACCCTCCGTGAGAAGAGGGAAGAATGGAGTTCGGAGATGAGGATTATACACGAGAATCAACTGCTCAAGATTCACCACTCTCCAGCTTGTCGAGCAACACAAGTTGACGCGGAGAAAGATGTCACCTGGGAGGCCATCACCTGCCAGAGTCACATCTATCGTCGCCACTTGGACAAAACTGAGTACATGTATGTCCTCCAACGTGAGAGTGGTACCACGGAGTACAAGTACCCACCGGTGCAGCAAGGGACTTCCCATGAGCACATGGACTTGTGCTTGGAGGATGCTGCTATGCTCAACACTCGACTGCAGGAGTATCAACAAGAGCTTCAGGATGTCCGAGACACCCTGAAGGAAACGGAGGCGTTGCTGCGAGCTTGCTTAAAGGCGAGAGAAAGAGGAGATGGGAATGAACTGTGTGTCACCGTGAATGATCCATGGACTCCTGACTCCCCGGATCGCCGAGCAATCAGGCGTCGTCGCACTTCTCCACCAGCAGCCTCCCCACCCAAAGCAGAGTCAGAAGGTAGCCGAAATGAGGAGGAAGATCCCGAGGAGCCAGCACCAAGAGGGTACAACCCAAACTACAGGCCACCCGCAGCACCAGCACAGCCGCAACGTCAGTTTGTGCAGCAGCCTCGCCCCGCATATCCACCTCGACCAGCAGTGCAAGGACCCCCGAACCAACCCCAAGACAACAAAGGCCAAGCACCTAAGGTTGGGGTGCAATGTTTTAGCTGTGGTGAAGTGGGGCACTATGCCCATAAGTGCCCAAAGAAGAAGCCCGCGCAGCCACAACAGCAGAATGTAATGAGAGGACGGGTGAACCATGTCACTATGGAGGAAGCACAAGAGGCACCCGACGTGGTAGTTGGTAAGTTTCCTGCCAATTTACACCTTGCAACTCTGCTGTTTGATTCTGGTGCTACCCACTCGTTCATTGCTCAAGGGTTTGTTAAGAAGCATGACCTAGCAACCACACAAATGAACCATATGCTAGCCGTAAACTCTCCAGGTGGAGAAATAAGGACAAGACAAGTGTGTCCCAAAGTGAGCCTAGACATTAATGGGGTAGTATTTACTGCTAACCTCATAGTGATAAATTCACAAGGGATAGATATTATTTTGGGTATGGATTGGTTGACCAAACATAAAGGGGTCATCCATTGTTCGACCAGAACGGTGGAACTGACTCACCCCAATGGCACAAGAGTAAAGTTCATAACGATACACGAGCCTAGGAGGGACATTAAATTAAATCAAGTGGAGGTGAAAGTTGAGGAAATCAGGACCATCAGGGAATATCCAGATGTTTTTCCGGAGGAGTTGCCAGGTATGCCTCCCGACCGTGACGTGGAATTCGCAATTGAGCTAGTACCGGGAACAGTCCCGATATACAAGAGACCTTATCGAATGGACTCCAAGCAGCTAGAAGAGCTCAAGGACCATTTGAGAGAATTGACGGAGAAGGGGTATATTCGCCCTAGTTCCTCACCATGGGGAGCTCCGGTGATATTTGTGCCCAAGAAAGACGGAACCCAAAGGTTATGCGTGGATTACCGTGCTTTGAATGAGGTAACCATCAAGAACAAGTACCCATTGCCTCGCATTGAAGACTTGTTTGATCAGTTGAGGGGAGCTTGTGTGTTCTCGAAAATTGATCTCAGGTCGGGATACCACCAACTCAAGATAAGGCAATCAGATATTCCCAAGACAGCTTTCGTATCTCGGTACGGACTGTATGAATACACTGTCATGCCTTTTGGGCTAACCAATGCCCCGGCATATTTCATGTACCTCATGAACAAGGTATTCATGGAATATTTGGACAAATTTGTGGTGGTTTTCATAGATGATATTCTCGTCTTCTCCAAAGATGAAGAAGAACATGAGAAACATCTAAGGTTGGTGTTGCAGAGGTTGAGAGAACACCAACTATATGCCAAGTTGAGCAAGTGTGAGTTTTGGCTGAAGAGAGTTCCCTTTTTAGGCCATATAATCTCGGAGGGAGGAATCTCCGTAGATCCCGCCAAAATCGAGGATATCCAGAAGTGGAAGACCCCTGAAAATGTCGGGGAAGTTCGAAGCTTTTTGGGATTGGCTGGATACTATCGACGGTTTATTGAGGGATTCTCCAAGATCTCGAGACCTCTCACCAAACTGTTGGAAAAGGGAATCACATTCACCTGGACGCCACAGTGCGAGACGAGCTTTCAGGAGCTAAAGAAAAGATTGACTACAGCCCCAGTGCTGGTTATGCCAGATATGCAGAAGAATTTCACAGTGTACTGTGATGCCTCTGGAAATGGGTTGGGATGTGTTCTCATGCAAGAAGGACATGTCGTGGCATATGCATCCCGGCAGCTTCGGAAGCACGAGAAGAACTATCCTACACATGACCTAGAACTAGCTGCAGTGGTACACGCGTTGAAAATTTGGCGGCACTATTTGATGGGGAAGAGGACAGAGATATATACGGATCATAAGAGTTTGAAGTACATATTCACACAACCAGATCTCAACCTCAGACAGAGGAGATGGTTAGAGCTAATCAATGACTTTGATATAGGCATCAACTATCATCCCGGGAAAGCAAACGTCGTGGCCGATGCTTTGAGTCGGAAAGTGCAGGTCAATAAGTTGAGCTTGAAGGACATGCCTGCAGAATTGAAGGACGAGGTTATAAGACTCAATCTATGTCTAGTAAATGGTGGTGAAGCCATCGCCATGGAAGTGGACTCCACACTCGAGCGAGACATACGAGAGAGCCAAAAGAATGATGAGAAGATACAAGAGATCAGACAGCTCATTAAGGAAAATAAAGCTCCTGGTTTTAGAGAGGATGAACAGGGAACGGTGTGGCACGGAAAAAGGATCTGTGTGCCAGAAGTAAAGGAGATCCGTGAGTTAATTTTGAAGGAGGCTCACGATTCTGACTATTCCATTCATCCTGGGAGTACGAAGATGTACCAGGACCTCAAAGGCAGGTATTGGTGGTATGGCATGAAGCGAGATGTCGCGGAACATGTTGCCCTATGTGACACATGTCAGTTGGTGAAAGCAGAACATCAACGACCCGCAGGATTATTGCAACCACTCAAAGTGCCTGAATGGAAATGGGAAGAAATCAGCATGGATTTTGTCGTGGGATTGCCTAGGACCCAATCCGGGTAGGATTCAATATAGGTCATTATTGATAGGCTAACCAAGGTAGCTCATTTCATCCCTGTGAAAGAAAGCTACAGCGGATCCAAATTGGCAGAATTGTACATGTCAAGGATTGTGTGTTACCATGGAGTGCCAAAGAAGATAGTGTCGGACCGAGGGGCACAGTTCACCTCGAGGTTTTGGCAAAAGTTGCATGAAACCATGGGAACCCATCTGAATTTCAGCTCTGCCTATCATCCCCAAACTGACGGGCAGAAGGAGAGAACCAATCAGATCCTTGAAGATATGTTAAGGGCATGTGCACTCAAAAACAATAGGAGTTGGGACAAGAACTTACCGTATGCGGAGTTTTCCTATAACAACAGCTATCAAGCTAGTATGAAGATGTCACCGTTTGAAGCTTTGTATGGAAGGAAGTGCAGAACTCCCCTATTTTGGAACCAAACAGGAGAAAGTAAAGTGTTTGGTCCAGAAGTGCTACAAGAAGCCGAGGCGAAGGTGAGGGAGATTCACAACAACTTGAGGATAGCACAAACACGCCAGAAGAGTTATGCTGATGTACGAAGAAGAGAACTCGTTTTCAACGTGGGAGACTATGTTTATCTCAAGGTGTCCCCTATCAGAGGACTTCGTCGGTTCAAGGTGAAAGGGAAGTTGTCACCTCGATACATCGGACCCTTTCAAGTTTTGGAAAGAAAAGGCGAAGTGGCGTACCAACTAGAGTTACCGGTTCATCTATCGGACGTGCACGATGTATTTCATGTGTCACAACTCAAGAAATGTCTGAGGACGCCTGAAGCGGTGTTACCCATGAATGAAGTGGATGTAGCTGAGGATTTGTCTTATGCCGAGCAACCATACAAGATTTTGGAGACGATGGAACGCCTCACCAGAAATAAAAGAATCCGGATGTGCAAGGTGCAGTGGAAGCATCACTCAGAAGAGGAAGCCACCTGGGAACGGGAAGATGAGCTTAAAGCACAATTTCCGGAATTGTTTTCTTAGAAACACCAATCTCGAGGACGAGATTTCTTTTAAGGGGGGTAGAGCTGTAACACCCCAAATTTTGATTCAAAACCCTAAACCATGTTCAGAGGAGAATTTAAAATTTTTTGGACGTATTGCATGTTTTGTAAAAATTCAAATTCAAACTGGAATTCAAATTATACTCAAAACAGAAAAGAAATGGAAAAAGAAAAACAAAAATGGGAAAAAACTGGTCAGTGGGCCGAAACCGCCAGCCGGCCCAGCTACTCCCGCGCCAGCCCGCCCCCGCGCGCACCGCGCTGCCTCTCACCGACGGGTGGGACCCACCTGTCATCCCTAACCCCGAGCCCCCGCGACCCCGGACTTTTCTCCCGAGCGCGCGAAATCGCAACCGACCGGGAAAGCCCGTCCCGCAGCCGAATTCCGGTCCCAGAGGACTCCAACTCGATCACAACAGACCCACCGCCCTCCCCCGGCTATAAAAACCCCCGATCCGATCAGTTTTTCCCACGCGATCGCCGATTTTTACTCCGGTGAGCACCGAGACTTCGCCGGTGAATTCTGGCCGATCTAAGCTCGGAAACTCTGATCTAACTCGCTGGTCTTGATCCACCGCCTCCGGGGAACTTTGCAGGTGCAGAAAACCCGAAGACTTACGGTGTAAACCCAGCGCCGACGAGCTTCGCCGTGGTTTTGCCTCGGACCTCGCCGCCGATCACTTTCCAGGACCCCCGAGCTCGAGAAAACCCCCGAGGTGAGATCCCTGACCTCCCCTCTACCGGTCTAGGCCATAAGATCACAGTTCTAGGCAGAATTCTCGAGGATCCGAAACTTTCCGGCGAGATCGCCGCTTCCCGCCGCCGTGCGCCGCCGGCAGCGCCGCCCGCGCTCGATCAGAGCGACGTGGCCGCTTGTGCGCCGTTTATTTTAAATCGCACGGTAGGGTTTAAATCCCCGCGTACCGGTTCGATGTTATAATCTCAGCCGTCGGTTTAATATCGGACGGTCCACGTCAGCCCCGCGTTATAAAGACTGGAATTCTTACGTGCTACCCCCTGGGGTTCTCTGGAATTGATAGCTAGCCCCGGAAACTTCAGATCTAACCCCTGGAACTCCAGAAAATCATGTAAATCCATTTAAAAGTCAGTTTTAACCCCTTGACTTAATAGAAATTAGGAAAAACACCCCTGATAAGTGTAGATAGACCCCTGGAAATTATGAAAATAATATTATAGACCCTGTAATGGGGTGAATTCATTATTTTAGCCTTGTTTAGTATTTAATTTAGAAAATTGAATATGTAACTAGTGTTTAAAAATTAAAAAGGGGGACAAACATAATTGTCAAAATTAATTAAAAACTTTCTCAGTACTTAGAAAATTTTGGAGTGAGATAAAAGTATATTTTTGGGCTGAAATAAATCTGTTTCATCTATTATTCACATTTATTAGTATAGGGACACATTTTTAAGTAAAGAATAGTTATAGAAAAATAGGGAAAATAATTATGAAATAGTATACATCATAAGCCATTGTCAAAATATGATTTTAAATTATTTAGGACCAGAACCTAATCTGTTTAGGTGATGTGTATTACTAATTTAATAATAAAATACACGATTATGCATAGGAATATAAATCTGAAAATATAGCAACTAGTAAATGATAAATGGAGTTTCTAAAATACAAAGAATTCAGTTTAGGGTTGATAGAAATTGTGAAGGCACATTGTATGCAAGTATAAATGTGGACACAAAAGTAGGAATCATATATACATGGTTAAAAGTGCATGCAAGCCACAACTTAACACACATAAAGTAACCACAACACATATAATGGTGAATGAATTTCATAAATGTGAATGTGTGGGTTGTATGAAGTGTAAGTGTGAATTATGTCTTATGGATTGTTGTTTTTCTTTTGCTATATGTGATGGTATGAAGTAGAACCTGCTCAAGAGCAAGTTAACCCTTTCCAAGATCAGGACTACCAATTTCAAGAGCAGCAAGAAGGAGGCAAGTGTCCTTGACCACTTTGATCCTATGCTAGGATGTGTAGATAGAATTATTTGCATTGTCAAATGAAATGTGAAACCCATGCTAGGAAAGTTTCACTAGAATTGCATTGCCTTGTTTCCTTGAAGCTTGGGTTGGGATTTATTTTGTCATGTCATTTATTTACATGCATATGCTTAGCCATGCTTAGAATGGGATGTTTGGGACATGGGATCATCAGTTTATATTACCATACTCTTGAATGAGACATTGTGAGTTATGTAGAGGTAGGGATCAAGGCAAGTTGGATGTTTTGGTTGTGTGCTGGGTGCACGAGACTTGGGTTTGTGTTTAGTACTTGCCTGGATCCTAAGGACCGGTTCATGGAGCATGTAACCCGACTTTACAGTGCCAACCACATGCTGAGATGGGGCAGCTTAGCCAATTAATTAGGTGTATCCCCGGCGTAGTATGGGTGTGTTGGATGGTGTGGGGAGTAGGTGTCAGCTGGACTACCATATGAACCGCAAGGCTCAAGAGGGGGCCACTGCAGCGGGGTTGGAGCCTCTTGTATGCTGTTAGGGGTGAAACCTCAGTGGGCCCATGCTCGTCGGGAATCCCTTTGTAAAGGCTTCGTAGTGATCTCCTGGCTACACACCTAGGAAGTGTGAATGTGGATCGTAGCCACTGGCATAATGGAGGTTCTTTTAGTCCACCCGGCAACGGGGGATGAAATCACTACTTGTGGTTACAGTGGTACAAACTCTGCAGAGTTAAAACTGTCTTGACAGCCGTGCTCACGGTTAAGAGCGGCCTGGACTTATTCATGATTAGAGGAGTGAAGGTTTTTGGAAGTTGTGGATGTTAAGCGGGGAGCTTAACATTGGAAATGATGTTATGGTTATTTGGTTATGATGATGGGATGGGAGATTTGGACCATTTCACCTGTGTAGTAATGTAGGTGCTTAATAAGCTAAGGTGATAGGTATTAATTGCGTAGTGCTTTAACCATGAGTTCAACCTCTCCTTGTTCTAGCCATGCATGATACAATTTTCCCACACTTGCTGAGTACCATTGGTACTCAACCTTGCATATTTGTTGGTTTATATTGCTGCTCAGGTCAAGATAATGAGGTGGTGTATAATGACCAAGATTTTTGACCCGAGGAAGGATTTTAGGTTCATGAAGACCCCCGGGCAACGCCTGTGATGGAGCCCCAAAAGAATAATATTCCGCTGCTAGTTTATTTACTTGTGATGAAGCATTAGTGTCCATTGGGACATTTGCAATGTAAGACTTATTTATATTCGACACCTGGCTTGTAATAAATGATGCTTCACTATTTGTCATCACATGTATGAGAAAATGATCCTGGCATACATGTGATATTCACTTGGTTGTTTCTTCGGAAAAACCGGGTGCGACAAGCAGCAAAGGATGGTCCCGCGTGCGCCGCAGTTTCAGCAGCGTGCACCGGGATTCCGTCCTCAAGTCGGCGGGACCCTGACACCTTACACGTGTTTCACGTGTGGCCGTGTCGGGCATATTTCAAGGGACTGCCCCGAGCCACGACAGGGCAGGGGTGCAGCACTGTATCAGGGTGTTAATCAGCCCCGCAACCAGCCCAAGAAACCAGCACCAAAACCCGGCAACGTCCACCACTTAGCCATCAAAGACGTGCCGGAAGGCGAACCCGTCCTCGCGGGTACGTTTTCTTACTTAGATCATCCCGTAGTCATACTTTTTGACTCCGGTGCCACCCATAATTTCATATGTCAGTCTTATGTTATTAACTATCAACTGCCTATCATTCCCACAAATAATTCATATTTGATATGCTCTCCGGGTGGGAAAATAACAGCTGATAGGATGGTCTATAGAGCACCATTACAATGGGTGGGAATCTATATACGACTTCTCTAATCATGTTAGAGAGTCAAAAACTTGATGTCATTTTAGGAATGTCATGGCTATATCGCCATGGTGCTGTTCTTGACATCATTCCACGTGTGGTTCGTTTAAACTCTCCACTTCATGAACCACATGTTCTTATTCTTGACCGTTCGGTTCAAGAAGCTCCAGCCACATATAACACGGAAGCCACAAAACTCGAGGATATTCATGTGGTCCGTGAATACCCGGATATCTTTCGGGATGATCTTCCGGGTATGCCACCCGAAAGAAATGTCGAGTTCGAGATTGAAATTGTACCTGGAACGACATCGATATCACGGAGACCATACAAGATGGCTCCGAATGAACTAGCTGAATTAAAGGATCAGCTCAATGATATAATGAAGAAGGGTTTCATTCGACCGAGTTCCTCGCCATGGGATGCTCAGCACTATTTGTGAAGAAGAAGGATGAAACCTTGAGGTTGCGTGTGGACTACCGACCTCTCAACGCCATCACTATCAAGAATAAACATCCACTGCCCCTTATCGATATCTTATTCGATCAACTTGTGGTTGCGAGTGTATTTTCAAAGATGGATCTTTGCTCCAGATATCACCAAATCAAGATCCGGGCGGAAGATATTCCAAAGACGGCCTTCTCGACGAGATATGGGTTGTATGAATACCTCGTCATGTCCTTTGGTCTCACCAACGCCCCGGCACACTTCATGTATCTCATGAACTCAGTGTTCATGCCGGAGTTGGACAAGTTTGTGGTGGTGTTCATAGACGACATCTTGGTTTACTCCAAATCTGAAGAGGAACACGCCAAGCACTTGCATATCGTGCTTCAACGATTGCGAGACCATAAGATTTATGCCAAGTTTAGCAAGTGCGAGTTTTGGATCAGCCATGTGCCATTCCTTGGTCACATTATTTCTGCAGAAGGTATTGCAGTTGATCCAAGCAAAATCGAACAAGTGCTGAAATGGGAGTCCCCCACATCAGTCCATGAAGTCAGGAGTTTCCTCGGATTAGCAGGATATTATCGGAGGTTCATACCGAATTTCTCCAAGCTTGCTAAGCCGATGACTGAACTGTTGAAGAAGGGGATCAAATATGGTTGGAACTCAGCTTGTGAAGAAGCTTTCCAAGCATTAGTGAAGCATCTTACAACAGCCCCTGTGTTAGCTCAACCGGGTACAACCAAGCCCTTCGGCATATATTGTGATGCGTCTGGCATCGGGCTCGGCTGTGTATTGATGCAAGGAGGAAGAGTGGTCGCCTATGGCTCACGTCAACTTCGTAACCACGAGCAGCACTATCCGACTCATGATCTTGAGCTCGCTGCTGTGGTGTTGGCACTGAAAATGTGGAGGCACTATCTGCTTGGAAACTTAGTGCACCTCTACACCGACCACAAGAGTCTGAAGTATATATTCATTCAAAAGGAGTTGAATATGCGGCAACGGAGATGGCTAGAACTGATCAAAGACTATGAGATCGAGATTCACTACCATCCCGGAAAAGCAAACGTGGTTGCCGATGCCTTAAGCCTCAAATCCTATGTCAACAGTCTGTCCATCACCCCACTCGAAGAGGAGGAGCCGAGTCTGTATTTGGTTCCACATGGGGCATTATATAATCTTGCTCTCGTCCCTACAATACGAGAGGAGATTATGGAAGCGAAGAAGAAAGACGTGGGAATATCGCACATTCAGAGAAGGATGAAGAATGGCGAAATGAAATGCTTCCGAAGAGAAGATAACGGTACAGTATGGTTTAAAGACCATATAGTGGTACCCCGTGACATGAAGCTTCGGAAGAAGATCTTGGACGAAGCGCATTTGTCCAAGTATTCTATTCATCCGGGCAGCAACAAGATGTACCAGGATCTGAAAACCAGATTTTGGTGGACACGGATGAAAAGAGACATCGCGAAATACGTATCCGAATGTGATACGTGTCGGCGTGTGAAGGCCGACCATATGCGAAAAGCCGGACAGCTGCAACCCTTGAACATTCTGGCGTGGAAGTGGGAGGATATCAGCATGGACTTCATAGTCGGGTTACCTCTCACCTCCCACAACAATGATTCAATTTGGGTGATAGTCGATCGACTAACCAAGTCGGCACATTTTATTCCCGTACATACGGGCTACGTGGCCAAAAAATATGCGGAGCTTTATATTGCAAGAGTCTTGTGCTTGCAAGGTGTCCCCCGCTCCATCATTTCCGATCGCGGTGCGCTGTTCGTCGCTCAGTTTTGGGAACAGCTGCACGCATCGTTGGGGACCAAACTGTTCTGAAGTTCCGCGTATCACCCGCAGACGGACGGTCAAACTGAACGGGTGAACCAAGTGTTGGAAGACATGCTACGCGGTTGTGCCATCCACCACGGCAAGAATTGGGACGATCACTTGCCGTTGGCGGAATTTTCTTACAACAATGGCTATCAAGCTAGCATCAAGATGGCGCCGTATGAAGCTCTCTACGGCTAGAAATGTCGCACACCCCTCAACTGGTGCGAGTCCGGCGAGCGAGTTATCTACGGTATTGAACTTGCGAATGAGGCTGAAGAACGAGTGCGAGTAATACAAGCCAATCTCAAGGCTGCTCAATCTCGTCAGAAGAGATATGCGGATAAAAGACGCCGACTTCTCCACTTCGACATCGGGGACCATGTTTATATCCGTGTGTCTCCGATGAAGGGAGTCCATCGTTTCGGAGTGAAGGATAAACTTGCACCGCGGTTCATCGGTCCGTTCACCGTCATTGAAAAATGCGGACCAGTGGCCTATCGCCTGGAGTTACCGGCATTGCTCGCAGGCATTCACAACGTCTTCCACATCTCTCAGCTGAGGAAGTGCCTCAAACCCTCAGCTGAAATCCGCACTGAAGACATAGAAGTTCTTCAACCGGACCTCACGTACATGGAGTATCCAATCCGGATTATCGATGAAAAGACTCGCGCCACAAGAAACCGGACCTTATGGTTCTACAAGGTCTTGTGGAGTAACCATACCGCTGATGAGGCGACATGGGAAAGCGAGGACTATCTACGAACATATTATCCGGACTTTCTATCATCTATACCTGGTAAAGTTTTTCCCCACTTTGCATTTCTTTTGGAATCTCAGGACGAGATTCTTTTTAAGGGGGGAGGGATGTAAAATCCCCAAAAAGTGGTACCATGAAAAAAATTCAGCTCATGTACACTTAGGAAAAATGAGGGGAATTTAAACTTTGAATTATAACGGTGTAGGTTCAAAGTGAGGATTTAAATTTCCCAAAAACTTCCAAACATGGAGATCTAAATTCATAACTTGGATCTTCATAGCCCAAATATGCACCCTTCCAAATTTCAGCTCATTTGGAGGAGTTTTAATATTTGTTTGGGATTAAAAGGAGAAGCCCTTTAATCTGAATTTTAAATTCAGTTTCAAATCCCAATTTCCTCAATTTGTCAATTTGGGTCCACAAAGGTGTTCTCCATATTTAAACTAGCAGCCATGCCAAAAATGAGAAATTTTGGAGTAGGTTTGCTGTTCAAACCTAGGGTGACACCAAAAACCCTTCAAAATTCAAATTTGAAATTTGAACTTGGACCAAACTTGATCAAATGCAGCATGGAAGTCAAAAATTGGGATTCTCCATATTTAATTTGGCTTCCCTGCAAATATCTAGAATTTTGGACAAAAGTGGGTGGCAGAAATAAAAGATCAGAAATATTAAAGGGGAGAAGAGGGGATGACATGTGGGGCCAGCTGATCAGTGTCCACCGAGCCAACGTCGGTTCTCCCGGTTCCCTCCGCAGCCGCCACGGTGATGCCGAGCGCCACGGCGACGCCTTGGCTTGGCACCGAAGGCACCGAACCGCTGGCGCGGTCGCAGTTAAGCCAAGAGACCCGGCTGCTCGGGTGTATCCGCTCCCTCAGAGAATAAAACACACACGCTTCCTCTGTTTCTCTCCCGAACGCGAACTCGCCGTTTTCCTCTTCTCTCGCTGTGCTAGCCCGGGTTTTCTTCGGTCGAACGAGGTCGTCGGCGGTGCGGGGTGCCACTGTCCAAGCTAGGGGCAGCTGCGGTTCCTCTCCAACTGAGATCGCAGCCGTGTTACTCCGAGCTACCGAAAGAACTGCCGCCCGTCTACCCCAGAATTCGTCGCCAAGGTGAAACCATAGCCTAGTTACTTTGGCCAGATGCTTCTACACGACCTAGCGCAGCCCCTCGACAAAGAACTGTCGGAAACCGTAGAGATATGAATCTGTGAGCTGAGTTTTTCCGGTCGCCGACACACAACCCTAGCTGCACCGGCGAGCTACACCTTGCACGAGTTTTCACCCACCTTTGTATGCAAAAACGTGCTCCTCACATCGCCCTGGTGCTTGCGGTGCTCTCCCCAACCGGAATACTCGCCTGCCAATCGAGAACGACGGCGCCGGGGTAGAGTTTGCCGCTGCCAACGCCGGGGAGGTATTCCCGGCCATTTAGCGCCGCCACTGACATTACCAGCAAATTCCTCGTCGGGTTTTGGGCACAGCCGGCGAGATTTGGGCGGTCTAGGGCACTGGGTAGCCGTTCCGGCAAGGTGCCGCCGCCGTTCCGGCAAGGGGACTGCCCAGGCGCGAGGTAGACGAAGGTGAAGACCTGCCCCACCTGTCTGTGGTACTGGTTAGGCGCTGGATCGGGCTGCGGCTCAGGATCTGCTGTGGCTGTTCGGGTTAACTCCGTAGCCCCCGATGTTGCCGCAATTTCACTGGTCCGGTTTAAAACAGTGGGCCCGGTCACAATTATTTGAAGTTTCTGTTAGAGAAATAATTCCAGGAATTAGCTGATCTTTGCAAGCCCATAACTTTGTGTAGAAAACTCCAAAAAGAGTGAGACCAATTTTGTTGGAATCCTCATGAGGAGTACTTCACAGAGAAACAAATTGCTTACTATGAAAATTTCCAGGAATTTCTGTAGAATTGTTTTTAGTAAATCCTTTAGGGATTTATTACAGGAGCAATTCTTTATGAAATATTCCCAAATTTGGGCAGCTAGTCTTTTTCTTAGTAGCTGATCTCCAGTAAAAATTTGAGCTTCATAGGAGTCCATTTGCTAGGTCAAATTGCCTTCCAAAGTTCAGCCTTTATTTAAATTTTCAAATTTAAACAGAAACTTTTCAGAACTCCTATCCAACTTCAAAAATTCATATCTCTCTGTTGGTAGCTCCAAAAATGGTGAAACAAATTTTGATAGAACCATGGAGACTTATCCTAATCAGATCTTCCACTGTTAGCTATGTCAAAGTTCCTGAATTGGGCTCAAAATTCAGAGAAGCATTGTACTTGTAGGAATTTTAAAGACTACATTGTGCAATGACATGTCTCCGAATTTTGCTCAGATCATCCTTAGAGAGTCTAGTATCCACTGTAAAAGCCTATTAAGGACTCTAAATAGCAGTAGCTATGAATAGAAGTTCAATTCTTATAAGTCCTTAATACTTATACACATATTTTGCTACATTTCATTTAGTGACCGAAGTTGAGGACGCACCGGAGCCCTTGGACGTCCTCCCACCTGAAGCTAACTTCCCGTTTGACCCACAACCAGGAAAGCCCCGGTTTGCACTTAAGTACCTTTTATAAAGCTTTTCATTTGTATCACCTATGTCGAGGGTGAATGTTTGCATTAGAGTTAGGGTGATTGAAACCCCACTTGCATAACCTTTTAAATCCTATGGAGGGTTGGGTAGTTTACAGACTCGACGAGTAGAGAATGCCCTTCTAATATGCTTAGGATCTCGGTAGAAGTCGAGTAGTTGGAATCTACTCGCGAGGTAAGGTTTATCACACGGTTTGGTCAGAATAGAAAATGGTTTAAGAGTGGTGAAAATGAGACCCAGCAGGGGGGATAGGAAGCAGTGAGCGGAGGTCTCACGTGCGTAGCCCTGTTGGCGTCGATTGAGAACCGAGTCATGTGCGGGCCTGATGAACAAGTATCGAACAGTACCGAATGGCATACTGACATAAGCAGGAAACCAATGTAATTGGTTAACCTGGGTGTCGAGGCTTACCCAACCGTAAATAGGAGTGGGTTGAGGGTAGAATGGTGTAAATCTGCCGGTGGGCACAGTCACGCTCCACGCGGGGACCTCCTGCCCGTTACGGATGGACCGCTTCGGCATTTGGGTTGCCTTTGAAAGGTGGTTGCACACAACAGAGTAGGAAGGGGTGTGGAATCATTCTTCTGAAAGTGGGTGTATGCAACGTGTTGTCCGGGTGTCTCCTGATTGCAATCACCGTCCCTCGAGGTTATTTGAGTACCGCTTGTTCACTGTTCCATGACGTAGTAAGAAGTGAAGTAAGCCAGTTGAATGATAATATGCTGTGATGATAGATTAATGTTTTGGAAACCATTTCTGCTGTAGATGTAGAGCTAATTAAGTTTACTTTCCGCTTTGGGCATCACCACATCGGAGGAAAGCGTTTCTTGTTTGATTGTGGACTTCCGATGTGAGGGCTGCCTAAGGTACATGAATCTGCTGCTATAAAACTGAAAGTAAGGATCAACTTATAAGCGTGTCTTTGATGCAAAGTCCTTTTTCCTATCTTACGTATCCCTGCATGTAGAGTTCCATTCCTAGGCTATACGGTTAAGCCTTGCTGAGCTATCGTGCTCACGGTTGCAATATTTGAGCTGTGTGCAGGTGAGAGTTATGAGGAGGGATCTGAGGACGAGGTGATGCCCCCGTCGGGGTACACGGCCGAGCTGGAGCCCTGCACGACGCCGTGAATCTCCGGTTCCATGCTGCTAGTGTGTAGCGTCCCCGGGCTGGACGGCTGCACTTTTGCATAGTTAGGATGAGATGCTACTTATGTATATTATTTCCGCTGTATAAATAAGTTTTGTAAAAAGACTTCCGCTGTTTTATATCAAATAAAAGTTTGTAGGTTGTTCTTTAATCTTTTCGTGTGTGCTGTTGGGTGCCGCATCGCACGGCACCACCCTATGCGATCCTGGAGTGGGTGAACCATGGGGTGGTCCCCACAGTACATGCCCCCAGCTGCACTGCAGTATGGATCGACCGCTCCTGCATACCGCCCTGATCAGCCACCACAGCAACGACCCATTGCACAAGCACCTCGTGTGCCTTTGCCTCCAGCGCCCAGTCCTAACGTGGGTGCTCCTGCTCAAAATCCCCACCCCAACGTACCTGCTGCCGTGGGCAATAGGGCATGCTTTACATGCGGGGAGACGGGACACTTCGCGAGACAGTGCCCGAGGAGAGGTCCTGGACAGCAAGGCAACATGCCCAAGCAGAACCCACAGCCGAACGGAGGAGCCAACCAAGGAAACTGTGGACAGCAGAACTACGCCCGCGGCAATGTGAACCATATTTCTGCTGAGGAAGCACAACAGGCTGAGGACGTCGTGATTGGTATGTTCCTTGCCAACTCCAACCCAGCCACCATTCTATTTGATTCTGGAGCATCACATTCCTTCATATCATCCAAGTATGTTGCCAAGTACAATCTACCCATATCACACTTGAAATATACTATGTTGGTTAATTCTCCCGGTGGAGAGATGAGGACTAATATAGTATGTCCGAAAGTACACCTTAATATAAGGGGGGTAGGCTTCCTTGGCAACCTTATTGTCTTGGATTCCCAAGGGCTTGACATAATACTCGGAATGGATTGGCTAAGTAAGCACAACGGAGTAATCCAATGTGCTGAAAGGAGTGTGCAGTTGACCAACGAGCACGGTACCCGTATCGAGTTTGAGTCAGCCCAACCGGCAACCGAGAAGGCAACGTTGAACCACGTTGAAAAAGCAACATTGGAATACATTCCGGTGGTTCAAGAGTTTTCGGACGTGTTCCCCGAAGAACTTCCAGGTATGCCACCTGACCGGGACATCGAGTTTTCCATTGACCTAGTACCCGGAACTGCACCTATAGCAAAGAGACCCTATAGGATGCCCGTCAATGAACTAGTGGAGCTCAAGAAGCAAATCCAGGATTAGCAAGAGAAGGGTTTTATACATCCAAGTTCGTCACCATGGGGAGCCCCCATGCTCTTCGTAGACAAGAAGGATGGGACCCAAAGGATGTGCGTGGACTATAGGTCTCTCAATGAGGTGACGATCAAGAACAAGTACCCTCTGCCCCGGATAGAGGACCTGTTCGACCAAATGAAGGGAGCCCGAGTGTTCTCCAAAATTGATCTTCGGTCGGGATATTTCCAGCTGAAGATTAAGCCCTCCGATATACCCAAGACTGCCTTTTGGACACGGTATGGTTCGTATAAATATACCAATATGTCTTTTGGGTTAACAAATGCACCCACAAACTTCATGTACCTCATGAACAAGGTCTTCATGGAGTACTTGGATAAGTTCGTCATGGTTTTCATCGACGACATCATGGTGTATTCGAAAAGTGAGGAGGAACATGAAGAACACTTGAGATTGATATTACAAAAACTGCGAGAGCATCAATTGTATGCCTAGCTCAGCAAATGTCAATTTTGGCTAAATGAGATATTGTTCCTAGGCCATATTATCTCCGAGGAAGGAGTATCGGTTGATCCCGGAAAAGTGGGACATGTTCTGAAGCGGAACAAACCGCAAAACATGAGGGATATTCGGAGTTTTCTTGGGATGGCCGGATACTGCCGCCGGTTCATCAAAGACTTCTCTAAGATAGCAAAGCCTATGACGTAGTTGCTAACTAAGGGAAAAGCCTTCCAATGGACCCCAGAGTGCCAAGAAAAGGCTAACCACAGCACCGGTTTTGGTATTGCCGGACGTGAGCAAGAGCTTTGACATATATTGTGACGCATCCAGACAAGGGCTTGGATGTGTGCTTATGCAAGAAGGACAAGTGGTAGCCTATGCCTCAAGACAACTCAAGAAGCACGGGCTCAATCACCCTACACATGACCTGGAGCTAGCAGCCGTGGTGCATGCACTAAAGATTTGGAGACATTATATCCTTGGTCATCGATGTGAGATCTATATGGATCATAAAAGCCTCAAGTACATATTCACCCAAACGGATTTGAATTTGAGGCAGCGTCGATGGTTGGAACTTATCAAGGACTTTTATGTTGGAATCAACTATCACCCCGGAAAGGCCAATGTAGTAGCCGATGCATTGAGCCGGAAGGGAGCATGTCACCAACTCACGGTTCGGGAGCTACCACCCGAGCTACGAAAGGAGTTCGAACGGTTACATCTCGGGTTCTTGAACGAGATGGAAGTGATGGAACTCCACTCTTCGTTGGAGCAAGAGATAAGAGATGGCCAAGCTACAGATGAAGAAATCAAGGAGATCAAGGAAAGGATCTGACAAGGCATAAAAAAAGACTTCAAGGAAGACGAGAAGGGTACGCTTTTGCTAGGGAAAAGGATTTGTGTGCCTAACATGAAGCACATCCGCGACACGATATTAAAGGAGGCACATGATTCACCCTATTCCATACATCCTGGAAGTACCAAGATGTACAAGGACCTGAAGACTTGTTATTGGTGGGATGGTATGAAGAGGGACATAGCCGAGTATGTTGCCCTATGTGACACATGCCAACGGGTCAAGGCCGAACATCAAAGACCCGCTGGATTGTTGCAACCCTTAAAGGTACCCGAGTGGAAGTGGGAAAACATCAGTATGGATTTCATCGTCGGGTTACTACGTACTCGATCAGGTTACGACTCGATCTGGCTTATCGTGGACCGATTGACGAAAACAGCTCATTTTCTTCCTGCTAAAACCACGTACCGCGTGGCAGATCTAGCTGAGCTATACATGGAGCAAATTGTGTGCCGCCATGGAGTCTCGAAGAGGATAATATCAGATCGGGGTTCTCAGTTTACCTCTAGGTTTTGGAGGAAGCTGAAGAAAGCTATGGGTACACGACTGGATTTTAGCTCCGCCTACCATCCGCAGACTGATGGACAAACCGAAAGGACAAACCAAATTTTGGAGGACATGTTGAGAGCTTGCGCCTTGAAACATGGGCGTAGTTGGGATAGGAGTTTGCCATACGCTGAATTATCCTATAACAACAGCTACCAAGCTAGCTTGAACATGTCACCTTTTGAGGCATTGTATGGTAGACGGTGTAGAACGCTGTTGTTTTGGAACGAGACCAGAGAGAACCAAGTGTTTGGACCCGAAGTACTACAAGAGGCTGAGAAGCAAGTCCAAACAGTATGGGAGAACTTGAAGGCTGCTCAGTCACGCCAAAATGGCTATGCGGACAATAGGCGAAGAAAGTTGACCTTCGAAGTAGGAGACTTCGTATACCTTAAGGTATCGCCTATCCGTGGCCAACGATGTTTCAACGTCAAAGGCAAGCTATCACCTCGCTACATCGGGCCATTTAAGATTTTGGACAAGCGAGGGGAAGTAGCCTATCAACTAGAGCTCCCAACGCACCTGTCCGACGTGCATGATGTGTTTCATGTATCCCAGCTCAAGAAGTGCTTAAGGGTACCGGAGGAGCAAGTACCAATAGGAGAGTTTGAACTTCAAGAGGATCTGACCTATGCAGAGCATCCCGTTCGTTGGACGTAAAGGAAAGGGTCACGAGGAACAAAGTGATCCAATGGTGCAAGGTACAATGGAGCCATCACACAGAAGCTGAAGCCACATGGGAGTGAGAAGAAGACATCAAGACAGAGTTTCCCCATCTATTCTCTACTAATGAATCTCGAGGGCGAGATTTAATTTAAGGGGGGTATATTTGGACACCCTCATTTTCGGGTTCTGAATGTATTCATGTTTCATGTAGAAAAACACTTCTAAAATAAGTTGAAACCAAGAAAGAATCAAAGAGTTAGCCAAAAAGAGCAAATTCCAGTTCATAGAGAGCACCGAAGACAATACCCGCGGCCCACTGACCACGTGGCGCGTTCGGAGCTCATCTCCGCAAAGTGGGAGAGGTCTGCCGCTAAAATGGTTACGTGGCAGGCTCGGGGCTCATCCCCGCGAAGGGGGAGAGGTCCGACCCCCGTGGGACACGTGTTGCCCTCGGAGCTAGCCTCTGCAGAAGAGCGAGGCCAGTCCCGAAGGACACATGTCGGTTGCGGAGCTAGTCACCGCGGAAAGGAAAGGATCACCCGCGCGGGACGCGTGTCACTCTCGGAGCTCACCTCCGAGAGGTCCAGCCCCGCTAGACACGTGTCGCTCTCGGAGCTCACCTCCGAGAGGTCCGGTCGTCTTGGACACGTGTCACCTTCGGAGCTCACCCCGGGAGGTCCGACACTACCGAACACGTGTCACCTCCGGAAGGTCCGATGCTGAACGACACGTGTTAACCTCGGAGCTCGTCTCTGAGGAGCAAGGAAGTCCGGCGCTACTTGATACATGGCATTCTCGGAGCCACCTCCGAAGAGAAGGGGAGGTCCGGAACTGACACGTAGCATTTGCGGAGCTCGCCTCTGTTGAGAGGGGAGGTTCCGATCCACCTGACATGTGGCATTCACGGAGCTCGCATCTGTTGAGAGGGGAGTCCCGACCCACCAGACACGTGGCGCACGCAGAGCTCGCCTCTGGAGAGAGGGAGGTCCCGCCCGCCAGGACGCGTGGCGCACGCGGAGCTCATCTCTGAGTAAGAAGGGAGTCTCGCCCGCCTGACACACAGCACAACCGGCGCTTGTCTCTGTGGAAAAGGGAGACCAGGCCCTCCGCTGGACACGTGGAGCTTCCGGAGCCCATCACCGCGTAGGGACGCGATTCTGAAGTGGTTTTTCTCCCGTGCACGAGTGCCCGACATGGAGGAAACTGACACGAATTCTTCTACGCCGAATACTGCAACTAAATCAACTAAAGATAAGTTGTTAAGATTCAAAAACCATTTGAATAGGACTCTTATTCAAAATCAAAACAGATTAGGACTCTTCTCTTCCCGATTATAAATAGGACCGAAAACCTCTGGCCAAAACCATGAACTTATTTTCCACCTCCTGAGCCGACAACTTAGAGCCCTAGCCCAGCTCGCCGAGTAAACCCCTTTGCCGAAGTACAACCGCCGGAGAGACCGCCGATGAGCCTAGATCATGATCGCCATCGCCGGAGGAGCCCCGATGATCTGTTTTGCTAGGAGGGAGGACCCGAAGAGAGTAAGGTAGGTTTCCAATACCAACTTACAACATCATCGCATTTTCTTTGCATCTGTTCTTCGATCCTTTCGATCAGAAGCTTTTTTGTGGACAGATCACGTGTTGATCAGTTTGATCTTGATTCGAGATCATTACCATGTCCACCTTTGATCCGAACACCCCTGTTCATAATAAAAACCATGCAATCCATGCTAGAACACGTACAAACCGATCTAATAAAAACTGATCATAGGATAGCATGCATATGCATCATTTCATCTTAAAATATAGTGTGTGCATGATATTGATTGCTATGAATCTTGTATGTGCGTGATCGCGTATTGAAGGAGCTCAGGAAGCTGTCTACGACGAGCTGCAACAACAAGGTTTCGAGATCCAAGAGCCACAGGAACCGCAAGAACAAGGCAAGTGCCCCTTGAACATGTTGATCCTATGTTTTGGAAAAACCGTTTTGTTGTGAAAAGGTGTGTGTGTGCTTGAGTCAATATCATGGAAAACCCTTTTATAGGAGTTTACTAGTTTTGTTAGCCACCCTTGTCACCGGGAAAGTTATTTAGTCGGGTATGGTTTTTGCTTTTATGCTTCGCTGAGTACATAGGACATGGGAAACGAGATAGATGTGTCTAGCTAACTGCACTTGTAAAGATGATGAGAAACTGATGTTATTAATAAACGTGAATCGGTGGGAGATCTAGGCAAGCCTGGGTTTGTGAATGAGGTAGAATGAGATGGTGGTTTACTTGCCATAGATCTAAGGACCAGTTCATGCCAGCCATGCCAGGATAACAGTGCCACCACAAGGCCAAGTATGGGTGCGGCTTAGCTGAGTAATTAGGTATGTTGCTAGATTGTTATGGACCTTGGAAGGCGCGGGGGATGGGAGTCGAGTGAGGACTGTCCTGGAAACTGCATGGCACAAGAGGGGGCCCGTGGGTGGGAGAATTGGAGATTCTAGCCTGCAGGTGAAACCTTAGTGAGTCCATACATCTAGTAACCCCTTTGTAAAGGCTATTTTGTGATCTCTTGACCATACACCGACTGTTGTGTACTGGTATAATGGAGGTTCTGCAGTCGCCGACGGGTGGCGAAATCACAAACTTGTGGGTAAAGTGGTACAAACTTTGCGGAGTCTAAAACTATCATGATAGCCGAGCTTACGGTCACGAGCGCCTGGACAACTCACATGATTAGTTGGGATGGTTATGGTTTTTGGGATGGTTTTGGATGGTTTATGGTTTGATTATGGATTGGTTTTTGGGACTGTTGAGTCCGGGTGATAAGATTGGTTGCATGACTGTTGAGTCGTGACAACAAGATTGGTCTCGGTGTGAGACGAAATTGTTTATGAGATGAGATGGTAGCAAATACGAGATGGTATTCGTGATATAGTAGCGAATACGAGAAGGTATTCGTGAGCAAAGTTGAGAAAGATTAATGTCTGGTTGAGATATGGGAAATGATGAAACATAATGGAGGTATGTTGGTATTTTAAATACATGTTGGGATTACATTCACCTTAAGTTGAGTTGCTGTTTATCGTGGTTTTGACAAATAACTTTGCTTTCTGCAATGAGCCTTTTTATACCTTCCTTGTTGTGAGCTACATATCATATATTCCTGCACTTGCTGAGTACATCATTGTACTCAAACTTGCATTATTACTTCATCATCAGCTACAAGGGAAGATTACTATGAAGACCAAGTGGAGCATTAGGCGTGTAATCTGTCCTCAACTTTGCCTGTGGGGATGAATGGAGATGGAGCCGCTGCTGCTGCTTAGATTGCTTCCGCGCTAGAATAAAGACTTCCGCTGCATAGAAATAAGACTTCCGCTATAAGATTAGACTTCTGCTGCCATCATGAGTCCAAGACTCATGAAACTTTGTAATAAACCCTGTTATTCGTGGTAATATATATTCTGAATTCAGTTTGTGGATGATATGTATATGTGTGATGAACATCCTGGGCACACATATGCATCAGTTCTCGGTTCCGTGGTTTTCCACAGAATTGAGGGCGTCACAAATCCGGTGAACCTCCAGGCTGAGGCCAAGAGCCTCCGTGCCTCCACCGATGCATGTCTCGCAGCCCTGACGGAGCTCCGAGAGACACTCGTTCATCGGGAGGAGGAGGCGAAGGCGAGGGAGAGGGAGCTCTCCGACCGACTGGCTTCCTATGAGGCGGAGCAGATGCGCCTGGAGGAGCGGCTTCAGGGCGTCCTTGACCGGGAGGTCTCCGTTGCATCCAGGGAGTCTGACCTGGAAGAGCGGACTGCGTGGCTGGCGACCAGGGAGCAGGCCCTGGTTGCTCTGGAGCAGGGGCTAGCCACTCGGGAACAGGAGCTAGCGAGGAGGAGTTTGGCGGGGGAGGTGGTTTCTTCTGTCAAGGAGGTCGAAGATCTCCGGGCTTCTCATCCTTCGAGGCAGAGAAGGTCTAGGACTTTCTAGGCCAAGCAGAGGTAGCCCTGGAACCCTTCTGCTTCGGCCCCTTGGGCCCCGGAGGGCCGGTCCAAGAGGTGATCCAGGTGCTCCCTGCCCTGGACTCAGCCAGAGAGAAGCTTCTAATGCTGGAAAATGTCATGGGGGAGCATCTGGAGGCCGAAGGCAAAGCTCTGGCTCAGATGGTAGCAGGTTGTGCTCACTTTCCTTTGGAGCTGCGACCCCAACATCTCCGTGGAACCTGTGGTGCAGGGCCACAGCGCAGAGCTGTCGGGGGCGGCGATGTCATCCATGGAGGAAGCCGCCCGGCTTGTAGCTTCTATGTTCCAGCGCGAGTAGCTCCTAGGTCTCCCGCTTGCCTTGTATTCTCCTGTGTATCTCGGAGCTCTGCTGTTATCGAAGACTTTTTGTTTCAAGTCTTATGTTGTCTTGAGTTGTTGATGTAGACTTCGGACCCTTGGTGGCGCAAAGGTTTGGAATGACTTAGCCGACGTGGATAGCTCTTTGCCGATGTCTCGATCTTGCTCCTCCGTGTCCTTAGCAGCGTAAGGACCCAGTGCGCTCCGGCAGTGTGGCTACCACTCCTTACGAGTCCTCGGCGTCGTAAGGACCCGAGGGAAGTTCGTGTAACACCCCAAAATTTTGTTAAGACCCTAAATCATGTTAAGAGGGGAATTTAAAATTTTTTGGACGTGTTGCATGTTTTGCAAAAATTCAAATTCAAACTGGAATTCAAATTAAACTCAAATCAGAAAAGAAATAGAAAAAGAAAAAAAGAGAAAACAGAAAAAACCGGCCAGTGGGCCGCAACCCACCAGCCGGCCCAACCAGCACCCGCGCCAGCCCGCAGCCGCGCGCGCCGCTTCCTCCCATTGACAGGCGTGGCCCGCCAGTTCATCGTCTACCTCGCGTCAGCGCCGGACTCTCTCACCCGAATCGAAACCAATAGGGAATTCTCGCGTATTCCAGCCGAATTCCGTTCGGGGGCGACGCAAACTCGATCTAAACCACCCCGCCACCCTCCCCCGTCTATAAAAACCCCGGCCTCGTTCTGTTTTTCCCACGCGATCCGCCGATTTTCCTCCGGTGAGAACCGAGACTTCTCCGGCGAATTCTGGCCGATCTAAGCTCGGAAATTCCGATCTATCTCGCTGGTCTTGATCCACCGCCTCCGGGGAACCTTGCAGGTGCAGAAAACTCGGTGACTCGCGGTGTAAACACAGCGCCAACGAGCCTTGCCGTGAATTCACCTCGGACCTCGTCGCCAATCACCTTCCAGGACCTCCGAGCTCAAGAAAACCCCCGAGGTGAGATCCCCGACCTCCCCTCCACCGATCTATGCCATAAAATCACAGTTCTAGGGAGAATTCTCGAAGATCCGAAAGTCTCCTGCGAGATCGCCGCTTCCCGCCGCCGTGCGCCGCCGGCAGCGCCGCCCGCGTTCGATCAGAGCGACGTGGCCGCTTGTGCGCCGTTTATTTTAAATCGCACGGTAGGGTTTAAATCCCCGCGTACCGGTTCGATGTTATAATCTCAGCCGTCGGTTTAAAATCGGACGGTCCACGTCAGCCCCGCAGTATAAACACTGGAAATCTTACGTGCTACCCCCTGGGGTTCTCGGGAAATAAGAGCTAGCCCCGGAAACTTCTGATCTAGCCCCTGGAACTTCAGAAAATCATGTAAATTCATTTAAAAATCAGTTTTAGCCTCTGAACTTAATAAAAATTAGGAAAAACTCCTCTGTTATGAGTAGCTAGACCCTTGAGAATTCTTAAAATAATAGTATAGACCCTGTAGTGGGGTGAGTTTACCTTTTTAGCCCTGTTTAATATTTAATTTGGGAAATTGAATATGTGGCTAGTGTTTAAAATTTAAAAAGTGGGACAAACATATTGTCAAAATTAAATTAAAAACTTTCTCAGTATTTAGAAAACTTTGGAGTGAGATAAAAACATATTTTGGGCTGAAGTGAATCTGTTTAATTTATTATTCACATTTAGGGACACATTTTTAAGTAAAGAATAGTTATGGAAAATAGGGAAAATAATTGTAAAATAGTTTACATCAGAGGAAAAGGTCAAAAATATATTAGTAAATATTTTAGATCAGAACCTATTCTGTTTAGCTGATGTGTCTTGTTATTTTCATAATAAAGTTCACATTTAGGCATAGGAAATAAATCTGAAAATATAGCAACTAGTAAATGATAAATGGAGTTCTAAAATCCAAAGAATTCAGTTTAGGGTTGGTAGAAATTATGAAGACACATATGGAGAAGGAAAATACCTTTCATGCATACTTGGTAGCTAAAAGGTGTAGTAATTGAATATAAGGAATTTATTTAAATTGGAAACTCATATATATAGTATGTAAGTATAAATGTGAACACAGAAGTAGGAATCAAATACACATGGTTAAAAGTGCATGCAAGCCACAAATCAACACACATAGAGTAACCACAACACATATAATGGTGAATGACTTTCATAAATATGAATGTGTGGTTTGTATGAAGTGGAAGTGTGAACTATGTCTTATGGATTGTTGTTTTTCTTTTGCTATGTGTGATGGTATGATGTAGAACCTGCTCAAGAGCAAGTTATTCCTTTCCAAGACCAGGACTACCCATTTCAAGAGCAGCAGGAAGGAGGCAAGTGTCCTTGACCACTTTGATCCTATGCTAGGATGTGTAGATAGAATTATTTGCATTGTCAAGTTAAATATGAAACCCATGCTAGGAAGTTTCCCTAGAATTGCATCACCTTGTTTCCTTGTAGCTTGGGATTGGGATTTATTTTATCATGTCATTTATTATTATGCATATGCTTAGCCATGCTTAGAATGGGATATTTGGGATATGAGATCATCAGTTTATTTTACCATACTCTTGAATGAGATATTATGAGTTATGTAGAGGTAGAGATCAAGGCAAGTTGGATGTTTTGGTTGTGTGCTGGGTGCACGAGACTCGGGTTTGTGTTTAGTACTTGCCTGGATCCTAAGGACCGGTTCATGGAGCATGTAACCTGGCTTTACAGTGCCAACCACATGCTGAGATGGGGCAGCTTGGCCAATTAATTAGGTGTATCCCTAGCGTAGTATGGGTGTGTTGGATGGTGCGGGGAATAGGTGTCAGCTGGACTACCATATGAACCGCAAGGCTCAAGAGGGGGCCACTGCAGCGGGGTTGGAGCCTCTTGTATGCTGTTAGGGGTGAAACCTCAGTGGGCCCACGCTCGTCGGGAATCCCTTTGTAAAGGCTTCGTAGTGATCTCCTGGCTACACACCTAGGAAGTGTGAATGTGGTTCGTAGCCACTGGCATAATGGAGGTTCTTTTAGTCCACCCGACAACGGGGGATGAAATCACTACATGTGGGTACAGTGGTACAAACTCTGCAGAGTCAAAACTGTCATGACAGCCGTGCTCACGGTCAAGAGCGGCTTGGACTTATTCATGATTAGAGGATTGATGGTTTTGGAAGTTGTGGATGTTAAGCGGGGAGCATAACATTGGAAATGATGTTATGGTTATTGGATTATGATGATGGGATGGGAGATTGGGACCATTTCACCTGTGTAGTAATGTAGGTGCTTAATAAGCTAAGGTGATAGGTATTAATTGCGTAGTGCTTTAACCATGAGTTCAACCTCTCCTTGTTCTAGCCATGCATGATATAATTTTCCCACACTTGCTGAGTACCATTGGTACTCAACCTTGCACATTTTGTTGGTTTATATTGCTGCTCAGGTCAAGATAATGAGGTGGTGTATAATGACCAAGACTTTGGACCCGAAGAAGGTTTCTAGGTTCATGGAGACCCCCGGGCAACGCCTGTGACGGAGCCCTCAAGAATAATATTCCGCTGCTAGTTTATTTACTTGTGATGAACTTATTATTGTCCATCAAGACATTTGCTATGTAAGACTTATTTATATTCAACACCTGACTTGTAATAAATGATGCTTCACTATTTGTCATCACATGTATGAGAAAATGATCCTGGCATACATGTGATATTCGCTTGGTTGTTCTTCGGAAAAACCGGGTGTGACAGTTTAGCCCTTGACTTCAGCTTGTCGTAGATGGTGCTCTGAATCTTCTGCTCGCTGCTGCAGTTGTCCGACATCCTGCCCGCATGGTTCACCGTGATGGCCCCCTGGTAGGTGCGGCCCTTATGTTGGGGCGCACCTACCAATGGATGAGGCAGGGCGTCAGCATCGGACCCCCTGGGAGGTCCAGGACGCCAAGAACCTGTGCAGACCTGCAGTCATGGCAGAAAGAAGGAGTAGTCGTGCTCTCTGGTCACTCTTCCTTGTTTGGTAGCTTTGCTGTGGCTTACAATCCTCAGCTAAGCTGCGGGGCTTGGGTAATTTGGTGTAGGTCGTCCGGGCTATGGTTAAAGCCTTGCCAAGGGGTATGAGCCATCCGCTTCCCCGGTACCGAGCTGTAGCGCTGGAGAGGCAGGGTACGCACGCTAAGGGTATGGAACCAGGCATAGCAGGCTACGCCCCTGGACACTCCTCTGGCGTAAGCTTTTCAGGGGAGGGCCGTTAGGCGCCATAGGGCCCCCAAGCAATGATACAACCAAAGATCCCTATGTTATGGTCAAGACTTTGCTCGGGGGTATGTGCCATCCGGCTCCCCGGTACCGAGCTGTAGCGCTGGAGAGGCAGGGTACGCACGCTAAGGGTACAGGACCAGGCATAGCAGGCTACGCCCCTGGACCTCCCGTTGGCGTAAGCTTTTCGGGGGAGGGACCATTCGCCGCCATAGGGACCTCGAGCAACGAGACAACCGCAGGACCCGGGGTACGCCACAGGTACTTCAAGAAGACCCGCCTGTACAATGATAGCACAGCCCTTGCTATGTTTGGGCACAAGGAAAAGTGACTGGCCACACGGCCGGAGCGGTATGTAAAGGAAGCCTGAAAAGTATGGGGGCAATGTACGGGGTCTAGTTACTCCTCTTGTCTGTAGCCGTGTTCTTTCTGGCCCCCAAGTACTCAGTTATAGTGCAGGGGAGGCAGGATGCGCACGAAAGGGGTACGGAACCAGACATAGAAGGCTACACACCTTGGACCTCCCGTGGGCGTTAACGTTTTAGCGAGGAGACCTTCCAGTGGCACGGAATCTAGGACAAGTTTGTAGGACAGGCTCTGGACATGCCGTTTACAGTTGATATGCATGAGCTAGCAGAAACTGTAAATAAGGTACGCAGGGTAGAATAAATTTTTCTTATTTATGGCTTCCTTCAGGTGATAGGAGGAAACATGTTGTGTAAGAAGGTAGCGATCCGCCCCGGAGGACAAGAGTAGCAAGACCGCTCTAGTGCTTAGCTGTTCCAAGCGCTGTTCATGGACACTATGACACCTTTACAATGAAAGAGAAAAAGAAAAAAATACCCGACCACTGGACTAAGGGTAGAACTTACAAAGGTGTTTTATGTCCCGTGGTCTGGGTAGAGGTACCCGTCACCTGTGGCTAGGCGGGTGCACCTGGAGCACCATACTTCTGCTGGTCGGGAGGGACCCACCCAGCTGGGGGAGGGTTTGTCATCCCTCCTCGAGAAAGTATTAACCGAGGCACCAGGTGGCCCTACCTTGTGCTGTCTACTCTACGCGTACCATTGCCGGAGCATCTTGTGGTGTAGAGCATTTCGAGCAGCCTCTAGCCATAATGCCTCATCGATGAGGTTGATTTCTTCATGCTGGAGCTGGTCCTGCATGGCTTCGTCATATGTCTGGACGTCGGGTGAGCCCTTAGTGTATTCCGGGGGGAGGGCAGCCTCGACCACCTACACCATTGTAAGAGGGTGTTTCCCTTGTCGCACTACGGGAGGGGGGGGGGGGAGGGGGACGTCTGGGTAGACATGGAGCGCGTTGTGTCGCTCACTGTCAGTGCTTGAGTCAGAGTCAGAGTGGCCGTAGATGGCTTTCAACGCCCTTCGGGCGTCTTGATACTCCATCTCCTGCTCATCGTTGGCCCTCCCGTTGGCGGGAGGGTGCGCCGTCTTGGTGCAGCCGCTGTTGTTGCAACTCACGGAAGCGTTCCGCAAGCTTCTTGATCTCGAGAAAGTCATTACGCCGTGGCTGCCGGTGTTGTTCACCGGGCACCACTGGCCGTCGTCGTTGGCAGAGGACGGTGGCGGGCGCTTGTCAGAGCGCGAGGCTCGGCCCCCACCGACCGCTGCCAGGGCGGCAGTGGACGCCTTGGCCAGAGGCTTGTTCCTGCCTCTGGCCTTGTTCTTCTTGATGCTGCGTGGAGCTGCAGCTTCTCTGAAACTCCCCGCCGCGGAGGCAGGTTGCGAGTGCCTGTCTCGGCCTTCCGCCGCCCTGGCACATTTGTCGGTCAGGTTGAAGAGCTCGGAGACGTCTTGCACATCGTGCGTAGCTAACTTCTCGAGAATCTTCTTGTCGCGGATGCCTTGCCAGAAGGCGACGATGACAAAGGCGTTGGAGATGCGGGGGATGGTGTTCCTGACCTGGGAGAACCGCTGGATGAAGGACTTCAGCGACTCCCCATCACGCTGACGCATGGCATGGAGGTCAAGCACGGTGACGGGGCGCGTGTAGGAACTCCCGAAGTTGGCCGTGAATCTCCAGCACAACTCTTCCCAGGACGTGATGGATCCTGAGGCAAGGTTCATAAGCCATGACCGGGCTGTGCCGGTCTGGGCCACAGGGAAGTAGTTGGCCATGATGACCTCATCCTCTTCTGCAGCTAGGATGGAGGTGGAGTAGATCAGCAGGAACTCGGCGGGATTGACTGTCCCGTCGTATTTTTCTGGCAGGTGGGGCCGGAACATGGGTGGCCAGACCACCATACGAAGGTGCAGGGTGAGTGCCATGCAACCCCCTACTGCCCCCAGAGAGGCAGGGGTAGGCGGAGCGCGGCCCACCTGTACAGCGTTGGGAGAGCGGTACTCTCCTTTGAGGTTGCGACGCCTCTCGCGGCGTCGCTCGATGGTGGTGCGGCCATCTTCGCTTGCGAGGCGGCGGTTCAGCTCGGCCCTGAGGCCGGCTGCGGCCGCCGCACATGGGGCTAACGCCTCACAGGCCACCGTCGGCGTAGGCGACTGAGCCAATGAGGGTTCGGCCTGCTGCCTCCTGCAGGCAGGAGAGTTCATGGCCATGGCGACAAAATGGTCGACATCGTGTCTCCACTGTTCTGCCGCCTCAGGGGTGGCACCCTCGCCCGATGTGTTGTGGAGAAGAGCACATGCTGCAGTCAGCACACTTTTGAGGTTCGGCCGTGGCGGTGCTGTCGCCACTGCTGAAGTAGAATGTGGCAGAGAGGAAGCGGCCGCTGGCGTTGTGAGCGCCGATGGCGCACTGTCTATGCAGTTGCCGGCCCGTCCTGACCTGGGCACCACGGGCGCCTCAGAAGCACCAGCGTTCTAGTCACTGGTTTGGCCGGATCTGGGCGCTGGGGGCGTCGGTGGCACACCGGTCGTCTGACCGCCAGCCTGGCCAGACCTGCCCACCCTGTAGCGGGAGGTAGCCTCATCGTCTCCTGTCTGGAGACAATGGCGAGCTGGGCGAGAAGGCACGCCACGAGAAGTGATGTTCACCATGGTCGCGTGGAGAGCACGGAAAACCCCCCTACCTGGCGCCTCAAATGTCGGAATGTGACCTGCGCCACTCCTCCCGGCCTGCTCGGAAGCAGCCTGCGAGGTTGTTTCTTTCCGGAGGGGGCTTGACGCCCTACGTGACCTAGGCTCGAGAGAGCGGATGAACACCAAGATTTACATGGTTCGGGCCGCCGGAGCGTAATACCCTACGTCCATGGGGGTGCTTGTTCTATTGCTCGAGCGTGTGTGCTTGTGTTGTGGGATATGGGATGCGAAATCGGCGAACCCCTGCAGGGTGGTCTCCCCGGTCCTTTTATAGCTCAAGGCCGGGGTGGTTACAATGGGTCCTGGGCTTCATCCTCTGAGTAGAGTGGCTGGCAGGAGAGTTAAGTCCTGCGATGCGGCGCACTAAGCACCCCAGACCGCGTGTCAGGTGATGATGAAGACACCGTCTTGTCTCACGTCTTCCCGCGCTGCTTGGGCGGCTTCATGCCGTTGGGCGGCACTGTACTGCTGTCACGCCTTGCGGTCCTGTCTTGTCAACATAATGGCGAACGGGCTTGGGATGCAGGTGTGTGCAGTGCGCCATGCTTCTAGGGAAGGCATGAGCCTTGAATGTGAAGCCTGACAGCGCACTTCCTTCTTGACTTCGTTGACCCACGGCCCACGACGGATCACGGGGCACATGGCGGCTCTGGAGCTCGTATCAACAGGCTTGGTGTCAGGGGACACGTGGCAGCCCCATACCTCACCTCAGCGGGGAGGCTCGGGCTGGAGTCCTGGGCATGTGTCTGCACTGGATCTGTCCTCGCCGGGGAGGCCGCTCGGAGACAGGGTACATGTGGCAGCCCGTTACCTCACCTCAGCTGGGAGGCTTGGGCTAGATCCCAGGGCATGTGTCTGCGCCGGAGCTGTCCTCAGCGGGGACGCGGCTCGGAGCCAGGGAAAACGTGTCAGCCCACCTCACCTCAGCGGGGTGGCTCGGGCCGGAGCCCAGGGCACGTGTCAGCTCCGGAGATCATGCGTTCTGTAAAAGTCCCAAAACTTGTAAATAGAAAACTTGATCTATGAATAAAGTTGAGTTTGAATACAAGAAATGGGACTTACAAAAACTTTTGTGTTCCTCATGCAAGTGCTGGCATTTGCAATAAAACTTTGAATTCAGTTTGAATTAAGAGGTGCACTTCAAAAAGAAGGAGGGCATGTTCAAAAGAGAAAATTCAAACTGTTGTTTGAAAGAGTCTATTGCAATAGCCAACTCAAAGATCAGAGGACATATTTGAATTCATCAGATCCAAATTAGGAGGGAGCCAAGTTTTGAGCAAATTTGGAGAAGCTTTGATATGAATATCAAAGGAACTTGTGAAATTCATCCAAATTTGAATTTAAACTTGAAACTGTGTCACAAATTGCCAAATGTCAAAATGGCTTTTGGATTTGGGTCCTGCATGGATGAATTTACAATGTGTCAAATATTTGGAGATATTTTGGGGCAGAGGGGAGCTTTGGGCCCCACTGGTCAGTGAGAGGAGGGGGACCTAACTTACTGCTGAAGTCACTCTGTTCTCAGTTCACACCCGAGCTCACACCGAGCCACCGCGAGGCGCCACGCGCTGCCGACCGAGGAACCGGAAGCACCTCCCGAGCTGCTCCGGAGTCGGTTTTCTCGCGCCCTTATCAACCCCACCGAGTGAACGACGCTCCCGCAAACCGCCTCCCACAGCTGCCGTCGGTCACCTCGCATTTTTCCTCGCCGAGCTGCTGCCGCACGGGAGAACACGGTCGGTTCCTCGACGCCCGGTCAGCTCAACGAGTTGCACGCCGCGCTGAGTCCCTCCACCGCGTCGCCAGACCTCACTGAACCTGACCGACACAAGAAATCGGTGCTAAACCCACGGGAACCCCGGCGGCGAGCTCAATCCTTCCCCACGGCACCGGGCGAAGTCGCCGCTGCAAGAATCCGTTGCCCAGCCATAACAGAGCACCTCCCGTTGAGTTGCAAAAGCGAAAAGGTGCGCCTGTAACTCTTCTTGCTTCACAGCAACGCCGGCAGCGTGCCACAGCCCGTGCTCGCCGGAATTTAACTTTTCCCGTGGACATGCGATATGAACCGTAGGCAGCAAACCGAGAAATTAGGAAAGCTCGGTGCACCACTCATCACCAGACCTAGAACCCAGTTGTAGACATCCGTGCGGGCACGTGGGATCAAGAACTAGGGAGGACCGTTGAGGAAACCCTCGGTTCTTCGAATTTTTCCAGTTTTCCCCGAAATCGCCCTAGGTCGCACGGTGAGACCCTAGTTGCTGTCGTTTCTCGCGAGATCAGAGCCCTGGACGTTGCTCCCGAGGTGGTGGCGATGCTGTAGGAGCTAACCGGAGCAAGGTTAGAGCACTACAGTGCCCTAGCAACATCGCCGAAGTTGCCACAGCCGCTATCGCCGTCGCACCTAGGTTTCTGGCCATCGTCGAGCTGAGATAAGCCCGGCAACGTGTTCCTGGCACGAGAATACGTGGGGGCGGTGAGAACCAGCAAGTTCCGAGCACCGGAACCCACTCCCGGCGAGAGCTCCGGCGAGCTCGGCGGCGCGGGAGTGCGGGCGGCTGGAGGAAGACGAAGACGGGGGCTGGCCCACGCGTCAGTCGCTGTTGCGAGGGAGTGGGATTGTCTGTGGCCTCGGATCGGTTTGTGACAACGTGGGGACAGGTATGTGGCCCCGTGTGGCGTGAATGCAGCAGCTGACACGTGGGGGTGGGACCACTGTCAGAGTTTAAACATTTCCCGAATTTAGTTTGAATTCCAGATTTAGTTCAAACTTTAGAACTTCATAACTTTTGCTAGGGAGCTCCGAAATTAGTGATTCAAATTGGGTTTGATTCAGGATGAAAATCTCTATCCAAATATACAACCCAATTTTCATGAAAACCAATAGAAAATTCTGGAAAATTATTTAAAGCTTTTCAGCAAAAGAATTTTAGAGGGAGTTTGGTCCATCCAAAATTCCCCAAATTTTGCCAGGATATTCTTTAGGATAGTAGGAGACTCCTGTAAAAGTTTCAGCTCATTTGGAGTGGATTTATTTAGAGTAATTCTAATTCTAAGTTTCTGTATTCAAATAAATACAGAAATATTTTCAGAGAATTTCCAAAACTTGGAAATTCAGTTCTAGCCATTCCTTAGCTCCAAAACTCCTAGAAAAATTCATGCATACTCCCTGGGCTATGTATGAAATTATAGTTCACTTGCATTTGCATGAAAGTGCAAATTTAATCAGAATTAATTCCTTTTTGCTTAAATGCTTAGGGAATTGTTCTGGGTGATCCACTTAGTGAAATGTTCTGAATTTTGGTCCAGAGGACTTTCTTGTGACAAGGGACTCCCAAGAAAATTCCCAGATCCATTGGGGCCCTGGATCATTAGTGTTCTGTTCAATCATTAGTTAATCCCCACCCAAGTGATGAACCCCACTTCTCACTTGATGATAGTGCTTAGACACAAACCCAAACCACTAGCACCAGTTTCATTTTAAATTCTTAAACAAAGTTCCAGTTTCAAACTTGTCATTAGAACTTGTTAGCAAAAAGTTTTATAATGAAACATATATACATATTCATAACGTGTAGTGCTTGAACGTGGAAAGTGAAGGTTTGATCAAGGAGCAAGAAGGGCAGGAATTGAACTTCAAGACATCAACAACTAACCTCATATTATCTGACTTTAGTCACCTGCAAAACCAAGGCAAGCCCCGGTTTGCACTTAAGTTGTTTTTAAAGTTTTCCCTTTGTTCACTACTAGGCTGAGGTTTGTATGTGCATTAGGTCCAGGATGTTTGATACTCCACTTGCATAACCAAACATGAACCCTGAGGTCAAGGGTAGAAGTGTGTCATCGCTGTAGAATAAGGCCGTGCTAAATAGGCTAGGATAGCCGGTAGAAGACGAGTAGTTGGAATCTACTCGCGAGCTTTGTTCCAGGACCACATAAGTGGGGTTGGAAAAGGTAGCAAACTAAAGTTTACGTTTCTAAAGATGAGACCGGGCAGAGGGGTTAGACAGCGACAAGACGAGGTCTTGGTCGAGTAGCTCTGCCCGTGTCGGTCAAGGACCGAAGCGTATGCGGCCCTGGGAGCAAGTATTGAGTTGTGTACCGGATGCTTACTGACATATGGGAACCAGGAAACCGATGTACCGGGTACACTGGATTGTAGAGGCATACCACATCGTCTCATTAGACCTATGAGCCCGAGACGGCGCGACCGGTTCTACAGTTTAGTGGCCTGAGAAAGGTTGCCACATACGACGTAATGAAGGACGCCAGAGTTGGGTCTTCAGAGGCGGGTGTATGTGTCGAGTTATCCGGGTAGTGTTTGATTCGAATCACCGTCCCTCGCGGTTATGAGTACCGCTTGCTCACTGCGCTGTGACGTAGTAATCAAGTTGTGTGGGAATAGTTTGCCAAAGTTTTAAATGCTGTTATGCTAATTATAAATTGCATGAAAACCATGGTTGAAGTAGGGATAGAGCAAACTAAAGTTATTTTTCACCTTGGGAAAAGTAACATTGGAATGAAGCGTTTCATGTTTGATTGTGGAGTTCCAATGTTGCTGGGCGCAAGGTCACTACTATTATGGCTAAAATCTGAAAGTTAAGGATGAACTCGTAGGCGAGTCTTTTCGCAAAGGACAGGCTTAGGTCTTAGGTTACTTTCATATAGAGTTCCATGCTTTAGGAGAGACGGTTAAGTCTTGCTGAGCCTTTGTGCTCACTCTTGCTATATAAGTGGTTTTGCAGGTAAACATCGACGCTATAAAGAAGGTTGTCCGGTGAGACTCGGGAACTTCCGAGTCATGTCACCCTTGGAGAACCTAGCCGCTGCCATGTCTTCGTGTTGCTAGCGAGAGGAGTCCGCGGGCTGGATCTCTTCTCGAGTGCTTCTTAGATATTCATCGTGAGCTCTTTATAGACTTCCGCTGTAGCTATTTTATGTAAATTATTTACAAAGAACAGTTGTAAGCTTCCGCTTTGGTTTATGTAATACTGTGTTCCATATATGTGTGCTGTTGGGTGCCGCATAACACGGCACCACCCAATTCGATTCCTCGGGCAAGGCGGCACGGCCCCGTGATCGGGATCGGGCCCCCTCACGTTCGTGGCAGCCCTAGGGCTGACCATGGGGCCAAGTGCACGCGGCTTACGCTGGGGACCGCCTCAGCAGGTAGGTGGGGCCTAGGCTCTCTTTTGCCCACTACGCGGGGGTAACCGGTCTGCAGGATACTGATAGTACCGTTTAGAGGACACGAGCCAGAGCATGTTGGACCATGCTAGAGCCGTGTTAAACAGGAACGCATGGAAGCTTGTAACGCAAGTGTTATCGTACGGTCGTATTCAAGCCATGAACGAGTACCTAAAGCGACAGCAGGAGTACTAGTCGGGGCCGTTTAGGAGGGCATCAGATACGTACTTGACAGAGGAGCAGTACGAGGAGGTAAGTTGTTTGTGTTCAATTATTTCAATACTTACTTATGTAAATGGTATTTCAATGACATAATAAATATGTGCAGGTCAGTATTTCCTAGCTAGAGGGTCGGCACGAAGCATATCGAGCTCTCTGCCAGATGTGGGCTAGCGATGCTTTCATCACTAAGTCCAGGAGGGCTCGTGTGATCCAGAGGTTCAGACTCAAAGCACTCCTATGGCCTTGATGGCCATGTGCATTTGGCTAAACGTATGGTAAGAGTAATAACTCTTCTTTGTATGTCTTCATAGTATAATTAGCATACTAACACATATGTACAGGAGCGCGAGACCGATCAGATACCGACCGACACTCAAGTCTAGAAGCGGGGTCATAAGGACCCATCCCAGCCTAGGGAGTGCAGTCAGGTCATGGCCGATCGACTGGTAAGTTATTAAAACTTATGAATTCAATTGTTAAGAATTTGTTGTTACTAATATGCAATTTTACTCCTTCTAGGAAAAGTATGGGCGAGATGCCGTGAGGATATACGACGAAGGGTACGATTGACAAAATGCACCAATCAACCCTCAAGCCGTTAACGCAAGCGGAGGCAGGAAGGCACATGGATGGTTAGTTAGTCATTTTCAATTATTTCTTTAAAAACTTGCTTCTTCTAATTATTTTTCTTTTATTCCTTTGTAGGTTTGCCATTTCCGATGGAGTTGTCGATTGAGGGTCGCGCCGACCTTCGATCATCACTCCATCGACAAAGGGTTCCTCAATCGGACATACAAGTCGTCGTCCCTCACAGAGCCAGATAGAGGAGCTCCTTACGGAGCGAGATGAGATCCGAAGAGAGAGCGAGGAGCTTGAGAGGGATCTAGCCCGGGCCGCACATTAGTAGCAGGACGCCTACATGGCAAACTACATGGCTCACATGTACGAGGCGATGGAGATATGTAGTTGAATACAAATAAATTTAAATTCATATCATTTCATTAGTTTATTTTTTAATGTTTTGAAATTATAGGCCTTAGCTCGACAGATTTGGCGGACTGGAATCCGCTCATCCAGGATCGCAGAGGGTGGTGCCGCACGATGCGACACCTGACAGCACACGTCATAAGAACACAATATATTACATGGGAAAACAACTGAACTGTACAAACAGGTACAAAACTCAGTTACAAACTATTGTCTTTATTACACAGCGGAAGTCTACTTTTCTACACTCACGCACGCCTATCTAGCAAAAGTCTTTTGCCCAGCCCTATGGCAACCCACACTAGCTGCACGTCTCAGCTCAGCGCGGCGTGTACGGCTCCCACTCAGCCGTGGTCTCCGACGGAGGGTAACCCTCGCCGGTGGACTCGTACTCCGAGTCCGTGGGTGGCTCCTCACCTGAAAAACACTTAAGCAGCAACCGTGAGCACGAAGGCTCAACAAGACTTAACCGACTCACCTAAGCATGAAACTCTACATGAGGTGTACAAAGCACATAGGATAGTAACATTGCAGCAAATGGACACGCCTATAAGTTCACGCTTAATTCATCTTTTAGCAACAAGTTAACAGTTTAGGAATCTGAAATTCGGTAAGCAGTATTTGGTGGCACACATGTAGCAATACAATTATATCAATCAGCAATATTGAATCGTCATATCTCATACATTAGCCTACGTCACGACTCAGTGACCAAGTGGTACTCTTCACCGTGAGGGACGGCGAATCGACTCGATATACACCTGCAGGGAAACCCAAAGAGCACGTCACGTACGCCCACCCGTGGAGCTGCACCGCACGCTCACTCGATGTCGTACGGACAACCTTTCACCCAACAGCCCAAACGTCGAACCGGTCGCACCGAAACGAGCAGGAGGTTCCCCACACGGAGCATCTCTCTATGCCCGTTGGCAGATTTCCACCTTGCTTCCCTCAAGCTACACCTATAAATCGATGTGCTATGCCTCGACGCCCAGAGGTTTAGGCTACATCGGTTTATCGGGGCCCATATATCCGATATGCCTTCGGTACGTTCAAACTTGATCAGCATGGGCCGCACACGGATCGGTCCTCAATCGACACGGACAGGGCTGCACACACAAGACTCCCTCTTGCTGCGCCCTAACCCCTGCCAAGTCTCATTTTCATTACTAAGGTGATCTCACATCACTCGAACCAATCCCGTGTGTCCCAAGCCTAACTCGCGAGTAGATTCCAACTACTCGACTTGTACCGAAGTCCTATGAATCACTAAGCATAGCTTGTCTACACGAGGTCTTAGACACTACCCTCACTCTTATGGAAAAATTCTGGCTATGCAAGTGGGGTTCCATTCATCCTACACCTAATGCACATCCATACTTCATACTAAGTGTTCATAAAGCAAAACTTGAAAAAATAGTTTAATGCAAACCGGGGCTTGCCTTATTGCTGCTGGTCAGGGGTTAATTCTTCTTCCGGAAGGAGGAAGTCAAGTACTTCCGGAGCCTCCTCGCCTTCAGCGACTACACGTTAATAAAATACTACATGTTAATGAATATGCACATGAGTTTATGGGAATGCTTTTGCTATTAGTTCTAATAACCAGTTTCTAACAACTGGAACTCTGTTCAAGAATTTAAAATGGAACTGGGGGTTAGTGATTTGGGTTTGGACCTATGCACATGATTAAGTGCTAAGTGGTTTTCCCCCTTCTTCCATATTAATCCCTCAAGTGGTTCCACAGAATATGGGTGATACAGAGCTCCAATGGAGCTGAGAACTTTTGTGTGAGTTCCTTGTCACAAGACAACTCTCTGGATCAAAATTTAGCACTTGTCATTGAGTGGTTTGTTCAGAATAATTCTTTTAGCAAATAAGCAAAGAAGAATTAATTCTGAGGTAACACCCCTGTTCATGCCCAACTTAGTGAACTACAATTTCAATTATAGCTCATAGAGTTGGCATGAATTTTCCTAGCATTTTTGGAGCTAAGATTTGCCCAGAACTGAATATCCAAGTTTTGGAAATTCTCTGAAAATGTTTCTGTATCCAAATGAACACAGCACCTTCAAATTTGAATTGCTCTGATCAAATCAACTCCAAATGGTCTGAACCTTTTACAGGGGTTCACTAACGTCCTAAAGATCGTTCTGGCAAAATTTGGGGATTTTTGGATGAACCAAACTCCCTCTAAAATTCTTTTGCTGAAAAGCTTTAAAGAATTTTCCAGAATTAAATAATAGGTTTCATACAAATTGGGTGGCATATTTGGATAGAGCCATGCAAGATGAATCCAACCCAATTTGAAACACTAAATTTGGAGCTTCCTAGCAAAAGTTATGGGGTTCTAAAGTTTGAACTAAATCTGAAATTCTAAATAAATCAGGGAAAAATTTAAACTCTGACCGTGGGCCCGTTACACACGTGTCACTGCTGGAGCTGAGCCACACGGGGCTACACACCCCTTCCCGCACAGCTACACTTGATCCCGGGGCCGCAGTAGATCTGTATTTTTAACTCCCCGTCGCTGACACATGGGGCCCGCGGGTCGTCTTCGTCCTCGCGTTCCCGCGCCCGCGCGCCGCCGGGCTCGCCGGAGACACGCTGATACTTGCCGCCCGGCCGACTCTCGCGCTCTCCCTCGCCGCCAGGGCCTAGTTCCATCTGCTGAACATGCTGGCACCCTCTCCCCCGACCGGCGGTGGCTCTAACCTAGCCGGTGACAGTGCAGCGGCTCGGCAACCCTTCGGTCACGTCGCCCGGCCAGCTTAGCCCACAAAAACACCGGTGAACCGGTGCTATAGCACCAGGGAATCTCAGGGAAGGTCGACAAGGTCATGCAATGGCTCGGGGAGAGCTCTAACCTAGCCGTCACCGTGAGCCCGACCCTTCCCGCCATACCCGCGGTTGGAAAACCGGGAAATACACCGGCTACAGCCAAAATTAGGCTAGGGTTGCGAAGCAAACTTGGGCGCCGTCAAGTATATCTCCTGTGAGTGCAGTATGACATGCTCTAAGCAAGTATACATCAGTAATTTACGGGTTTCTTACCAGAAGGTGGCTCTGCACCGTTCGGAGGGAAATCTCAAATTTCTCTGCCGATGATCCACGGTTGATCCGGAGCTTCGGGGGTGAGTTGCCTGGATGTCGTGCGCTTTCAGAAATGGCCTAGCTTGGCCGTGACACGCCGCGGTTGGAGCTGTCCACGAGAGCACTTGCTCTCGGTCCTATGGCGGCCGGCAGGGAAATTGATTTGCCTCGGTGTGTGGAGGCGAAACTCACGTAGGAATGGTGTGAGGATGTTAGAGGAGAGCCTGTGGTGTTGTTTGGTTGCTCAACCGAAGCTATGCACGCGATCTATGGTGGTGATCGATCGAGCGGACGGCGTCGGCAGCTCGGGATGTTTCTTGCACGAAGGGAAAAGAACAGGCGACGTTCTTCGGTACCGTGGGATAACAGAGGCGCGGCAGTGGGGCAAGGACGCCAGGCAGCTCTCCAGCGCACGGGAAATCCAGAGGAGGTGGCTGCCGGCTGCTCCTCGGTGTCACCCGCAGAGGCGTCGGCTGCCCGGTTTACTTAGCGTGGGCGGTAATCAAACAGAGATCGTGCGCTTTACTGAGGACTTTTTGCAATTGTTTAGTTTCCCCCAATGACAAGTGGGTCCCACCAGTCAGTGCTCCCCACCCCTCAAAAGATCTCCACAAACTTGGCAAGGGATGAATTCAAATGTTTGGAGTCTCAAACTGACCTACATTTGTATGGTTGGCCAAATTTTCCCCAAATTCAAATGTACACTTGAATTCTTTGCACATTTGGATCCTTTTTGGAAAAATGGGTAGCAAACCTTTTCAAAAATTTCTGAAACTTTGCCTACCCACTAATTTGGACCTAAGGAATCCAAATATGCACTCTGATTCTTGTGTTAGCTGCTGCAACCATGAGTTTGAATACCACAGTTTTGAATCACCACTATGTCCTTCCCTCCTTTGGATTTTGAGTTGGACGTTAGTTCAAATTCTGACTTTCAAACCCTCCCATTGTACTTGAGTACTTCAACTCAGTGGCCTCAATCCAACTAGGGTCCAAATATGTGAATGACTCTAAGATGGTTTTAGAATCACCTCTCATGTGTTATCACATGTGTGGAGAGTTTGAACCATCACCCTTTTGATGGAGGTTCTTGCTCTTCACAATATATTCACAACATATCCATAACAAAACTGTGGTGTTGAGGTGATGAAAAGTTTTTGCAAGTCCCTTTTCTTGGGTTTTTACAACAGAGTGGGTAGCAGATCCCGATCTCGACGTGGCAGCCGTCAGAGCTGGCCCTGCCACAAGTGCCCCCACCACATGTACATTCAGATATCCAGGTAATGTGTTTTCTGTTGGCTATATTCTAATCTAATAAAAACATAATGTAGTTGAAGGGAGAGAGTGAGAGTGAGAGGGGGGAGAGGGAGGGAGTGATAATAAGAAATAGTGGTAGAGAGGGGGAGGGAGAGGGAGAGAGAGAGTGAGAGTGAAAAGGGAAAGAGGGAGGGAGAGAGAGACGGAGTTGTAGAGAGAGGGGGTGAGAGAGAGAGGGAGTCGTAGATAGAGGGGGAGGGAGAGGGCGAGGGAGAAAATGAAAGTGCGAGGGAGGGAGAGAGAGGGAGTGAGAGTAAGAGATAGTGGTAGAGAGGGAGGGGGAGGGAGAGGGAGAGAGAGTTAGAGTGAAAAGGAAAAGAGGGAGGGAGAGAGAGACAGAGTGGTAGAGAGAGGGGGTGAGAGAGAGAGGGAGTCGTTGAGAGAGGGGAGGGAGAGGGCGAAGGAGAAAGTGGGAGTGCGGGGGAGGGAGAGAGAGAGAGAGAGTGAGAGTAAGAGATAGTGGTAGAGAGGGGGAGGGAGAGGGAGAGAAAGTGAGAGTGAAAAGGGAAAGAGGGAGGGAGGGAGAGATGGAGTGGTAGATAGAGGTGGAGTGAGCGAGAGGGAGTCGTTGAGAGAGGGGGAGGGAGAGGGCGAGGGAGAAAGTGATAGTGCGGGGGAGGGAGAGAGATGGAGTGAGAGTAGGGGGAGAGAGTCGTACAAGCTCAAACTCACTTTATCTATTTACTTTTGAATGTCGCCTAGAGGGGGGTGAATAGGCTTTTTTATGCTTTGTTAATTCCTGAAACACTTAGTTGATTTATCAAATACAGAGAAATCGGACTAGTCCGGTAGAGTGCGGACTAGTCCGTTTTCTACTCAGAGAAAAATCAGACTAGTCCGGTACTGTGCGGACTAGTCCGGTATGCGTGGACTAGAGAGATCAAGATTGATCAATATTTTCACTTCTAGGACCCTATGCAGCGGAAATTAATTGATAACCTAGATGTATTACAACAGTGAAACAATGAATGACAGAGATAAACTTTGATTTCAATGCTTCAACGTGAATTTCACAATACTAATTAAACAATAGAATATGATGAACAATAAATGAACACGAGTAGGAGACAAGATTTTATCCCGAGGTTTGATTCTACAAAGGAAATCTACGTCCCTGTTGAGGAGTCCACTAAGGATCAGGTCTTCACCAACCCTACCCTCGTCGTATCGCCACGGAGGCCAATTCTCTTCCACTAATCACAAACGGCAAATAAATCGTTCAAGGGGCCTTCTCATAAGTTGAGGACTCCCCAAGAATTACAATGAATGAACACAACCAAACACACTCAAAAGATGAACAATTAACAAACAAGAGTGTGCGAGAGATCAAACCCAAGAGCTCAAAATGTGTAGAACAAGTCTATCCTTTGATCAATTGCTAATCCCCAAAGATTTGATCCTTTTTGGGTTAGAATGTGTGGAGAGATGTGAATTTTGGGCTCTTGGGAGGTCTGACGGCGCAGGGGTCGAAAAGTTATGGTGGTATGGTCGTACACCTCTTCTTATAATAGGGTTTCCAATGGTTACGTTAGGGTTTGCAATGTTCGGACTAGTCCGTTGTAGACTTCGGACTAGTCCGGTGTGCGGCGTGTGAAAAACCCTAAGTGTTGTGAGATATCGGACTAGTACGTAAGAGTGCGGACTAGTCCGTTGTCTATCCAGAGACAAAATCGGACTAGTCCGTTTTCTAGTCAGAAAGAAAATCGGACTAGTCCGGTTGATATCGGACTAGTCCGCACATGATGATTTTGTGCAGTTAGTGTGATTTCTTTCACTTGAGCTCTTGGGGTGTGTTTCTCCAACACACTCTATACTAAGTAATCTAATCTTTTCAGCTTCTGAGCTCTTATCAATTTGGATCCCCCTTCTCCTTTCTTTTTTGCTTTCTTCTTAATTTCTTTAAGAACCTGCGCTCATCTCAACAATTTTGTTAGGATCTCATTTGTTTGTCATAAATCAACCAAAACCCACAAGGGATGCGTAGATGCACTTTCAATCTTCCCCTTCTTGGTGATTGATGACAACCAATTGAGATCACACAAATATAATAAGAAAAATTCAGATTTTCATAAAGTGTGCACATATGAGTTTTGAGCAAAATAAGCAATGTAGACATAAGACATATGTGCACTCTTTATGGTGGGGTGCAAAACTACATGTGTGAGCAATAATTTTAATGTGAAGATCATAATGAGCATAATCATCAAATCATTAAGAGTCTCAAGCCTACATAGCAGTTTTAAACATGCATTATTAATCAAAATCATAACATAGTCATCATTTCACATTACATGACCAAAAGCATAATGATAGCATAAGTCTTACAAAAGTTCATTTATTAAACTAGGACATAAAAAGAAGAGCCTACGACCTAAGACTCCCCCTTAATCTCTCCCCCTTTGGGATCAAGGCACCAAAAAGAAGGAGAGGAGGGATCTACTTGTCGTCGCCGGCTCACTCCTAGCTGTCGGTCCTTTCTTCGTCTTCATCATCAGGCTGAGGAGGAGGACCACTCGTCGTGCCAAAGTAGGCACGCTCTGATGGAGAGAGAGGAGGAAGCTCTGTGAAATCAGATGCAGAGTCCTCTGAGATGACTGGAAATCCAATGGGCTCAATCTCTAGTTTTCAGCATATAGCTTTAACATTTGCCTTCATGTATCTCATTTCTTCTTTACTTGTCTTGTTAATCTATGAAGCTTCACCTCAGTTTTGTGGCAAGAACCAAAGATAGCATACAAATACTTCATAATTCCACTAGAGGACCTTTTGTGTGGAGAGGCCCTAGTCTTGGACGAAGGCCTTGCATCTTCTTGAGCTCTCTCTCGATGTTCTTCAGGTGAGCCAGGTGAGGGAGCAGCTGGGAGAGAGTCTTGAGGAGGCTTCTGAGACCTTAGAGCAGTGTGCTCCACATCCTTCACAAACTCAATTCCTGTTACTTTTTCAATTATGAACATCAAGTATGGTGCATAGCCATAGGAATGGTTTGGTGTGCAGGATATGTTCACCATGTCATTCCAAATGTAATCGAAGATATCAAATCTTCTTCTCCTGCTGATTACTTTTATCAAGGTTCTCAAGTAACCTTGGACACTCCCGGCATCTCCATCCTTTGGAGCAATGGTCTTCCGGAGCACTCTGTTGAGAACAATGAAGAAGGGCTTCATGTTCTTGGTTGAGGGAGGATTGAATGGGAGTCGAGTATCATAGAGGAATTCCATCTTGTCCTTCTCCCCAACTCCAAGATTGTGAATCACAATCTCATCATTGCCGTTGTTCTCAAGGTGCAGCAGTCTGGCAAACTCAGTATAAGAAATTGTGTATTTGGGTCCATGTGTCATCCAAGTTACTTTGTCTTCTCCATTGTGGGCAAAGTGGCAAGTTGCATAGAACTGAGCAATGATCTCATCATTCTAGTTGTATCTGAAGGAGAGCAAGTCCTTGAGACCGTGTCTCTCTGCAGCCTCTATAACCTCCTCAAAGGCTTCATAGCTCTTCCTTTCAAAATATGTCTAGCCGATCCATTGGATGCGGACCACTGGAGTCTTCATTTGGAGGTACACCGAACTGTAGTAGTCCGAGTGAAAGTTGCTCCAAAATCTCTTGTCTGTTGCCTTTTTGCCAGAGCTATAGGCGTCAACCTTCCTCAGGTTCCATGCCACATCACTCCCCTAGCCATTGAACTTCTGCTCCGAGGGATCCCTATTTCCCTGCCTTGGAGCTGTCATCTTAAGGGGACCAATCGCCGAAAGGTTACAATCAAGAGACCAGCTTCAAGAGCAAATATGGCTGATTCTAGCTCGGCGGGAGCGAAGGCTCGGCAGCACGATCTTGTCTCCTTTTGGAGCGAGACTCCGAAAGATAAGACATCACATCTTGATCTTGATCCATCTCGGCTTCAATGTCGGAGAGATTATCATTCGATCCCGACATGATTTCTGACAAGGAAGATATAAAGGATATGAATAATCAAGGATGACCAGGGATTTCATTGAATTTACATAAGCTAATATTTTGATCAGGGCTTACCGGACTAGTCCGTTGTTCAGGGTCAGACTAGTCCGAAGTACCGGACTTGTCCGCCCTCATAACGGACTAGTCCGTTATGAGGCTGATCAAGCCCTAACTTGTCGAAATTTGATGTCATTCAATGCAAATATGATCTAGGGTACATTTAATACATCAATAGAGCATGTATTGATTGGAGGAGCTAAGATAATTGAGCAAAAACAAAGAAAATCGAAGGTTCTAGGGTTTTGAAGAGAAGTTTACCAAATCCATCGATTCTAGACGTTGAAGGAGTTCTTGATGCGGACTAGTCCGGGGTCTTTGATCCCTTTGCAGTGGAGATCAATTCCCATGGAGATTTGGGTGGTTTTGATGGAGAAATCTCAAATCCGCCTTGGGAGCACTTGAGTGAGGAGAGAGAGCATGGGAGGTGTTGTGAGGATGAAGAGGATTAGGTCTGAGCCGGCTCTAGGGTTATGGAGTCGAAATATCGGACTAGTCCGTGGTTGTCTGGACTAGTCCGGACTAGTGGACCAAGTGCAGACTAGTCTGCAAGTGCGGACTAGTCCGGGTTGACCACGGACTAGTCGGTGGTCCCTTGTACAGAAATGTACAAAACACACACACACACACACACACACACACACACACACACACACACACACACACACACACACACACACACACACACACACACACACACACACACACACACACACACACACACACACACACACACACACACACACACACACACACACACACACACACACACACACACACACACACACACACACACACACACACACACACACACACACACACACACACACACATATATATATATATATATGTATATATATATATATATGTATATATATATGTATTCAAAGGTTCCTATTAAGAAATAGGGGACAAAGACACACATATATTCTTGATGAATATGATCAGTAAACATACAACAATCAAGCTATGATCATAATTCATCAAGATCAAGTAACTAACATAGTTTTTAGGAGAAAAATAGAGAGAGATGATTTTTCAACACAATTAGCATGATTTTGAGGATGGCATACATGTATGTAAGTTTTCAAGCCACGTTTCGAGCATCAAGGATATTTACTTCATTTCGGAGCTCACAAAAGCGTTTTTCATCAAGTGGCTTGGTAAAGATATCGGCTAGCTGTTTTTCAGTGTTGACATGGGTTGGCTATGTCTCCTTTCATTGAGTGATCTCTCAAAAAATGATGCCGGATATCTATGTGTTTGGTTCTAGAGTGCTCAACAGGGTTATGGGCAATTTTAATTGCACTCTCATTGTCACAAAGGAGTGGAATAAGGTCATATCGTAACCGTAATCCCTTAAAGTTTGTCAACTGCACACCCCTCTTAGCACATTGGATCACTCCGTTGTGCTTGATTAACCTATCCATTCCTAGTATTATGTCAAGCCCTTGGGAATCCAAGACAATAAGGTTGGCAAGGAAGTCTACCCCCCTTATATTAAGGTTTACTTTTGGACATACTATATTAGTCCTCATCTCTCCACCGGGAGAATTAACTAACATGGTATATTTCAAATGTGATATGGGTAGATTATACTTGGCAACATACTTGGATGATACGAATGAATACGATGCTCCGGAATCAAACAAAATGGTGGCTGGCCTGGAGTTGGCAAGGAACATACCAACCACGACGTCCTCGGCCTGTTGCGCTTCCTCAGCAGAGACATCGTTCACGTTGCCATGAGCGTAGCTCTGCTGTCCACGGTTGCCTTGCGTAGCTCCTCCGTTCGGCCGTGGGTTCTGCTTGGGCACGTTGCTTGGCTGTCCAAGATCTTTCCTCGGGCACTGATTTGCAAAGTGTTGCGTCTCTCCGCATGCAAAGCATGCCTTGTTGCCCAAGATAGCAGGAACGTTAGGGCGGGGATTTTGAGTATAAAAACCCATTTTTGGACGGGGTGCAGGAGGCAAAGGCACCCGAGGTGCTTGCATAACAAGAATGTTGCTGTGGTGGTTGGTTAGGGCGAAAAGTAGAAGCGGACGAGCCATACTGCGGTGCAGCTGGGGGCATCAAACGGGGACGTACATTGCTCCTTTGTGGCTGGTATGGCATATTTTTCTTTCTCTCTTGCTCGATCTCTCGGATTTTGCTTTCAACCACTATATCTTTGTCAACTAGCTTCTGGAAGCTGTTATAATCGTTGCTGAGAAGCTGAATTTGGATCTCATTGTTCAATCCTCTCATGAACAAGTACTGCTTCCTTTGGTCGGAGTTGACATCTTTGGGGGCATACCTTGACAGTTGCGTGAACATGTTGAGGTACTCATTCACGCTTTTCTTGCCTTGGCGGAGACCTTCAAACTCTTGCCTTTCTAGCATCATGACTCCCACAGGGACGTAATGAGAGCGGAAACTCTCCTTGAACTCAGTCCAAGTGATAGTCTCCTGGTTGACATGAGCGTTGCATAGAGCATCCCACCAGTAAATGGCTGCTCCCATAAGTTGGTGCGATGCGAAGAGAACTTTCTCTCGATCTTTGCACTGAACTATGGCAAGCTTATTCTCCATGGACTTTAACAAATCATTGGCCTCCATGGGATCATTACCTTGTGCAAAAGTGGGTGGTCGAGTCCTCATGAACTCTCCCAATCGGTTGTGAGCCGACGGTGGTGGCGGTGGTGGTGGCGGCGGTGCAGAAACGGGGTTGGTTTTGTTGGCTTGCAGCTGACCCAAAGTTTGGATCATGGTTTGCATGAGCTGGTTCTGCATAGCCATCAACCGTTCCAGGTTGTTTTCACCAGCCCCGGCGTTAGGATTTTCAGGAAGTTCATCGTGGCCATCCTCTTGGGGTTCCTTGTGGCCACGGACGTTCCTCCTTTGACGGCCGGCGTTTTCACTCACCATCTGTGAGTGAGAGTTGGGTAGAATAGAAGTTAGAAGTTTAGATTGATCCCCCCAACTATATGTATCAAGGGTATGAACTATATATCAACCTATATGAGGATGTGAACACATGTCGAAGCATCTCACAACTCTCTACTATGTGTGGATATGGACAACGTTGAAACGTCCCACAACTCACACTAAGCACACAAACACAAGCAATCATCACAAAAGTTCACACCAATCCTATTCAAGCTTCTATTCAATGGGAGTCCTATGTGTTTTGGGGTGATACCAATCTGTGATCAATCTGTGACTTCTACCTAGGCTTGCATCCTATGGTCAGCGTGGCTCCTAATACCAATCTATGACTAGGCCTGTGTCCTACAGCCAACGTGGTAGCTCTGATACCAATCTGTGATGCCCCTGTTCCAAAAACCTCAGAACCGAGCTGATGCATATGTGTGCCCAGGATGTACATCACATATACACATGTAATCCACAAACTGAATCCAGAATATAACCACGAATAGTAAGGTTTTATTACATTGTCTAACGAATCTCTAATTCATTCTAGCAGCGGAAGTCTTATTCTAACGGCGGAAGTCTTCTAAACTATTGCGGAAGCATTCTAAACATGGCAGTGGCTCCATCTCCTACTCCACAGACAAGTTGACGGTAGATCACACGCCTAGTACTCCACATGGTCTTCGAAATACTCCTCTCCTGTTGCTGATGATGAAGTAATAATGCAAGTTTGAGTACATGACGTACTCAGCATGTGCGGGAAAATATGATATGTAGTTTACAGCAAGGTAGGATTAAAAAGGCTCATTTCAAAAAGCAAAGTTTATTTCACAAAACATGATAAAAACAGCAACTAGCTTTAACTGAATTTAATCCCAACATTTATCCAATTAAAACATCAACATACCTCCATCATATTCCACAACCTTTCATGTCTCATCCAGCCATTTATCTTTCTCAGTTTTTTCTCATGCTCATGAATACCATCTCGTATTCATTACCATCTCAACCCATATTCAATTCCGTCTCATAACCGAGACTAAAGCTCATTATCACGACTCAACAATCCAATTCTCATTACCAAGACTCAACAGTCCCGAAACCAAAACCAAAGACCATCCATGACCAAACCCATAACCAAACAAAATACCATCCCAATAACCAAACCGAATATCCATCCCAAAAACCATCCCATCTAATCACGTGAGTTGGCCATGCGTTTGTGACCGTAAGCACGGCTATCATGATAGTTTTATACCCTGCAGAGTTTGCACCACTTTACCCACAAGTTTGTGATTTCGTCACCCGTCGGCAACTGTAGAACCTCCATTATACCAGTACAAAACCGTCGGTGTATGGCCAAGAGATCATAAAATAGCCTTTACAAAGGGGTTACTAGATGTATGGACTCACTAAGGTTTCGCCAGCAGGCTCGAATCACCATTCTCCCACCTACGGGCCCCCTCTTGTGCCATGCAGTTCCCAGGGCAGTCTTCTCTCGACTCCCATTCCCCGTGCATTCCACGGTCCATAGAAATCTAGCAACTTACCTAATTAGTCAGCTAAGACGCACCCATATTTGCCCTTGTGGTGGCACTGTATTCCTGGCATGTACTGGCATGAACCGGTCCTTAGATCTACGGCAAGTAAAGCACCATCTCATGCTACCACATTCACAAACCAAGCTTGCCTAGATCTCCCCCGATTCATGTTCATTATGAAGTTCTCATTATCATCATGAGTGCAGTTAGCTAGACACATTCTATCGCTTCCCATATCCCGTAGATTAGCGAAGCAGAAAAGAAAAATCGACCATACCCGACTCATAAACTTTCCCGGCGACAAGGGTGGTTAACAAAACTAGTAAACTCCTATAAAAGGGTTTCCCATCAAGTTGACTCAAGCATAGACAGTTTTCCCAAACAATACAGTTTCCAAAACATGGGATCAATATGGTCAAGGGGCACTTGCCTTGTTCCTATGGTTTCTGTTGCTCTTGGATCTCGAAGTCTTGGTGTTGTAGTCCTTCGTAGATAGCTCCCTGAGCTTGTCCTTCTACTTACAATCACGCACATTTAAAATTTATAGCAATCAATTATCATGCACAATCTTTACTCAAGATGCAATGGTGCATATGCATGCTAATCCTATGTTGCTGTTTTGTTAGGTCAGTTTGTACGTGTTCTTGCATGTTTTAATGGCTTGCATGGGGTTTTACGATGAACGAGGGTATAAAGATCAGGTGTGGACGTGGTGATGATCTGGACTCATGATCTAGATCAATTCCACTGTCAAAACTGATCAACACGTGATATGTCCACAGGAAAAAGCTTCTGTTCGAAGAGATTGAAGAAACAGATGCAGAGAAACCGTGATGACGTCGTAAGATGGTAATGGAGACCTACCTTACTTCTTTCGGGTCCTTCCTCCTAGCAATGGCAGCAGCGGGGAGCTCGTCGGCGGCGCTCACCGGCGACTGAACTCCGGCAAAGGGTGGATCTCGGCGAGTTGGAAGCGAGGGCCTCCAAGTCGTCGGCTCGGGAGGTGGAAAATAAGAGTACGTGGTTGCGGCCAGGGGTTTCGGGTTCTATTTATAAGGGGTCAAAAAGGGTCCTACTCTGATTAGATATCAAATAAGAGTCCAATTCTAATTGTTTTGGATCTTAACAACTTATCTTCAATCGATTTGGTGCGGTAGCAATGTGGAAATCATGTCGGTTTCCTCAGTACCGGGTGTTCCCGCGCGTACAGAAGGAAAAACCACCTAAGGATCTCGTCCTTCCACAGCGATAAGCTCCAGAGGCTCCACATGTCCAGCGGGGGCCTGGCTTCCCTTCCCCGCAGAGGCGGGCTCCGGTTGTGCCACGTGTCAGGCGGGCGGGACCTCCCTCTCGTCAGAGGTGAGCTCCGCGTGCGCCACGTGTCTTGGCGGGCGGGACCTCCCCTCTCCCTCAGAGGCGAGCTCCGCGTGCGCCACGTGTCAGTGTCGGACCTCCCCTCTCTTCGGAGGTGGGCTCCGGGTGTGCCACGTGTCAGAGCCGGACCTCCCTTCTCTTCGGAGGTGGGCTCCGAGAATGCCACGTGTCCAGTAGCGCCAGGCTTCCTTCCTCCTCAGCGACGAGCTCCAAGGTCAACACCTGTCCAACAGCGTCAGACCTCCCGGAGGTGATCTTCGAGGGTGGCACGTGTCCCATAGTGTCGGACTTCTTGGAGGTGAGCTTCGAGGGTGACACGTGTCCCGCTGGGTTGGACCTCTCGGAGGTGAGCTCCGAGAGCGACACGTGTCTGGCTTGGTCGGACCTTTTGGAGGTGATCTCCGAGAGCAACACGTGTCCCACGGGGTTGGGCCTTGCTTTTCCGCAGCGACTAGCTCCGGCGGGAACACGTGTCCTGCAGGGCTGGACCTCGCTTCTCCGCAGAGACAAGACCCGGAGGCGACACGTGTTCAACGGGTCGGACCTCGCCCCTTCCACAGAGGCTAGCTCCGAGCCTGCCACGTGTCTGGCTGTGCTGGACCTCTCTACACTTTGCAGGGATGAGCTCCGAACGCGCCACGTAGCCAGCAGGCCGCGGGAAGTGTCAACAGCGCTCCTCGTCGAACTGGAACTGGTTCTTTTTAGCTTTTTTTCTGATTCTTTCTCTGTTTGTACTTCTTTTAAAATGTTTCTCTATATGAAATATGAATGCATGCATGGATATGAAACTGAGGGTGTTACAAACCTACCCCCCTTAAATTGAATATCGCCCTCGATATTCGATAGAGTGGAGAATAGATGAGGGAATTCTGCCTTGAGGTCTTCCTGACGCTCCCATGTAGCTTCTGCTTCTGTGTGATGGCTCCATTGTACCTTGCACCAATGGATCACTTTGTTCCTCGTGACCCTTTACTTCACGTCCAAAATTCGGACAAGGTGCTCTACATAGGTCAGATCCTCTTGAAGCTCGAGCTCATCCATTGGTACTTGCTCTTCCGGTACTCTCAAGCACTTCTTGAGCTGGGATACGTGAAACACGTCATGCACGTCGGAGAGGTGCATTGGGAGTTCTACTTGATAGGCTACCTCCCCTCGCTTGCCCAAAATCGTAAATTGTCCGATGTAGCGAGGTGCTAACTTGCCTTTGATGTTGAAACGTTGTTGGCCTCGGATAGGCGATACCTTAAGGTACACAAAGTCTCCTACTTCGAAGGTCAACTTTCTTCGCCTATTGTCCGCATAGCCCTTTTGTCGTGACTGATCAGCCTTCATGTTCTCCCGTATCGTTTAGACTTGCTTATCAGCTTCTTGTAGCACTTGTGGTTCAAATACTTGGTTCTCTCCGGTCCCGTTCCAAAACAGCGGCGTTCTACACCGTCTACCGTACAATGCTTCGAAAGGTGACATCTTCAAGCTAGCTCGATAGCTGTTGTTATAGGAGAACTCGGCATACGGCAAACTCCTATCCCAACTACGCCCTTGTTTCAAGGCGCAAGCTCTCAACATGTCGTCCAAATTTTGGTTTGTCCTCTCAGTTTGCCCGTCGGTTTGCGGGTGATAAGCGGAGCTGAAATTTGGCCGTGTACCCATGGCTTCATGCAGCTTCCTCCAGAACCTAGAGGTAAACTGAGAACCCCTATCTGAAACAATCCTCTTTGGGACTCCATGGCAGCACACAATTTGCTCCATGTACAGCTCGGCTAAATCTGCCACGCGATACGTGGTTTTAACAGGAAGAAAATGAGCGGTTTTCGTTAATCGGTCCACAATAACCCAGATGGAGTCGTAACCCGGTCAAGTATGTGGTAATCCGATGATAAAATCCATACTGATGTCCTCCCACTTCCACTCGGGTACTTCCAATGGTTGCAACAGTCCAGCGGGTCTTTGATGTTCGGCCTTCACCCGTTGGCATGTGTCGCATAAGGCAACATACTCAGCTATGACCCTTTTCATACCATCCCACCAATAGCAGGTTTGCAGGTCCTTGTACATCTTTGTACTGCCTGGATGTATGGAATAAGGTGAGTCATGTGACTATTTTAATATCGTGTCGCGGATGTGCTTCACGTTAGGCATACAAATTCTTTTTCCTAACCAAAGTGTATCCTTCTCATCTTCCTTGAAGTCCTTTTCTATGCCTTGTCGGATTCTTTCCTTGATCTCCATGATTTCTTCATTCGTTGCTTGGCCATCTCGTATCTCTTGTTCCAACAAAGAATAGAGTTCCATCACTTCCATCCCGTTCAAGAACCTCAGATGTAACCGTTCGAACTCCTTGCGCAGCTCGGGCGGTAGCTCCCGAACCGTGAGTTGGTGACATGCTCCCTTTCGGCTCAATGCATCAGCTACTACATTGGCCGTTCTGGGGTGATAATTGATTCCAACATCATAATCCTTGTTGAGTTCCAACCATCGACGTTGCCTCAAATTCAAATCCGTTTGGGTGAATATGTACTTGAGGCTTTTTTGATCCGTATAGATCTCACGTCGATGACCAAGGATATAATGTCTACAAATCTTTAATGCATGCACCACGCTGCGAGCTCCAAATCATGTGTGGGGTAATTCAGCTCGTGTTTCTTTAGTTGCCTTGACGCATAGGCTACCACTTGTCCTTCATGAGCACACATCCAAGTCCTTGTCTTGATGCGTCACAATATATGTCAAAGCTCTTGCTTACGTCCGGTAATACCAAAACCGGCGCTGTGGTTAGACTTTTCTTGAGCTCCTTGAAGCTTTCTTGACACATGGGTGTACACTGAAATGCTTTTCCCTTCATTAGCAATTCAGTCATAGGCTTCGCTATTTTGGAGAAATCCTTGATGAATCGGCGATAGTATCCAGCCATCCCAAGGAAACTCCGAATATCCCTCACGTTCTGCGGTTGGTTCCACTTCAGAACATCTCCCACTTTCTGGGATCAACCGATACTCCTTCCTCGAAGATGATGTGGCCTAGGAACGATATCTCCTTCAGCCAAAATTGACATTTGCTGAGCTTGGCATATAATTGATGCTCTCGCGGCTTCTGCAATGTCAATCTCAAATGTTCTTGATGTTCTTCCTCACTTTTCGAAAACACCATGATATCGTCGATGAAAACCACGACGAACTTGTCCAAGTACTCCATGAAGACCTTGTTCATGAGGTACATGAAGTATGCGGGTGCATTCGTGAACCCAAAAGACATAATGGTATATTCATACGAACCATAGCGTGTTCGAATGGCAGTCTTGGGTATGTCGGAGGGCATAATCTTCAGCTGGAAGTATCCCGACCGAAGATCCATCTTAGAGAAAACTCGGGCACCTTTCATCTGGTCGAACAGGTCCTCTATACGGGGCAGAGGGTACTTGTTCTTGATCGTCACCTCATTGAGAGACCTATAGTCCACGCACATCCTTTGGGTCCCATCCTTCTTGTCTACGAAGAGCACGGGGGCTCCCCATGGTGACGAGCTTGGACGTATAAAACCCTTCTCTAGCTGCTCCTGAATTTGCTTCTTAAGTTCCACTAGCTCGTTAACGGGCATCCTATATGGTATTTTTGCTATAGGTGCAGTTCCGGGTACCAAGTCAATGGCAAACTCAATGTCCCGGTCAGGTTGCATACCTGGAAGTTCTTCCGGGAACACGTCCGAGAATGCTTTCCAATGTTGCTCCTTCGACGTGGTTCAACGTTGCCTTCTCGGTTGTTGGTTGGGCTGACTCGAACTCAATATGAGTGCCGTGCTCGTTTGTCAATTGCATGCCCCTCTTAGAACATTGGATTACTCCGTTGTGCTTGCTTAATCAATCCATTCCGAGTATTATGTCAAGCCCTTGTGAATCCAAGACAATAAAGTTGGCAAGGAAGTCTACACCCCTTATTTTAAGGTTTACTTTTATACATACTATATTAGTCCTTACCTCTCCACCAGGAGACATAACTAACATGGTATATTTCAAATGTGATATGCGTAAATTATACTTGGAAACATACTTTGATGATATGAATGAATGTGATGCTCCGGAATCAAACAAAATGGTGGCTGGGTTGGACTTGGCAAGGAACATACCAACCATGACGTCCTCAGCCTGTTGCGCTTCCTCAGCAGAGACATGGTTCACGTTGCCATGGACATAGCTCTGCTGTCCACGGTTGCCTTGCGTATCTCCTCCGTTCGGCCATGGGTTCTGCTTGGGCACGTTGCTTGGCTGTCCAAGACCTTTCCTCAGGCACTGATTTGCAAAGTGTCCCGTCTCTCCGCATGCAAAGCATGCCTTGTTGCCCAAGATAGCAGGAACGTTAGGGCGGGGATTTTGAGTATAAGCACCCATGTTTGGACGGGGTGCAGGAGGCAAAGGCGCATGAGGTGCTTGCATAAAAGGACGTTGCTGTGGTGGTTGGTTAGGGCGAAAAGTAGAAACAGACGAGCCATACTGAGGTGCAGCTGGGGGCATGAAACGGGGACGTACATTGCTCCCTTGTGGCTGGTATGGCATCTTTGTTTTGCCCTCTTGCTCGATCTCTCAAATCTTGCTTTCAAACACTATAGCTTTGTCAACTAGCTTTTGGAAGCTGGCATAATCGTTGTTGAGAAGCTTAACTTCGATCTCATTGTTCAACCCTCTCATGAACAAGTACTGCTTTCTTTGGTCAGAGTTGACATCTTCGGGGGCATACCTTGATAGTTGCGTGAACTTGTTGAGGTACTCATTCACGCTTTTCTTTCCTTGGCGGAGACCTTCAAACTCTTGCCTTTTTAGCATCATGACTCCCACAGGGACGTAATGAGAGCGGAAACTCTCCTTGAACTCAGTCCAAGTGATAGTCTCCTGGTTACATGAGCGTTGCATAGAGCGTCCCACCAGTCAGCGGCTGCTCCCATAAGTTGGTGCGATGCGAAGAGAACTTTCTCTTGATCATTGCACTGAACTATGGCAACCTTCTTCTCCATGGACTTTAACCAATCATCGGCCTCCATGGGATCATTATCTTGTGCAAAAGTGGGTGGTCGAGTCCTCATGAACTCTCACAATCGGTTGTGAGCCGGCGGTGGTGGCGGTTGTAAAAGCCCAAGAAAAGGGACTTGCAAAAACTTTTCTTCACCTCACAACACCACAGTTTTTATTGTGGACACCTTAGGAAATGTTGTGAAGAGCATGTAACCTCCATCAAAAGAATGATTAGAGAGGAAAGCCTTCACTTTCACAAAGTAGGGTTTCTACACATGAACATGAGAGGTTGAGCTCACCCCTAGAATTTAAAAAGTCTTGGGAAGGGTCAGTCCAAATTTCATGCAAATTCAACACTGTTTGAGGCACTTTTGGGTTATTTCAAAAAGAGGCCAATTTGAATGTAGATTCAAATTGCAGTAACTTTCATCACCCAAATTCAAAAGTTAGCTCCATATCTATACTCAGCACATTTTTCTGAGTAAACCCACCAATTTTCATCTCCATTGGGGCTCATATTGTCAAGAGCTAAATTTGCAAGAATTCAAAACTGAATTTGAATTTCAGTTTAAATATGAAGCAAATTTAACCAAACAAAGTTTGAAATTGAGAACTCAAATTCAAACCAATACTTGGAGGCAAGTCTCTCATTAAATGGAGAGTAGCTGAGATATTTGCAGCAGAATTTGGAAAAAGAGATTAGGGGGAGAGGGGGCCCACAAGTCAGTGGGGGGACTGTTCTCCAAACCAAGCGTGGCCTGTTCTCCCCGACGCCGGTCGAACACAGGCTGCCAGCTCCTGATCCCGCGCCCGAGAGGGAGGGACACCGCACGAGCCAGCGCGCCGTGGAGGACCGATTGCAGCGGCGGTAACACGCGCGGCCACGTGAAGATCATCACTGCTCCCGTGCCTCGCGCTGACCGACCCGACTGCCGCCGATCGACTTCCCATGAGGATTCGGCCGAGCTCTCGCGTGCAGCACCCCCCCTAGACAAAAAACCACACCAGCTACTCGCCCTCTACTCGCCCTCTACCTATCCCGGAGACTATCGGCGGTGACCGAGAAGAACAGCCAGCACGGGCTCACCGTGGGCAGCTCAAACCCGAGGCTTTCCTGGCCGAGCTAGGCCACTCAGAGACGCGCCGGATAGTCACGCTGCTACTAGCCAAGCCACAGCCTCGACGGTGGACCATCGAGCGTCAATTTGACGTTTTTCTCCCGGCACATCCACTCGGACCTCCGGGTAAGAATCCATCAAATTCATCCTTAATCTTCGTTCTTAGGCCACCAAATCATGCACACCGGACTTAGACTGGCTAGCGGTCAATTTCTCTTCGCAACCCTAGCTAGAAAACTGACACAGTGCGGGGTATTGCATGTCGTTCCACGCTGAAATGCGCGGCAGGAGTCGGGCGCACGGTGAGAACTCCTCTGGAGGTGTTGCCATGCGCTGGCCTTTACTTGCCGGGTTTCCCTAGCACCCACTGGTGCTCTAGAACGGATGGGCTGAGTCGTTGGCAGGCTAGGACCACCGGGCGACGATGCCGATCGTTCCCCGAGGCCGCCGCACGCTGCCGGCACCGTTCCGATCCTCTAGCGCCTAAACCAAGCCCACAAACATGTTTCCCGACCCCATAAACCCCCAGGCGGTGAGCCTCCGGCCGGGAGACGGCCGGAGACACTCAGCCGGTGAGGCGCCGCCTCGGTCCGGCGAGGTTAGCGCGCGCGCGGGAAGGAGGGCTCGGAGGAAGAAGAAGGGTGGGGCAGGCCCACCAGTCAGTGAGGGCGAGTTTAAAATGGGATCGAATATGGCCAGGATTCCGTGTGGCTGTGCACAGGAAAACCCAGTAACCCTGTGTGTTCTCGCTTCTCACTGGCTGCGATTTAAAGAGTGGGCCCAGGTTATTTTCCAATAGTAAAACAATTCCAGTTTCCACTCAAACTTTAGAAATCCATAACCTTTGCTAGGAAGCTCCAAATTTAGTGATTCAAATTGGGTTGGATTCATCTTGCCTAGATATGTCCAGATATACAACCCAATTTGTATGAAACCCATTAATTAATTCTGGAAAATTCTTTAAAGCTTTTCAGAAAAAGAATTTTAGAGGGAGTGTGGTTCATCCAAAAATCCCCAAATTTTACCAGGATGTTCTTTAGGACATTAGTAAACCCCTGTAAAAGTTTCAGACCATTTGGAGTTGATTTGGTCAGAGCAATTCAAATTGGAAGGTACTGTGTTCATTTGAATACAGAAACATTTTCAGAGAATTTCCAAAATTTGGAAATTCAGTTCTGGGCAATTCTTAACCCCAAAAATGTTAGGAAAATTCAGGCAAACTCTATGAGCTATAATTGAAATTGTAGTTCATTAAGTTGAGCATGAACAGGGGTATTACCTCAGAATAAATTCTTCCTTGCTGATTTGCCAAGAGAATTATTCTGAGCAAACCACTCCATGAAAAGTGCTAATGTTTGGTCCAAAGAGTTTTCTTGTGACAAGGAACTCACACAAAAATTCTCAGCTCCATTGGAGCTCTAGATCACCCCTGTCCTGTTTAACCACTTAAGGGATTAATATGGAAAAGGGGGAAACCACTTAGCATTTAACCATGTGATTAAGTCCAAGCCAAACCACCAACACCAGTTCATATTTAAATTCTTAAACAAAGTTCCAGGTATTAGAGGCTGGTTATTAGAACTAATAGTAGAAGTCTTACTCTAAAACTCACATTTGCATATTAATTAACATGTAATATTGCATAAACGTGTAGCCGTTGAAGAAGAGACTCCGGAAGTGCTGGACTTCCTTCTTCCGGACGATGAACTAACTACTGACCAGCAGCAACAAGGCAAGCCCCGATTTGCATTAACCCTTCTATAAGTCTTACTTTGTTTACATGTGTCATATGAAGTATGTATGTGCATTCGGTATAGGATGAATGAAACCCCACTTGCATAACCCAAGATTACTAAAAGAGTGAGGGTAGTGTCAAGGACCTCGAGTAGACAGGCTATGCTTAATGAGTCATAGGACTTCGGTACAAGTCGAGTAGTTGGAATCTACTCGTGAGATAGGCATTGGGACACGCGGGTTCGGTTGAGTGATGTGAGATCACTTTAGTAATGAAAATGAGACTAGGCAGGGGCTAGGGCGCAGCAAGAGGAAGTCTTGTGTGCGCAGCCCTGTCTGTGTCGATTGAGGACCGATCCGTGTGCGGCCCTGCTGAACAAGTATTGAACGTACCGAAGGCATATCGGATATATGGGCCCCGATAAACCGATGTAGCCTAAACCTCCGGGCGTCGAGGCATAGCACACCGATTTATAGGTGTAGGTTGAGGGCAGCAAGGTGGAAATCTGCCAACGGGCATAGAGAGATGCTCCGTGTGGGGAACCTCCTGCTCGTTTCGGTGCGACCGGTTCGACGTTTGGGCTGTTGGGTGAAAGGTTGTCCCGTACGACATCGAGTGAGCATGCTGTGCAGCTCCACGGGTGGGCGTATGTGACGTGCTCTTTGGGTTTTCCCTGCAGGTGTATATCGAGTCGATTCGCCGTCCCTCGCGGTGACGAGTACCGCTTGTTCACTGCGTCGTAACGTAGACTAATGGATGAAATATGTTGATTCAATGATGCTGATTGATATAATTGTATTGCTACATGTGTGCCACCAAATACTGCTTACTAAATTTCAGATTTCATGAACTGTTAACTTGTTGCTAAAAGATGAACTAAGGATGAACTTGTAGGCGTGTCGTTTTGCTGAAATGCTACTAACCTATGTCTTGGTATACCTCATGTAGAGTTTCATGCTTAGGTGAGTCGGTTAAGCCTTGCTGAGCCTTCGTGCTCATGGTTGCTGCTTGAGTGTTTTTCAGGTGAGGAGCCACCCACGGACTCGGAGTACGAGTCCACCGGCGAGGGTTACCCTCCGTCGGGGACCACGGCTGAGTGGGAGCCGTACACGCCGCGCTGAGCTGAGGAGTGCAGCTAGTGTGGGTTGCCCTAGGGCTGGGCAACCAACTTTTGCTAAATAGGCGGGCGTGAGTTGTATAGTGTAGACTTCCGCTGTGTAATATAAACAATAGTTGTAACTGAAGTTTGTACCTGTTTGTACAGTTTCAGTTGTTTCCCATGTAATATATTATGTTCTTATGACGTGTGCTGTCGGGTGTCGCATCGCGCGGCACCACCCTCTGCGATCCTGGATGAGCGGATTCCGGTCCGCCACAGCCTGGTATCAGAGCTGCAGTGGGGATAGCACAGTACTTAAGGACTGCATTATGGGAAAACATAGGTTACGGTGAGTAATCGGTAGTTGCCCAAGTAAGGACTATATTAGCATAGTTACTTAAAGTGGAAAATACTAACCTATGTGTTATAATTCTGAATTTCAATTATGTAACGACGTACCTACGCTCTGGTAAGTATGGTAAGGAACGCCACCGAAAGCGGTTCAATTTCGGTTAGCTCCGCCTGACGAGGAACGTGGTTCAGGGACTGATCTCACAGCTTGGTGTGAGACGTCAATATGAGACTCTTGGACTCTTTATGTCCCTGAGTTCATATGAAACGCTGATCCCTAGCGTGCATTAGGCAAGTAAGTGGAGACCCCACCGCGTGGTCAGTAACGCGAGAGTGTGATCGTCTGGAAATAGCCCAGGAGGACATACGCAGCGCTTGCCATCGGCGTGCCCTGCAGGGCAGTAGGTGGTATCTGTTGGGTTGATAACATTCCCAACCGTGACGACCCGTTCATGACATACTCGGGTTCCCCATCGTGTGGTGTTGAAACACGATCACGTGCCTTGAGACGTGACTTAGCTCAAGGACGGCCGTATGACAATGATACGGGCGTTTGTATTTACTTCTAAATATGGAACTGCCTGAAATGAATAACCATTGAGTGCACCATTATTGTGTGGTCTTCTGCAGGTACTAACCACGTAAGTATCCGTGTAGTAAACGTGTGTGAGAGACCGTTTAGTGCCACACTTGCGACGTATATGCCGGTAAAAATCCGGTTAGGATTTTCTTTTGTGAGGAACGTAGTACCGAGATATTGTAGGCATATTCATGAAAATATTGAAAACAAGGAACTAAAATCATTAGGTTCAACAATTAAGACCCTGGTTAGGTATAAGAATGGGATAGTGGTAAGTGTAGTTCCAAAAAGACTGGAAAACAGAGTGCTCTGTTTTGGACAGCAAGTTGCTGATCTTCCACAGGTCATAACTCACAGGTATTTTAGCCCAGAGAGGTGTGCTATATAATTCTGGAAAGGTATTTAAGTACTCTACAACTTTGTTGTAGGCTCCCAGAGCTGAAACACACCTTAAGATGGCTTAAATCCCAGAGGAATGTAAACTGTCCAGAACCAGGACAGAGTAAAACATTCTCTGAACTGTTTTGTTTTTCAAACATAACTCCCAGGTGAAAAATCAAAATTAGTATATAATACGACCTTAGAAAGAGTAGAAGATGTGTGACATCTTTGCAATTCAAAGTTTCTGAAATTTCAGCACAGATTTCAGTGGAAACCAGGGTTGAAAACAGCCACTTCCAAGGGAGGTGCTGTTAAAATTTTTCCAGAAATTCTGTTGACTTTTAATTAGCATAACTTTTTAACCCAAGCTGATCTGAGGGCAAATGAGTACTCGTTGTAAAGATACTGAAGTTAACTTTAACTTTGGTATTCAACTTGAGTCATAAAAATGCACAGAAGCAGATCAACATTTGAAATAGGTAGAAACTGGTCATTCTGACAGAAGAATGACAGTTGAACTTATTGAAAAGGGTGTTGTACCCTAAGGGTGTTATACGTGAGGACAACGCAATAATAATGTCTCGTAGAGACCAAACCCAGTTATGGTGAGCTTCCAAAGAGGGGGTTCATCATGTTGGATTAAACTAACTTGTGTTTGGATCCGGGCGGAGGATATCCCGAAGACGGCGTTCTCGACGAGATACGGCTTATACGAATATCTCGTCATGTCATTTGGTCTCACAAATGCTCCAGCCCATTTCATGTATCTCATGAACTCGGTGTTCATGCCGGAGCTGGACAAATTCGTGGTAGTGTTCATCGACGATATCTTGGTTTACTCCAAGACGGAAGCCGAACATGCCGAACACTTGCGGGTCGTTCTTCAACGATTGCGAGACCATAAACTCTACGCCAAGTTCAGTAAATGCGAATTTTGGATCAGCCAAGTGCCATTCTTGGGACATATCATCTCAGCTGAAGGCATTGCGGTTGACCCAAGCAAAATAGAGCAAGTGCTGAAATGGAAAGCTCCCACTTCAGTCCATGAAGTCAGAAGCTTCCTCGGGTTAGCGGGATACTACCGGAGGTTCATTCCGAGCTTCTCCAAGCTCGCTAAGCCGATGACAGAGTTGCTGAAGAAAGGGACGAAATATGTTTGGAACACGGCGTGTGAAGGAGCGTTCCGAACATTGGTGAAGCATCTCACAACAGCCCCGGTGTTAGCTCAGCCGGATACAACAAAGCCCTTCGACGTGTATTGTGACGCGTCCGGTATTGGGCTCGGCTGCGTGTTGATGCAGGAAGGACGTGTGGTCGCTTATGGCTCACGCCAACTTCGGAACCATGAGCAGCACTACCCGACTCATGATCTTGAACTTGCTGCCGTGGTGTTGGCGCTAAAAATGTGGAGGCACTATCTCCTGGGGAACTTGGTGCATCTCTACACCGACCACAAGAGCTTGAAATACATTTTCACCCAGAAGGAGCTGAACATGAGGCAGAGGAGGTGGTTAGAACTGATCAAAGATTATGAGGCAGAGGAGGTGGTTAGAACTGATCAAAGATTATGAGATTGAAATCCATTACCACCCCGGCAAGGCGAATGTGGTTGCCGACGCGCTGAGTCGGAAATCACATGTCCATCACCTCACCATTACACCGGTGGAGGAGGAAGAGCCAAGTTTATACTTGGTTCCTTATGGATCGCTGTACAACCTTGCCCTCATCCCTACTATTAGGGAGGACATCATTGCAGCTCAGAAAACGGATAAAGGCATGGCACATCTCCGGAGACGGATAGACAATGGAGACATTAAATGTTTCCGGAAAGATGATGAGGGGACGCTGTGGTTCAATGACCGCATAGTCGTACCCCGAGATATGGAGTTGAGGAAAAAGATCCTCGATGAAGCTCACTTGTCTAAATACTCCATTCATCCGGGCAGCAACAAAATGTACCAAGATTTGAAAAAGAAATTTTGGTGGACACGGATGAAGCGGGAGGTAGCTAAGTACGTGTCCGAGTGCGATACGTGTAGACGAGTGAAAGCTGATCACATGAAGAAATCAGGGCTGTTGCAACCCCTGAAGATCCCGGCATGGAAATGGGAAGATGTGAGCATGGATTTCATTGTTGGATTACCCCTAACAGCCAACAAGCATGATTCCATATGGGTAATCGTTGATCGGTTAACCAAGACGGCTCACTTCATTCCGGTGAATACACGTTACAATGCCGGCAAATATGCGGAGCTATACATAGCGAAGATTCTATGCCTATACGGGGTACCCAAGACCATTGTCTCAGATCGAGGTGCGTTATTTGTATCTCGCTTTTGGGAGCAGCTACACGCTGCATTGGGTACTAAGTTGATCAGGAGCTCCGCCTATCACCCTCAGACAGATGGCCAGACAGAGAGGGTGAATCAAGTCCTGGAAGATATGTTGAGAGCATGTGCCATCCACCATGGTAGGAACTGGGATGATCACCTACCATTGGCGGAATTCTCTTAAAACAACGGTTATCAGGCGAGTATCCAGATGGCACCCTACGAAGTTCTCTACGGTCGTAAATGCCGTACCCCATTAAATTGGTGCGAGTCCGGTGAAAGGGTCACATTCGGAGTGGATGTGGTGAACGACGTCGAGGAGCGCGTTCGGACAATTCAAGCCAATTTGAAGGCCGCTCAATCCCGACAAAAGAGCTACGCTGATAAGAGGCGTAGACCGTTGCACTTTGACGTTGGGGAACACGTGTACCTCCGCGTGTCTCTAATGAAGGGTGTGCACCGGTTCGGTGTGAAGGGGAAGCTCGCTTCCCGTTTTATTGGACCCTACGCTATCACCGAGAAGTGTGGACCAGCGGCGTATCGATTGGAACTACCGGCATGTCTGGCTGGTGTCCACGATGTTTTCCATGTTTCGCAACTGCGAAAATGCTTGAAGCATACAGCTGCTGTTCCTATCAAAGACATTGGCGAGTTGAAACCGGATTTAACATATGATGAGTATCCGGTGGCCATTCTTGAGGAGAAAGCCCGAACCACGCGTAGCAGAACGTTGTGGTTCTATGAAATACTCTGGAGTAACCACAACGCCGAAGAAGCGACGTGGGAGAGCGAGGAGTTCCTTCACTCAAATTACCCGGAGTTCATGGCTTCTCAACACGGGTAAGTCCCTATTACATCGCTATCTCTTCTTTTATAATCTCGGGACGAGATTCTTTTAAGGGGGGAGGGATGTAAAAGCCCCAGAAAAGGGACTTGGAAAAACTTTTCTTCACCTCACAACACCACAGTTTTTATTGTGGACACCTTAGGAAATGTTGTGAAGAGCATGTAACCTCCATCAAAAGAATGATTAGAGAGGAAAGCCTTCACTTTCACAAAGTAGGGTTTCTACACATGAACATGAGAGGTTGAGCTCACCCCTAGAATTTAAAAAGTCTTGGGAAGGGTCAGTCCAAATTTCATGCAAATTCAACACTGTTTGAGGCACTTTTGGGTTATTTCAAAAAGAGGCCAATTTGAATGTAGATTCAAATTGCAGTAACTTTCATCACCCAAATTCAAAAGTTAGCTCCATATCTATACTCAGCACATTTTTCTGAGTAAACCCACCAATTTTCATCTCCATTGGGGCTCATATTGTCAAGAGCTAAATTTGCAAGAATTCAAAACTGAATTTGAGTTTCAGTTTAAATATCAAGCAAATTTAACCAAACAAAGTTTGAAATTGAGAACTCAAATTCAAACCAATACTTGGAGGCTAAGTCTCTCATTAAATGGAGAGTAGCTGAGATATTTGCAGCAGAATTTGGAAAAAGAGATTAGGGGGAGAGGGGGGCCCACAAGTCAGTGGGGGGACTGTTCTCCAAACCAAGCGTGGCCTGTTCTCCCCGACGCCGGTCGAACACAGGCTGCCAGCTCCTGCTCCCGCGCCCGAGAGGGAGGGACACCGCACGAGCCAGCGCGCCGTGGAGGACCGACTGCAGCGGCGGTAACACGCGCGGCCACGTGAAGATCATCACTGCTCCCGTGCCTCGCGCTGACCGACCCGACTGCCGCCGATCGACTTCCCGTGAGGATTCGGCCGAGCTCTCGCGTGCAGCACCCCCCCTAGACAAAAAAACCACACCAGCTACTCGCCCTCTACCTCCTCCGGCCGAAGACAATCGAGTTTAGCTGCCCAGAACCTAGCCCGGAGACTATCGGCGGTGACCGAGAAGAACAGCCGGCACGGGCTCACCGTGGGCAGCTCGAACCGAGGCTTTCCTGGCCGAGCTAGGCCACTCAGAGACGCGCCGGATAGTCACGCTGCTACTAGCCAAGCCACAGCCTCGACGGTGGACCATCGAGCGTCAATTTGACGTTTTTCTCCCGGCACATCCACTCGGACCTCCGGGTAAGAATCCATCAAATTCATCCTTAATCTTTGTTCTTAGGCCACCAAATCATGCACACAGGACCTAGACTGGCTAGCGGTCAACTTCTCTTCGCAACCCTAGCTAGAAAACTGACACAGTGCGGGGAATTGCATGTCGTTCCACGCTCAAATGCGCGGCAGGAGTCAGACGCACGGTGAGAACTCCTCTGGAGGTGTTGCCATGCGCTGGCCTTTACTTGCCGGGTTTCCCGAGCACCCACTGGTGCTCTAGAACGGATGGGCTGAGTCGTTGGAAGGCTAGGACCACCGGGCGACGATGCCGATCGTTCCCCGAGGCCGCCGCACGCTGCCGGCACCGTTCCGATCCTCTAGCGCCTAAACCGAGCCCACAAACATGTTTCCCGACCCCATAAACCCCCAGGCGGCGAGCCTCCGGCCGGGAGACGGCCGGAGACACTCAGCCGGTGAGGCGCCGCCTCGGTCCGGCGAGGTTAGCGCGCGCGAGGGAAGGAGGGCTCGGAGGAAGAAGAAGGGTGGGGCAGGCCCACCAGTCAGTGAGGGCGAGTTTAAAACGGGATTGAATATGGCCAGGATTCCGTGTGGCTGTGCACAGGAAAACCCAGTAACCCTGTGTGTTCTCGCTTCTCACTGGCTGCGATTTAAAGAGTGGGCCCAGGTTATTTTCCAATAGTAAAACAATTCCAGTTTCCACTCAAACTTTAGAAATCCATAACCTTTGCTAGGAAGCTCCAAATTTAGTGATTCAAATTGGATTGGATTCATCTTGCCTAGCTCTGTCCATATATACAACCCAATTTGTATGAAACCCATTAATTAATTCTGGAAAATTCTTTAAAGCTTTTCAGCAAAAGAATTTTAGAGGGAGTGTGGTTCATCCAAAAATCCCCAAATTTTACCAGGATGTTCTTTAGGACATTAGTAAACCCCTGTAAAAGTTTCAGACCATTTGGAGTTGATTTGGTCAGAGCAATTCAAATTGGAAGGTACTGTGTTCATTTGAATACAGAAACATTTTCAGAGAATTTCCAAAACTTGGAAATTCAGTTCTGGGCAATTCTTAACCCCAAAAATGTTAGGAAAATTCAGGCAAACTCTATGAGCTATAATTGAAATTGTAGTTCATTAAGTTGAGCATGAACAGGGGTATTACCTCAGAATAAATTCTTCCTTGCTGATTTGCCAAGAGAATTATTCTGAGCAAACCACTCCATGAAAAGTGCTAATGTTTGGTCCAAAGAGTTTTCTTGTGACAAGGAACTCACACAAAAATTCTCAGCTCCATTGGAGCTCTAGATCACCCCTGTCCTGTTTAACCACTTAAGGGATTAATATGGAAAAGGGGGAAAACCACTTAGCATTTAACCATGTGATTAAGTCCAAGCCAAACCACCAACACCAGTTCATATTTAAATTCTTAAACAAAGTTCCAGGTATTAGAGGCTGGTTATTAGAACTAATAGTAGAAGTCTTACTCTAAAACTCACATTTGCATATTAATTAACATGTAATATTGCATAAACGTGTAGCCGTTGAAGAAGAGACTCCGGAAGTGCTGGACTTCCTTCTTCCGGACGAGGAACTAACTACTGACCAGCAGCAACAAGGCAAGCCCCTGTTTGCATTAACCCTTCTATAAGTCTTACTTTGTTTACATGTGTCATATGAAGTATGTATGTGCATTCGGTATAGGATGAATGAAACCCCACTTGCATAACCAAAGGTTCCTAAAAGAGTGAGGGTAGTGTCAAGGACCTCGAGTAGACAGGCTATGCTTAATGAGTCATAGGACTTCGGTACAAGTCGAGTAGTTGGAATCTACTCACGAGATAGGCATTGGGACACGCGGGTTCGGTTGAGTGATGTGAGATCACTTTAGTAATGAAAATGAGACTAGGCAAGGGCTAGGGCGCAGCAAGAGGAAGTCTTGTGTGCGCAGCCCTGTCGGTGTCGATTGAGGACCGATCCGTGTGCGGCCCTGCTGAACAAGTATTGAACGTACCGAAGGCATATCAGATATATGGGCCCCGATAAACCGATGTAGCCTAAACCTCCGGGCGTCGAGGCATAGCACACCGATTTATAGGTGTAGGTTGAGGGCAGCAAGGTGGAAATCTGCCAACGGGCATAGAGAGATGCTCCGTGTGGGGAACCTCCTGCTCGTTTCGGTGCGACCGGTTCGACGTTTGGGCTGTTGGGTGAAAGGTTGTCCCGTACGACATCGAGTGAGCGTGCTGTGCAGCTCCACGGGTGGGCGTATGTGACGTGCTCTTTGGGTTTTCCCTGCAGGTGTATATCGAGTCGATTCGCCGTCCCTCGCGGTGACGAGTACCGCTTGTTCACTGCGTCGTAACGTAGACTAATGGATGAAATATGTTGATTCAATGATGCTGATTGATATAATTGTATTGCTACATGTGTGCCACCAAATACTGCTTACTAAATTTCAGATTTCATGAACTGTTAACTTGTTGCTAAAAGATGAACTAAGGATGAACTTGTAGGCGTGTCGTTTTGCTGAAATGCTACTAACCTATGTCTTGGTATACCTCATGTAGAGTTTCATGCTTAGGTGAGTCGGTTAAGCCTTGCTGAGCCTTCGTGCTCATGGTTGCTGCTTGAGTGTTTTTCAGGTGAGGAGCCACCCACGGACTCGGAGTACGAGTCCACCGGCGAGGGTTACCCTCCGTCGGGGACCACGGCTGAGTGGGAGCCGTACACGCCGCGCTGAGCTGAGGAGTGCAGCTAGTGTGGGTTGCCCTAGGTCTGGGCAACCAACTTTTGCTAGATAGGCGGGCGTGAGTTGTATAGTGTAGACTTCCGCTGTGTAATATAAACAATAGTTGTAACTGAAGTTTGTACCTGTTTGTACAGTTTCAGTTGTTTCCCATGTAATATATTATGTTCTTATGACGTGTGCTGTCGGGTGTCGCATCGCGCGGCACCACCCTCTGCGATCTTGGATGTGCGGATTCCGGTCCGCCACTGCCTGGTATCAGAGCTGCAGTGGGGATAGCACAGTACTTAAGGACTGCATTATGGGAAAACATAGGTTACGGTGAGGAATCGGTAGTTGCCCAAGTAAGGACTATATTAGCATAGTTACTTAAAGTGGCAAATACTAACCTATGTGTTATAATTCTGAATTTCAATTATGTAACGACGCACCTACGCTCTGGTAAGAATGGTAAGGAACGCCACCGAAAGCGGTTCAATTTCGGTTAGCTCCCCCTAACGAGGAACGTGGTTCAGGGACTGATCTCACAGCTTGGTGTGAGACGTAAATATGAGACTCTTGGACTCTTTATGTCCCTGAGTTCATATGAAACGCTGATCCCTAGCGTGCATTAGGCAAGTAAGTGGAGACCTCATCGCGTGGTCAGTAACGCGAGAGTGTGATCGTCTGGAAATAGCCCAGGAGGACATACGCAGCGCTTGCCATCGGCGTGCCCTGCAGGGCAGTAGGTGGTATCTGTTGGGTTGATAACATTCCCAACCGTGACGACCCGTTCATGACATACTCGGGTTCCCCGTCGTGTGGTGTTGAAACACGATCACGTACCTTGAGACGTGACCTAACTCAGGGACGGCCGTATGACAATGATACGGGCGTTTGTATTTACTTCTAAATATGGAACTGCCTGAAATGAATAACCATTGAGTGCACCATTATTGTGTGGTCTTCTGCAGGTACTAACCACGTAAGTATCCGTGTAGTAAACGTGTGTGAGAGACCGTTTAGTGCCACACTTGCGACGTATATGCCGGTAAAAATCCGGTTAGGATTTTCTTTTGTGAGGAACGTAGTACTGAGATATTGTAGGCATATGCATGAAAATATTGAAAACAAGGAACTAAAATCATTAGGTTCAACAATTAAGACCCTGGTTAGGTATAAGAATGGGATAGTGGTAAGTGTAGTTCCAAAAAGACTGGAAAACAGAGTGCTCTGTTTTGGACAGCAAGTTGCTGATCTTCCACAGGTCATAACTCACAGGTATTTTAGCCCAGAGAGGTGTGCTATATAATTCTGGAAAGGTATTTAAGTACTCTACAACTTTGTTGTAGGCTCCCAGAGCTGAAACACACCTTAAGATGGCTTAAATCCCAGAGGAATGTAAACTGTCCAGAACCAGGACAGAGTAAAACATTCTCTGAACTGTTTTGTTTTTCAAACATAACTCCCAGGTGAAAAATCAAAATTAGTATATAATACATCCTTAGAAAGAGTAGAAGATGTGTGACATCTTTGCAATTCAAAGTTTCTGAAATTTCAGCACAGATTTCAGTGGAAACCAGGGTTGAAAACAGCCACTTCCAAGGGAGGTGCTGTTAAAATTTTTCCAGAAATTCTGTTGACTTTTAATTAGCATAACTTTTTAACCCAAGCTGATCTGAGGGCAAATGAGTACTCGTTGTAAAGATACTGAAGTTAACTTTAACTTTGGTATTCAACTTGAGTCATAAAAATGCACAGAAGCAGATCAACATTTGAAATAGGTAGAAACTGGTCATTCTGACAGAAGAATGACAGTTGAACTTATTGAAAAGGGTGTTGTACCCTAAGGGTGTTATACGTGAGGACAACGCAATAATAATGTCTCGTAGAGACCAAACCCAGTTATGGTGAGCTTCCAAAGAGGGGGTTCATCAAGTTGGATTAAACTAACTTGTGTTTGGATCCGGGCGGAGGATATCCCGAAGACGGCGTTCTCGACGAGATACGGCTTATACGAATATCTCGTCATGTCATTTGGTCTCACAAATGCTCCAGCCCATTTCATGTATCTCATGAACTCGGTGTTCATGCCGGAGCTGGACAAATTCATGGTAGTGTTCATCGACGATATCTTGGTTTACTCCAAGACGGAAGCCGAACATGCCGATCACTTGCGGGTCGTTCTTCAACGATTGCGAGACCATAAACTCTACGCCAAGTTCAGTAAATGCGAATTTTGGATCAGCCAAGTGCCATTCTTGGGACATATCATCTCAGCTGAAGGCATTGCGGTTGACCCAAGCAAAATAGAGCAAGTGCTGAAATGGAAAGCTCCCACTTCAGTCCATGAAGTCAGAAGCTTCCTCGGGTTAGCGGGATACTACCGGAGGTTCATTCCGAGATTCTCCAAGCTCGCTAAGCCGATGACAGAGTTGCTGAAGAAAGGGACGAAATATGTTTGGAACACGGCGTGTGAAGGAGCGTTCCGAACATTGGTGAAGCATCTCACAACAGCCCCGGTGTTAGCTCAGCCGGATACAACAAAGCCCTTCGACGTGTATTGTGACGCGTCCGGTATTGGGCTCGGCTGCGTGTTGATGCAGGAAGGACGTGTGGTCGCTTATGGCTCATGCCAACTTCGGAACCATGAGCAGCACTACCCGACTCATGATCTTGAACTTGCTGCCGTGGTGTTGGCGCTAAAAATGTGGAGGCACTATCTCCTGGGGAACTTGGTGCATCTCTACACCGACCACAAGAGCTTGAAATACATTTTCACCCAGAAGGAGCTGAACATGAGGCAGAGGAGGTGGTTAGAACTGATCAAAGATTATGAGGCAGAGGAGGTGGTTAGAACTGATCAAAGATTATGAGATTGAAATCCATTATCACCCCGGCAAGGCGAATGTGGTTGCCGACGCGCTGAGTCGGAAATCACATGTCCATCACCTCACCATTACACCTGTGGAGGAGGAAGAGCCAAGTTTATACTTGGTTCCTTATGGATCGCTGTACAACCTTGCCCTCATCCCTACTATTTGGGAGGACATCATTGCAGCTCAGAAAACGGATAAAGGCATGGCACATCTCCGGAGACGGATAGACAATGGAGAAATTAAATGTTTCCGGAAAGATGATGAGGGGACGCTGTGGTTCAATGACCGCATAGTCGTACCCCGAGATATGGAGTTGAGGAAAAAGATCCTCGATGAAGCTCACTTGTCTAAATACTCCATTCATCCGGGCAGCAACAAAATGTACCAAGATTTGAAAAAGAAATTTTGGTGGACACGGATGAAGCGGGAGGTAGCTAAGTACGTGTCCGAGTGCGATACGTGTAGACGAGTGAAAGCTGATCACATGAAGAAATCAGGGCTGTTGCAACCCCTGAAGATCCCGGCATGGAAATGGGAAGATGTGAGCATGGATTTCATTGTTGGATTACCCCTAACAGCCAACAAGCATGATTCCGTATGGGTAATCGTTGATCGGTTAACCAAGACGGCTCACTTCATTCCGGTGAATACACGTTACAATGCCGGCAAATATGCGGAGCTATACATAGCGAAGATTCTATGCCTATACGGGGTACCCAAGACCATTGTCTCAGATCGAGGTGCGTTATTTGTATCTCGCTTTTGGGAGCAGCTACACGCTGCATTGGGTACTAAGTTGATCAGGAGCTCCGCCTATCACCCTCAGATAGATGGCCAGACAGAGAGGGTGAATCAAGTCCTGGAAGATATGTTGAGAGCATGTGCCATCCACCATGGTAGGAACTGGGATGATCACCTACCATTGGCGGAATTCTCGTACAACAACGGTTATCAGGCGAGTATCCAGATGGCACCCTACGAAGCTCTCTACGGTCGTAAATGCCGCACCCCATTATATTGGTGCGAGTCCGGTGAAAGGGTCACATTCGGAGTGGATGTGGTGAACGACGCCGAGGAGCGCGTTCGGACAATTCAAGCCAATTTGAAGGCCGCTCAATCCCGACAAAAGAGCTACGCTGATAAGAGGCGTAGACCGTTGCACTTTGACGTTGGGGAACACGTGTACCTCCGCGTGCCTCTAATGAAGGGTGTGCACCGGTTCGGTGTGAAGGGGAAGCTCGCTTCCCGTTTTATTGGACCCTACGCTATCACCGAGAAGTGTGGACCAGCGGCGTATCGATTGGAACTACCGGCATGTCTGGCTGGTGTCCACGATGTTTTCCATGTTTCGCAACTGCGAAAATGCTTGAAGCATACAGCTGCTGTTCCTATCAAAGACATTGGCGAGTTGAAACCGGATTTAAAATATGATGAGTATCCGGTGGCCATTCTTGAGGAGAAAGCCCGAACCACGCGTAGCAGAACGTTGTGGTTCTACGAAATACTCTGGAGTAACCACACCGCCGAAGAAGCGACGTGGGAGAGCGAGGAGTTCCTTCGCTCAAATTACCCGGAGTTCATGGCTTCTCAACACGGGTAAGTCCCTATTACATCGCTATCTCTTCTTTTATAATCTCGGGACGAGATTCTTTTAAGGGGGGAGGGATGTAAAAGCCCAAGAAAAGGGACTTGCAAAAACTTTTCTTCACCTCACAACACCACAGTTTTTATTGTGGACACCTTAGGAAATGTTGTGAAGAGCATGTAACCTCCATCAAAAGAATGATTAGAGAGGAAAGCCTTCACTTTCACAAAGTAGGGTTTCTACACATGAACATGAGAGGTTGAGCTCACCCCTAGATTTTAAAAAGTCTTGGGAAGGGTCAGTCCAAATTTCGTGCAAATTCAACACTGTTTGAGGCACTTTTGGGTTATTTCAAAAAGAGGCCAATTTGAATGTAGATTCAAATTGCAGTAACTTTCATCACCCAAATTCAAAAGTTAGCTCCATATCTATACTCAGCACATTTTTCTGAGTAAACCCACCAATTTTCATCTCCATTGGGGCTCATATTGTCAAGAGCTAAATTTGCAAGAATTCAAAACTGAATTTGAGTTTCAGTTTAAATATGAAGCAAATTTAACCAAACAAAGTTTGAAATTGAGAACTCAAATTCAAACCAATACTTGGAGGCTAAGTCTCTCATTAAATGGAGAGTAGCTGAGATATTTGCAGCAGAATTTGGAAAAAGAGATTAGGGGGAGAGGGGGGCCCACAAGTCAGTGGGGGGACTGTTCTCCAAACCAAGCGTGGCCTGTTCTCCCCGACGCCGGTCGAACACAGGCTGCCAGCTCCTGCTCCCGCGCCCGAGAGGGAGGGACACCGCACGAGCCAGCGCGCCGTGGAGGACCGACTGCAGCGGCGGTAACACGCGCGGCCACGTGAAGATCATCACTGCTCCCGTGCCTCGCGCTGACCGACCCGACTGCCGCCGATCGAATTCCCGTGAGGATTCGGTCGAGCTCTCGCGTGCAGCACCCCCCCTAGACAAAAAAACCACACCAGCTACTCGCTCTCTACCTCCTCCGGCCGAAGACAATCGAGTTTAGCTGCCCAGAACCTAGCCCGGAGACTATCGGCGGTGACCGAGAAGAACAGCCGGCACGGGCTCACCGTGGGCAGCTCGAACCCGAGGCTTTCCTGGCCGAGCTAGGCCACTCAGAGACGCGCCGGATAGTCACGCTGCTACTAGCCAAGCCACAGCCTCGACGGTGGACCATCGAGCGTCAATTTGACGTTTTTCTCCTGGCACATCCACTCGGACCTCCGGGTAAGAATCCATCAAATTCATCCTTAATTTTCGTTCTTAGGCCACCAAATCATGCACACAGGACCTAGACTGGCTAGCGGTCAATTTCTCTTCGCAACCCTAGCTAGAAAACTGACACAGTGCGGGGTATTGCATGTCGTTCCACGCTCAAATGCGCGGCAGGAGTCAGGCGCACGGTGAGAACTCCTCTGGAGGTGTTGCCATGCGCTGGCCTTTACTTGCCGGGTTTCCCTAGCACCCACTGGTGCTCTAGAACGGATGGGCTGAGTCGTTGGCAGGCTAGGACCACCGGGCGACGATGCCGATCGTTCCCCGAGGCCGCCGCACGCTGCCGGCACCGTTCCGATCCTCTAGCGCCTAAACCGAGCCCACAATCATGTTTCCCGACCCCATAAACCCCCAGGCGGCGAGCCTCCGGCCGGGAGACGGCCGGAGACACTCAGCCGGTGAGGCGCCGCCTCGGTCCGGCGAGGTTAGCGCGCGCGCGGGAAGGAGGGCTCGGAGGAAGAAGAAGGGTGGGGCAGGCCCACCAGTCAGTGAGGGCGAATTTAAAACGAGATCGAATATGGCCAGGATTCCGTGTGGCTGTGCACAGGAAAACCCAGTAACCCTGTGTGTTCTCGCTTCTCACTGGCTGCGATTTAAAGAGTGGGCCCAGGTTATTTTCCAATAGTAAAACAATTCCAGTTTCCACTCAAACTTTAGAAATCCATAACCTTTGCTAGGAAGCTCCAAATTTAGTGATTCAAATTGGGTTGGATTCATCTTGCCTAGCTCTGTCCAGATATACAACCCAATTTGTATGAAACCCATTAATTAAGTCTGGAAAATTCTTTAAAACTTTTCAGCAAAAGAATTTTAGAGGGAGTGTGGTTCATCCAAAAATCCCCAAATTTTACCAGGATGTTCTTTAGGACATTAGTAAACCCCTGTAAAATTTTCAGACCATTTGGAGTTGATTTGGTCAGAGCAATTCAAATTGGAAGGTACTGTGTTCATTTGAATACAGAAACATTTTCAGAGAATTTCCAAAACTTGGAAATTCAGTTCTGGGCAATTCTTAACCCCAAAAATGTTAGGAAAATTCAGGCAAACTCTATGAGCTATAATTGAAATTGTAGTTCATTAAGTTGAGCATGAACAGGGTATTACCTCAGAATAAATTCTTCCTTGCTGATTTGCCAAGAGAATTATTCTGAGCAAACCACTCCATGAAAAGTGCTAATGTTTGGTCCAAAGAGTTTTCTTGTGACAAGGAACTCACACAAAAATTCTCAGCTCCATTGGAGCTCTAGATCACCCCTGTCCTGTTTAACCACTTAAGGGATTAATATGGAAAAGGGGGAAAACCACTTAGCATTTAACCATGTGATTAAGTCCAAGCCAAACCACCAACACCAGTTCATATTTAAATTCTTAAACAAAGTTCCAGGTATTAGAGGCTGGTTATTAGAACTAATAGTAGAAGTCTTACTCTAAAACTCACATTTGCATATTAATTAACATGTAATATTGCATAAACGTGTAGCCGTTGAAGAAGAGACTCCGGAAGTGCTGGACTTCCTTCTTCCGGACGAGGAACTAACTACTGACCAGCAGCAACAAGGCAAGCCCCGGTTTGCATTAACCCTTCTATAAGTCTTACTTTGTTTACATGTGTCATATGAAGTATGTATGTGCATTAGGTATAGGATAAATGAAACCCCACTTGCATAACCAAAGGTTCCTAAAAGAGTCAGGGTAGTGTCAAGGACCTCGAGTAGACAGGCTATGCTTAATGAGTCATAGGACTTCGGTACAAGTCGAGTAGTTGGAATCTACTCGCGAGATAGGCATTGGGACACACAGGTTCGGTTGAGTGATGTGAGATCACTTTAGTAATGAAAATGAGACTAGGCAGGGGCTAGGGCGCAGCAAGAGGAAGTCTTGTGTGCGCAGCCCTGTCCGTGTCGATTGAGGACCGATCCGTGTGCGGCCCTGCTGAACAAGTATTGAACGTACCGAAGGCATATCAGATATATGGGCCCCGATAAACCGATGTAGCCTAAACCTCCGGGCGTCGAGGCATAGCACACCGATTTATAGGTGTAGGTTGAGGGCAGCAAGGTGGAAATCTGCCAACGGGCATAGAGAGATGCTCCGTGTGGGGAACCTCTTGCTCGTTTCGGTGCGACCGGTTCGACGTTTGGGCTGTTGGGTGAAAGGTTGTCCCGTACGACATCGAGTGAGCGTGCTTTGCAGCTCCACGGGTGGGCGTACGTGACGTGCTCTTTGGGTTTTCCCTGCAGGTGTATATCGAGTCGATTCGCCGTCCCTCGCGGTGACGAGTACCGCTTGTTCACTGCATCGTAACATAGACTAATGGATGAAATATGTTGATTCAATGATGCTGATTGATATAATTGTATTGCTACATGTGTGCCACCAAATACTGCTTACTAAATTTCAGATTTCATAAACTGTTAACTTGATGCTAAAAGATGAACTAAGGATGAACTTGTAGGCGTGTCATTTTGCTGAAATGCTACTAACCTATGTCTTGGTATACCTCATGTAGAGTTTCATGCTTAGGTGAGTCGGTTAAGCCTTGCTGAGCCTTCGTGCTCATGGTTGCTGCTTGAGTGTTTTTCAGGTGAGGAGCCACCCACGGACTCGGAGTACGAGTCCACCGGCGAGGGTTACCCTCCGTCGGGGACCACGGCTGAGTGGGAGCCGTACACGCCGCGCTGAGCTGAGGAGTGCAGCTAGTGTGGGTTGCCCTAGGGCTGGGCAACCAACTTTTGCTAAATAGGCGGGCGTGAGTTGTATAGTGTAGACTTCTGCTGTGTAATATAAACAATAGTTGTAACTGAAGTTTGTACCTGTTTGTACAGTTTCAGTTGTTTCCCATGTAATATATTATGTTCTTATGACGTGTGCTGTCGGGTGTCGCATCGCGCGGCACCACCCTCTGCGATCCTGGATGAGCGGATTCCGGTCCGCCACAGCGGTGCAGGAACAGGGTTGTTGTTGTTGTTGGCTTGCAGCTGACCCAATGTTTGGATCATGGTTTGCATGAGATGGTTATGCATAGCCATCAACCGTTCCAGGTTGTTTTCACCAGCCCCGGGGTTAGGATTTTCAGGAACTTCATCGTGGACATCCTCTTGGTGTTCCTAGTTGCCACAGACGTTCCTCCTTTGACGGCGGGCGTTTTATCTCACCATCTGTGAGTGAGAGTTGGGTAGAATAGAAGTTAGAAGTTTAGATTGATCGCCCCAACTATATGTATCAAGGGTATGAACTATATATCAACCTATATGAGGATGTGAACACATGCCGAAGCAACTCACAACTCTCTACTATGTGTGGATATGGACAACGCTGAAACGTCCCACAACTCACACTAAGCACACAAACACAAGCAATCATCACAAAAGTTCACATCAATCCTATTCAAGCTTCTATTCAATGGGAGTCCTATGTGTTTTGGGGTGATACCAATCTGTGATCAATCTGTGACTTCTACCTAGGCTTGCATCCTATGGTCAGCGTGGCTCCTAATGCCAATCTGTGACTAGGCCTGCGTCCTACGGTCAACGTGGTAGTTTTGATACCAATCTATGATGCCCCTGTTCCGAAATAGTGACGCCCTCAATTCTGTGGAAAACCACGGAACCGAGAACTGATGCGTATGTGTGCCCAGGATGTTCATCACACATACAGATATCTTCCACAAACTGAATTCAGAATATATATTACCACGAATAACAGGGTTTTATTACAATGTCTCATGATTCTTGGACTCATGCTAGCAGCGGAAATCTAAATCTTAACAGCAGAAGTCTTCATTCTATTCTAGCAGCGGAAGTCTTCTAAACAATTGCGGAAGCAATCTAAGCAGCAGCAGCAGCTTCATCTCTACTGCATCCCCACAGGCAAGGTTGAGGACAGATTACACGCCTAAGGCTCCACTTGTTCTTCATAGTAATCTTCTCCTGTAGCTGATGATGAAGTAATAGTGCAAGTTTGAGTACAATGATGTACTCAGCAAGTGTGGGAAAATATGATATGTAGCTCACAACAAGGTAGGTATAAAAAGGCTCATTGCAGAAAGCAAAGTTTATTTCTCAAAACAGAATAAAAACAGCAACTTAGATTTAAGTGAATGTAATTCCAACATTAATTTAAACATTTACATACCTCCATTAAGATTCATCCCTTTCCATGTCTCAACCATACATTTATCAACTTTGCTCATGAATACCATTTCATATTCGCTACCATCTCACGTACCATCTCGTATTTGCTACCAATCTCATGAATACCATCTCGTATTCACTACCATTCAATTCTCTCATTCCGAGACCAATCTCGTTTCCATGACCCAACAGTCATGTAACCAATCTCATCTCCAAGACTCAATAGTCTTGAAATCAATTTTATTACCCGGACTCAACAGTCCCAAAAACCAAAACCATAACCAAACCATAACCATCCAAAACCATCCCAAAAACCATCCCAACTAATCATGGAAGTTGGCCAAGCGCTCGTGACAGTAAGCTCGGCTATCATGATAGTTTTAAGACTCTGCAGAGTTTTACCACTTTACCCACAATTTTGTGATTTCGTCACCCGTCGGCGACCGCAGAACCTCCATTATACCAGTACACAACCGTCGGTGTATGGTCAGGAGATCACAAAATAACCTTTAGCAAGGGGTTACAAGATGTATGGACTCACTAAGGTTTCACCGGCAGGCTAGAATCTCCACATCTCCCACCCACGGCCCCCCTCTTGTGCCATGCAGTTCCCAGGGCAGTCCTCACTCGACTCCCATTCCCCGTGCCTTCCACAGTCCATAACAATCTAGTAACTTACCTAATTACTCAGCTAAGCCGCACCCATACATGGCCTTGTGGTGGTACTGTTATCCTGGCATGTGCTCGCATGAACCGGTCCTTAGATCTATGGCAAGTAACCACTATCTCTTGCTACCTCATTCACAAACCAAGGCTTGCCTAGATCTCCCTCTGATTCATGTTCATTAACAACATCAGTTTCTCATTAACATTATTCACACGAGTGCAGTTAGCTAGATACATCTATCTCGTTTCCCATATCCCATGGACTCAGCGAAGCATATGTAAAAGTCCCAAAACTTGTAATTGGAAAACTTGAGCTATTAATAAAGTTGAGTTTAAATACAATAAATGGGACTTGCAAAAACTTTTGTATACTCATGAAAGTGTGGGCATGTGCAATAAAACTTCGAATTCAGTTTGAACAAAAAGGGTCAAGTCAAAAAGATGGAGGCCATTTCCAAAAAGGGAAGTTCAAACTGTTGTTTGAGAAGTTGTATTTGCAATGGCCAACTCAATGATCAGAGGACATATTTGAATGCCTCAGGTCCAAATTATGAGGGAGCCAAATTTTTAGCAAATTTGGAGGTGCTTTGATATGAATATCAAAGGAACTTGTAAATTTCATCCAAATTTGAATTTAAATTTTAAACTGAGGCACAACTTGTCAAATTAGCAAATGACTTTGAATTTGAGCTCTATATGAGTGAACTTTGCATGTGCCAAGAATTTTGGAGATATTTAGGAGAGGAGTGAGTGGGACCCACTTGTCAGTTAGAGGAGGAGACTTACTACCGAAGGAAATTTCTTCTCCTCTGTTCCCACTCGAACCAGTGGCCGCCGAGCAGCGCGCGACACCGCGGCAGCACTGCTGCCACCTCCCGGCGCTGTCGATCGAACCGCTTCAGTCCCGGTATTATCCCATGAATGGCTGCCACACGTAGGAAAACATATCACGTTTCCCCACTCCCGTGACTGCTCCCGTGCGTACAGCCCCTCCCGCCGCTACCGCGCCCATCCGAGCAACGGCGACCAGCCGCCTCAGCAGCTCCCACGCCGATCTAAGCTTCCCCACGGTGTCGCCGGGTCTTCCTCGAGGTGTTCAGCACCAGAAACCGATGTTTCTCCCACGGGAACGCGGCGCCGAGCTCTGTTTATCCAGCGACGCCACTGCGAGCCGCCAGCTGGAAGAACTCGTCGCCCGGCCGCCACAGGGCTTCTCCCACCGAGCTGCAAAAGCAAAAAGGTGCGCCTGTAAACCTTCTCGCTTCACAGCAACGCCGGCAGCGTGTCATGCACCGTGCTCGCCGGAATTTGGCTTTTCCCGCGGACATACAATATGAACCGGGAGTAGGGAACCGGAAAATTCGGGCAACACGGTGCACCATTCATCACCAGACCTAGAGACCCAGTTGTAGACATCCGTGCGGGCACGTGGGGTCAAGAACTAGGGAGAACCGTTGAGGAAAACCTCGGTTCTTCGAGTTTTTCCAGTTTTCCCCGAAATCGCCCTAGGTCGCACGGTGAGTCCCTAGTTGCCGACGTTTCTCGCAAGATCAGAGCCCTGGACGTTGCTCCCTAGGTGGTGGCGATGCTGTAGGAGCTAACCGGAGCAAGGTTAGAGCATTACAGTGCCCTAGCGACGTCGCCGAAGTTGCCGCAGCTACTGTCACCGTCGCACCTAGGTTTCCGGCCGTTGTCGATCTGAGATAAGCCCGGCAAACGTGTTCCTCGCACGAGAATACGTGGGGGAGGCGAGGACCAGCAAGTTCCGAGCACCGGAGACCCCTCCCGGCGAGAACTCCGGCGAGGTCGGCGGCGCGGGAGAGCGGGCTGCTGGAGGAAGACAAAGACGGGGGCTGGCCCACGTGTCAGTCTCTGTTACGAGGGGTTAGATCTTCTGTGGCCTCGGATCTGTCTGTGACAACGCGGGAATAACTCTGCGGCCCGTGTGGCTTGGGTCCCAGCGGTCGACAGGTGGCCCTGTGGCCCGCAGTCAGAGTTTGAACAATTCTCGGTTTAATTTGAATTCCAAATTCAGTTCCAAATTTAGAACTGCATAACTTTTGCTAGGGTGCTCCAAATTTAGTGATTCAAATTGGGCTGGATTCAGGATGAAAATCTCTATCCAAATAAGCAACCCAATTTCCATGAAAACCAATAGAAAATTCTGGAAAGTTCTTTAAAGCTTTTCGGCAAAAGAATTTTAGAGGGAGTTTGGGTCATCCAAAATTCCTCAAATTTTGCCAGGATAATCTTTAGGATGTTAGGGAACTCCTGTAAAAGTTTAGCCCATTTGGAGTTGATTTAGTTAGGGTAATTCTGATTTAAAGTTTCTGTATTCAAATGAATACAGAATATTTTCAGAGGATTTCCAAAACTTGGAAATTCAGTTCTGGGTATTCCTTAGCTCCAAAAATCCTAGAAAAATTCAGGCATACTCCCTGAGCCATGTGTGAAATTATGGTTCACTTGTATTTGCATGAAAGTGCAAGTTTAATCAGAATTAATTCCTTTATGCCTCAATTCTTAGGGAATTGTTCTGGGTGATCTAATCAGTGAAACATTCTGAATTTTGGTCCTGAGGATTTTCTTGTGACAAGGAACCCACAAGAAAATTTCCAGCTCCATTGGAGCTCTGGATCAGTAGTGTTCTATTCAACCCATTAGGTGATCACCACCCAAGTGATGAAACCCCACTCATCACTTGATCATAGTGCTTAAACACACACCCAAACCACCAGCCCCAGTGTCATTTTAAATTCTTAAACAGAGTTCCAGTTTTAAACTTGTCTTTAGCACTTGTTAGCAAAGGTTTTATAATTAAACATGTATACATATTCATAACGTGTAGTGATTAAACGTGGAAAGTGAAGAAGGAGAAGTTGAGCTTGGATCAAGGAGCAAGAAGGCAGGGATTGAACTTCAAGTCATCAGCAACTAAAATCACATTATCTGACTTTAGTCACATGCAAAACCAAGGCAAGCCCCGGTTTGCATTTAAGTTGTTTTCTCAAATTTTTACTTTGTTCACTACTATGGGTCTAAGTTTGTATGTGCATTAGGTCAAGGCTGTTTTACACTCCAAATGCATGACCAAATGAACCTTGGATTTAAGGGTAGAAAGGGTCACCGCTGTAGAATAATGCCGTGCTAAATAGATTAGGACATCCGGTAAAAGTCGAGTAGTTGGAATCTACTCGCTAGTTATAGACGGGATTACACGGGTGTAGTCGGAAATGAGGCAAACTAAAGTTTATATTTCTAAAGATGAGACCGGGCAGGACGGTTAGGCAGCGACAAGATGAGGTCTTGGTCGACTAGCTCTGCCTGTGTCAATTAAGGACCGATGCGTGTGCGGCACCCAGGAGCAGGTATTGAGTTGTGTACCGGATGCTTATTGACATATGGGAACCACGAAACTGATGTACCAGGTCCACTGGATTGTAGATGTGGCGGACCGGGATCCGTCCATCCAGGATCGCAGAGGGTGATGCCACACGATGCGACACCCGACAGCACATGTCATAAGGACACCATATATTACATGGGAAAACAAACTGAAACTGTACAAACAGGTACAACCTTCAGTTATAAACTATTGTCTTTATTATACACACTACAGGAAACAGGGCAACATACGACAGCCTGTATAGCATACAACGGCTAGCTGTCGTATATAAACTTACATATGACGGTCAGCAGAGGCTGTCGTATATAAGTTTATATACGACAGTACAGCCGTCGTTTAGTATATGGCTGTTGTATATAGTTGTTATATACGACAGCCAACCCTAGGCTCTCGTATATAGCAGTTATATACGACAGGCAAACCAAGGCTGTCGTAAATAAGCTTATGTACGACGGCCACACCATGGGCCGTCGTAAATAAGGCTTATATACCCGCGGGCCCGGGTCGGTGCGGGCATTCACGCCCGCGCCGACCCGAGCCCCCGCAGCCCTAAACGCCCCGGCCGCCGCCCGCCCGCCGCCGCAAGCCGCCCCCCCGGCCACCCCCCCGGCCGCCACCCCGGCCGCCCCTGCCAGACGGCGCCCTGGCCGCCACCCGACCGCCAGCCGCCGCCGCCGCCCCGGAGGTCCCCGCCCCAGCCTCCACCCTGCCCCGGCCGCCGCAGCCTCGCCGCACCACCCCCACCGCGCCGCCAGCCGCCGCCGCCACCGCCGCCAGCCGCCGCGGCCCCGGAGGTCCCCGCCCCAGCCTCCACCCCGCCCCGGCCGCCGCAGCCTCGCCGCACCGCCCCCACCACGCTACCACGTCGGCGCACCGCCCGGACCTGCGCCCGTCGCGCTGTGCGCCGCCGCGCCGTGCCGGTCTGCCTCCACGCCGTCCGCTGCCCGCCTCACCATGTGCCGCTCCTTAAGTACTGTGCTATCCCCAAAGCAGCTCTGATACCAGGCTGTGGTGGACCGGGATCCGCCCATCCAGGATCGCAGAGGGTGATGCCGCACGATGCGACACCCGACAGCACACGTCATAAGGACACCATATATTACATGGGAAAACAAACTGAAACTGTACAAACAGGTACAACCTTCAGTTACAAACTATTGTCTTTATTATACACAGCGGAAGTTTCTTTTATACAACTCACGCCCACCTATCTAGCAAAAGTTGGTTGCCCAGCTCTAGGGCAACCCACACTAGCTGCATGTCTCAGCTCAGCGCGGCGTTTACGGCTCCCACTCAGTCGTGGTCCCCGACGGAGGGTAACCCTCGCCGATGGACTCGTACTCCGAGTCCGTGGGTGGCTCCTCACCTGAAAAACACTTAAGCAGCAACCGTGAGCACGAGGGCTCAACAAGACTTAACCGACTCACCTAGGCATGAAACTCTACATGAAGTGTACAATGAACATAGGATAGTAACATTGCAGCAAAGGGACTCGCCTACAAGTTCATCCTTAATTCATCTTTTAGCAACAAGTTCACAGTTCAGGAATCTGAAATTTAGTAAGCAAGATTTGGTGGCACACATGTAGCAATACAATTATATCATAAGAGCAATATTGAATCATCACATTCCATACATTAGCCTACGTCACGACTCAGTGACCAAGTGGTACTCTTCACCGCGAGGGACGGCGAATCGACCCGATATACACCTGCAGGGACACCCAAAGAGTACGTCACGTACGCCCACCTGTGGAGCTGCACAGCACACTCACTCGATGTCGTACGGGACAACCTTTCACCCAACAGCCCAAACGTCGAACCGGTTGCACCGAAACGAGCAGGAGGTTCCCTACATGGAGAATCTCTCTATGCCCGTTAGCAGATTTCCACCTTGCTGCCCTCAGCCTACACCTATAAATCGGTGCGTTATGCCTCGACGCCCGGAGGTTTAGGTTACATCGGTTTATCGGGGCCCATATATCCGATATGCCTTCGGTACGTTCAAACTTGATCAGCGTGGGCTGCACATGGATCGGTCCTCAATCGACACGGACAGGGCTGCGCACACAAGACTCCCTCTTGCTGCGCCCTAGCCCCTGCGAAGTCTCATTTTCATTATTAAGGTGATCTCACATCACTCGAACCAATCCCGTGTGTCCCAAGCCTAACTCGCGAGTAGATTCCAACTACTCGACTTATACCGAAGTCCTATGAATCATTAGCATAGCCTGTCTATTCGAGGCCCTAGACACTACCCTCACTCTTGGGAAAAATTCTGGTTATGCAGTTGGGTAATCATCCTACACTTAATGCACATTCATACTTCATACGACACATATAAACAAAGTAAAACTTATAAAAAGGGTTAATGCAAACCGGGGCTTGCCTTGTTGCTGCTGGTCAGTCGTTAGTTCTTCTTCCGGAAGGAGGAAGTCGAGTACTTCCGGAGCCTCCTCGCCTTCAGCGACGACACGTTAATGAAATACTACATGTTAATGGATATGCACATAAGTTTATGGTACTGCTTCTGCTACAAGTTATAATAACAATTTTTTAACAAATGGAACTCTGTTCAAGAATTTAAAATGAAGCTGAGGCTAGTGGTTTGGGTTTGGATCTAAGCACATGATTAAGTGCTAAGTGGTTATCCCCCTCTTCCACATTGATCACCTCAAGTGGTTAAACAGAGCAGGATTATCCAGAGCTCCAATGGATCTGAGAAGTTTTGTGTGAGTTCCTTGTCACAAGAAAACACTCTGGACCAAAAATTAGCACTTTTCATTGAGTGGTTTGTTCAGAATAATTCTATTAGCAAATAAGCAAAGAAGAATTAATTCTGAGGTAACACCCCTGTCCATGGCCAACTTAGTGTACTACAATTTGAATTATAGCTCATAGAGTTTGCATGAATTTTCCTAACAATTTTGGTGCTAAGGTTTGTCCAGAAATGAATTTCCAAGTTTTGGAAATTCTCTGAAAATGTTTCTGTATTCAATTGAACACAGCACCTTCTAATATGAATTGCCCTAATCAAATCAACTCGAAATGGTTTGAAACTTTTAAAAAGGTTTACTAACATCCTAAAGAATATTCTGGAAAAATTTGAGGATTTTTGGATGAACCAAACTCCCTCTAAAATTCTTTTGCTGAAAATTTTTAAAGAATTTTCAAGAATTAAATAATGGGTTTCATATCAATTGGGTTGCATATTTGGATAGATATATGCAAGATGAATACAACCCAATTTGAATCACTAAATTTGGAGTTTCCTAGCCAAAGTTATGAGGTTCTAAAGTTTGGGGAAATTCTGGAATTCGAATTAACCGGCAAAAGTTAAATCCCTGACAGCGGGCCCGGCCCATACGTGTCACCACCTCGGCTACACCACACGGGGCCACAGGACTGTTCTCCGCGTTGTCACAGATGATCCGGTGCAACAGAAAATCCCCACACTGTGTATTGAGCAACTGATGAGCTGGCCCGGTCGGCTCGTCTTCTTCCTCGCGCCAGCCCCTTTTCCCGCGCCGCCCCCTCGCCGGCAACTCACTGAAGCTCGCCGGACCCGGATTCCCGGCCGCCTCTCGGCCATAAACTCACCGCCTGGGCCTAATTTCGTGCGCTGAACACGATGGCACCAACTTCTGCGGCCATTCCCGGCCGCCTCTCGGCCAGAAACTCACCGCCTGGGCCTAATTTCGTGCGCTGAACACGATGGCACCAACTTCTGCGGCCGGCGGTGGCCCTAACCTAGCCGGCGACAGTGCGCGGCCCGGGGTCACTTCGGCTATGTCACCCGACCAACTTAGCCCGCCAAAACCTTGGTGGAAGAGCTCTTCAGCACTGGGGGATCTCAGGGAAGGTCGACAGGGCTATGCAAAGGCTCAGGGAGAGCTCTAACCTAGCGGTCACCGTGAGCCTGATCCTTCCCGCCATAACTGCGGTTGGAAAACCGGGAAATATGCCGGCCACCACCAAAATCAAGCTAGGGTTGTGAAGTGAACTTGGGCGCCGTCACGTCTAGCTCTTGTGAGTGCAGTTTGATATGCTCTAAGCATGTATACGTCGGGAATTTGTGGGTTTCTTACCAGAAGGTGGTTCTGCACCATTCAGAAGGAAATCTCAAAATTCTCTGCCGATGATCCACGGTGGATCCTGAGCTTCGGGGGTGAGTTGCCTGGACGTCGTGCGCTCCCAGAAATGGCCTATCTTGGCCGTGACATGCTGCGGTTGGAGCTGTCCACAAGAGCACTAGCTCTCGGTCCTATGGCGGCCGCCACTGAAATTGGTTTGCCTCGGTTTGTGGAGGCGGAACTCACGTAGAAATGGTGTGGGGTGTTGGAGGAGAGCACGTGGTGTTGTTTGGCTGCTCAACCGAAGCTTTGCACGCAAGCTAGGGTGGTGATCGATCGAGCGGACGGCATCGGCAGCTTCGGCTGTTTCTCGCGCGAGGGAAAAAAAAGACAGCGCCGTTCTTCGGTACCGTGGGATAACAGGGGCACGGCGGTGGGGCAAGGACGTCAGGCAGCTCTCCAGTGCATGGAAAATCCAGAGGAGGTGTCTGCCGGCTGCCCCTCGGTGTCACTCGCAGAGGCGTCGGCTGCCCGAGTTACTTCGCGTGGGAGGTAATCAAACAGAGACCATGTGCTTTACTGAAGACTTTTTGCAATTGTTTAGTTTCCCCCAATGACAAGTGGGTCCCACTAGTCAGTGCTCCCCCATCCCTCAAAAGATCTCCAAAACTTGGCAAGTGATGAATTCAAATGTTTGGAGTCTCAAACTGAGCTACATTTGTATAGTTGGACAAATTTCACCCAAATTCAAATGTATATTTGAATTCTTTGCACATTTGGATCCTTTTTGGAAAAATTGGTAGAAAACCTTTTCAAAAATTACTGAAACCTTGCCTACCCACTAATTTGGACCTAAGGAATCCAAATAGGCACTTTGATTCTTGTGTTAGCTGCTGCAACCATGAGTTTGAATACAACAGTTTTGAATCACCATTATGTCCTCCCCTCATTTGAATTTTGAGTTGGACATTAGTTCAAATTCTGATTTTTAAACCCTCCCCTTGCACTTGAGTACTTCAACTCAGTGGTTTTAATCCAACTAGGGTCCAACCATGTGAATGACTCTAAGTTGGTTTTAGAATCACCTCTCATGTGTTATCACATGTGCGGAGAGTTTGAACCAACACCCTTTTGATGGAGGTTCCTTGCTCTTCACAATATATTCACAACAAAACTGTGGTGTTGTGAGGTGATAAAAAGTTTTTGCAAGTCCCTTTTTCTTGGGCTTTTACATCCCTCCCCCCTTAAAAGAATCTCGTCCCGAGATTATAAAAGAAGAGATAGCGATGTAGTAGGGACTTACCCGTGCTGAGAGGTCATGAACTGCATGTAATTTGAGCGAAGGAATTCCTCGCTCTCCCACGTTGCTTCTTCGGCGGTGTGGTTGCTCCAGAGTATTTTGTAGAACCACAACGTCCTGCTACGCGTGGTTCGAGCCTTTCATCAAGAATTGCCACTGGATACTCATCATATGTCAAATCCGGTTTCAGCTCGCACATGTCTTCAGTAGGAACCGCAGCTGTATGCTTTAAAAATTTTCGCAGTTGCGAAACATGGAAAACGTCATGGACAGCAGCAAGGTATGCTGGTAGCTCCAGTCTATACGCCGCTGGTCCACACTTCTCGGTGATAGCGTAGGGTCCAATGAAACGGGGGGCGAGCTTCCCCTTCATAACGAACCGGTGCACGCCCTTCATCAGAGACACGCGGAGGTACACGTGTTCACCGATGTCAAAGTGCAACGGTCTACGCCTCTTATCAGCGTAGCTCTTCTGCCGGGATTGAGCGGCCTTCAAGTTAGCTTGAATCGTCCGGACGCGCTCTTCAGCGTCATTCACCACATCAACCCCGAATGTGACCCTTTCACTGGACTAGCACCAGTTTAATGGGGTGCGACATTTGCGACCGTAGAGAGCTTCATAGGGTGCCATCATGATACTCGTCTGATAGCCGTTGTTGTACGAGAATTCCGCCAATGGTAGGTGATCATCCCAGTTCCTACCGTGGTGGATGGCACATGCTCTCAACATGTCTTCCAATACTTGATTCACCCTCTCTGTTTGGCCATCTGTCTGAGGGTGGTAGGTGGAGCTTCTAATCAGTTTAGTACCCAAAGCAGCGTGCAGCTGCTCCCAAAAGCGAGATACAAACAATGCACCTCAGTCTGAGACTATGGTCTTGGGTACGCCATGCAAGCATAGGATCCTGGCAATATATAACTCCGCATATCTGTTGGCGTGGAAATGTGTATACACGGGAATGAAGTGAGCTGACTTAGTTAGTTGGTCAATGATTATCCAAATGGAATCATGCTTGTTGGATGTTAGGGGTAATCCCACAATGAAATCCATGCTCACATCCTCCCATTTCCATGCTGGAATTTTCAGGGGTTGCAACAGCCCTGATTTCCTCATATGATCCGCCTTCACTCGTCTACATGTATCACACTCGGATACGTACTTTGCTACCTCCCGCTTCATCCGTGTCCACCAAAAATTCTTTTTCAAATCCTGGTACATTTTCTTGCTGCCCGGATGAATGGAGTACTTAGACAAGTGAGCTTCATCGAGGATCTTCTTCCTCAGCTCCATATCCCGGGGACGACTATGCGGTCATTGAACCATAGCGTCCCCTCCTCATCTTTCCGGAAACACTTGATCTCCCCATTATCTATCCGTCTCCGGAGATGTGCCATGCCTTTATCAGTCTTCTGAGCCGCAATGATGTCCTCCCTAATAGTAGGGATGAGGGCAAGGTTGTACAGCGACCCATAAGGAACCAAGTATAAACTTGGCTCTTCCCCTCCACCGGTGTAATGGTGAGGTGATGGACATGTGATTTCTGACTCAGTGCATCGGCAACCACATTCGCCTTGCCGGGGTGGTAATGAATCTCAATTTCATAATCTTTGATCAGTTCTAACCACCTACTTTGCCTCATGTTCAGCTCCTTCTGGGTGAAAATGTATTTCAAGCTCTTGTGGTCGGTGTAGAGATGCACCAGATTCCCCAGGAGATAGTGCCTCCACATTTTTAGCGCCAATACCACTGCAGCAAGCTCAAGATCATGAGTGGGATAATGCTGCTCATGGTTCCGAAGTTGGCGTGAGCCATATGCGACCACACGTCCTTCCTGCATCAACACGCAGCCGAGCCCAATACCGGACGCGTCACAATACACGTCGAAGTGCTTTGTTGTATCCGGCTAAGCTAAGAACGGGGCTGTTGTGAGATGCTTTACCAATGCTTGGAACGCTCCTACGCACGCCGTGTTCCAAACATATTTCGTTCCCTTCTTCAGCAATTCTGTCATCGGCTTAGCGAGCTTGAAGAAACTGGGAATAAATCTCCGATAGTATCCCGCTAACCCGAGGAAGCTTCTGACTTCATGAACTGAAGTGGGAGCTTTCCATTTCAGCACTTGCTGTATCTTGCTTGGGTCAACTGCAATGCCTTCCACGGAGATGATATGTCCCAAGAATGGCACTTGGCTGATCCAAAACTCGCATTTGCTGAACTTGGCGTAGAGCTTATGGTCTCGCAATCGTTGAAGAACGATCCTCAAATGTTCTGCATGTTTGGCTTCTGTCTTGAAGTAAACCAAGATATCATCGATGAACACTACCACGAACTTGTCCAGCTCCGGCATGAATACCGAGTTCATGAGATACATGAAATGGACTGGAGCATTTGTGAGACCAAAGGACATGACGAGATATTCATATAATCCATATCTCGTGGAGAAGGCCGTCTTCGGAATATCCTCCGCCCGGATCTTTATCTGGAGATATCCAGAGCGAAGGTCCATCTTGGAGAACACACTTGCACCCACCAGTTGATCAAACAATATGTCGATGTGGGGTAGTGGGTACTTATTCTTAATGGAGACGGCGTTGAGCGGCCGGTAGTCCACACACAGCCTTAAGGTTTCATCCTTCTTCTTTAGGAACAGCGCCGAGCATCCCCAAGGCGAGGAACTCGGCCTAATGAAACCTTTGCTCAACAGATCATTGAGCTGTTCTTTCAGTTCAGTCAGCTCGTTCGGAGCCATTTTATATGGTCTGCGTGATATGGGCGTAGTCCCGGGTGCAAGTTCAATCTTGAACTCGACATACCGCTCAGGTGGCATACCCGGAAGATCATTCGGGAACATGTCGGGGTACTCCCTGACTACGGGGATGTCTCTAACTTGAGAGCTTCAGTATTATTGATCGCTGAAACCTCCCAGACTGGATTATATAATAAGAGGGACTGCGGATGGTGTAATGGGGAGTTGAGGTGAACCGTCCGTGATAGGGTTTCCAGGACAGCGCCATGGTAGCTAGCCATGACTCTCCCAAGATTGCATCAATCTTCTGCCCCTCAAGGATAATCATAGTGGTGGCATATATCTTCCCACCTAAGCACAGTGGTGCTTTTGGAACCATCATAGTTGCTGAAATCTTTCCTCCCGGTGAGCAGATCATATAAGAACACTCGGTTGGAAAGGCTTCCAGCTGATGCTTAACCACATATGATGCACTTATAAAGATGTGGGTTGCACCAGAATCAAATAGTATGATGATGGCTTGGTTGTTGAGAGTAAACGTACCCGCCAGCACGTTGTCTCCCTCTGGGGCGTCCTCATTGTCGAGGTGGCGAACGCCCCCAGTCCGCTGACCAACCTTTTTCACCAGAGGTCGGCCTCGAGCACCGCCCTGGAACTGGGCTTGCCCGCTTCTCTGCTGCCCCTGGGGACAGTCCTTCGCGAAGTTGCCCGCCTAGCCACACGTGAAGCAAGTGAAACGGGGCGGTCCCCCGCTGATCGGTGGACGGAAACCCGGGGCGCGTTGTGGTGGTGGAAACGCTCGGGGTGCCGTCTGCTGCTGCTGCTGCTGTCTTGGTGGTGGCATCGGCGGTCGGAACGGGGGTGCTTAAAAAGGATGTCCCCCGAATCGCTGAGGTCGCGCCGGTGGATGCCACTGCTGCCCGGATGGTGTCCGATACACCATGCGGTACTTCTGGGGAGCGCCAACCCCACTGCTGTATGGAGCGCTGCGCTTCCTCTGCTCAGCTGCCAACTCCCGCTGAGCGTCCTCTTGCATAATCGCGGCATTGACTAGGTCGTTGAAGGTGCCGCGATTCCACTGAACGAGATGTGTCTTCATCTCGCGGTGTAACCCCCGATAGAAATGCTCCCGCTTCTTTTCTTCAGTGGAGATGTAATCCGACGCATATTGCGCCAGATGGTTGAAGGCACGGGAGTAGTCATGGGCACTCCTCCCGCCCTGCTTCAGTTCCAAAAATTCTTGGAACTTCCTCTTCATTATCCCGGGAGGGATATGATAGGCGCGGAACGCCTCCCGGAACTCTTCCCACTCCACGGCATGGCCAGCCGGACGTGAGGTGACATAATTCGTCCACCATGCACCAGCAGCACCGTGAAGGTTCTGCGCTGCGAACAGAGTCTTTTGCCGCTCCGTGCATTGGAGCAGCCCAAACTAGGACTCGATGGTCCGCAGCCAGTTGTCAGCCTCCAGTGGTTCTTCAGCTTCTGTGAACACTGGAGGGTGCGTACTCATAAAGTCCGAGTACGACACCTCACGGGGCTCACGGGGCCCCCTCTCTTGACGTCCCCCCGCCTGGGACATATTCTGCACGACCGTGCGGAGCAGGTCGGTCTGCTCCTCACGACCTCCCACCAGTGCCGCTATCACATCCGCTAGAGTAAGCGGAGGCGGCGGTGGTGGCTGCTGCTGCGGGGTGCTGTCGTACGCCAGTGGTTGGGAGTCATCGCCTCCCTGCTGGCTAGAGCCACCAACCTCGTGCGTGGTCCTAGTGCAAACCATCTGCAACCATACGACAATTAACATCAGTCCCACAACATATTGCATGCAGTCCAATAAAATAGGTGTAAAAACATAATGACAATAAAACATGCGATACATCTCGTATGTTGATAATGTAATAACTTTGCACAAGCTACACCAATACCAGACCAAATACAAGCTAGTTTAATCCAACTTGATGAACCTCCTCTTTGGAAGCTCACCACAACTAGGTTTGGTCACTACGAGATGTCACTATCGCGTTGTCATCACGTATACCACCCTTTTATCTTCAATATGACACAAACATGGTCTCTAGTAAAAGAAACTTGAGTGAGACCTATACTCAAATCTTTCACTAGTTGAAGATAACCTCTCATGAGTATGTTCTACCCCATTGGAAGTACTTAAACCCCCCTTAGGGTACAACACCCTCTCTAATGACTTCAACTGTCACTCCTCTGTCAGAATGACCAGTTTCTACATATTCCAAGTTTTGATCTGGTTCTGGGCAGTTTCATGACTCACGTTGAATACCAAAGTTAAAGTTAACTTCGGTATATTTCCAACGAGTATTTATTTGCCCCCAGATCGGCTCTGGTTAAAAAGTTATGGTAATTCAAAGTCAGAAGAATTTCTGGAAGAATTTTAACAGCAACTCCCTTGGGAAGTTGCTGTTTTCAACTCTGGTTTCCACTGAATTCTGTGCTGAAATTTCAGAAACTTTGAATTGCAAATATGTAACACATCTTCTACTCTTTATAAAGATGTATCATATGGAAATTTTAGATTTTTATACTGGGAGTTATATTTGAAAAACAGAACAGTCCAGAGAATGTTTCACTCTGTCCTGGTTCTGGACAGTTTACCTTCCTCTGGGATTTAAGCCATTTTAAGGTGCGTTTCAGCACTGGAAGTCTACAACAAAGTTGTAGAGTACATAAATACCCTTCCAGAACTATATACCACACCTCCCTGGGCTAAAACACCTGTGAGTTATGCCCTGTTGAAGATCAGCAAACTTGCTGCCCAAAACAGAGCACTCTGTTTTTCAGTCTTTTGGAACTACACTCATCACCCTCCAATTTTTCTACCCAACCAGGGTCCTAAATGTTGAACCTAGTGATTTTAATTCCTTGTTGTACTTATTTTTTCATGCATATGCCTATGATATCTCGGTACTATGTTCCTCACAAAAGAAAATCCTAAACGGATTATACCGGCATATACGTCTCAAGTGTGGCACTAAATGGTCTCTCGCACGCGTTTACTACACGGATTCATACGTGGTTAGTACCTGCAGAAGACCACACAATAGTGATGCACTCAATGGTTGTTTTCATTTCAGGCAGGATTCATATTTAAAGTAAATACAAACGCCAGTATCATTGTCATACGGCCGTCCTTGAGTTAAGTCACGTCTCAAGGTACGTGATCGTGTTTCAACACCACACGACGGGGAACCCGAGTATGTCATGAACGGGTCATCACGGTTGAGAATGTTATGAACCCAACAGATACCACCTACTGCCCTGCAGGGCACGCCGATGGCAAGCGCTGCGTATGTCCTCCTGGGCTATTTCCAGACGAACACACTCTCGCGTTACTGACCACGCGATGGGGTCTCCACTTACTTGCCTAATGCACGCTAGGGATCAGCGTTTTCATATGAACTCAGGAACATGAAGAGTCCAAGAGTTTCATATTGACGTCTCACACCAAGCTGTGAGACTAATCCCTGAACCACGTTCCTCGTCAGGGGAGCTAACCGAAATTGAACCGCTTTCGGTGGCGTTCCTTACCATTCTTACCAGAGCGTAGGTGCGTCGTTACATAATTAAAATTCAGAATTATAACACATAGGTTAGTCTTTGCCACTTTAAGTAACTATGCTAGTATAGTCCTTACTTGGGCAACTACCGGATCCTCACCGTAAACCTAAGTTTTCCCGTTATGCAGTCCTTAAGTACTGTGCTATCCCCAAAGCAGCTCTGATACCAGGCTGTGGTGGACCGGGATCCGCCCATCCTGGATCGCAGAGGGTGATGCCGCACGATGCGACACCCGACAGCACACGTCATAAGGACACCATATATTACATGGGAAAACAAACTGAAACTGTACAAACAGGTACAACCTTCAGTTACAAACTATTGTCTTTATTACACAGCGGAAGTTTCTTTTATACAACTCATGCCCGCCTATCTATCAAAAGTTGGTTGCCCAGCCCTAGGGCAACCCACACTAGCTGCACGTCTCAGCTCAGCACGGCGTGTACGGCTCCCACTCAGCCGTGGTCCTCGACGGAGGGTAACCCTCGCCGGTGGACTCGTACTCTGAGTCCGTGGGTGGCTCCTCACCTGAAAAACACTTAAGCAGCAACCGTGAGCACGAGGGCTCAACAAGACTTAACCGACTCACCTAGGCATGAAACTCTACATGAAGTGTACAATGAACATAGGATAGTAAAATTGCAGCAAAGGGACACGCCTACAAGTTCATCCTTAATTCATCTTTTAGCAACAAGTTCACAGTTCAGGAATCTGAAATTTAGTAAGCAAGATTTGGTGGCACACATGTAGCAATACAATTATATCATAAGAGCAATATTGAATCATCACATTTCATACATTAGCCTACGTCACAACTCAGTGACCAAGTGGTACTCTTCACCGTGAGGGATGGCGAATCGACTCGATATACACCTGCAGGGACACCCAAAGAGCACGTCACGTACGCCCACCCGTGGAGCTGCACAGCACGCTCACTCGATGTTGTACGGGACAACCTTTCACCCAACAGCCCAAACGTCGAACTGGTCGCAACGAAACAAGCAGGAGGTTCCCTACACGGAGCATCTCTCTATGCCCGTTAGCAGATTTCCACCTTCCTGCCCTCAGCCTACACCTATAAATCGGTGCGTTATGCCTCGACGCCCAGAGGTTTAGGTTACATCGGTTTTATCGGGGCCCATATATCCGATATGCCTTTGGTACGTTCAAACTTGATCAGCGTGGGCCGCACACGGATCGGTCCTCAATCGACACGGACAGGGCTGCGCACACAAGACTCCCTCTTGCTGCGCCCTAGCCCCTGCCAAGTCTCATTTTCATTATTAAGGTGATCTCACATCACTCGAACCAATCCCGTGTGTCCCAAGCCTAACTCGCGAGTAGATTCCAACTACTCGACTTGTACCGAAGTCCTATGAATCATTAGCATAGCCTGTCTATTCGAGGCCCTAGACACTACCCTCACTCTTGGGAAAAATTCTGGTTATGCAGTTGGGTAATCATCCATCCTACACCTAATGCACATTCATACTTCATACGACACATATGAACAAAGTAAAACTTATAAAAAGGGTTAATGCAAACCGGGGCTTGCCTTGTTGCTGCTGGTCAGTCGTTAGTTCTTCTTCCGGAAGGAGGAAGTCGAGTACTTCCAGAGCCTCCTCGCCTTCAGCGACGACACGTTAATGAAATACTACATGTTAATGGATATGCATATAAGTTTATGGTACTGCTTCTGCTACAAGTTATAATAACAATTTTTAACAACTGGAACTCTGTTCAAGAATTTAAAATGAAGCTGAGGCTAGTGGTTTGGGCTTGGATCTAAGCACATGATTAAGTGCTAAGTGGTTATCCCCCTCTTCCACATTGATCACCTCAAGTGGTTAAACAGAGCAGGATTGATCCAGAGCTCCAATGGAGCTGAGAAGTTTTGTGTGAGTTCCATGTCACAAGAAAACACTCTGGACCAAAAATTAGCACTTTTCATTGAGTGGTTTGTTCAGAATAATTCTCTTCGCAAATAAGCAAAAAAGAATTAATTCTGAGGTAACACCCCTGTCCATGCCCAACTTAGTGAACTACAATTCGAATTATAGCTCATAGAGTTTGCATGAATTTTCCTAACAATTTTGGTGCTAAGGTTTGTCCATAAATGAATTTCCAAGTTTTGGAAATTCTCTGAAAATGTTTCTGTATTCAATTGAACACAGCACGTTCTAATCTGAATTGCCCTGATCAAATCAACTCGAAATGGTTTGAAACTTTTACAAGGGTTCACTAACAACCTAAAGAATATTCTGGAAAAATTTGAGGATTTTTGGATGAACCAAACTCCCTCTAAAATTCTTTTTCTGAAAAGCTTTAAAGAATTTTCCAGAATTAAATAATGGGTTTCATACCAATTGGGTTTAATATTTGGATAGATCTATGCAAGATGAATCCAACCCAATTTGAATCACTAAATTTGGAGCTTCTAGCCAAAGTTATGAGGTTCTAAAATTTGGGGAAATTCTGGAATTCGAATTAACCGGGAAAAGTTCAAATCCCTGACAGCGGGCCCGGCCCCCACGTGTCACCACCTCGGCTACACCACACGGGGCCACAGGACTGTTCTCCGCGTTGTCACAGATGATCCGGTGCAACAGAAAATCCCCACACTGTGTATTGAGCGACTGACGAGCTGGCCCGGTCGGCTCGTCTTCTTCCTCGCACCAGCCCCTTTTCCCGCGCCGCCCCCTCACCGGCAACTCACTGATGCTCGCCGGACCCGGCTTCCTGGCCACCTCTCGGCCGGAAACTCACCGCCTGGGCCTAATTTCGTGCGCTGAACACGATGGCACCAACTTCTGCGGCCGGCGGTGGCCCTAACCTAGCCGGCGACGGTGCGCGGCCCGGGGTCACTTCGGCTATGTCACCCGACCAACTTAGCCCGCCAAAACCTTGGTGGAAGAGCTCTTCAGCACCGGGGGATCTCAGGGAAGGTCGACAGGACCATGCAAAGGCTCGGGGAGAGCTCTAACCTAGCGGTCACCGTGAGCCCGATCCTTCCTGCCATAACCGCGGTTGGAAAACCGGGAAATACGCCGGCCACCGCCAAAATCAAGCTAGGGTTATGAAGTGAACTTGGGCGCCGTCACGTCTAGCTCTTGTGAGTGCAGTTTGATATGCTCTAAGAATGTATACGTCGGGAATTTGCGGGTTTCTTACCAGAAGGTGGTTCTGCACCGTTCGAAAGGAAATCTCAAAATTCTCTGCCGATGATCCACGGTGGATCCTGAGCTTCGGGGGTGAATTGCCTGGACGTCGTGCACTCCCAGAAATGGCCTACCTTGGCCGTGACACGCCGCGGTTGGAGCTGTCCACGAGAGCACTAGCTCTCGGTCCTATGGCGGCCGCCACTGAAATTGGTTTGCCTCGTTTTGTGGAGGCGGAACTCACGTAGAAATGGTGTGGGGGTGTTGGAGAAGAGCCCGTGGTGTTGTTTGGCTGCTCAACCGGAGCTTTGCACGCAAGCTAGGGTGGTGATTGATCGAGCGGACGGCGTTGGCAGCTTTGGCTGTTTCTCACGCGAGGGAAAAAAAAGACAGCGCCGTTCTTCGGTACCGTGGGATAACAGGGGCATGGCGGTGGGGCAAGGACGTCAGGCAGCTCTCCAGCGCACAGGAAATCCAGAGGAGGTGGCTGCCGGCTGCCCCTCAGTGTCACTCGCAGAGGCGTCGGCTGCCCGAGTTACTTCGCATCGGAGGTAATCAAACAGAGACCGTGTGCTTTACTGAAGACTTTTTGCAATTGTTTAGTTTCCCCCAATGACAAATGGGTACCACTAGTCAGTGCTCCTCATCCCTCAAAAGATCTCCAAAACTTGGCAAGTGATTAATTCAAATGTTTGGAGTCTCAAACTGAGCTACATTTGTATAGTTGGACAAATTTCCCCCAAATTCAAATTTATATTTTAATTCTTTGCACATTTGGATCCTTTTTGGAAAAATGGGTAGCAAACATTTTAAAAAATTACTGAAACTTTGCCTACCCACTAATTTGGACCTAAGGAATCCAAATATGCACTTTCATTCTTGTGTTAGCTGCTGCAACCATGAGTTTGAATACAACAGTTTTGAATCACCATTATGTCCTCCCCTCATTTGAATTTTGAGTTGGACATTAGTTCAAATTCTGATTTTTAAACCCTCCCCTTGCACTTGAGTACTTCAACCCAGTTGTCTTAATCCAACTAGGGTCCAACCATGTGAATGACTCTAAGTTGGTTTTAGAATCACCTCTCATGTGTTATCACATGTGTGGAGAGTTTGAACCAACACCCTTTTGATGGAGGTTCCTTGCTCTTCACAATATATTCACAACAAAACTGTGGTGTTGTGAGGTGATAAAAAGTTTTTGCAAGTCCCTTTTTCTTGGGCTTTTTGTCACACCTGGTTTCTCCAAAGAACAACCGAGTGAATATCACATGTATGCCAGGATCATTTTCTCATACATGTGACGACAAATAGTGAAGCATCATCATATTACAAGCCAGGTGTTCGAATATGAATAAGTCTTACAAAGCATACGTCTCGATGGACGATAATAAGTTCATAACATGTAAATAAAACAGCAGCAGAATATAAATCTTGTGGGCTCCGTCAAAGGCGTTGTCTAGGGACTCCATAAACCTAGAATCCTTCTTCGGGTCCGAAGTCTTGGTCATTAAACACCACATCATCTCCTTGACTTGAGCAGCAATTTAAACAAACAGAAATACAAGTTTGAGTACCGTTGGTACTCAGCTAGTGTGGGAAAGTTATGTCATGCTTGGCTAGAGCAAGGAGAGGTTGGACTCATGGTTAAGCACTACGCAATTAATACCTATCACCTTAGCTTATTAAGCACCTACATTACTACACAGGTGAAATGGTCCTAATCCCTCAACCCATCATCAATATCAAGTAAACATAGTCTCATTTTCAATGTTAAGCTTCCCACTTATCATCCTCAACTTCCCAATCCATCATTCTCTAATCATGAATAAGTCCAAGCCGCTCTTGACCGTGAGCACCACTGTCATGACAGTTTTGACTCTGCAGAGTTTGCACCACTGTACCCACATGTAGTGATTTCATCCCCCATTGCCGGGTGGACTAAAAGAACCTCCATTATGCCAGTGGCCGCAAACCATGTTCACACTTCCCAGGTGTGTAGCCAGGAGATCACTACGAGGCCTTTACAAAGGGATTCCCGACGAGCATGGGCCCACTGAGGTTTCACCCCTAACAACATACAAGAGGCTCCAACCCCGCTGCAGTGGCCCCCTCTTGAGCCTTGCGGTTCATATGGTAGTCCAGCTGACACCTATTCCCCGCACCATCCAAAACACCCATACTACGCCGGGGATACACCTAATTAATTGGCCAATCTGCCCCATCTCAGCATGTGGTTGGCACGGTAAAGCCAGGTTACATGCTCCATGAACCGGTCCTTAGGATCTAGGCAAGCACTAAACACAAACCCGAGTCTCGTGCACACAGCACCAACCAAATCCTCCAACTTTCCTCGATCCCTACCTCTACATAACTCATAATATCTCATTCAAGAGTAAGGTAAATAAGTTGGTGATCTCATATCCCATTTTTCGCATTCTAAGCATGGCTAAGCATAAGTAATATGAATGAATGACATAATAAAATAAATCCCACCCCAGGCTTCAAGGAAGTAAGAACATGAAACTCTAGGGAAACTTCCTAGCTTGGGTACCATATTCCAAATTGACAATGCAAGTAATTAAATTCTAACTACACATCCTAGTATAGGATCAAAGTGGTCAAGGACACTTGCCTTCTTCCTGCTGCTCTGGGAATGGAAAGTCTTGGTCTTGGATGAGGAGAACTTGCTAGGAGAGTTTAAATTTGTATTTGCACATGTGTTTATATTACCTTTTGAATTTAAATTCTACTCCTAGGTTCAAATTTCTGAATTTTATATCTTGTAGGGTCTAAAAGGAAAATCCACCCTACTGCAGGGTTTAATTTACTATTTCCTAAATTTTCAGGGGCCTAATTACACATAACAGAGAGGTTTTTCCTAATTTTTATTAAGTCCAGGGGCTAAAACTGATTTTTAAATGAATTTACAGGAATTTCTGAAGGTCCAGGGGCTAGATCAGAAGTTTCCGGGGCTACCTCGTGTTTTCTGAGATCCCCAGGGGGTAGCTCGTAAGATTCCCGGCCTTTATAATGCGGGGCTGACGTGGACCGTCCGATTTAAAACAGACGGCTGAGATTATAACGCGAAGCGGTACGGGTTAGATCTAATAGGAACCGCACGATTTAAAATGGACGGGCCTCAGGGGGCCACATCGCCCTGGCCGTGCGCGGGCGGCGCTGCCCGGCGGCGCGTGGCGGCGGGAGGCGGCGATCTCGCCGGAGAACTTCGGGTTTTCATCTATACTCCCCAAAACTTGGATTTCTTGGCATAGAACGAAAAAGGGGAGGTAGGGGATCTCACCTCGGGGTTTTTCTTGAGCTCGGAGGCCCTGGAAGACGGTCGGCGACGAGGTCCGAGGTGAAAGCGCGGCGGTGCTCGCCGGAGCTGTGTCTAGAGAGCAAAACACCGGGTTTCCTTCACCTGCGAGACTCCCCGTAGGAGGTGGAACATGATCAGCACGTTAGATCAGGAAATTCGAGAGAGGATCAAAGGAAAACGGCGGTGGAAGCTTCGGTTCTCACCAGGAGGAAAAACAGCCTATCGGGAAGGAAAATGGGGAGATCGTCAGCGTTTAAATGGGCGAGGGAGGGCAGCGGGGTCTGTTGAGATCGCGCTGGGGTACCCGGGACCGAGAATCGGGGCTGGGAGCGCGGGATTCGGGAGGGCGGTTGTGATCGGGCGCGAGAGAGAGACGGGGCGGTTGGGGGCGCGCGGGGGAAAGGGAAGACATGCGGGGCCCATGCCTCAGAGAGAGGGAGAGAGGGAGGGGGGCGCGGGTTTTGGGTCGGCTGGGTGGGTTTTGGCCCACTGGCCGGTTTTTTCCTTTTTCTTTTTCTTTTTCCTTTTCCTTTTTCTGGTTTGATTCAAATCTAAATTCCAGTTTGAATTTGAATTGCTACACCACATGCAATACGTCCAAAAATTTTTAAATTCCCCTCTTTAGCAGGTTTTGGGGTGTTAGAGCTCTACCCCCCTTAAAAGAAATCTCATCCTCGAGATTGGTGATTCTAGGAAAACAAATCCGGAAACTGTGTCTTAAGCTCGTCTTCTCGCTCCCATGTGGCTTCTGCTTCCGAGTGATGCTTCCACTACACTTTGCACATTCGAATTCTTCTATTTCTTGTGAGGTGTTCCATTGTCTCCAAGATATTGGCCGGTTGCTTGGCATAAGAAAGATCCTCTCTTACGTCCACCTCATTCATGGGTAACATTTCTTCGGGCGTTCTTAGAAATTTCTTGAGCTGTGACACATGGAATACATCATGCACATCTGATAGGCGAGCCGGTAGTTCTAGTTGATATGCCACTTCGCCTTTCCTCTCCAGAATCTGAAAGGGTCTGATGTATCAAGGTGATAATTTCCCTTTCACCTTGAACCGACGAAGTCCTCGGATAGGGGACACCTTGAGATAGACATAGTCCCCCACGTTGAAAATAAGCTCTCTTCTCCGTACATCGGCATAACTCTTTTGTCGGGTCTGTGCTATCCTCAAATTGTTGCGAATTTCTCTCACCTTCGCCTCGGCTTGTTGTAGTACCTCGGGCCCAAACACTTTACTTTCTCCTGTTTGGTTCCAAAATAGTGGAGTTCCGGACTTCCTCCCATACAAAGCCTCAAATGGTGACATCTTCATACTGGCCTGGTAGCTGTTGTTGTAGGAGAACTCCGCATACGGTAAGTTCTTATCCCAACTCCTATTGTTTTTGAGTGCACATGCTCTCAGCATATCCTCCAGGACCTGATTGGTTCTTTCTGTATGCCCGTCAGTCTGGGGGTGATAGGCAGAACTAAAATTCAGATGAGTTCCCATAGTTTCATGTAACTTCTGCCAGAACCTTGTGGTGAACTGTGTCCCTCGATCCGACACTATCTTCTTTGGTACTCCATGAAAACATACGATTCTTGACATGTACAATTCTGCCAATTTGGATCCACTGTAGCTTTCTTTCACGGGGATGAAATGAGCTACCTTGGTTAGCCTGTCGATGATGACCCATATCGAATCATATCCCGATTGGGTCCTAGGTAGTCCCACTATGAAATCCATACCGATTTCCTCCCATTTCCATTCAGGCAGTTTGAGTGGTTGCAACAGTCCCGCGGGTCGTTGATGTTCTGCTTTCACCAACTGACATGTGTCACATAGGGCAACATGTTCCGCGACATCTCGCTTCATGCCATACCACCAATATCTGCTCTTGAGGTCATGATACATCTTCGTACTCCCAGGATGAATGGAATAGTCGGAATCATGCGCTTCCTTCAAAATCAATTCACGTATCTCCTTCACCTCAGGCACACAGATCCTTTTCCCATGCCACACTGTACCTTGTTCATCCTCTCTGAATCCAGGGGCTTTATTTTCTTTGATGAGTTCTCTAATTTCTTGTATTTTCTCGTCATTCTTCTGACCGTTGCTATGTCTTGCTCTAATGTGGAGTCCACTTCCATGGCAATGGCCTCACCGCTATTCACCAGAAATAGATTGAGTTTTGCAATCTCTTCCTTCAATTCCATAGGCATGTCCTTTGAACTCAACATGTTGACCTACACCTTCCGGCTTAAAGCATCAGCCACGACGTTTGCTTTCCCAGGATGATAGTTGATGCCCACATCAAAGTCGTTGATTAGCTCCAACCATCTCCTTTGTCTGAGGTTGAGATCTGGCTGTGTGAAAATATACTTTAAGCTCTTATGATCTGTATATATCTCTGTCCTTTTTCCCATCAAGTAATGCCGCCAAATCTTTAATGCGTGTACTACTACAGCCATCTCCAGGTCATGCGTAGGATAGTTCTTCTCGTGTTTTCGGAGCTGCCGTGACGCATAAGCCACGACATGCCTCTCTTGCATGAGAACACATCCCAACCCGTGTCCAGATGCATCGCAGTACACCGAAAAATTCTTCTGCATATCTGGCATAACTAGCATTGGGGATGTTGTCAATCTTTTCTTCAGTTCTTGAAAACTCGTCTCACACTCCGGTGTCCATGTGAATGTAATTACCTTCTCTAACAATTTGGTGAGGGGTCTCGAGATCTTGGAGAAATCCCCAGTAAACCGTCAATAATACCCAGCCAATCCTAAGAAGCTTCGAACTTCCCTGACATTTTCAGGGGTCTTCCACTTCTGCACATCCTCGATTTTGGCGGGATCTACCGAGATTCCTCCCTCCGAGATTATATGTCCTAAGAAAGGAACTCTCTTCAGCCAAAATTCACACTTGCTCAGCTTGGCATATAGTTGGTGTTCTCTCAACTTTTGCAACACCAATCTTAGGTGTCCCTCATGTTCTTATTCATCTTTGGAGAAGACAAGAATGTCATCAATGAAAACCACCACAAATTTGTCCAGATATTCCATGAATACCTTGTTCATGAGATACATGAAGTATGCCGGGGCATTAGTTAGCCCGAACGGCATGACGGTGTATTCATACAGCCCGTACCGAGATACGAAAGATGTATTTGGAATGTCGGTTTGCCTTATCTTCAGTTGGTGGTATCCCGACCTGAGATCAATTTTTGAGAACACACAAGATCCCCTCAGCTGATCAAATAAGTCTTCAATGCGGGGTAATGGGTACTTGTTCTTGATGGTTACTTCGTTCAACACACGGTAGTCCATGCATAACCTTTGGGTTCCGTCCTTCTTGGGCACAAATATCACTGGAGCTCCCCATGGTGAGGAACTAGGACGAATATACCCCTTCTCTGTCAATTCTCTTAAATGTTCCTTGAGCTCTTCTAGCTGTTTGGAGTCCATCCGATAAGGCCTCTTGTATATTGGGGCTATTCCAGACACTAGTTCAATCGCGAATTCCACTTCACGATCGGGAGGCATACCTGGCAGCTCCTCCGGAAAAACATCTGGATACTCTCGGATAATCCTTATCTCTTCCACTTCCACCTCAACTTGATTGAGTTTAAGGTCCCTCCTAGGTTCTTGTACGGCTATGAACTTCACTTTTGTGCCGCTAGGGTGAGTTAGTTCCACCGTTCTTGTCGAACAATGGATGATTCCTTTATGTTTGGTCAACCAATCCATATCCAAAATAACATCTATCCCTTGTGAGTCTATCACTATTCGGTTTGCAGCAAATACTACCCCATTAATGTCTAGATTCACCTTGGGACACACTTGTCTTGTCCTTATTTCTCCCCCTAGAGAGTTCACTTCTAACATATGGTTCATTTGTGTTGTTGCTAGATCATGCTTCTTAACAAACCCTTGAGCAATGAACGAATGGGTAGCACCAGAATCGAACAATAGGGTTGCAATGTGTAAATTGGCAGGAAACTTACCAATTACCATGTCAGGTGCCTCTTGCGCTTCCTCCATGGTCACGTGGTTCACCCGTCCTCGCATCACATTCTGCTGCTGTGGCTGCATGGGCTTCTTCTTTGGGCACTTATGGGCGTAGTGCCCCACTTCACCACAGTTGAAGCATTGCACCCCAACTTTGGGTGCCTGGCCTTTGTTATCTTGGGGTTGGTTCGGTGGTCCTTGTCCTGCTGGTTGAGGTTGATATGTGGGGCGAGGCTGCTGTACAAACTGACGCTGCGGCGGTGCTGGTGCTGACGGAGGCCTGAAATTCGGGTTGTACCCTCTCGGTGCTGAGTAGGGTACCACATCACGGCTCGTCTTCCCTGCGGGTTGCTGCATCAGACGTGGACGTGTGTTGCTACCTGAGGCTTGGTGTGACCATCCCGCCTTCCTCTTGTTTTCATTCTCCAAGGCCTTCAGCTTCCTCTCCACAACAAATGCTCTGTCTACCATCTTTTGGAAGCTTTCATACTCGTTGGAGGACATTGCACATTGCATTTCCATAGTAAGTCCTTCCATAAAACAGTCCTGTTTTTGCTCATCAGTTTCGATGTCCCGTGGTGCACAACGGGATAGTTGGGTGAACTTGGTGAGTTATTCCCTCACAGTCATGTTGCCTTGCTGTAGTCCCAAGAACTCCTTTCTCTTGTTTTTGAGTTCACCCCTTGGTATGTAGTGGTTGCGGAAACTGCGCTTGAACTCTTCCCAAGTGATGTTCTCGGGGTCATGATGGGCTGCTACGTAAGCGGTCCACCAATCAGCAGAAGGTCCATGCAATTGGTGAGAGGCAAACAGCACCCTCTCATACCCTTGGCATTGTATGATCTTCATCTTGCTCTCAATGGTCTTTAGCCAATCATCTGCCTCCAGAGGTTCAGCAACACTTGCAAACTTTGGGGGTTGAGTTCCCAGAAACTCACTCAACCTTGGTTGGCGTGGTGCAGCTTGTGGGGGTGGAGCTTGGTGCAAGTTGGCCACCACTTGAGTTAAACTCTGGATGAGCTGATTCTGATTTTCGAGCATTTGGTGGATAGGATCAGCTCCTTCTCGGCGACCACCCCTGTCTTGTCCTCCAGAAAGGTGAGGATTGCCGGCCTCATCGTTGTTGTTGGTGGGGTTGGCACCATGACCTTTTCCTCTTCCAGCCATCTATCATGATCAACCAAGTGTTAACTTAGAGCATTATGTATTAACTTCTCAAATTGCTTGTTTAACTTAAACTTTTGAGGCGTTAATATTTAAACAATTTCTGAAGATTTCACGTAGATCTTTGGGCGTCACGTCTCACGCAAAAATAAATGCACTATTGATTCATAGGGGTTCACACATCAAAGCAAAGTAAACTAAAGACGAGGTTGTGGACAAATGCCCATGGCTTCCACAACTCACATCACACGCCAATCATTAACACACAAATAAATAGGGTATTGACTCGACTACTCGATAACCTGCTGAATTAAGGGAAATGACTCTAAGCAACTCGCATCACTGAGCCGGCTCATCGGGGTCTTCTTCATTATTGCGGCTGCCCTCTGATTCTGCTTTAGGTGGGGAGGCTGCTGATGTAGGAGTACGGCGACGCTTGCTCGCTCGGCCGTCCGGGGAGTCAGGAGTCCATGTGTCATTTATGGTGACACACAGTTCATTCCCATCTCCTTTTTCTCTCGCCCTCAAGCTGGCACGAAGCAATGCCTCAGTCTCCTTCAGGGTGTCACGAACATCCTGAAGCTCCTGCTGGCACTCCTGCAGTTGAGTGCTGAGCATAGCAGCATCCTCCAAGCACAGGTCCATGTGCTCATGGGAAGTCCCCTGCTGCACTGGCGGGTACTTGAACTCCGCGGTACCACTCTCACGCTGGAGGACATACATGTACTCAGTCCTGTCCAGGTGGCGACGGTATATGTAACTCTGGCAGGTGATGGCCTCCCAGGTGACATCCTTCTCAGCATCGGCCTGAGTCGCCCGACAAGCTGGAGAGCGGTGGATCTTGAGCAGCTGATTTTCATGGATAATCCTCATCTTCGAGCTCCATTGTTCCCGCTTCTCACGGATGGTCCTGGTGAGCTGTAGTGTATGATCAGCTTGCCCACATTGCCGGCGGTGTGGAGCATACGCCGAAGACGGCGCAACAAGCCTCCTACTGCCAACCCTTAGGAGTGGTACGTCACCGGACGGTTCTCCTCTCTCAAGGCAAGGGCAACTACAGGAACTCTCCCTCCGGTGGACTTGCGAGCGGTGCGGATCATGCGAACCATCTAAAACATAAAGCATTTAAAATTAAGTTAGATAAGAATTAATTAAAGATTGTATTTTGAATAAAAGTTGGGACAAGGTGAATAAAGTGACCCCATTAAATAACACTTTCAACCCACATCTTTGTAAAATAGTTTTTAAGAAAATAGGGTCCTTAAATACGTCCATTTCTACCTAGGTCCACGTTCCTACGGGCAACCTTGGCACTGATACCACTTCTGTCACACCCGGTTTCTCCGAAGAACAACCGAGTGAATATCACATGTATGCCAGGATCATTTTCTCATACATGTGACGACAAATAGTGAAGCATCATCATATTACAAGCCAGGTGTTCAAATATGAATAAGTCTTACATAGCATATGTCTCGATGGATGATAATAAGTTCATAACATGTAAATAAAACAGCAGCGGAATATAAATCTTGTGGGCTCCGTCATAGGCGTTGCTCGGGGACTCCATGAACCTAGAATCCTTCTTCGGGTCCGAAGTCTTGGTCATTGAACACCACATCATCCCCTTGACCTGAGCAGCAATTTAAACCAACATAAATGAAAGTTTGAGTACCGTTGGTACTCAGCAAGTGTGGGAAAGTTATGTCATGCATGGCTAGAGCAAGGAGAGGTTAGACTCATGGTTAAGCACTACGCAATTAATACCTATCACCTTAGCTTATTAAGCACCTACATTACTACACAGGTGAAATGGTCCCAATCCCTCAACCCATCATCAATATCAAGTAAACATAGTCTCATTTTCAATATTAAGCTTCCCGCTTAACTTCCTCAACTTCCCAATCCATCATTCTCTAATCATGAATAAGTCCAAACCACTCTTTACCGTGAGCACGGCTGTCATGACAGTTTTGACTCTGCAGAGTTTGCACCACTGTACCCACATGTAGTGATTTCATCCCCCGTTGCCGGGTGGACTAAAAGAACCTCCATTATGCCAGTGGCCGCGAACCACGTTCACACTTCCCATGTGTGTAGCCAGGAGATCACTACGAGACCTTTACAAAGGGATTCCCGATGAGCGTGGGCCCACTGAGGTTTCACCCCTAACAGCATACAAGAGGCTCCAACCCTGCTGCAGTGGCCCCCTCTTGAGCCTTGCGGTTCATATGGTAGTCCAGCTGACACCTATTCCCCGCACCATCCAAAACACCCATACTACGCTGGGGATACACCTAATTAATTGGGCAAGCTGCCCCATCTCAGCATGTGGTTGGCACGGTAAAGCTAGGTTACATGCTCCATGAACCGGTCCATAGGATCCAGGCAAGCACTAAACACAAACTCGAGTCTCGTGCACACAGCACCAACCAAATCCTCCAACTTGCCTCGAGCCCTACCTCTACATAACTTATAATATCTCATTCAAGAGTAAGGTAAATAAGTTGGTGATCTCATATCCCACTTTTCCCATTCTAAGCATGGCTAGGCATAAGTAATATGAATGAATGACATAATAAAATAAATCCCACCCCAGGCTTCAAGGAAGTAAGAATATGAAACTTTAGGGAAACTTCCTAGCTTGGGTACCATATTCCAAATTGACATTGCAAGTAATTAAATTCTAACTACACATCCTAGTATAGGGTCAAAGTGGTCAAGGACACTTGCCTTCTTCCTGCTGCTCTGGGAATGGAAAGTCTTGGTCTTGGAAGGGGAGAACTTGCTCTGGGGCAGGTTCTACTTATGCCAATACACATAGAAAAAGAAAACAACAATCCATAAGCCATAGTCCACACTTTCACTCATGCAAACCACACATACATACATATGAAAGTCATTCACATGTTTAAGTGTTGTGGTTACCCTAGATGTGTTGATTTTAGGCCTACATACACTTTTAAACATTTATATATTATTTCTAACTTTTGTATTCAGATTTACATTTGTACACTATATAGGAATTTCCAATTTGAACAAATTCTCTATATTTAATTAATACACTTTTTAGCCACAAGTGTGTATGAAAAATAATTTCCTACTTCAAATAGGTTTTCAGATCTTCTACCAAATCCTAAACTGAAGTTTTTGGATTTGGAGACCTCATTTATCATTTTCTAATTATGCATACCTATTTTCCTATATTTTCAGATTTATTTTCTATGCCTAAAAGTAAATTTTAATATTAAAATAGTAAGACATATCATCTAAACAGAATAGGTTCTGATCTAAAATATTAAATAATATATTTTTGAACTTCTCCTCTGATGTGAACCAATTTAAATTTGTTTTATCAGTTTTCAGAATTATTTCCTAGCCTAAAAATGTGTTTCTAGAACTAATAAATATGAGCAACACTTAGGCAGATCTCATTTCAGCCTAAAATTAATTTTAACTCATTCTAAAGGTTTTCAAAGTGCTAGAAGAGTTTAAATTTATATTTGCACATGTGTTTATATTACCTTTTGAATTTAAATTCTACTCCTAGGTTCAAATTTCTGAATTTTATATCTTGTAGGGTCTAAAAGGCAAATCCACCCTACTGCAGGGTTTAATTTACTATTTCCTAAATTTTCAGGGGCCTAATTACACATAACAGAGAGGTTTTTCCTAATTTTTATTAAGTCCAGGGGCTAAAACTGATTTTTAAATGAATTTACAGAGAATTTCTGAAGGTCCAGGGGCTAGATCAGAAGTTTCCAGGGCTAGCTCGTGTTTTCCGAGATCCCCAGGGGTCGCGCGTAAGATTCCCAGCCTTTATAACGCGGGTCTGACGTGGACCGTCCGATTTAAAACAGACGGCTGAGATTATAACGCGAAGCGGTACGGGTTAGATCTAATAGGAACCGCACGATTTAAATTGGACGGGCCTCAGGGGGCCACGTCGCCCTGGCCACCGGTGAACTTCGGATTTTCGTCTATACTCCCCAAAACTTGGATTTCTTGGCATAGAACAAAAGAGGGGAGGTAGGGGATCTCACCTTGGGTTTTTCTTGAGCTCGGAGGCCCTGGAAGACGGTCGGCGACAAGGTCCGAGGTGAAAGCGCGGCGGTGCTCGCCGGAGCTGTGTCTAGAGCAAAAAACACTGGGTTTCCTTCACCTGCGAGACTCCCCGGAGGCGGTGGAACATGATCAGCACGTTAGATCAGGAAATTCGAGCGAGGATCAAAGGAAAACGGTGGTGGAAGCTTCGGTTCTCACCGGGAGGAAAAACAGCCGATCGGGAAGGAAAAAGGTGCGATCGTCGGCGTTTAAATGGGCAAGGGAGGGCAGCGGGGTCTGTTGAGATCGCGCTGGGGTGCTCAGGACCAAGAATCGGGGCTGGGAGCGCGGGGTTCGGGAGGGCGGTTGTGATCGGGCGCGAGAGTGAGACGGGGCGGTTGGGGGCGCGGGGGAAAGGGATGACATGTGGGCCCCGCGCGTCAGAGAGGGAGAGAGGGAGGGGGGCGCGGGTTTTGGGCCGGCTGGGTGGGTTTCGTCCCACTGGCCGATTTTTTTCCTTTTTCCTTTTCTTTTTCCTTTTCCTTTTTGTGGTTTGATTCAAATCTAAATTCCAGTTTGAATTTGAATTGCTACACCACATGCAATACGTCCAAAAAATTTTAAATTCCCCTCTTTAGCAGGTTTCGGGGTGTTACACTTTTACAGTAGAGGCATACCATATCGTCTGGTTAGACCTATGAGCCCGAGACGGCGTGACCGGTTCTACAGTCTAGTGTCCCGCGAAAGGTGGCCACATACGATGTAATGAAGGACGCCAAAGTTGGGTCTTCAGAGGCGGACGTATGTGTCCAGTTATCCGGGTAGTGTTTGATTCGAATCACCGTCCGTCGCGGTTATTGATTACCGCTTGCTCCCTGTGTTGTGACGTAGTTAATTAAGTTGTGTGGAAATAGTTTGCAAAGTTTTAAATGCTGTTATGATAATTGGAAATTGCATGAAAACCTTGTTTGAAGTAGAGATAGAGCAAACTAAAGTTATTTTTCCACCTTGGGACAAGTAATATTGGAATGAAGCGTTTCTTGTTTGATTGTGGAGTTCCAATGTTGCTGGGCGCAAGGTTCCTACTATTATGGCAAAAAATTGAAAGTTAAGGACGAACTCATAGGTGAGTCTTTTCGCAAATGACAGGTTAAAGTCTTAGGTTACTTTCATGTAGAGTTGTATGCTTTAGGAGAGACGGTTGAGTCTTGCTGAGCCTTTGTGCTCACTCTTTCTATATAAGTGGTTTTGCAGGTATACTTCGACGCTATAAAGAAGGTTATCCGGTGAGACTCAGGAACTTCCGAGTCATGTCACACGTGGAGAACCTAGCCACTGCCATGTCTTCGTGTTGCTAGCGAGAGGAGCCCGCGGGCTGGACCTCTTCTCGAGTGCTTCGTAGTTATTCGACGTGAGCTGTTTATAGACTTCCGCTATAGCTATTTTATGTAAATTATTTACAAAGAACATTTGTAAGCTTCCGCTTTGATTTATGTAATGCATGGTTCCTTATATGTGTGCTGTTGGGTGCCGCATAACACGGCACCACCCAATGCGATCCCCGTGCGAGGTGCCCTGTCCCCGTGCCGTGATTGGAACGGCGGGGTCCCCGTCAGCGTGGTATCAGATCCGCATTGGTAATAGCGCACAGAATAAGCATCGTATTACGACAAAAACTTAGGATACGGTGAGGAAACAGTATTAGGCCCACATAAGGACTATAGTAGTATAGTTACTTAAAGTGGCATGGCTAACTTACTTGTTATAATTCGGAATTTTGATTATGTAACGACGCACCTACGTTCAGGTAAGCATGGTAAGGAACGCCACCGAAAGCGGTTCAATTTCGGTTAGCTCCCCTGACGAGGAATGTGGTTCAGGGATAGGTCTCACAGCTTGGTGTGAGACGTTAATATGAAACTCTTGGACTCTTCATGTTCCTGAGCTCATATGAAACGCTGATCCCTAGCGTGCATTAGGCAAGTAAGTGGAGACCCCATCATGTGGTCAGTAACGCGATAGTGTGTTCGTCTGGAAATAGCCCAGGGGGACATACACAGCGCATGCCATCGGCGTGCCCTGCAGGGAAGTAGGTGGTATCCGTTGGGTTGATAACATTCCCAACCGTGACGACCCGTTCATGACATACTCGGGTTCCCCGTCGTGTGGTATTGAAACACGATCACGTACCTTGAGACGTGGCCAAACTCAAGGATGGCCGTATGACAATGATACGGGCATTTGTATTTACTTTCAATTATGGTACTGCCTGAAATGGAACAACCTTTGAGTGCACCACTATTGAGTGTTCTTCTGCAGGTACTAACCACGTACGTATCCCGTGTAGTACACATGTGCGAGAGACCGTCTTAGTGCCACTGATAATACATATATGCCGGTATGATCCGGCGTAGGATTTTCTTTGGTGAGGTAACGTAGTACCGACATGTTTCTTACGGTGCATCGACACCGTACTACACTTAATAACCTCTTCCCTATGAAAAAATGATTCATAAACTAACATTCAACTAAAAATGGAAGTTTGAAACAAATATTAGTTACTGAACTCTTATTTTGAGCTAAGATTCAAATGAGAGAATTACTAGGCTGCAAAGATTTTAAAAACAGAGTGCTCTGTTTCTGGCAGAAATTCTTTCTGCACTTTAACAGAGCATAACTCTGCGTAGATTGACCCAATTAAGGTGTATGATACAGTTCTGGAAAGATCTTTAAGTGCTCTACAACTTCTTTGCAGACCTTCAGAGCAAAATCACAAGTTAAGTAGGTGAAAATTCCAGTTGAAGACAAACTGTTCAGAACCAGGACAGTAGCAAAAACCTCTCTAGACCTTTCTGTTTTAAGCCATAACTTCCTATAGAAAAATCTTTAAGGAGCCTATGAGTACTTGTTGGAAAGCTACTGAGGTTTACTAAAACTTTTGTATTGAACTCAAGTCAGGAATCTGTTGATAACTTGAAGAAAATTTGGAGTTTATGTGAACTGGTCAGGGTAGTCCCACTAATTAGTTTACCGTACTTAAGATTTGTTTAAACATGAATGTGGTTATGCTTTCATAAAGTTCATGACATGTTCATGTTTTACTTATCTTTACTACTGAGATAGAATTTTGATTGACTCAAAATTTTGTTTCGTGCAGTATGGTACGCACACATCCTCAAATGGAGATTGGAGGTTCAAGTCGAGGTGGGAATGACTCGACTTCATCACAAGAGCCATCGCCAACCGGATTGGCGCAAATCATGGCAAGGATGAATGAAACTCTCCAAACTCTAGTGCAGCAAGGCATAAATAGAGAAGCTCAATGTCACATGCCAACCCAGAGCACGTATCTGGATTTCTTGGTGACACAAACGCCGGTATTCTCTGAGGCGGCTGACCATTGTGAAGCAAATCACTGGTTACGTGTCATTGAGTCCAAGTTCGGGTTGATCCAATGTGGTGAATTCTCGAAGACTCTATATGCCACTCAGCAGCTTCACGGCTTTGCTGGAGCATGGTGGGCAGAATACCTTGCTGTCCAACCAGCAGGGCATCGTGTCACATGGGCGGAGTTCCAGGATGCATTTCGTGCTCATTTCATTCCTGCGGGCATAATGCAAACCAGTCTGGATAACTTCTGGAGTCTGAAGCAAGGGGACATGAGTGTTATTGAGTATGCGAAGGAATTCAATCGCTTAGCTCAATATGTCCCTGACTATGTGAAATCACCATCCTTGAAGGGTTATCATTTTTATCGAGGGCTGACTGCTAGGCTGCGATGTGAGTTGGCTCAGGTTAGCCAAGAGAACTTTGATGAGTTTGTAAGCTGTGCTATCACTCAGGAATATTATTCCAATCTCTACCTCAAAGAAAAGAGGGAGAGGGACTCATAACAGGAGGAATGCAATCATCTACCTCAGAAGTATCGGCTGGTGATCCGTTCACCTTCCGGTCGAGAGATTCCACAAGAGGTGCAATCATTCTGGGAGTGTGATGACTCCTCTACTCCACAGAGGTCTTATTCACCTCCACCGCAGCAGCAGCTTATTTCTTATGCACCTCAGTATCAACAAGGTGCACCAGGATACTGTTTCCCTCAAGAGGTTGAGGATGATCAAGGTGATTTCTCAGCTTAACCGACTGCTGTCCCACTTGATATTGACAATGAATTCCACGTCAAGGAAGCAACTGAACCGAGCAGCAACATTATGTCTGCGGGTCCAGCTCCAAAGAGTGATCTTTGACAGCCAAGAAGAGCTATGTCAAAAATGGGGACAGTTAATTATGTGTCAGTCGATGATCTGCCAAAGGGAGGACCTGTTCTTGCTTGCAGGTTCACCTTAAATGACAAGCCGGTTGTCATTTTATTCGACTCTGGTGCGACACATAACTTCATTAGCAGGGCGACGGTGATCCGGGATATGGCGGACCGGGATCTGCTCATCCAGGATCGCAGAGGGTGGTGCCACGCGATGCGACAGCCAACAGCACACGTCATAAGAACACATTATATTACATGGGAAAAACAAACTGAATGTACAAAGTAGTACACTTCTCAGTTACAAACTAGGGTCTTTATTACACAGCGGAAGTTTCTTTTATACATCTCATGCCCGCCTATCTAGCAAAAGTGGTTGCCCAGCCCTAGGGCAACCCACACTAGCTGCACTCCTCAGCTCAGCGCGGCGTGTACGGCTCCCACTCAGCCGTGGTCCCCGACGGAGGGTAACCCTCGCCGGTGGACTCGTACTCCGAGTCCGTGGGTGGCTCCTCACCTGAAAAACACATAAGCAGCAACCGTGAGCACGAAGGCTCAGCAAGGCTTAACTGACTCACCTAAGCATGAAACTCTACATGAGGTGTACCATGACATAGGACAGTAATGTTGCAGCAAATGGACACGCCTACAAGTTCATCCTTAGTTCATCTTTTAGCAACAAGTTAACGGTTCATAAAGCTGAAATTTAGTGAGCAATATTTGGTGGCACACATGTAACAATACAATTATATCATAACAGCAATATTGAATCATAACATTTCATTCATTAATCTACGTTACGACGCAGTGAACAAGCGGTACTCGTCACCGCGAGGGATGGCGAATCGACTCGATATACACCTGCAGGGAAACCCAAAGAGCACGTCACGTACGCCCACCCGTGGAGCTGCACAGCACGCTCACTCGATGTCGTAAGGGACAACCTTTCACCCAACAGCCCAAACGTCGAACCGGTCGTACCGAAACGAGCAGGAGGTTCCCCACACGGAGCATCTCTCTATGCCCGTTGGCAGATTTCCACCTTGCTGCCGTCAACCTACACCTATAAATCGGTGCGTTATGCCTCGACGCCCGGAGGTTTAGGCTACATCGGTTTATCGGGGCCCATATATCCGATATGCCTTCGGTACGTTCAATACTTGTTCAGCAGGGCCGCACACGGATCGGTCCTCAATCGACACGGGCAGGGCTGCGCATACAAGACTCCCTCTGGCTGCGCCCTAGCCCCTGCCTAGTCTCATTTTCATTACTAAAGTGATCTCACATCACTCCACCGAACCCGTGTGTCCCAAGCCTATCTCGCGAGTAGATTCCAACTACTTGACTTGTACCGAAGTCCTATGACTCATTAAGCATAGCCTGTCTACTCGAGGTCTTAGACGCTACCCTCACTCTTTTAGGAACCTTTGGTTATGCAAGTGGTGTTTCATTCATCCTATACCTAATGCACAATCATACTTCACATGACTCATGTAAACAAAATAAAACTTATAAAAGGGTTAATGCAAACCGGGGCTTGCCTTGTTGCTGCTGGTCAGGAGTTAGTTCTTCGTCCGGAAGAAGGAAATCCAGCACTTCCGGGGTCTCTTCTTCAATGGCTACACGTTGAATACAATACTACATGTAAATTTAAATGCAATGTGTGAACTTAAATACATAATTGCTGATAACTCTAGCTAGCCCTCCCCTTTGGTTCTGAAATTTTTATGGCGGATTGGTAGGGTCCTAACCAGAGTTGTGACCAAGTTTTATTTGAAACAAAGTTCAATTGAACCTTGTACAAATAAAAGCCTCTTTGGTCAATAATTGAGCCTCTAAGTATTTCCAGGGTTTTTCATGGCTCCCACCATTACTTTCTGGAAACTAGAATTCAGGATGGTTCTAATGGAGTTGGTTTCATGTCATTTGAAGAATCTACAGAAAGTTATGTCCTAATTAAGATTGGAGAAAATCTGAAAAATGTTTCTGTACATTTTTCTATTTTCTCTGGGCAGTTCCCTTAATCACCCAATTAGGGTAACTAAATGAACTTGGATGAGTCTGAAAATTTTACTGGGATTCAGGGATTTTCGAATGAACCTTTCAGCCAAATTTCAGAATTCTTCATAAAGTAGTTCTCCAGATAAAATTCCCAACAGTTTAAACTGTAGGGATTTAATTTTGGAAAGCTATTCACTTTCATGAGCTGAATTTGGTATTGCTGGAAAGTGCTCAGACAGCTGAATCCAACAAAATTTGGTTCACCCGATTTGGAGCTTTCTAGCCAAAGTTATGAGGATTTGAAGTTTGGAAGAATTCTGAAAATCGGGGGAAAAGTTTAAACTCTCAGGGCCCGCGGGGACACGTGTCGAGCGCGGAGGTGTCTGGCACACCGGGGATACCACACGTGTCGAGCGTGGAGGTGTACGGCACACCGGGGATACCACACGTGTCGAGCGCGGAGGTGTCCGGCACACCGGAGCTCACAGGGTATTTGCGCGCCAGCACAGCCGATCCCTTGCCACACCCGATCCCGATTTAAATTCTTCAGCCGCTGACACGTGGGCCAGCCGGCTTCGTCTTCCTCCCGCCGTTCTCTCACGCCTGCGCCGCCGACCTCGCCGGAGCAGACTCGGGGCTCACCAGCTCGCCGCTGCCGGACGTCCCATGGTCTGAAACTCACCGCCAGGGGGTTGTCGACGTCGAGGAACACGTCAGGGGTGACAGGTCGGGCTGGGGGTGACCGGAAATAGCTCGGCGACGTGCCGCGGCCTCGGTTGAGGTTCGACACCGTCGACCGTGGTTTCTAAACCTGCCAACACCTCGAACAAACGGCCCTACAGCATCAGTGTACCTCTAGAAAGCTCGACAAGGTGTCAAAAGGGTTCAGGGATGGAGGCAAGTCGGTCGGCACCGTGTGACCGACCGTGCCCGCCATGACCGCCCTCGATCGAGCTCGAAATTCGTCACTCCTAGACAGTTACGCTACGGATGCAGAAAAGAACTTGATCACCGGCTAGTCCAGTGTCTATGTGCAAGATTTGATGACCTCCGAAAAATCATAGAGCGAGAATTTAAAGAAACCGTACCGGAAGCTCGGTTGACGGTCGCCGGAGCAAAAACTGGAAATTCTCTGTGAATTCTTCACGGTTGGCTTCCAAACTTGGAGGATAGCAACACGGTGGTCACGCGCTCCTGTTGCCTCTCTCGCTGGACCGTGAAAACGCCTGTGGAACGCTGCCCACGGGCGCCTGACTCTTGGCTGAGGCTAGGTCGCCGCGGTGGCGATCGTCTTCGGGCAAAGGAGGTCGGAGCTCGTAGTTTCTGGCGTTGGGGAGGTGGAGTGCGAGCTCAGGTGGCTGTCTAGCAGCTCAGGGACGAAGGAGGAGATGGTTTTGCTGGTTTTCCCGATTGAGCAGAGAGCTGCGGCGAGAAACAATGCCGCTGCTCGGGTTTGCCCGCGAGAAGATAAAGCCGGCCGACTCCTGCTCGTCTGAGGCGGTGCCGGTCACGTGGGGGCGCGAGCTAGCCGCCCTGGGCACCAGCGCGCGGAGAGGGAAGCAGCTGGTGGCGCCGGTAGCTTCTCGGTGGCACAGCCGACAGCTGCTCGGCGGAATTTCCCACCAAGACTCTGACTTTGGGTGCAAGTTTCTCCTTCTTCCCTCTATGACATGTGGGTCCCACCCGGGGTTTTAACCTCTGAAATTTACTCCTAATCACTGTTGTAAACAGTGAGCCCCATAATACCCCTGGTGATTCAAATTATTCACCCCCGAGCCATTTGAATTGAATAGAATTCAAATTGGGTTCGGTTTGAGTGAATTTCAGCACAAGTTCAGTTTTGAATTCAAATAAAGTTTGAATTCGTCCCACTTAGCTCATGTCAAGATCAACTCCAAATGGAGTGAAAATTGGTGTTTGAGCTCACAAAAATGTGCTGAATAAGAATATGCCTCCCACTTTTAAATTCATGGGACAAAAACAGTTTGAATTTGAATGTGGTTTCAAACTGCCCTCTTTCTATCTATACCCAAAATGACCTCAAAAAGGTTTTGAATTTGGGTGAAACTTGGCATGGACATCCTTAGCAATGTGTAGGAGTTTTCATAAGTCCAGCCCACCTATATCACATGTGGGAAATACCACTTTTGCAATATGTGAGTTCGTTCTCTAATGAGCATGTTGATGGTGGTTACATGCTCTTCATTTATGTTCATCATCTTTCCTCAAATGAGGTGTGTGATGTGGTGATGAACACTTCAAATGTGTGCCAAAACTGAGGCCCTTACATTCCTCCCCCCTTAAAAGAATCTCGTCCCGAGTTTACAAAAGAAGAGATAGCGATGTAGTAGGGACTTACCCGTGTTGAGAAGCCATGAACTATGGGTAGTTTGAGCGAAGTAATTCCTCGCTCTCCCACGTCGCTTCTTCCACGGTGTGGTTACTCCAGAGGATCTTGTAGAACCACAACGTTCTGCTATGCGTGGTTCGGGCTTTCTCATCAAGAATTTCCACCGGATACTCATCATATGTTAAATCCGGTTTCAGCTCGCTGATGTCTTCGGTAGGAACAGAAGCTGTATGCTTCAAACATTTTCGCAGTTGCGAAACATGGAAAACATCATGGACACCAGCCAGAGATGCCGGTAGCTCCAATCAATACGCTGCTGGTCCATACTTCTCGGTGATAGCGTAGGGTCCAATAAAACGGGGAGCGAGCTTCCCCTTCACACCAAACCGGTGCACGCCCTTCATCGGAGACACGCGGAGGTACACGTGTTCACCGATGTCAAAGTGCAACGGTCTACGCCTCTTATCAGCGTAGCTCTTCTGCCGGGATTGAGCGGCCTTCAAGTTAGCTTGAATCACCCGAACGCTCTCTTCGGCGTCGTTCACCACATCAACCCCGAATGTGACCCTTTCACCGGATTCGCACCAATTTAATAGGGTGCGGCATTTGCGACCGTAGAGAGCTTCGTAGGGTGCCATCTTGATACTCACCTGATAGCCGTTGTTGTACGAGAATTCCGCCAATGGTAGGTGATCATCCCAGTTCCTACCATGGTGGATGACACATGCTCTCAACATGTCTTCTAGAACTTGATTCACCCTCTCTGTCTGGCCATCTGTCTGAGGGTGATAAGCGGAGCTCCTGATCAACTTAGTACCCAATGCAGCGTGTAGCTGCTCCCAAAAGTGAGATACAAATAATGCACCTCGGTCTGAGACGATGGTCTTGGGTACCCCGTATAGGCATAGAATCTTCGCTATGTACAGTTCCGCATATTTGCCGGCATTGTAACGTGTATTCACCGGGATGAAGTGAGCCATCTTGGTTAACCGATCAATGACTACCCAAATGGAATCATGTTTGTTGGCAGTTAGGGATAATCCAACAATGAAATCCATGCTCACATCTTCCCATTTCCATGCCGGGATCTTCAGGGGTTGCAGTAGCACTGATTTCTTCATGTGATCAGCTTTCACTCGTCTACACGTATCGCACTCGGATACGTACTTAGCTACCTCCCGTTTCATCCGTGTCCACCAAAATTTCTTTTTCAAATCTTGGTACATTTTGTTGCTGCCCGGATGAATGGAGTACTTGGACAAGTGAGCTTCATCGAGGATCTTCTTCCTCAACTCCATATCTCGGGGTACGACTATGCGGTCATTAAACCATAGCGTCCCCTCCTCATCTTTCCGGAAACATTTGATCTCCCCGTGGTCTATCCGTCTCCGGAGATGTGCCATGCCTTTATCATTTTTTGAGCTACAATGATATCCTCCCTAATAGTAGGGATGAGGGCAAGGTTGTACAGCGATCCATAAGGAACCAAGTATAAACTTGGCTCTTCCTCCTCCACCGGTGTAATGGTGAGGTGATGGACATGTGATTTCCGACTCAGCGCGTCGGCAACCACATTTGCCTTGCCGGGGTGGTAATGGATCTCAATCTCATAATCTTTGATCAGCTCTAACCACCTCCTTTGCCTTATGTTCAGATCCTTCTGGGTGAAAATATATTTTAAGCTTTTGTGGTCGGTGTAGAGATGCACCAGATTCCCCCGGAGATAGTGCCTCCACATTTTTAGCGCCAACACCACGGCAGCAAGCTCAAGATCATGAGTAGGATAATGCTGCTCATGGTTCCGAAGTTGGCGTGAGCCATATGCGACCACACGTCCTTCCTGCATCAACACGCAGCAAAGCCCAATACCGGACGCGTCACAGTACACGTCGAAGGGCTTTGTTGTATCCGGCTGAGCTAAGACCGGGGCTGTGGTGAGATGCTTCACCAATGCTCGGAACGCTCCTTCACACGCCGTGTTCCAAACATATTTCATCCCTTTCTTCAGCAACTCTGTCATCGGCTTAGCGAGCTTGGAGAAGCTTGGAATGAATCTCCGATAGTATCCCGCTAACCCGAGGAAGCTTCTGACTTCATGGACTGAAGTGGGAGCTTTCCATTTCAGCACTTGCTCTATTTTGCTTGGGTCAACCGCAATGCCTTCTTCTGAGATGATATGTCCCAAGAATGGCACTTGGCTGATCCAAAACTCGCATTTACTGAACTTGGCGTAGATCTTATGGTCTCGCAATCGTTGAAGAACGATCCGCAAGTGTTCGGCATGTTCGGCTTCTGTCTTGGAGTAAACCAAGATATCATCGATGAACACTACCACGAACTTGTCCAGCTCCGGCATGAACACCGAGTTCATGAGATACATGAAATGGGATGGAGCATTTGTGAGACCAAATGACATGACGATATATTCATATAATCCATATCTCGTCGAGAAGGCCGTCTTCGGGATATCCTCCGCCTGGATCTTTATCTGGTGATATCCAGAGCGAAGGTCCATCTTGGAGAACACACTTGCACCCACAAGTTGATCAAACAATATGTCGATGCGGGGCAGTGGGTACTTATTTTTTATGGTGACGGCGTTGAGCGGCCGGTAATCCACACACAGCCTCAGGGTTTCATCCTTCTTCTTCACGAATAGCGCCGAGCATCCCCAAGGCGAGGAACTCGGCCTAATGAAACCCTTGCTCAACAGATCATTGAGCTGTTCTTTCAGTTCAGCCAGCTCACTTGGAGCCATCTTGTATGGTCTCCGTGATATGGGCGTAGTCCCGGGTGCGAGCTCGATCTTGAACTCGACATCCCGCTCAGGTGGCATGCCCGGTAGATCATCCGGGAACACGTCGGGATACTCCCGGACTACGGGGATGTCCTCTAACTTGAGAGCTTCAGTATTGTTGATTTCTGAAACCTCCCGGACTGGATTATCTAATAGGAGGGACTGCGGACGGTGTAATGGGGAGTTGAGGTGAACCGTCCGTGATAGTGTTTCCAGGACAGCACCACGGTAACCTAGCCATGACATTTCCAAGATTGCATCAATCTTCTGCCCCCCCTAAGATAATCATAGTGGTGGGATATATCTTCCCACCTAAGCACAGTGGTGCTTTCGGAACCATCATCGTTGCTGAAATCTTTCCTCCCGTTGAGCAGATCATATAAGAACACTCGGTTGGAAAGGTTTCCAGCTGATGCTTAACCACATATGATGCACTTATGAAGTTATGGGTTGCACCAGAATCAAAATGTATGATGATGGCTTGATGGTTGAGAGTGAACGTACCCGCCAGCACATTCTCTCCCTCTGGGGCGTCCTCATTGTCGAGGTTGCGAACGCCCCCAGTCCGCTGACCAACCTTCTTCACCGGAGGTCGGCCTCGAGCACCGCCCTGGAACTGGGCTTGCCCGCTGCTCTGCTGCCCCTGGGGACAGTCCTTCGCGAAGTGGCCCGCCTGGCCACACGTGAAGCAGGTGAAACGGGGCGGTCCCCCGCTGATCGGTGGACGGAATCCCGGGGCGCGCTGTGGCGTGGAAACGCCCGGGGTACCGTCTGCTGCTGCTGCTGTCTTGTTGGTGGCATCGGTGGACGGAACGAGGGTGACTGGAACGGACGTCCCCCGAACCGTTGAGGTCGCGCCGGTGGATGCCACTGCTGTCCGGATGGTGTCCGATACACCATACGGTACTTCTGGGGCGCGCCACCACCGCTGCTAGGTGGAGCGCTGCGCTTCCTCTGCTCAGCTGCCAACTCCCGCTGAGCATCCTCTTGCATAATCGCGGCATTGACTAGGTCGTTGAAAGTGCCGCGATTCCACTGAACGAGGTGCATCTTTATTTCGGGGTGTAACCCCCGATAGAAATGCTCCCTCTTCTTCTCCTCTGTGCAGATATAGTCTGACGCATATTGCGCCAGATGGTTGAAGGAACGGGAGTAGTCATGGGCACTCCTCCCGCCCTGCTTCAGCTCCAAGAATTCTTGGAACTTCCTCTTCATTATTCCGGGAGGAATGTGGTAGGCGCGGAACGCTTCCTGGAATTCTTGCCATTCCACGGCATGGCCAGCCGGACGTGAGGCGACATAATTCGCCCACCACGCACCAGCGGCACCTTGGAGCTGCTGCGCTGCGAACAGAGTCTTCTGCCGCTCCGTACATGGGAGCAGCCCGAACTTGGACTCGATAGTCCGCAGCCAGTTGTCCGCCTCCAGTGGTTCTTCGGCTTCGGTGAACACTGGAGGGTGCGTACTCATGAAATCCGAGTACGACACTTCACGGGGCTCACGAGGCCCTCGATCTTGACGTCCCCCCGCCTGGGACGTATTCTGCACGATCGTGCGGAGCAGGTCGGTCTGCTCCTCACGACCTCCCACCAGTGCCGCTATCACATCCGCTAGAGTAAGCGGAGGCGGCGGTGGTGGCTGCTGCTGCGGGGTGCTGTCGTAGGCCGGTGGCTGGGAGTCGTCACCTCCCTGTTGGCTAGAGCCACCAACCTCGTGCGTGGTCCTAGTATGAATCATCTGCAACCACACGACAATAATCATCAGTCCCGCAACATTTTGCATGCAGTCGAAAGAAAATAGACGTAAAACATAATGACAATAATTCATGCGATACATCTCGTATGTAGATAATGTAATAACTTTGCACAAGCTACACCATTACCAGACCAAATACAAGCTAGTTACATCCAACTTGATGAACCTCCACTTTGGAAGCTCACCATAACTAGGTTTGGTCACTATGAGATATTACTATCGCTTTGTCATCACGTATACCACCCTTAGGGTACAACACCCTCTCCAAAGAGTTCAACTGTCATTCTTCTGTCAGAATGACCAGTTTCTACCTATTCCAAGTTTTGATCTGGTTCTGGGCATTTTCATGACTCAAGCTGAACACCAAAGTTAAAGTTAACTTCAGTATATTTCTAAAGAGTACTCATTTGCCCCCATATCAGCTTTGGTTAAAAAGTTATGCCAATTCAAAATCAGCAGAATTTCTGGAAGAATTTTAACAGCACCTCCCTTGGAAGTTGCTGTTTTCAATTCGAGTTTCCACTGAACTCTGTGCTGAAACTTCAGAAACTTTGAATTGCAAAGATGTCACACATCTTCTCCCCTTTCTAAGGATGTATCATATGAAAATTTTTAAATTTTTCTACTGGGATTTGTGTTTGAAAAAAAAAACAGAGCAGTCCAGAGAATGTTTTACTCTGTCCTGGTTCTGGACAGTTTACATTCCTCTGGGATTTAAGCCATCTTAAGGTGAGTTTCAGCTCTGGAAGTCTACAAAAAAGTTGTAGAGTACTTAAATACCTTTCCAGAACTATATAGAACACCTCTCTGGGCTAAAAGACCTGTGAGTTATGCCCTGTTGAAGATCAGCAAACTTGCTGTCCAAAACAGAGCACTCTGTTTTTCAGTCTTTTTGGAACTACACTCATCACTATCCCATTCTTATACCCAACCAGGGTCCTGAATGTTGAACCTATAGATTTTAATTCCTTGTTATCATTATTTTCATGCATATGCCTACAATATCTCGGTACTACGTTCCTCACAAAAGAAAATCCTAACCGGATCATACCGGCATATACGTCTCAAGTGTGGCACTAAACGGTCTCTCGCACACGTTTTCTACACGGATACATACGTGGTTAGTGCCTGCAGAAGACCACACAATAATGGTGCACTCACTGGTTATTTATTTCAGGCAGTTCCATATTTGAAAGTAAATACAAACGCCCGTATCAATGTCATACGGCAGTCCTTGAGTTAGGTCACGTCTCAAGGTACGTGATCGTGTTTCAACACCACACGACGGGGAACCCGAGTAGGTCATGAACGGGTCGTCACGGTTGGGAATGTTATCAACCCAACAGATACCACCTACTGTCCTGCAGGGCACGCCGATGGCAAGCGCTGCGTATGTCCTCCTGGGCTATTTCCAGACGAACACACTCTCGCGTTACTGACCCCGCGATGGGGTCTCCACTTGCTTGCCTAATGCACGCTAGGGATCAACGTTGCATATGAACTAAGGGACATGAAGAGTCCAAGAGTTTCATATTGACGTCTCACACCAAGCTGTGAGACTCTATCCCTGAACCACGTTCCTCGTCAGGGGGAGCTAACCGAAATTGAACCGCTTTCGGTGGCATTCCTTACCATACTTACCAGAGCGTAGGTGCGTCGTTACATAATTGAAATTCAGAATTATAACACATAGGTTAGTCTTTGCCACTTTAATTAACTATACTACTATAGTCCTTACTTGGGCTACTACCGATTCCTCACCGTATACCTAAGTTTTTCCCATAATGCAGTCCTTAAGTACTGTGCTATCCCCACTGCAGCTCTGATACCAGGCCTTGGCGGACCGGGATCCGCTCATCCAGGATCGCAGAGGGTGGTGCCACGCGATGCGACACCCGACTGCACACGTCATAAGAACACATTATATTACATGGGAAAAACAAACTGAATGTACAAAGTAGTACACTTCTCAGTTACAAACTAGGGTCTTTATTACACAGCGGAAGTTTCTTTTATACATCTCACGCCCGCCTATCTAGCAAAAGTGGTTGCCCAGCCCTAGGGCAACCCACACTAGCTGCACTCCTCAGCTCAGCGCGGCGTGTACGGCTCCCACTCAGCCGTGGTCCCCGACGGAGGGTAACCCTCGCCGGTGGACTCGTACTCCGAGTCCGTGGGTGGCTCCTCACCTGAAAAACACTTAAGCAGCAACCGTGAGCACGAAGGCTCAGCAAGGCTTAACTGACTCACCTAAGCATGAAACTCTACATGAGGTGTACCATGACATAGGACAGCAATGTTGCAGCAAATGGACACGCCTACAAGTTCATCCTTAGTTCATCTTTTAGCAACAAGTTAACGGTTCATAAAGCTGAAATTTAGTGAGCAATATTTGGTGGCACACATGTAAAAATACAATTATATCATAACAGCAATATTGAATCATAACATTTCATTCATTAATCTACGTTACGATGCAGTGAACAAGCGGTACTCGTCACCGCGAGGGACGGCGAATCGACTCGATATACACCTGCAGGGAAACCCAAAGAGCACGTCACGTACGCCCACCCGTGGAGCTGCACAGCACGCTCACTCGATGTCGTACGGGACAACCTTTCACCCAACAGCCCAAACGTCGAACCGGTCATACCGAAACGAGCAGGAGGTTCCCCACACGGAGCATCTCTCTATGCCCGTTGGCAGATTTCCACCTTGCTGCCCTCAACCTACACCTATAAATCGGTGCGTTATGCCACGACGCCCGGAGGTTTAGGCTACATCGGTTTATCGGGGCCCATATATCCGATATGTCTTCGGTACGTTCAATACTTGTTCAGCAGGGCCGCACAAGGATCGGTCCTCAATCGACACGGGCAGGGCTGCGCACACAAGACTCCCTCTTGCTGCGCCCTAGCCCCTGCCTAGTCTTATTTTCATTCATAAAGTGATCTCACATCACTCCACTGAACCCGTGTGTCCCAAGCCTATCTGGCGAGTAGATTCCAACTACTCGACTTGTACCGAAGTCCTATGACTCATTAAGCATAGCCTGTCTACTCGAGGTCTTAGACGCTACCCTCACTCTTTTAGGAACCTTTGGTTATGCAAGTGGGGTTTCATTCATCCTATACCTAATGCACAATCATACTTCACATGACTCATGTAAACAAAATAAAACTTATAAAAGGGTTAATGCAAACCGGGGCTTGCCTTGTTGCTGCTGGTCAGGAGTTAGTTCTTCGTCCGGAAGAAGGAAATCCAGCACTTCCGGGGTCTCTTCTTCAATGGCTACACGTTGAATACAATACTACATGTAAATTTAAATGCAATGTGTGAACTTAAATACATAATTGCTGATAACTCTAGCTAGACCTCCCCTTTGGTTCTGAAATTTTTATGGCGGATTGGTAGGGTCCTAACCAGAGTTGTGACCAAGTTTTATTTGAAGCAAAGTTCAATTGAACCTTGTACAAATAAAAGCCTCTTTGGTCAATAATTGAGCCTCTAAGTAATTCCAGGGTTTTTCATGGCTCCCACCATTACTTTCTGGAAACTAGAATTTAGGATGGTTCTAATGGAGTTGGTTTCATGTCATTTGAAGAATCTACAGAAAGTTATGTCCTAATTAAGATTGGAGAAAATTTGAAAAATGTTTCTGTACATTTTTCTATTTTCTCTGGGCAGTTCCCTTAATCACCCAATTAGGGTAACTAAATGAACTTGGATGAGTCTGAAAATTTTACTGGGATTCAGGGATTTTCCAATGAACCTTTCAGCCAAATTTCAGAATTCTTCATAAAGTAGTTCTCTAGATAAAATTCCCAACAGTTTAAACTTTAGGGATTTAATTCTGGAAAACTTTTCACTTTCATGAGCTGAATTTGGTATTGCTGGAACGTGCTCAGAGAGCTGAATCCAACAAAATTTGGTTCACCCAATTTTGAGATTTCTAGCCAAAGTTATGAGGATTTGAAGTTTGGAAGAATTCTGAAAATCGGGGGAAAAGTTTAAACTCTCGGGGCCCGCGGGGACACGTGTCGAGCGCGGAGGTGTCTGGCACACCAGGGATACCACACGTGTCGAGCGCGGAGGTGTCCGGCACACCGGGGATAGCACACGTGTCGAGCGCGGAGGTGTCCGGCACACCGGAGCTCACAGGGTATTTGCGCGCCAGCACAGCCGATCCCTGGCCACACCCGATCCCGATTTAAATTCTTCAGCCGCTGACACGTGGGCCAGCCGGCTTCATCTTCCTCCCGCCGTTCTCTCGCGCCCGCGCCGCTGACCTCGCCGGAGCAGACTCGGGGCTCGCCGGCTCGCCGCTGCCGGACCTCCCATGGTCTGAAACTCGCCGCCAGGGGGTTGTCGACGTCGAGGAACACGTCGGGGTGTGACAGGTCGGGCTGGGGGTGACCGGAAATAGCTCGGCGACATGCCGCGGCCTCGGTTGAGGTTTGACACCGTCGACCGTGGTTTCTAAACATGCCAACACCTTGAACAAATGGCCCTACAGCATCAGTGTACCTCTAGAAAGCTCGACAAGGTGTCAAAAGGGTTCAGGGATGGCGGCAAGTCGGTCGGCACCGTGTGACCGACCGTGCCGGCCATGACCGCCCTCGATCGAGCTCGAAATTCGTCACTCCTAGACAGTTTCACGCTACGGATGCAGAAAAGAACTTGATCGCTGGCTAGTCCAGCGTCTATGTGCAAGATTTGATGACCTCCGAAAGATCATAGAGCGAGAATTTAAAGAAACCGTACCGGAAGCTCGGTTTACGGTCGCCGGAGCAAAAACTGGAAATTCTCTGCGAATTCTTCACGGTTGGCTTCCAAACTTGGAGGATAGCAGCACGGTGGTCGCGCGCTCCTGTTGCCTCTCTCGCTGGACCGTGCAAACGCCTGTGGAACGCTGCCCACGGGCGCCTGACTCTCGGCTGAGGCTAGGTCGCCGCGGTGGCGATCGTCTTCGGGCAAAGGAGGTCGGAGCTCGTGGTTTCTGGCGTTGGGGAGGTGGCGTGCGAGCTCAGGTGGCTTTCTAGCAGCTCAGGGACGAAGGAGGAGATGGTTTTGCTGGTTTTCCCGATTGAGCAGAGAGCTGCGGCGAGAAACAATGCCGCAGCTCGGGTTAGCCCGCGAGAAGATAAAGCCGGCCGACTCCTGCTCGGCTGAGGCGGTGCCGGTCGCGTGGGGGCACGAGCCAGCCGCCCTGCACGCCAGCGCGGAGAGGGAAGCAGCTGGTGGCGCCGGTAGCTGCTTGGTGGCACAGCCGACAGCTGCTCGGCGGAATTTCCCACCGAGACTCTGACTTTGGGTGCAAGTTTCTCCTTTTTCCCTCTATGACATGTGGGTCCCACCCGGGGTTTTAACCTCTGAAATTTACTCCTAATCACTGTTGTAAACAGTGAGCCCCATAATACCCCTGGTGATTCAAATTATTCACCCCTGAGCCATTTGAATTGAATAGACTTCAAATTGGGTTCGGTTTGAGTGAATTTCAGCACAAGTTCAGTTTTGAATTCAAATAAAGATTGAATTCGTCCCACTTAGCTCATGTCAAGATCAACTCCAAATGGAGTGAAAATTGGTGTGTGAGGTCACAAAAATGTGCTGAATAAGAATATGCCTCCCACTTTTAAATTTATGGGACAAAAACAGTTTGAATTTGAATGTGGTTTCAAACTGCCCTCTTTCTATCTATACCCAAAATGACCTCAAAAAGGTTTTGAATTTGGGTGAAACTTGGCATGGACATCCTTAGCAATGTGTAGGAGTTTTCATAAGTCCAGCCCACCTATATCACATGTGGGAAATACCACTTTTGCAGTATGTGAGTTTGTTCTCTAATGAGCATGTTGATGGTGGTTACATGCTCTTCATTTATGTTCATCATATTTCCTCAAATGAGGTGTGTGATGTGGTGATGAACACTTCAAATGTGTGCCAAAACTGAGGCCCTTACACGGGATCAGATCTCCACAACTATCACAAAAGGTTCTTACCTTATTCATTCGCCAGGTGGAGACATATCAACTAATGAAGTCGTTTCTCGAGCACCACTTTGTTTGGGTGGAAACATTTATCCTACCACCCTCATTATTCTCGAAGACCAAGTGATCAATGCCATATTGGGAATATCATGGTTGACCTTCCATAAGCTGTTCTGGACATCGAGAACAGGAGTGTTCACTTGGACTCTCCACTTCACGGACGTCAAACATTGTACCTCGGCAAAGCGGTTTCCAAAGACCTGGAAGTATGTAATGCTGAGGCTTGCAAGTTAGAAGACATTCTGGTAGTCCATGAATATCCGTACGTGTTTCCCGAAGATCTTCCAGGTTTACCACCTGAGCGCGAGGTGGAATTCAAAATAGAGTTGATACCGGGAACCACGCCGATCTCTCAGAGACCATACAAAATGGCTCCGAATGAACTAGCAGAACTGAAGGAGCAACTCAAGGATCTGATGGACAAGGGGTTTATTCGTCCAAGTTCATCACCATGGGGTTGCTCAGCTTTGTTTGTGAAGAAGAAGGATGAGATGCTGAGGCTATGCGTTGATTATCGTCCTTTAAATGCTGTGACAATAAAGAACAAGTATCCACTATCAAGAATTGATATCCTCTTCGATCAGCTAGTGGGTGCTAAAGTCTTCTCCAAGATGGACTTAAGGTCGGGATATCATCAAATCAAGATCCGAGCGGAAGATATCCCGAAAACAGCATTCTCGACAAGATATGGCCTCTATGAATATCTTGTCATGTCATTTGGGTTGACCAATGCTCCGGCTCACTTTATGTATCTTATGAACTCGGTGTTCATGCCGGAGATAGATCAGTTCGTCATGGTATTCATCGACGACATCTTGGTCTATTCCAAATCTGAAGAGGAACACGCTAAACATTTGCATATTATGCTCCAATGTCTGAGAGATTACAAGCTTGATGCAAAGTTTAGTAAATGTGAATTCTGGATCAACCAAGTGTCGTTTCTTGGACATATTATTTCAGCAGAAGGCATTGCTGTTAATCCAAGCAAGATTGAACAAGTGCTGAAGTGGAAGTATCCAACATCAGTCCATGAAGTTCGTAGCTTCTTGGGTTTGGCGGGACATTACCGGAGGTCCATCCCGAGCTTCTCAAAAATCTCGAAACCTATGACGGAGCTACTGAAGAAGGGCATCAAATATGATTGGAGCGAGCCATGTGAGGAATAAGCGTTGGTGAAACACCTCACAACAGCCCCGGTTTTAGCTCAGCCGGATACAACCAAGCCTTTTGATGTTTATTGTGATGCGTCTGGCATCGGGCTTGGTTCTGTACTCATGCAAGGAGGACGTGTGGTCGCTTATGGATCACGGCAATTATGGAATCATGAGCAACATTATCCAACTCATGATCTCGAACTTGCTGCTGTGGTATTAGCTTTGAAGATGTGGAGACATTACCCATTGGGAAATCTGGTTCATATCTACACCGACCACAAAAGTTTGAAGTACATATTCACTCAGAAAGAGTTGAATATGCGGCAACGGAGGTGGTTGGAGCTGATCAAGGACTATGAGATTGAAATTCATTATCGTCCGGGCAAGGCAAATGTGGTTGCCGATGCACTCAGCCGGAAGTCTCATATTCATAACCTGATCATTACGCCGATAGAAGAGGAAGAACCAAGTCTCTACTTGGCTCCATATGGAGCTTTACATAATCTAGCTCTCATACCCACAATGAGAGAGGAGATCATGGAAGCTCAAAAGAAAGACAAGGACATGGCTCATATCAGAAGGAGGTTGAAGAACGGGGAGATGAAATGTTTCTGGTTAGATGATGAAGACACCCTATGGTTCAAGGACCGGATCATCGTACCCCGTGATATGAGGCTGCGGAAGAAAATTTTGGATGAGGCTCACTTATCCAAATTTTCTATTCATCCTAGCAGCAATAAAATGTACCAAGACCTCCGGAATAAGATTTGGTGTACACGTATGAAACGTGAAGTTGCAAAATACGTTTCAGAATGTGATACGTGTCGAAGAGTTAAGGCCGACCACGTGAAGAAGCCGGGCCTGCTGCAAACGCTACAAATACCGGCATGGAAGTGGGAAGACTTGAGTATGGATTTCATCGTTGGGTTGCCGATGACCTCCCACCACCATGATTCGATTTGGGTAATCATGGACCGGTTAACCAAATTGGCACGCTTCATCCCCGTGCATACCAGATACACCACCAAGCAGTATGCGGAGTTATACATAGCACGGATCTTGTGCCTACATGGGGTTCCCCGAACGATCATCTCCGATTGAGGCGCGTTGTTTGTTGCTCGTTTCTGGGAGCAGCTACACGCATCCTTGGGAATCAAATTGATACGAAGCTCCGCGTATCACCCTCAAACCGATGGGCAAACGGAGAGGGTGAATCAAATACTTGAAGATATGCTGAGAGCATGTGCCATCCACCACGGTAAGAGCTGGGATGATCACTTACCGTTGGCAGAGTTCTCATATAACAACGGGTATCAATCAAGTATCAAAATGGCACCTTATGAGGCTCTCTACGGCCAGAAGTGCCGCACGCCCTTGAACTGGTGTGAATCCGGCGAGAGAGTTATTTACGGGATTGATCTCGTAAATAAAGTTGAATAGCGGGTAAGGCTTATTCAAGCAAATCTTAAAGCCGCTCAGTCTAGACAAAAGAGCTATGCGGATAAGAGGTGTCGTCCTCTGGAATTTCAAGTTGGGGACCACGTATACCTCCGCGTATCTTCTATGAAGGGCATTCACCGATTTAGAGTAATTTTAGAGGGAGTTTGGTTCATACAAAAAATCCCCAAATTTTGCCAGGATATTCTGTAGGCTATTAATGAACTCCTGTAACAGTTTCAGATCATTTGGAGTTGATTTAGTTAGGGTAATTCTGATTTCAAGTTTCTGTATTCAAATGAATACAGAGACATTTTCAGAGAATTTCCAAAACTTGGAAATTCATTTCTGGGCATTCCTTTGCTCCAAAAATCATAGGAAAATTCGTGCATGCTCCCTGAGCTATCTATGAAATTTAGTTCACTTGAATTTGCATGAAAGCTCAAATTTATTCAGAATTAATTCCTTTTTGCCTAAATGCTTAGGGAATTGTTCTGGATGATCTACTTAGTGAAATATTCTGAATTTTGGTCCAGATGACTTTCTTGTAACAAGGAACTTACATGAAAATTTTCAGCTCCATTGGAGCTCTGGGTCACCACTATCCTGTTCAACCTATTTAGATGAGTAGCACACAAGTGATGAAATGTAATTATCACTTGATCATGTTGCTTCACCCAAACCAAACCACTAGCCCCAGTGTCATTTTAAATTCTTAAACAGAGTTCCATTTTTAAACTTGTCTTTAGCACTTATTAGCAAAAGTTTTATAATTAAACATGTATGCATATTCATAACGTGTAGTGATTAAACGTGGAAAGTGAAGAAGGAGAAGTTGAGCTTGGATCAAGGAACAAGAAGGGCAGGGATTAACTTCAAGTAATCAGCAACTAACTTCATATTATCTGACTTTAGTCACCTGCAAAACCAAAGCAAGCCCCGGTTTGCATTTAAGTTATTTTCTAAAGTTTTTCCCTTGTTCACTATTATGGGTCAAAGTTTGTATGTGCATTAGGTCAAGGATGTTTTATACCCCACTTGCATAACCAAAAATGAACCCTGAGGTCAAGGGTAGAATGGTGTCGTCGTTGTAGAATAAGGCAAATGCTAAATAGGCTAGGGCATCCGGTAGAAGACGAGTAGTTGGAATCTACTCGCGAGCTTTGGTTCAGTATTTCATAAGTATGGTTGGAAGAGAGAGGCAAACTGAAGTTTACATTTCTAAAGATGAGACCGGGCAGTGGGGTTAGGCAGCGACAAGACAAGGTCTTGGTCGAGTAGCTCTGCCTGTGTCGGTTAAGGACCGATGCGTGTGCCGCATCCAGGAGCAAGTATTGAGTTGTGTACCGGATGCTTACTGATATATGGGAACCAGGAAACCGATGTACCAGGTTCACTGGGTTGTAGAGGCATACCACATCGTCTCGTTAGACCTATGAGCCCGGGACGGCACGACCGGTTCTATAGTCTAGTGTCCTGAGAAAGGTTGCCACATACGACGTAATGAAGGACGCCAGATTTGGATCTTCAAGGGCGGGCGTATGTGTCGAGTTATCCGGGTAGTGTTTGATTCGAATCACCGTCCCTCCAGGTTATTGAGTACCGCTTGCTCTCATGTTGTGACGTAGTAATCAACTTGCGTGGAAACAGTTTGCAAAGTTTAACTGCTGCTATGATTATTGTAAGTTGCATGAAAATCTTGTTTTAAGTAGAGAATAGAGCAAACTAAAGTTAATTTCCACCTTGCACTACAGGAAACGCGGCACCTTACGACGGCCATTGTTATTTACGACGGCTAGCCGTCGTAAGTAAATTAACTTACGACGGTCGCCTTGGGCCATCGTAAGTAAACTAATTGACGATGGCTACCGGCCCATGGCCGTCGTAAGTTAATGGACCATCGTAAGATAACCATAACTTACGACGGCCGCAACCCTATGCCATCGTAAGTTACACCACCGTCGTAAAATAAGCGTAACTTACGACGGCCGTAACCTAAGCCGTCGTAAGTTACGTGACCGTCGTAAGTACGTGGTTTTAACCGCCGCCCCGGCCCGGGCTCGGTCTAATTAGCCCGAGCACACACAGCGCCGCCGCCGCTCTCTCGCCGCTGCCGCCGAGCTGCAGCCGCCGCCGAGCCCAGCGCCGCCCGAGCCGCCCCGGGCCGCCCCGGCGCCGCCCGAGCCGCCACGGGCCGCCCCGAGCCGCCCGGCGCTGCCCCGAGCCGCCGTCTCCGTCGCCGCCGCCGTCATCGCCAAGTAATTTTTTAGTTTTTGTAATTAGTTGTTAGTTAGATTAGATAAAAATTTTATTACTTAATCAATTTGTCTGTATTTAGTAGATAATTAGTTTAGTTGTTAATTATTTGGTTTAAATTAGTAATTGTTTCTGATTTTAGTTATTTAATTTAGTTAATTGATTGATTAGTTGTTTAAGCACATTGTTTTTGCTTTACCCCCGGCCCCGCTGCCAGCAGCCCCCGCCGTCGCCGACAGCGAACCGACGCCTAGGCGTCCAGTCGGCGGCGGGGGGATGCCTGGGCGGCTCGCCTCGCCTGGCCGAGCGTCGCCGATGCCAGCGCCGCCTCCGTCCGCCGCCGTCGCTGCAATGCGCCGCCGGCCCCCCGCCGTGCTCTGGAGAGGAGAGAGGGAGGGGGATGAAAATGAGTGTATTAGGGGTGTGGGCCGTTTTTCAAGACCCTTATAAAACGTGTGGATTGTCGGATTAGATCCGACGGTCGTGGGCACTTGGGCCGCTCAGCTCGAGCCCGAGAGCCAGACTCTCAGCCCGAGCCCGATCTAGACTCTCAGCCCTGCCCCGGGCTGACCTCCGCCGCCACCTCCATCGCCGCCCCGCCGCCACCTCCACTCTACATCTCACGGGCCATGCGCGCGGCCCACTCACGCCCGCGCCTCGCCCCCGCAGCCGCCGCCGTCCCGCCCCAAGCCCCGCCTGGCCGCCCGTGCTCGCGCCGAGCCCCGTCCGTGCCTCGGCCGCCGCCGCTCACCCTGCCCCGCCTTGCTGCGCCGCCCGACCTGCCTCGCCCGGCCCATGGTCGCCGCGCCGCCTAGAGCCCCTGCTCGCCGCGCCGCCCGGCCCCTGCTCGCCGTGCCACCTCCCGACGCTGTGTCGTATGTGTGAGCCGACACAGTGTTTATGTGTGATTACATGTTTAATTTGATCTTAGTTTATTAATTGTTTAATTAGTATTGTAATTGATTATTGTTGAATTAATACTTTGATTGATTGCGTGATTAGTTAGTATATGTAAATAAATGGGTTTCGGTCCGGTCCCGCCTAACACGACCCATTTAGGGTCTGTCACGGCCCATTTAGTCGTAATGTATTAGTCGAGACAGGCACGGAGGACGGCAAGCTCCCGCGCGTGGACGGCGGACCCCGACGGGGCGGTTTCATCTTTGACCCACTTACGACAGGACATAACGTACGACGGCTAACACTAAAGGCATCGTAAGATAATGGCAGGCCCCAATGGGGCATAACTTGGGACGGCTGACCCACTTATTTGTCTCTCTCTCGTTCTTTCCTTCTCTCTCATTCTTTCCTCTCACTCTTTTAAATGACTCAAAAATGAAAGATTGACGTAAACCTATACGACATGCGTCACCCGTTTTGCCATTTTCGATGGAGTTGTCGACTCGAGGTCGGCACGACCTGCGAGAGGCACTTCATCGACGAAGGCTTCGTTGGTTGGTCCATCGAGTGGCCGTCTCTCGCAGAGGGACATGGAGTTCCGTGCCATGCAGGAGAGGTTGACGCGGACCCAGGAGGAGCTCGACAGGACGAGGGCCATCCAGGAGTACCAAGCTAACTACATGGCCCAGATGCAGGCAGCGGTGGAGGTAAGTAATTTCAATTACTGTAGTTTGCCGTAATAACATTTCAGTAATACATATATTCTAATATTTTTCAATTATAGGCCTTAGCTCGACAGAACAGCCAACAAATCACAATTCCTGCGTGGCAGCCGCCACAGGTGACCCCGTCACAGGAGCCCGCAGCCCAGGTGCCTCCGGTACAGGTAATAAACTCTTTAATATTGTATTTTTCATCTAACATAAGGAGAGAGGGAGATGTAGAGTGGTACAGAAGGGAGAGAGGAAGTGCGATAGAGAGTGAGAGTGAGATGGAGAGATCGAGTGTTGCAATAGAGGGAGAGAGAGTGCGAGAGAGGGTGTGAGTGAGAATAACATAAAGAGGGGATGAATTGTACAGAGAGAGGAAGCGAGTGAGAAAAAAGAGAAAGGCAATGATATCTGAATCCAAACCATCGTAACTACGCATGTGTTTTGTAGGGTTCGGCGACGGAGGCCTCTACTCCATCGCCACAGCTACCGGTTCCAAGAGAGACGCGTGGAGATGATATCTTCGGCTCCGGAGGTAGTCGAGAGGGTAGTGTGTAGCCAGTTTGTAATTTGTGTTGTGTGTGATGCATATGAACTATTTTACAACTGTTTACTCATAACTATTTGTTCTGTGAGCTGGCCATCGTGCTAGCTTAGTGCGTTTCTGTTTTTCAAAAAAATTACAAATATAACTTACGACGGCTACTGCCCAGAAGCCGTCGTAATTTAGCCTCTGTTACTTACGACGGCAGTAAAACCGTCGTAAGTTAGCCTCTGTTACTTACGACGGTTCTGGTGACCGTTGTAAGTTAGCCTCTGTTACTTACGATGATCACCAGAACCGTCGTAAGTAACGTGCCTTGGGCCACCACGTGGCCTGGGCCGTTACATACGACGGATGCGCGACGCCGTCGTAAGTTATGTTATTTATGACGGTAGCCGTCGTAAGTTACATTATTTACGATCTTGTACCGTCGTAAGTAAAGAAATACCGTCGTAAGTAGCTAACTTACGACGGTTTATGGCTTAATTACGATGGCCTTAGCCATCGTAAGTTTCTCGAATCCCTGTAGTGTTGGGACAAGTGACATTGGAATGAAGTGTTTCTTGTTTGATTGTGGAGTTCCAATGTTGCTGGGCGCAAGGTCACTACTATTATGGTTAAAATCTTAAAGTTAAGGATGAACTTGTAGGCGAGTCTTTTCGCAAATTACAGGATTAGGTCTTAAGTTACCCTCATATAGAGTTGCATGCTTTAGGAGAGACGGTTAAGCCTTTCTGAGCCTTTGTGCTCACTCTTTCTATATGAGTGGTTTTGCAGGTTAATACGACGCTATAAAGAACGTTGCCCGGTGAGGCTCGAGAACGTCCGAGTCATGTATTACACGGAGGACCTAGCCGCTGCCAAGTCTTCGTGTTGCTAGCGAGAGGAGTCCGCAGGCTGGACCTCTTTTCGGGTGCTTCTTTATACGACGTGAGCTGGTTATAGACTTCCGCCGTAGCTAATTTATGTAAATTATTTACGAAGAACATTTGTAAACTTCCGTTTTGATTTATGTAATACATTGTTTCTTATATGTGTGCTGTTGGGTGCCGCATAACACGGCACCACCCAATGCGATTCCCGGGCGAGGTGCCCTGTCCCCGTGATTGAGCGGGATGGCGGGGGCCCTCACAGCGTGATATCAGAGACGCATTGGTAATGCCGCACGGAATAAGGATCATATTATAACAAAAACTTAGGATACGGTGAGAAAATGGTATTAGGCCCACATAAGGACTATAGTAGTATAGTTACTTAAAGTGGCAGCACTAACATAATTGATATAATTCTGAATTTTGATTATGTAACGACACACCAACGCTCAGGTACGCATGGTAAGGAACGCCACTGAAAGCGGTTCAATTTCGGTTAGCTCCCTTGACGAGGAAAGTAGTTCAGGGATAAGTCTCACAGCTTGTTGTGAGATGTTAATATGAAACTCTTGGACTCTTCATGTTCCTGAGTCCATATGAAATGCTGATCCCTAGCATGCATTAGGCAAGTAAGTGGAGACCCCATCGTGTGGTCGGTAACGCGATAGTGTGGTCTTCTAGAAATAGCCCAGGAGGACATACGCAGCGCTTGCCATCGGTGTGCCCTGCAGGGCAGTAGGTGGTATCTGTTGGGTTGATAACATTCCCAACCGTGATGACCCGTTCATGATATACTCGGGTTCCCCGTCGTGTGGTGTTAAAACACGATCACGTACCTTGAGACGTGGCTTAACTCAAGGACGGCCGTATGGCAACGATACGGGCGTGTGTATTTACTTTCAGATATGGAACTGCCTGAAATGAAACAACCTTTGAGTGCACCACTATTGAGTGTTCTTCTGCAGGTACTAACCACGTACGTATCCCGTGTAGTACACGTGTGCGAGAGACCGTCTTAGCACCACTGATAATACTTATATGCCGGCAAAATCCGGTTTAGGATTTTCTTTTGGTGAGGCTACGTAGTACCGACATTGTTCTTACGGTGCTTCGACACCGTACTACGCTTAATAATCCTATTATCTATTAAGAAATGATTCATGAACTAACTTTCAACTAAAAATGGAAGTTTGAAACAAAAAAAAACAGAATGCTCTGTTTCTGGCAGAAATTCTTGCTGGACTTTAACAGAGCATAACTCTGAGTAGCTTGACCCAATTAAGGTGTATGATAAAGTTCTGGAAAGATTTTAAAGTGCTCTACAACTTCTTTGTAGACCTCCAGAGAAAAATTACATATTAAGTTGGTGAAAAGTCCAGTTAAAGGAAAACTGTTCAGAACCAGGACAGTACCGAAAACCTCTCTGGACCTTTCTGTTTTTAAGCCATAACTTCCTGTAGAAAAATCCTTAAGGAGCCCATGAGTACTCGTTGGAAAGATACTGAAGTCTACTAAAACTTTGGTATTGAACTCAAGTCAAGAATCTGTAGATATTTTGAGAAAAATTTGGAGTTTGTGTGAACTGGTCAGGGTAGTCCCGCTGATTAGTTTAGCGTACTTAAGATTTGTTTAAACACGAATGTGGTTATGCTTTCATAAAGTTCATGACATGTTCATGTTGTACTTATCTTTACTCACTACTGAAATAGAATTTTGATTGACTCAAAATTTTGTTTCGTGCAGTATGGTACGCGCACACTCTCAAATGGAGATTGGAGGTTCAAGTCGAGGTGGGAATAACTCGACTTCCTTACAAGAGCCATCGCCAACAGGATTGGCTGAAATTATGGCAAGGATGAATGAAACTCTCCAAACTCTAGTTCAGTAGGGAATAAATAGAGAAGCTCAACATCACATGCCAACCCCGAGCACTTATCTGGATTTCTTGGCGACACAACCGCCGGTATTCTCAGAGGCGGCTGACCATTGTGAAGCAAATCACTGGTTACGTGTCATTGAGTCCAAGTTTGGGTTGATTCAATGTGATGAATTCTCGAAGACTCTATATGCTGCTCAGCAGCTTCATGGCTTTGCTGGAGCATGGTGGGAAGACTACCTTGCTGTCCAACCAGCAGGGCATCGTGTCACCTGGGCGGAGTTCCAGGCTGCATTTCGTGTTCGTTTCATTCCTGCGGGCATAATGCAAACCAGTGTGGATGAATTCTGGAGTCTGAAGCAAGGGGACATGAGTGTTATTGAGTATGAGAAGGAATTCAATCGCTTAGCTCAATATGTCCCTGATTATGTGAAATCACCATCCATGAGGGGTTATCATTTTTACCGCGGACTGACTGCCAGGCTGCGATGTGAGTTGGCTCAAGTTAGCCAAGAGAACTTTGATGAGTTTGTTAGCTGTGCTATCACTCAGGAATATTATTCCAACCTCTACCTCAAAGAGAAGAGGGAGAGGGACTCATCACAGGATGAATGCAGTCATCTACCTCAAAAGTATCGGTGGGTAATCCGTTCACCTTCTGGTCGAGAGGTTCACCAAAGAGTGCAGTCATTCCTGGAGTACGACGACTCGTATACTCCACAGAGGTCTTATTCACCTCCACCGCAGCAGCAACTTATTTCTCATGCACCTCAGTTTCAACAAGGTGCACCCGAATGTTATTTCTCTCAAGAGGTTGAAGATGATCAAGGTGATTTCGCAGCTGAACCAAGTGCTGTCCAAATTCATGTTGACAATGAAGTCAACGTCAATGAAGCAACTGTACCGAGCAGCAACATTATGTCTGCGGGTCCAGTTCCAAAAAGTGATCTTGGACAGCAACGAAAAGCCATGTCCAAAGTGGGGACAGTTAATTATGTGTTAGTCGATGATCTGCCAAAGGGAGGACCTGTTCTTGCCGGCAGGTTCACCTTAAATGACAAGCCGGTTGTCATTTTATTCTACTCTGGTGCGACACATAACTTCATTAGCAGGGCAACGGTGATCCGAGATCAGATCTCCACAACTATCAAAAAAAGGTTCTTACCTTATTCATTCGCCAGGTGGAGACATATCGACTAATGAAGTAGTTTCTCGAGCACCACTTTGTTTGGGTGGAAAAATTTATCCTACCACCCTCATTATTCTCGAAGATCAGGAGTGTTCACTTGGACTCCGCACTTCACGGACGTCAAACATTGTATCTCGGCAAAGCGGTTTCCAAATACCCAGAAGTATGCAATGCCGAGGCTTGCAAGTTAGAAGACATTCCAGTAGTCCGTGAATATCCGAACATGTTTCCCGAAGATCTTCCAGGCTTACCACCTGAGCGCGAGGTGGAATTCAAAATATAGTTGATACCGGGAACCACGCTGATCTCTCGGAGACCATACAAAATGGCTCCGAATGAATTAGCTGAGCTGAAGGAGCAACTCAAAGATCTGATGGACAAGGGGTTCATTCATCCAAGTTCATCACCATGGGGTTGCTCGGCTTTATTTGTGAAGAAAAAGGATAAGACATTGAGGCTGTGCGTCGATTATCATCCTTTAAATGCTGTGACAATAAAGAACAAGTATCCACTACCAAGAATTGATATTCTTTTCGATCAGCTAGTGGGTGCTAAAGTCTTCTCCAAGATGGACTTATGGTCGGGATATCATCAAAATAAAGATTCGAGTGGAAGATATCCATCTACAACGGAAGACTATTACAACTCACGTCTCATACCTATGCTAACCAACCGAGAAGGTGTCCATCCCGCGGACCCTTCTCACTAGCAACACTATCACAGTAGCAGCGGCAGGGGTTGTAATGAATTCGCCACTCGGAGAGCTCCGAGTCTCATCAGACACCCGTACTTAGCAGCATACAGTTATTACCTGTAAAACAACTTATGCAGTATCCGTGAGCACGAAGCTCAGCAAGACTGACCCGTCACCCTAGTCACGAAACTCTACATGATGGAAATAGAGGGCTGAATATAGAAGTTTGCACAAAGGATGAACTTGAGCTAAAAAAGAGTCCTTGCTTTCAGTTTTAAGCAGCTTTTATAGCCCTCGCGCAATTTACGTCGAGACTCCACAATCAAACAAGAAACGCTTTATCTCGATGTCGCTTGCCTGAGGTGAAAGTAACTTTAGTGAGCTATTCTAGACTCATACAGACCTTGCGCTATTACCGTCGAGACTCCACAATCAAACAAGAAACGCTTTGCCTCGACGCTACTAGCCCAAGGTGGAAATTTGAATTTAGTGAAGTGTTGATCGTTCCTCATCTCCATTATGAGGATTACTCAAAAAGCATTATTAACTTTTCCATGTTTATTACTACGTCACGACTCAGTGTACAAGTATGCTCACTACCGCGAGCGACGGTGATTGCAATGAAAAACACCCGGCTGAGACGACATGTAAGGGCCTCAGTTTTTGACACTCATTTGCAGTGTTCATCACCACACCACACACCTCATTTGAGGAAGAATGATGAACACAAATAAAGAGCAAGTAACAATTATCAACATGCTCATTAGAGAACAAACTCACACCTTGCAAAAGTGGTATTTCCCACATGTGATATAGATGGGCTGGGCATATGAAAACTCCTACACTTTGCTAAGGATGTCCATGCCAAGTTCCACCCAAATTCAAAACCTTTTTGAGGTCATTTTGGGTATAGTTAGGAAGAGGGCAGTTTGAAACCATATTCAAATTCAAACTGTTTTCACCCACTGAATTTAAAAGTGGAAGGCATATTCTTGCTCAGCACATTTTTGTGAGCTCACACACCAATTTTCACTCCATTTGGAGTTGATCTTGACATGAGCTAAGGGGGAGAAATTCAAACTTTATTTGAATTTCAAACTGCACTTGTGCTGAAATTCATTCAAACCAAACCTCATTTGAACTTTGATCAATTCAAATGGCTCTTGGGTGAATAATTTGAGTTGCCAAGGGTAGAATAGGGTTCACTGTTTACCACAGCTGTTAGGAATAAATTTCAGAGGTTAAAAGAGGAGTGGGACCCACATGTCAGCCTCAGCCTCAAAGCAAACCGACTGAACCACAGTTCAGTCGGTTCCCGGCTGTTGTGCGCGCGCGCCACCGAAGGGGCCGGCCGGCGCCAGCTCCTGCTGCGTGCCCCAAGCCGGAGGCCAGCCGGCCGAGCTATTTATTCCCTCCCCGGCGTGCCTCAGTCACCATTTCCCCGAGCTACCGACGTGCGCGACTGCTTTTCCCACTGCCATCGCCGCCGCTCGAGTTCCTGCTTGATCAAGCCGATCGCAGCTCCCTCTTTCCATTCCAAGGTCCCAGCAAGGTACTAGCAACCATCCTCCATCCTTCCCATTGATAGAAATCGATTGAAACCGAGTGATATCGGCTGTGCCGAAAGATCAAACTCGGAACTGGAAACCGCCGCACCTCGGGCTCTCGTGGACAGCCCAACCTGGGCGTTGTCACGCCCGAGCCAAGGCACCCTTGGACGCGCAAGTGATCGGTGCTGCTCATCCCCGAGCCACAGCTCGAGTGGTTGCTCACCGGCGGCGAATTTCCACTTTTCCCCTTTCTGTGTGCAGAACGACCCTCGGGTACGATTCTGTTTAATTCGTGCTCTAGAAAGGATTAGAGGGCCTCAGGCCACTCCCACACGAACTAGACACGGTGACGCACAAGTTGCCTTCACAACTCTGGGCCGGAGAACTTCTGTGCCCGGCGTAATTCAAGGTCTACTAATGGCGGAACGCACGGGGGGTATCGGGCGCACGGTGAGGACCTATTTCGGGCCTTCCCCGAGCTGCCCCGAGTTCATGTCGACCTTCTCTGAGGTCCACTGATGCTCCCCGACCGGTTTCCCAAGTAGCTGAGGCACCAGGAGCATCAGCCGACATGGTCGAAGTCGTTCCGATATGGCGGCTCGTCGCCGACCATGCTCCGGTCGTTGTCATGAGCAGCTGACCCTCGGATCATGTTCCCCAAGTAAAAGTAGGCAGGGGCGGCCAGAATCAAGAAGTTTGAAGCTGTACAGCAGCCGGCGGCGAGCTCTCCGGCGAGGTCCCTCGGCGGCGGAGCGCGGGTGTCGCGAGGTTGAAGAAGGGGGTGGACCCCAGCTGTCAGCGGCCGATATTTTGAATCGGGATCCGGCTGCGGCCGGGATCGGGTGTGCTGGCGCGCAAAAGCCTTGTGGGCCGCGGTGTGCTGTCGCTTCGGCGTGCGACGCGTGTCTCCTGGGCCCACGCGCGAGTTTAAACTTTTCCCCGATTTTCAGATTTCCTTCAAACTTCAAATCCTTATAACTTTGGCTAGAAAGCTCCAAATTGAGTGAACCAAATTTTGCTGGATTCAGCTCTTTGAGTACTTTCCAGAAAATCAAGTGTCACTTCATGAGATTCCTTAATTCTCCAGAATTAATTCCTTAAAGTTTAAACTGTTAGGAATTTTAACTGGAGAATCATTTGGAGGAAAATCCTGAAATTTCGCTGAGATGTTCACCAAAATATCCTTGAACTACCATAAAAATTTCAGATCCATTTGAGCTCATTTAGTCCACCTAATGATGTGATTAGTAAAACTGTTCCAGAGAAAATAGAAAATGTTCAGAAACATTTTCAGAATTTTCTCTGAAATTGTTTAGCTCATATCTTTAGTTAGAGACTTCCAAATTAAGTGAGACCAATTCCATTAGAACCCTCTGAAAATCTAGTTTTCATAAAGTCCTAGTTTGTTTCATGAAAATACCTAGAACACCCTAAAAGCCTTTAATTAAGGTCAAGGACATAATTATTTGTGGAGGGCTCAAATGAGCTTTGCTGCAACTAAAACTTGACCAAGTCTCTGTTTAGGTTGTAACCAAGCCACAGTAAAAGTTTCACAATCATTAGGTCTGTCTAGCAAAGGTTATAGACTTCACAACTTCAAAGTTAATACAAAAGCATTTAATTAATACATACATTGTTCTTATCATGTAGTCGCTAAGGTCGAGGAGGAACCCGAAGTCCTAGACTTCGTTACTCCGGAGGAACAGCTAGCCTACGACCAAGAGCAGCAAGGCAAGCCCCGGTTTGCATTAACCATTTTATAAATTTTTATTGTTTTGAGCACATACTTGTTTTCTTTATGTTGTGCATCAGAGTCTTGTTTGGAAACCCCACTGCATAGCCAAGAAAACCATGGGTTGGGGTTTAGGATTGCAAACCCCGTTAGCCACTGCATTGCTAGGATAGAGTAGGATTCGGTACAAGTCGAGTAGTTGGAACTACTCGCGAGAATAGGCTAGAGGCACATTGCTCGGGTAGAGATAACACATGACAGACATGGCAAGAAAATGAGACCGAGCGGAGAGTAAGGGCAGCAGGACTTTGGGGCCTGTGTGCTGTAGCTCCGCTTGTGTCGATTGAGGACCGAGCCGTGTGCGGGCCTGTTGAACAAGCTAGAACAGTACCGAAGACCTACCGGCTATATGGGAACCGGGAAACTGATGTAACTCGGGTAGCTGGGTATTGAGGCATTGCCCGTCGTTCAGAGGGTAGGTTGAGAGCTCGAGGTGTAAATCAGCTGGCGGCACAGAGATGCGCGTGCAGGGACCTCTTGCTCGGGACGATGGGACCGGTTCAATATTTGGCTAACGGGTGAAAGGTAGTCGCGTACGGCGTCCGTGATGGTTGTTGTAGGCAACATCGAGTACGGGCGTACGTGACGGGTTGTTCGGGTAACCCTGCAGGTGTAAATCGATTATAATCGCCGTCCCTCGCGGTCAGTGAGTACCACTTGTTCACTGTACCGTGACGTAGAAAGAACAGGCTAGTTACATGTTAAAATGTTGCTGATTGAAAGTTGGATATTGATTGTTAATGATATGTTGTAGCTTAGTGCTAACTAAAGTTCTTTTCAACTTTGGGCAAAGTACATGAGAGAAATGCGTTTCTTGTTTGATTGCGGCTCTCTCATGTGCCTTAGCGTAAAGTCTCCACAACCTGCTGCTAAAACTTGAAAGTAAGGTTCTACTAATTAGGCGAGTCCTTGCAAATGATTTTTACCTCATGCAACCCATCACCCTCATGTAGAAGTTTCATGTTTAGGTGAGACGGGTCAGACTTGCTGAGCCTTCGTGCTCACTGCTTGTGTTTGAAGCTTTTGCAGGGTTCTATGAGGAAGGGACTCCCGAAGAGGAGACGGAACCCCAGGAGGGGAACCCCGTCGAGTGGGAGTCGTGCACGCCGCAGAGTTAGTGTGCGAGTGTGCTAGCAAGGACACGTTCGAGGGCTGAACGTGCACTTGATGCTTAGTCTACGCCCGCGAGTGTGGACTAAATTTATTTTGATGTAAACATGTTAATAAACTTGTTTATGTAATAAAGCTTCCGCTTCCGCTTTGTACCTTTGACGTGTGTTATACGGTGTTGTGCAACGCAGCACCCCTCAGCGTGATCCTGGCTCGACAGGACCAGTGGGGTCGTGTCAGCGTGGTATCAGAGCTCGCTTGAGGTTTAACACAGTACAAAGGTCTTCTTTTTCAAAAATCCAGTGAGGAACGAGTTAGTAGCCCGTATAAGGATGTTATTAGTATATAGAAAGTGGCTTATTAACTTATTTGTTATGTCGGAAAATCGTGCATCTCGGGACGTTCATGTCTTGGGGGGTGCACGTAAGCGCTGTCCACCAGTGCGCACAAGCTGAAGGGTGGAGCCCCACGGGTGGCAGGTAACCCGACCCGCTTTGATATCCTCTACGACTCTTCATGTCGTTTGGGGTATTCGAGCAACGTCTGTCCCTGGCGTGCGTGGTGCAACATGGGAGACCCCGTCACGTGGTCTGAAACGTGAACACGTAACTCAAGGCGTGGTTGGCTTGAGAACATCCGGGCGAGTGATGACGGCCGGGTGTACAAACTGTATGGATTCCGGGCTCGGTGTGCAGCCGAGTCTGATGATTGTTTGAGTTTCTGCAGGTAACCTTACCACGAAACGGTAGACGTGTAGCATCCGTGTGCGAGTGACGAGTAGTGCCACTGAACTAACGAAGCCGGCTAAATCCGGTATAGGTTTTTCCTTTGTGAGGACGTAGTACCGACATAATCTGGTGACGCCTCGACGTCACACCCAACTAAATGAACAACTTCATTTAAAAACTTGAAGGTTTTGATCCAAAGTAGTAAAACTTGATGTAACTCCTTCCCTTGAACAGGATATTCAAAGTTAATAAATTTTCAACTTATAGGATGTTAAGGACAGAGCACTCTGTTTTCAGCTAAATCAAGGCTGAAGTTAATCAGAGGTTAGAGGTTGAGTTCTTTCGAGGTTGGGGTCGTATGATACATTTCTGGAAAGCTTTGGAGGAGCTTTACAACTTTTCTGTTGAGTTCCAGAGGTGTTTCATCCCTTAACCACTCGAAAAATGCAGTAGAGTTGAAACTGTCCAGAAAACAGGACGGAGCAAAGACTCTCTGTAGACTCTCTGTAAATTAAGCATAACTTCCTGCATAAAAATCCAAAAATAGAAAATGAGGTGGTTCTGGGAAGCTTATGAGATGGGTTACAACTTTGTAACAGAAAGTTTTGTCAGATTAGGAACAGAATTAACTGGAATTCTTGGATCAAATCAGTACCTAAGGCAGGGAGGTGCTGTCCAATTGTTCCCAGAAATTCTGTTAACTATGACATCTCATAACTTTTGAACCAGAGCAGATCTTAGGCCAACCAAATACTTTCTGGAAAGCTATTGAAGTTAACTTTAACTTTGATGTTGAGCTCCAGGACTGGTTTTGCTTTTAACCTGGCCTAAATCAGATTGATATGGAAACTGGTCAGGGCTGTCATGGGAACAGCAGATCAGCAGTCAAATTTGTTTAAAAATTTGAACTATGTTTCCAAGTGTTAAGGGTTCAATGACATATCTTATGTTATAACTCAATGGTTTACTGTTTAAATAAATATTTGACATTTCTCAAATATATTTTTACAGATGGCAGCAGATAAACGGTTGGAGAACGGGTGGGTAGTTTCCCACTGCTCTGACCGTAGCGGCTACCCGGGAGCATTGTGGCTAATGCTCCAATATTTCGGGTACAACCAGATGCCGCAATACTTCGCCAAGGAAGAAGGCGAAGAGGGGAACAAGACGTGGACGATCCATGTCGAGGTTCCTGCAGGGCCTACGCCACCCGGTTGGGTGCCATTCACCGTCACGGTGAGAGGAAGACAACCGGAAGGGATGTGGCAAGTGGCAGCCCGTGACACTATGTCACGTTTCTGCCAACTACACGTACAGGCTATGGAGGGAACTCCATACGCACTCGTTCCGGTGGAGGGACGAGCTCAGCATGTGTGGGAAGAGAGGTACCTAGAGGCAACAAACCCGAGTTGCCCAAGGTACAACCCCGCGGAGGCAAATCTCAGCCTCCAAATGAGGGCGGGAAACGCTGTGATGGACAGCCAAGCTGTTCATACGGAGCATCTCGCCACCAAGCTCAAGGAGAGCACAAGCCGTGGAGATCATTTTGAGAGTGCTCACAGTGCACTCCGCAATGTGCTCCTTCCGACGATCAAGCGACTGAATGAACAACACAATCAGTTGCGTCGTCTGAAGAAGGCAAAGAAGAAGAGCCGTGTTGACATTGCGGCGTTGCAAGAGCTGGTGCAGACCCTAACCCAGCAGAATGAGGACCTTGCTCAAGAGCGGGACGACGCTATTGAGGAAGGACAAGGCTGGGAAGAGGACTACAACCAGGCTATGGACGAGGTGCATGCATTGCAGGACCTCGTGCCCCCGGTATTGGGCGTACCGGTAGTCTTGGGTCTTCCAGCCATGGGAGAACCTGGAATGGGAGAAGAGGTGGTAGACCCCGAGCCACCAGCAGAGGTACCGGAGGAGGACGACCCACAGGAGGTCGAGTTCTACTCCGAGTAGGGGGTTACGGTTGCCAAGTAGGGCAGCTAGGGTAGCGTAACCCAACTTTTGTAATCGGTGACATGTCGTGTAGACAGTAGCGTATGTATAGGTAGTGACGGCATGAGCACGACTTCTCGGAGGTCCGAGAATTCCCTGATGTATTCCCGGATGATTTGCCGGGGATGCCACCCGATAGAGAGGTGGAGTTCAAGATTGAACTTGCACCGGGAACCATGCCAATATCCCGAAGGCCGTACAAGATGGCGCCCAAGGAGTTGGCGGAACTGAAGACTCAGCTCACGGACCTTCTGGAGAAGGGTTTTATTAGGCCGAGCTCCTCGCCATGGGGCTGTTCGGCATTATTTGTCAAAAAGAAGGATGAAACGTTGCGGCTTTGCGTGGACTACCGTCCATTAAATGCCGTAACCATCAAGAACAAGTACCCGTTGCCACGGATCGACATGTTGTTTGATCAGTTGGTCGAAGCAAAGGTCTTTTCCAAGATGGATTTAAGATCCGGGTACCATCAGATTAAGATCAGGGCTGAGGACATTCCAAAGACAGCTTTTTCGACAAGGTACGGACTTTATGAGTACCTGGTCATGTCCTTTGGCCTCACCAATGCTCCAGCTCACTTCATGTACTTAATGAACTCGGTGTTCATGCCGGAGCTGGACCAGTTTGTCGTGGTCTTCATCGACGACATCCTAGTATATTCCAAGTCGGAGGAAGATCACAAGAAACATCTGCGTATAGTCTTGCAACGGCTGCGGGATCACAAGTTATACGCAAAGTTCAGCAAATGCGAGTTTTGGATATCGCAAGTGCCTTTCCTCGGGCATATCATCTCAGCGGAGGGTATCGCTGTGGACCCGAGCAAAATCACGCAAGTGCTGAATTGGAAATCCCCGAGAACTGTTCATGAGGTACGGAGTTTCCTCGGACTCGCGGGATATTATCGGAGGTTCATTCCGAACTTCTCGAAGATTGCCAAGCCAATGACAGAGCTGCTGAAGAAGGCTACCAAATATGTTTGGAGTCCAGCATGTGAAGCAGCATTCAAGGCTTTAGTCAAGCACCTGACATCAGCACCGGTTTTGGCGCAGCCAGACACAACAAAACCGTTCGATGTGTACTGCGATGCATCCGGCATTGGGCTCGGATGTGTGTTGATGCAAGACCGAAGGGTGGTCGCGTATGGGTCACGGCAGCTTAGGAATCATGAGCAAAATTATCCAACTCACGACTTGGAGCTCGCTGCCGTGGTACTTGCACTGAAAATGTGGAGGCACTACCTACTCGGTAACCTCGTACATTTATATACCGACCACAAAAGCCTCAAGTACATATTCACTCAGAAGGAGCTGAACATGAGGCAACGAAGATGGTTAGAACTGATAAAGGATTACGAGATAGAGATCCATTATCATCCGGGCAAGGCAAACGTTGTGGCAGACGCGCTAAGCCGCAAGTCACACGTCAATAATCTGACCATCACACCGTTGGAAGAGAGCGAACCACCACTACATGTGATTCCACATGGAGCTCTCTACAACCTAGCTTTGATCCCCACCATCCGTGAAGAGATAGCGGCAGCCCAGAAGCATGACAAGGGCATATCACATTTGCGGAGACGTGTAGACAGTGGGGAGTTGAAATGTTTCCGGAAGGACGGAGACGGCGTCCTATGGTTCAAGGACCGGATCGTCGTACCCCGAAACCCGGAGTTACGGAAGAAAATCTTTGATGAGGCTCACTTATCAAAGTTTTCTATTCACCCCGGCAGCAACAAGATGTATCAAGAACTCAGAAGCAAGTTTTGGTGGACACGGATGAAGCGAGAGACGGCAAAATACGTGTCCGAGTGTGATACATGTCGACGGGTGAAGGCAGACCACATGCGGAAACCGGGACTGCTGCAACCACTGGGCATTCCTGCCTGGAAGTGGGAGGACGTGAGCATGGATTTCGTCGTCGGTTTACCCACCACCTTACAGAAACATGATTCTGTGTGGGTGATCGTCGATCGGCTCACCAAAGTTGCCCATTTCATCCCGGTCAACACCAACTACAACGCCAAGAAGTACGCTGAACTGTACATCTCACGGATCCTATGCTTATACGGCGTACCCCGTACTATCGTATCGGACCGGGGCACTTTATTTGTGTCCCGTTTTTGGGAGCAGCTCCACGCTGCCTTGGGGACGAAGCTGATCCGTAGTTCAGCCTACCACCCGCAGACGGATGGGCAAACGGAGCGGGTAAATCAAATCCTAGAAGACATGCTACGAGCTTGCGCTATCGACCACGGCAAGAATTGGGATGATCACTTGCCGTTAGCCGAGTTCTCGTACAACAATGGGTACCAAGCCAGCATCAAGATGGCGCCCTACGAGGCGCTATACGGGAGAAAATGCCGCACACCATTGAATTGGTGTGAGTCTGGCGAGAGGGTTACCTTCGGGATTGATCTTGTCAACAACGCGGAAGAAAAGGTTCGATTAATTCAAGCGAACCTAAAAGCCGCTCAATCCCGACAGAAACAGTACGCGGACCGGAGAAGGCGTCCGTTACAATTCGAAGCTGGAGACCACGTATATCTACGAGTGTCTCCAATGAAGGGCGTAAACAGATTTGGGGTGAGAGGAAAGTTAGCACCCCGATTCATCGGTCCATTCCAGATTACCGAAAGATGTGGGTCGGTGGCATACCGGCTAAGATTACCAGAAGCACTTTCCGGTGTGCACGACGTCTTTCACATTTCCCAGCTGAGGAAGTGTCTCAAGCTATCAACTACCATTCAGCTGGAAGACATTGAAGAACTGCAACCGGATCTCACCTATCGGGAGGAACCGGTGCAGATTATTGATGAAAAGGCCCGAACCACACGCAACCGTACGTTGTGGTTCTACAAGGTTCTATGGAGTAATCACTCCATGGACGAAGCGACATGGGAGAGCGAAGAATTCCTTCGCACTAACTACCCCGACTTTTTCACGTCGCATATTCGGTAATTTTCCACCGTCCTCTCTCTCATTTCACCTTATAATCTCGGGACGAGATTCTTTTAAGGGGGGAGGAATGTAAGGGCCTCAGTTTTTGACACTCATTTGCAGTGTTCATCACCACACCACACACCTCATTTGAGGAAGAATGATGAACACAAATAAAGAGCAAGTAACAATTATCAACATGCTCATTAGAGAACAAACTCACACCTTGCAAAAGTGGTATTTCCCACATGTGATATAGATGGGCTGGGCATATGAAAACTCCTACACTTTGCTAAGGATGTCCATGCCAAGTTCCACCCAAATTCAAAACCTTTTTGAGGTCATTTTGGGTATAGTTAGGAAGAGGGCAGTTTGAAACCATATTCAAATTCAAACTGTTTTCACCCACTGAATTTAAAAGTGGAAGGCATATTCTTGCTCAGCACATTTTTGTGAGCTCACACACCAATTTTCACTCCATTTGGAGTTGATCTTGACATGAGCTAAGGGGGAGAAATTCAAACTTTATTTGAATTTCAAACTGCACTTGTGCTGAAATTCATTCAAACCAAACCTCATTTGAACTTTGATCAATTCAAATGGCTCTTGGGTGAATAATTTGAGTTGCCAAGGGTAGAATAGGGTTCACTGTTTACCACAGCTGTTAGGAATAAATTTCAGAGGTTAAAAGAGGAGTGGGACCCACATGTCAGCCTCAGCCTCAAAGCAAACCGACTGAACCACAGTTCAGTCGGTTCCCGGCTGTTGTGCGCGCGCGCCACCGAAGGGGCCGGCCGGCGCCAGCTCCTGCTGCGTGCCCCAAGCCGGAGGCCAGCCGGCCGAGCTATTTATTCCCTCCCCGGCGTGCCTCAGTCACCATTTCCCCGAGCTACCGACGTGCGCGACTGCTTTTCCCACTGCCATCGCCGCCGCTCGAGTTCCTGCTTGATCAAGCCGATCGCAGCTCCCTCTTTCCATTCCAAGGTCCCAGCAAGGTACTAGCAACCATCCTCCATCCTTCCCATTGATAGAAATCGATTGAAACCGAGTGATATCGGCTGTGCCGAAAGATCAAACTCGGAACTGGAAACCGCCGCACCTCGGGCTCTCGTGGACAGCCCAACCTGGGCGTTGTCACGCCCGAGCCAAGGCACCCTTGGACGCGCAAGTGATCGGTGCTGCTCATCCCCGAGCCACAGCTCGAGTGGTTGCTCACCGGCGGCGAATTTCCACTTTTCCCCTTTCTGTGTGCAGAACGACCCTCGGGTACGATTCTGTTTAATTCGTGCTCTAGAAAGGATTAGAGGGCCTCAGGCCACTCCCACACGAACTAGACACGGTGACGCACAAGTTGCCTTCACAACTCTGGGCCGGAGAACTTCTGTGCCCGGCGTAATTCAAGGTCTACTAATGGCGGAACGCACGGGGGGTATCGGGCGCACGGTGAGGACCTATTTCGGGCCTTCCCCGAGCTGCCCCGAGTTCATGTCGACCTTCTCTGAGGTCCACTGATGCTCCCCGACCGGTTTCCCAAGTAGCTGAGGCACCAGGAGCATCAGCCGACATGGTCGAAGTCGTTCCGATATGGCGGCTCGTCGCCGACCATGCTCCGGTCGTTGTCATGAGCAGCTGACCCTCGGATCATGTTCCCCAAGTAAAAGTAGGCAGGGGCGGCCAGAATCAAGAAGTTTGAAGCTGTACAGCAGCCGGCGGCGAGCTCTCCGGCGAGGTCCCTCGGCGGCGGAGCGCGGGTGTCGCGAGGTTGAAGAAGGGGGTGGACCCCAGCTGTCAGCGGCCGATATTTTGAATCGGGATCCGGCTGCGGCCGGGATCGGGTGTGCTGGCGCGCAAAAGCCTTGTGGGCCGCGGTGTGCTGTCGCTTCGGCGTGCGACGCGTGTCTCCTGGGCCCACGCGCGAGTTTAAACTTTTCCCCGATTTTCAGATTTCCTTCAAACTTCAAATCCTTATAACTTTGGCTAGAAAGCTCCAAATTGAGTGAACCAAATTTTGCTGGATTCAGCTCTTTGAGTACTTTCCAGAAAATCAAGTGTCACTTCATGAGATTCCTTAATTCTCCAGAATTAATTCCTTAAAGTTTAAACTGTTAGGAATTTTAACTGGAGAATCATTTGGAGGAAAATCCTGAAATTTTGCTGAGATGTTCACCAAAATATCCTTGAACTACCATAAAAATTTCAGATCCATTTGAGCTCATTTAGTCCACCTAATGATGTGATTAGTAAAACTGTTCCAGAGAAAATAGAAAATGTTCAGAAACATTTTCAGAATTTTCTCTGAAATTGTTTAGCTCATATCTTTAGTTAGAGACTTCCAAATTAAGTGAGACCAATTCCATTAGAACCCTCTGAAAATCTAGTTTTCATAAAGTCCTAGTTTGTTTCATGAAAATACCTAGAACACCCTAAAAGCCTTTAATTAAGGTCAAGGACATAATTATTTGTGGAGGGCTCAAATGAGCTTTGCTGCAACTAAAACTTGACCAAGTCTCTGTTTAGGTTGTAACCAAGCCACAGTAAAAGTTTCACAATCATTAGGTCTGTCTAGCAAAGGTTATAGACTTCACAACTTCAAAGTTAATACAAAAGCATTTAATTAATACATACATTGTTCTTATCATGTAGTCGCTAAGGTCGAGGAGGAACCCGAAGTCCTAGACTTCGTTACTCCGGAGGAACAGCTAGCCTACGACCAAGAGCAGCAAGGCAAGCCCCGGTTTGCATTAACCATTTTATAAATTTTTATTGTTTTGAGCACATACTTGTTTTCTTTATGTTGTGCATCAGAGTCTTGTTTGGAAACCCCACTGCATAGCCAAGAAAACCATGGGTTGGGGTTTAGGATTGCAAACCCCGTTAGCCACTGCATTGCTAGGATAGAGTAGGATTCGGTACAAGTCGAGTAGTTGGAACTACTCGCGAGAATAGGCTAGAGGCACATTGCTCGGGTAGAGATAACACATGACAGACATGGCAAGAAAATGAGACCGAGCGGAGAGTAAGGGCAGCAGGACTTTGGGGCCTGTGTGCTGTAGCTCCGCTTGTGTCGATTGAGGACCGAGCCGTGTGCGGGCCTGTTGAACAAGCTAGAACAGTACCGAAGACCTACCGGCTATATGGGAACCGGGAAACTGATGTAACTCGGGTAGCTGGGTATTGAGGCATTGCCCGTCGTTCAGAGGGTAGGTTGAGAGCTCGAGGTGTAAATCAGCTGGCGGCACAGAGATGCGCGTGCAGGGACCTCTTGCTCGGGACGATGGGACCGGTTCAATATTTGGCTAACGGGTGAAAGGTAGTCGCGTACGGCGTCCGTGATGGTTGTTGTAGGCAACATCGAGTACGGGCGTACGTGACGGGTTGTTCGGGTAACCCTGCAGGTGTAAATCGATTATAATCGCCGTCCCTCGCGGTCAGTGAGTACCACTTGTTCACTGTACCGTGACGTAGAAAGAACAGGCTAGTTACATGTTAAAATGTTGCTGATTGAAAGTTGGATATTGATTGTTAATGATATGTTGTAGCTTAGTGCTAACTAAAGTTCTTTTCAACTTTGGGCAAAGTACATGAGAGAAATGCGTTTCTTGTTTGATTGCGGCTCTCTCATGTGCCTTAGCGTAAAGTCTCCACAACCTGCTGCTAAAACTTGAAAGTAAGGTTCTACTAATTAGGCGAGTCCTTGCAAATGATTTTTACCTCATGCAACCCATCACCCTCATGTAGAAGTTTCATGTTTAGGTGAGACGGGTCAGACTTGCTGAGCCTTCGTGCTCACTGCTTGTGTTTGAAGCTTTTGCAGGGTTCTATGAGGAAGGGACTCCCGAAGAGGAGACGGAACCCCAGGAGGGGAACCCCGTCGAGTGGGAGTCGTGCACGCCGCAGAGTTAGTGTGCGAGTGTGCTAGCAAGGACACGTTCGAGGGCTGAACGTGCACTTGATGCTTAGTCTACGCCCGCGAGTGTGGACTAAATTTATTTTGATGTAAACATGTTAATAAACTTGTTTATGTAATAAAGCTTCCGCTTCCGCTTTGTACCTTTGACGTGTGTTATACGGTGTTGTGCAACGCAGCACCCCTCAGCGTGATCCTGGCTCGACAGGACCAGTGGGGTCGTGTCACGACACGTATGCCCGTACTCGACGTTGCACACAGCAACCGTCACTGACGTCTTACGTGGCAACCTTTCACACGACACCCAAATGTCCAACCGGTCCCACCGACTGGGATTAAGTCTCTCTACGGCAAACCCTCATAGAGCCGACTTCTCTATCCTTTCAGTATCGGCATCAGACGGTGAGGTATGCCTCGACACCCAGGTTAGCATGTTACATCGGTTTCCTGGGTCCCATATTGCCAGTATGCATCCGGTACACATCTCAAACTTGTCCAGCGGGGCCGCACACGAGAACGGGCCTTAATCGACTCAGACATAGACTAGGTTCACAGGACCACGTCCTTGATCCTTCTATCCACTGCCTGGTCTCCATTCCCAACTACGAGGATCAATTCCCAACTCCTCCGATTGATCCCCCTTAACCCCATTTCACGAGTAGGAAACTGCCCACTCGAGTTTTGCTTCTTTTAATCCACTTTTGTTAATTTGAGATCAGCAGTTATAAGCAATTCATAAAGTACTCTACATTATACTCCCGGGTTTTCTGGGTCATGCATTTGGGGTGTCATACCACCTAGACTTAATGCAATAAATAAAATGCCAGACGTATAAAGTGAATACAAATAAAAACTTGTAAGTTTTGATGCAAATCGGGGCTTGCCTTTGTTTTGCAGGGGACTAATATATATAACCCAGTTAGTGAAGACCACTTGGCTTGATCTCTTGCCTCCCTCCTTTGATCTCTACCCCAATGACTTCAAGTTCTTCATGTAGATGCTACACGTAATGAATATGCACATATGTTTAATTGTAAAGACTTTGCTATAAGTTCTAATAACAAGATTTTAGAAACTGGAACTCTGATTAAGAATTTAAAATGACACTGGTGCTAGTGGTTTGGGTTTGGGTCTAAGTAACATGTTTAAGTGCTAAGTGTTTTTCCCCTCTTCTATATTGATCACCTTAAAAGGTTAAACAGAACAGGGGTGATCCAGAGCTCCAAAGGGGCGAAGAATTTTCATGTGGGTTCCTTGTCACAAGAAAACAATCTGGACCAATATTTGGAATTATCCAATGAATAGCTCCCTCATAATATTTCCCTAAGCCTTTAGGCACAAAGGAATTAATTCTGAATAAACTTGCATGTTCATGCCAAACTTAGTGAACTACAATTTCAATTATAGTTCATAGGGCTTGCAAGAATTTTCCTAAGATTTTTGGAGCTAATAATTCCCCAGAACAGAATTTCCAAGTTTTGGAACTTCTTTGAAAATGTTTCTGTATTCAATTGAATACAGCAACTTTAAATCTGAATTGGCCTGAGCAAATCAACTCCAATTGAGCTGAAATTTTTACAGGAGTTCACTAACGTCCTAAATTATATTCTGGCCAAATTGGAGGTTTTTGGATTAACCAAACTACCTCTAAAATTCTTTTGCTGAAAAGTTTTAAAGAATTTTCCAGAATTAAATAATGGGTTTCATACAAATTGGGTTTCATATTTGGAGAGTACTCTAATAGAGGAATCCAAAAAAATTTGTTTCACAATTTTTGGATTCTCCTACACAAAGTTGTGGCCTTCCAAAGTTCAAAGTAGAAACTGAAATCCCAAAATGTTCAAATGCCTGCCAGTGGGTCCCACCGGGCAGGCCTTCTCCTTCCTCGCGCCAAACAGGGCCCGCGGAGGCGCCCTCCGGTGAGCGTTGCCGGAACCGCCTTCCCGGCCATCTCCCGACCTCAGACTCGCCGCCCCACCCTAACTCACGACGCTGAACTCTGCTTGGTTGTCGCCGGCGGCCGTAGATTGCCGGAACAGGGTGCCCGACGGTGACAGCGGCCGTTAGGGTTCCGGCGTGGTCGGGAATGTGCTACACCGCATCAAAACGGTCGGTAAACGATCGTAGAGCACCGTGGGAGCTGGAGGGTGTTGGAAATGGGCGCCAAACCTCGTGAAAAGGCCGGCAGCATAGAGCTCCACGGTGACCCGAGCTGTTTTTCCATGGCGGCCCAAAAAACAGCAAGAACCCGGTCATTTCTGGACCATATAACTCAGTTCTTGATCGAGGAGGACCGCTAGGAGTTGAGGAAGGTGTGTGCAAGCTCGCCCAAGCTGGGTTGGACCGTGCGACTCATATTTCGGGGTAGACCGACACCTACCCACATGTACTAGCTTTCGGGAATCTGGGAAATTCTCAATGCTTGATCAATCAATTGCCATTAGGGTTGCAGATACACGATCTGGAGGTTAAGGCGCACCTTTTTCGTGTAGAGAACGGGGAGTGAAATTGGCCGTGGTGTGCTGTCCACGGAGACAAACTTCGGTTTCCCTTCCGGAGAGCCTCGGTTCTCGGCGGCGATCGTCAAATTGTGGCCAAACCAAGCGACAACAGAGCGAAGTAGCAAGGTGGGTAGCTAGCGCACGCTTTGGCGCTCACTTTTGCCGTGGATCACTCGTGCAGTGGAGGGGCGACGCCGGTTTGCAACGGGAAGAACGGAAGTGGCCTCGGCAGGCCTCCGTTGTGCGCGAGAGTGGAAAACAGAGGGCGACGAGCGAGCTGCGGTGATAAGAGCGGGGAAGCAGGTCGCCAGCTCGACGATCGTGAGGGAGAGGTGGCTCTGGTCTGCCCATGTGTCGTGCAGTGAGAAAACCCGAGGCGTCGCGGTGGCGCGGTTACTTCGCGGGGAGGAGGAAAAACAGAGACTTTGGACTGCCCAGACTGAAGATCTTTTGCACACTGAACTTCTCCCAATGACATGTGGGCCCCACAGGCAGTCCCTCCTCAGCCATCAGAAGATTTCCAAAATTTGGCAAGTGACCAATTCAAATGTTTGGAGTTGAATAATGAGCAGCATTTGGATAGTTGGACAAATTTCATCCAAATTCAAATGTATATTTGAACCCCTTGCACATTTAACTCCATTTGGAAAAATGGGTAGCAAATGTTTTCAACAGTTCATGAAACTTTGCTTACCCACTAATTTGGACCTAAGGAATCTAAATATGCAACTTGATTCTTGTGTTAGATGCTGCAAACAAGAGTTTGAACACAACAGTTTTGAATTCCCATTGTGTCCTCCCTCATTTAAATTTGGTTTCATCCTTTAGTTCCAAATCTGATTTTTAAACCCTTCCTTTGCACTTGAGTACTTCACTTCTGGGGTCTTAATCCACCTAGGGTCCAAACATGCAAGTAACCCTAAGTTGGTTTTTGAACAACCTCTCATGTGTTATCATATGTGTAAAAAGTTTAAACCAATCCCCTTTTTCATACACATGACACCAACATTTGTGCAAACTCATGTTTCTTTGTATTCACATTTTTGGGACGTTTACATTCCCCCCCCCCCTTAAAAGGGAATCTCGTCCCGAGATTACAAAAGAAAGATGAGGCGGAAGGTAATTACAAAATTTACGACAAAAGTTCCGGATAGTTCTTGTGGATGTAATCTTCACTCTCCCATGTCGCTTCTTCTGGTGTGTGATTACCCCACAGGACTTTGTAAAATTTTAAAGTCCGATTTCGAGTGATCCGGCTCTTCTCGTCAATAATCTTGATGGGCTGCTCAGCGTAGGTGAGATCCGGTCATAATATCTCCATGTCTCCCGAAAGAATCTCCGTCGGCCTCTTCAAACACTTTCTCAAGTGTGAGACATGGAATATGTCGTGGACGCCCGATAAAGATGGAGGCAGCTTCAGACGATAGGCCACCGGTCAACACCGTTCTGTAATAAGGAACGGACCCACAAAGCGAGGAGCTAGCTTTCCCTTGATCCCGAATCGATAAATTCCCTTCATCGGGGATACTCAGAGATAGACGTGATCTCCGACTTCAAAACACAAGGGTCGGCATCGCTGGTCCGCATAACTCTTCTGGCGAGATTGAGCGGCTCTGAGATTTTCTTGAATCAGCTGGACTCGCTCTTCGGCATCTTTTACAAGATCAATGCCGAAAATCACCCTCTCGCCAGATTCACACCAATTGAGTGGTGTGCGACACTTCCTGCCATAAAGTGCTTCGTATGGTGCCATTTTAATACTGGATTGGTAACCATTGTTGTAGGAGAACTCTTTTAATGGCAAATGGTTATCCCAGTTCTTTCCATGATCCACGGCACATGCTCTCAGCATATCTTCTAAAATTTGATTCACCCTCTCCGTTTGACCGTCGGTCTGAGGATGGTATGCTGAGCTTCTGAGTAACTTTGTTCCCAGAGATTCATGTAGTTGCTCCCAAAAACGAGCAACAAATATTGAACCTCGGTCCGATACGATGGTTTTTCGGACTCCATGTAAGCACACGATCCTGGAGAGATACAACTCTGCGTATTGCTTAGTCTGGAATCCCGTATTCACTGGGATGAAGTGGGCTGATTTTGTTAAGCGATCAACATTCACCCAAATGGAGTCATGCTTTCTGGACGTGAGAGGTAGCCCGACAATAAAGTCCATGCTGATGTCCTTCCACTGCCATGCCAGAATGTTAATGGTTGCAGCATCCCCGCTTTCTTTATATGGTCAGCTTTGACTCGCCGACATGTATCACACTCAGATACATATTTGGCAATTTCTCGCTTCATCTGAGTCCACCAAAATTTTGTCTTCAGGTCTTGATACATCTTATTGCTTCCTGGATGTATTGAGTACTTGAACATATGAGCTTCATCCAAGATCTTCTTTCTCAGTTTCAGGTACCACGATACGGCCGTTAAACCATAATACACCTTGATCATCTTCCCGGAAACATTTCATTTTATCCTCTTTAATCCTCGCTCGGATATTCCGCATCCCTTTATCTCTCTTCTGGGCTTGTACAATCTCTTGCCTAATGGTAGGTACAAGGGCAAGATTATACAATGCCCCATACGGAATCACCCGTAAGCTTGGTTCTTCATCCTCATCCGGAACAACTGACAAGTTATTAAGGTGGGACTTACGACTGAGTGCATCAGCCACCACGTTAGCTTTGCCCGGATGGTAATGGATCTCGAGCTCATAATCTTTGATCAATTCCAACCATCTCCGCTGCCTCATATTGATATCCTTCTGAGTGAATATATATTTGTGGCTCTTATGGTCGGTGTAGAGGTGCACTAAATTCCCAAGTAAGTAGTGCCTCCACATCTTCAACGCAAGCACCACCGCAGCGAGTTCTAGGTCATGAGTGGGGTAGTGTTGTTCGTGGTTGCGGAGCTGACAAGACCCATACACGATCATGCGTCTCTCTTGCATTGAGACACAGCCAAGTCCAATGCCTGAGGCATCACAATAAACATCAAATGGCTTTGTTGTATCCGGTTGGGCTAACACCGGTGCCGTTGTAAGATGTTTCTTTAGAGTTTTAAATGCCTCTTCACAGGCCTCTGTCCACTCATACTTGCTGCTCTTCTTCAATAACTCTGTCATTCGTTTAGCCACCTTCGAGAAGCTGGGAATAAACCTCCGGTAATAACCCGCTAGTCCTAGAAAACTGCGGATTTGATGAACCGATGTTGGAGACTCCCACTTCAAGACTTGCTCAATTTTGGATGGATTCACGGCAACACCCTCCGCTGAAATAATGTGGCCTAAAAATGGTACCTTGCTGATCCAAAATTCACACTCGCTGAATTTGGCATACAGCTTATGTTCCCGTAAGCGTTAGAGCACAATGTGGAGATGTTTGGTGTACTCCTCCTCCAATTTGGAGTATACGAGAATGTCGTCGATGAAAACCACGATGAACTGATCCAACTCTGGAATGAATACAGAATTCATGAGATACATGAAATGGACGGGTGCATTTGTTAGCCCGAAAGACATGACTAGATACTCATAGAGCCCGTATCTAGTCGAGAAGGCCGTCTTCGGTATATCCTCCGCCCTGATCTTTATCTGATGATAACCAGACCGTAAGTCCATCTTGGAGAATACCTTGGCACCCACTAACTGATCAAATAATATATCGATCCGCAGCAGTGGATATTTATTTTTGATCGTCACTGCATTCAGCGGTCGATAATCCACACATAACCGAAGTGACTCATCCTTTTTCTTCACAAAGAGGGCTGAACAGCCCCATGGCGATGAGCTTGGACGGATGAATCCTTTATCCATTAAGTCCTTTAGCTGTTCTTTCAGTTCAGCTAATTCCTTCGGAGATATTTTGTACGGCCTCCGAGATATTGGTGTGGTTCCCGGTGCCAACTCGATCTTGAATACCACGTCCCTTTCAGGTGGCATCCCTGGAAGATCGTCGGGAAACACATCCGGGTACTCACGGACCACCAGAATATCTTCCAGTTTCGTGGTCACACTGTGGTACACCACTGAATTTTTGGAATCCACGGCTTCAAGTATGAGCGTTTGGAGACCGTAGATCGGAGAATCCAAACTAATAATCCATGGACCAACGTCAAGAATAGCCCCGTGGTAGTTCATCCACGACATTCCTAGAATCACATCGATCTTCTGCCCCTCTAACACAATGAGGGTCGTGGGGTATAGTTTTCCACCTAAGCACAAGGGTGCTTTGATCACCACTTCATTAGCGGCTATATTCCCACCGGGTGAGCGGATAAGGTAGTGATCTTTTGGTGTAGAGGTAGGGCGCTCAGCTTTGCACACAAATAATATGCTGATGAAATTGTGTGTAGCTCCAGAGTCAAATAAATTAATACGGGCAGTCCATTAAGGGTGAACATCCCTGCTAGCACAGGTGCCCCATCCAGCACATCCTCTAGAGCTGTATGATAAGTGCACCCGGATTTTGGTGCTGTTCCTTGAAGCTGAGCACAGGGTTGATTTATACCCTGCTCCTGTGTAGTTTCTCTGTGGCGTATCCTTTCTGGACACTTCCTGCTGATGTGACCCAAGTACGCGCACGTGAAGCACGGTTTCTCAGCCGGTTCCTTATTGCTCTGAGTATGTACACTGGTTGTATTCTGCTGTGGCAAGAACACTTGAGGAACAGAATAATGTGGCTGCATATACCGTTGTTACAGCTGTCCGAATTCAGAGTATTGGGATGAACGACCTGAATATTGCTGGAGTCGTCGAGCCGGATGCATCCGCTGACAGTTCAAGGTACTGTCTACCCCCCGGTATTTATGAGGAGCACTACTGCTACTCTCCGGTGGTATATGGTTCTTTCTTTTCTCAGCCTGGACGTCCCGCTGAGCATCTTCAACCATGATGGCAGCACTCATCAATTCATTGAAGTTCTTTCGATAAGCTAAAACGGGTATTTCCTTTAACTTGGGATTAAGGCTGCGGAAGAACCATTCACACTTTTGTGCCTCAGTGTTCACATGTTGAGGCGCATACTGTGCCAGCTTGTTGAACACTCGCGAATGCTCTTATGCATCCCTCCCTCCTTGTTTTAAAACCTGAAACTCCTCGAGTTTCGCTGAATTATTCCGGAAGGAACATGATATGCAAGAAATGCCTTCCGGAATTCTGTCCATGTAAAATCATGTTCAGCTGGTAGGAAGGCGAGTTGATTTGCCCACCATGCACTGGCGGACCCGTGAAGTTGTTGCGCGGCGTATAAAACCTTCTGATGTTCGGTGCATTGGAGCAACCCGAACATAGACTCAATGGTACGGATCCAGCTATCCGCCACCAGAGGATCCTCAGCTTCAATGAAAACCGGTGGTTGAGTTGCCAGGAACTCAACATAGGAGTTCAGTTGAGGTTGGCGCAAGTCTTCATCTTGACATCCCCCTTGACGGGATGTATTCACCACCAGGGTGCGGAGCAAGTTGGTTCTCTCATCGCTTGCACCCGTCATGGCAGCCAGAATGTCTGCCATTGTGACCGTGGGTGAAGGTCCTGGTGGCTGCTGCGGTTGCGGAGCTCGCTGCTCGCGCTGTGGAGAGTTATCACCACCACCACCACTGAAACCACCCACCTCACCCATGGAACGAGTTTGCACCATTCTGCAATTGCACGAGTTCATTATCAGTTCAACACTATCACTTGACTTATTCCATAAACAAAGTAGTGCAACACTGATAATGAAATCTTGACATGTAAGCAAAATGATTTAAGCGCAAACTGATGTAGCTAACAGTAAGGATTTAAAAGCAGATTGACCGGTCCTTATACAAACCAGATTTCGATCCAGTTAAAAGCATTTTCATAACTCATGTTGAATACCAAAGTTAAAGGTAACTTCAATATCCTTCCAACGAGTATCCAAATGCCTCCATATCACTTCTGGAACAAAAGTTATGATGTCGCAAAGTTGACAGACTTTCTGGATAAAATTTGCCAGCATCTCCTTTGTATGTGGCTCACTTTATCACAGTTGTATATGAAAATACAACAAGAATCTGAACAACCTTTGAACTAGAACAATGTTGCATATATCATAACCTTTCCAACGGTGTATCACAGGCTCCTTAGGGATTTTTCTACAGGAATTTATGGTGTAAAAACAGAAAGGTCCAGAGAGGTTTTTCTGCTGTCCTGGTTCTGGACAGTTTGCCTTCAACTGGACTTTTCACCCAATTAACGTGTGATTTTGCTCTGGAGGTCTACAAACAAGTTCTAGAGCACTTAAAAATATTTCCATAACTGTATCATACCCTTTAATTGGTTAAATCTACTCAGAGTTATGCTCTGTTAAAGTCCAGCAAGAATTCCTGCCAGAAACAGAGCACTCTGTTTTTGAAATCTTTGAAACCTAAACCTTCTCTCATTTGAATCTTAGCTCAAAATAAGAGTTCAGTAACTAACATTTGTTTCAAACTTCCAGTTTTAGTTAAAAGCTAGCTCATGAATCATTCCTTCAAAGGGAAGAGGTTATTAAGTTTAGTAAGGCGTCGAGGCACCGTAAGAACAATGTCGGTACTACGTAGCCTCACCAAAGAAATTCCTAAACCGGATTATACCGGCATATCCATTTAATCAGTGGCACTAAGACGGTCTCTCGCACACGTGTACTACATGGGATACGTATGTGGTTATCACCTGCAGAAGACACTGAATAGTGGTGCACTCAAAGGTTGTTTCATTTCAGGCAGTTCCATATTTGAGAGTAAATACAAACGCCCGTATCATTGTCATACGGCCGTCCTTGAGTTACACGTCTCAAGGTACGTGATTCTGTTTCAACAACACACGACAGGGAACCCGAGTATATCATGAATGGGTCGTCACGGTTGGGAATGTTATCAACCCAACGGATACCACCTACTTCCCTGCAGGGCACGCCGATGGCAAGCGCTGCGTATGTCCTCCTGGGCTATTTCCAGACGAACACACTTTCGCGTTACTGACCACGTGATGGGGTCTCCACTTACTTGCCTAATGCACGCTAGGGATCAGCGTTTCATATGAACTCAGGAACATGAAGAGTCCAAGAGTTTCATATTGACGTCTCACACCAAGCTGTGAGACCTATCCCTGAACCACTTTCCTCGTCAGGGAAGCTAACCGAATTTGAACGCTTTCGGTGGCGTTCCTTACCATGCTTACCTGAACGTAGGTGCGTCGTTACATAATTAAGATTCAGAATTATAACAAGTATGTTAGTCCTGCCACTTTAAGTAACTATACTACTATAGTCCTTATGTGGGCCTAATACCATTTCCTCACCGTATCCTAAGTTTTTGTCGTAATACGATCCCTATTATGTGTGCTATTACCAATGCGGCTCTGATACCACACTGTGGGGGCCGTCGTCCCGGTTCACTCATGGGGACAGGGCACCTCGTCCGGGAATCGCATTGGGTGGTGCCGTGCGATGCAGCACCCAACAACACACATAATAAAGCGTCATATTACATAAAACAAGCGGAAGCTTACAAAGTGTTGAATTTACAAATACTTCTCAAAATAATCTACAGCGGAAGACTATTATAACTCACGTCTCATACCTATGCTAAGCAACCGAGAAGATGTCCAGCCCGTGGACCCTTCTCACTAGCAACACTATCACAGTAGCAGCGGCAGGGGTTGTAATGAGTTCGCCACTCGGAGAGCTCCGAGTCTCATCAGACACCCGTACTTAGCAGCGTACAGTTATTACCTGCAAAACAACTTATGCAGTTTCCATGAGCACGAAGCTTAGCAAGACTGACCCGTCACCCTAGTCACGAAACTCTACATGATGGAAATAGAGGGCTGAATATAGCAGTGTGCGCAAAGGATGAACTTGAGCTAAAAGAGAGTCCTTGCTTTCAGTTTTAAGCAGCTTTTATAGCCCTCGCGCAATTTACATCGAGACTCCACAATCAAACAAGAAACGCTTTATCTCGATGTCGCTTGCCCGAGGTGAAAGTAACTTTAGTAAGCTATTCTAGACTCATACAGACCTTGCGCTATTACCGTCGAGACTCCACAATCAAACAAGAAACGCTTTGCCTCGACGCTACTAGCCCAAGGTGGAAATTAAATTTAGTGAAGTGTTGATCGTTCCTCATCTCCATTAAGAGCTCCACGGTGACCCGAGCTGTTTTTCCATGGCGGCCCGAAAAACAGCAAGAACCCGGTCATTTCTGGACCATATAACTCTGTTCTTGGTCGAGGAGGACCGCTAGGAGTTGAGGAAGGTGTGTGCAAGCTCGCCCAAGCTGGATTGGACCGTGCGACTCAAATTTCGGGGTAGACCGACACCTACCCGCATGTACTAGCTTTCGGGAATCTGGGAAATTCTCCACGCTCTATCGATCAATTTCCATGGGGGTTGCAGCTACACGATCTGGAGGTTAAGGCGCACCTTTTTCGTGTGGAGAACGGGCGGTGAAAGCGGCCGTGGTGTGCTGAGAAAACCCGAGGCATCGCGGTGGCGTGGTTACTTCGCGGGGAGGAGGAAAAACAGAGACTGTGGACTGCCCAGACTGAAGATCTTTTGCACACTGAACTTCTCCCAATGACATGTGGGCCCCACAGGCAGTCCCTCCTCAGCCCTCAGAAGATTTCCATAATTTGGCAAGTGACCAATTCAAATGTTTGGAGTTGAATAATGAGCAGCATTACAAATTTCATCCAAATTCAAATGTATATTTGAACCCCTTGCACATTTAACTAAATTTGGAAAAATGGGTGGCAAATCTTTTCAAAAGTTGATGAAACTTTGCTTAACCACTAATTTCGACCTAAGGAATCTAAATATGCAACTTGATTCTTGTGTTAGCTGCTGCAAACAAGAGTTTGAACACAACAGTTTCGAATTCCCATTGTGTCCCCCCCCCCCCCCCCCCCCCGTCATTTAAATTTGGTTTGATCCTTTAGTTCCAAATCTGATTTTTAAACCCTTCCTTTGCACTTGATTACTTCACTTCTGGGGTCTTAATCCACCTAGGGTCCAAACATGCAAGTAACCCTAAGTTGGTTTTTGAACAACTTCTCAAGTGTTATCATATGTGTAAAAAGTTTAAACCAATCCCCTTTTTCATACACATGACACCAACATTTGTGCAAACTCATGTTTCTTTGTATTCACATTTTTGGGACCTTTACAACAAGCTCTATACAAAGTTTAGTAAATGTGAATTCTGGATCAGCCAAGTGCCGTTTCTTAGACATATTATTTCTGCGGAAGGCATTGCTGTTGATCCAAGCAAGATTGAGCAAGTGCTGAAGTGGAAGTCTCCAACATCAGTCCATGAAGTTCGTAGCTTCTTGGGTTTGGTGGGATATTACCGGAGGTTCATCCCGGGCTTCTCAAAAATCTCCAAACCTATGACAGAGCTACTGAAAAAGGGCATCAAATATGATTGGAGCAAGCCATGTGAGGAAGCTTTTCAATCGTTGGTGAAACACCTCACAACAGCCCCGGTTCTAGCTCAACCGGATACAACCAAGCCCTTTGATGTTTATTGTGATGCATCTGGCATCGGACTTGGTTGTGTACTCATGAAAGGAGGACGTGTGGTCACTTATGGATCACGGCAGTTACGGAATCATGAGCTACATTATCCAACTCATGATCTCGAGCTTGCTGCCGTGGTGTTAGCTTTGAAGATGTGGAGACATTACCTACTGGGAAATCTTGTTCATCTCTACACCGACCACAAAAGTTTGAAGTACATATTCACTCAGAAAGAGTTGAATATGCGACAAGGCGATGGTTGGAGCTGATCAAGGACTATGAGATTGAAATTCATTATCATCCGGGCAAGGCAAATGTGGTTGCCGATGCACTCAGCCGGAAGTCTCATGTTCATAATCTGACCATTACGCCGATAGAAGAGAAAGAACCAAGTCTCTACTTGGTTCCATATGGAGCTCTACATAATCTAGCTCTCATACCCACATTAAAAGAGGAGGTTATGGAAACTCAAAAGCGAGACAAGGGCATGGCTCATATCAAAAGGAGGTTGAAGAATGGGGAGATGAAATGTTTCCGGTTAGATGATGAAGACACCCTATGGTTCAAGGACCGGAGAGTCGTACCCCGTGATATGAGGCTGCAGAAGAAAATTTTGGATGAGGCTTACTTATCCAAATTTTCTATTCATCCTGGCAGCAATAGAATGTACCAAGACCTCCGGAAGATGTTTTGGTGGACACGTATGAAACGTGAAGTTGCAAAATACGTTCCAGAATGTGATACGTGTCGAAGAGTTAAGGCCGACCACGTGAGAAGTCAGGCCTATTGCAACCGCTACAAATACCGGCATGGAAGTGGGAAGCCTTGAGTATGGATTTCATCGTTGGGTTGCCGATGACCTCCCACCACCATGATTTGATTTGGGTAATCGTTGACCGATTAACCAAATCAGCATGTTTCATTCCGGTGCATACCAACTACAGCGCCAAGCAATATGCGGAGTTATACATAGGACGAATCTTATGCTTGCATGGAGTTCCCCGTACCATTGTCTCCGACAGAGGATTGCTGTTTGTATCCCGTTTCTGGGAACAGCTACATGCATCCTTGGGAACCAAATTGATTCGAAGCTCCGCGTATCACCCTCAAACCGATGGGCAAACGGAAAGGGTGAATCAATTCCTTGAAGATATGCTAAGGGCGTGTGCCATCCACCACGGTAAGAGCTGGGATGATCACTTACCGTTGGCGGAGTTCCCTTATAAAAACGGTTATCAAACGAGCATAAAAATGGCACCTTATGAAGCTCTCTACGGCCGGAAGTGCCGCACACACTTGAACTGGTGTGAATCTGGCAAGAGGGTAATTTACGGGATTGATCTCGTAAATGAAGCAGAAGAGTGGGTAAGGCTTATTCAAGCAAATCTTAAAGCCGCTCAATCCAGGCAAAAGAGCTATGCGGATAAGAGACGTCGTCCTCTAAACTTTCAAGTTGGAGACCACGTATACCTCCATGTATCTCCTATGAAGGGGATTCACCGATTCAGAGTAAAAGGTAAATTAGCTCCGAGATTTATCGGTCCCTTCATCATCATTGAAAGGTGTGGACCCGTGGCCTACCGTTATGAGTTACCGGCAGCCTTAGCCGGAGTTCATAACGTCTTCCACATAGCTCAGTTGCAGAAGTGTTGAAAGTTCCAACGGAGATTCTAACGGAAGGCATAGCGGATTTGAAGCCAGACCTCACATATGTTGAACATCCGACCCAGATAATTGATGAAAAGACTCGCGAGACCAGAAACCGGACGCTGCGATTTTTCAAGGTGCTATGGGAAAATCACACGTCCGAGGAAGCTACATCGGAAAGCAAGGAATATTTGCAACGCAATCATCCGGAGTTGTTAGAGGCTTATGTTCCGTAGTCGTCCTCCCCGCATTGTCCTTAATCATGAATCTCGGGACGAGATTCTTTTTAAGGGGGGAGAAATGTAAAAGTCCCAAAACTTGTAAATGAAAACTTGAGCTATGAATAAAGTTGAGTTTAAATACAAGAAATGGGACTTGCAAAAACTTTTGTATACTCATGAAAGTGTGGGCATGTGCAATAAAACTTTGAATTCAGTTTGAACTAAGAGGGTCACTTCAAAAGGAAGAAGGGCATTTCCAAAAGGGGAAAATTCAAACTGTTGTTTAAGAAGTTGTACTTGCAATGGCCAACTCAAAAATCAGGTGGCATATTTGAGTTCCTCAGGTTCAAGTTATGAGGGAGACAAATTTTGAGGAAATTCAGAGGTGCTTTGGTATGTATATCAAAGGGACTTGTAAATTTCATCTAAGTTTGAATTCAAATTTGAAACTGAGGCAAAACTTGTCAAATTGCCAAATGGCTTTTGAATTTGAGCTCCATATGAGTTAACTTTGCATGTGCCAAAAATTTGGAGATATTTGGGAGAGGAACTGTGTGGCCCACATGTCAGTGGGAGGAAACTTACCACTGAAGCAAACAAGTTCTTCTGTTCAGACCGAGCTCGAAGCAACCGACGGCAGGCCGACACCAAGACCGCACGGGGAGGCCACCTCCTGTTTTCCATCTCGCGCTGGAGACCAGCTTGATGTGTTACCACGCCCTTATCTCCCCTACGCAGCGCTCTGTCGGTCACAAACCGCCCCACCAAGCCCCTGTTCTGCCCCCTCCTGAGAAAAACGAGCCGCCGGCGCCGCGTCTGTTCGTCCCGATCGTGAGCCCGCGTCGCTCCACGACTGCTCGAGCTAGCAACACGAAAAGGGAGCGCCAGCATGTGTGCAAGAGTTCCCTCAGCTCAGCTCCGACGTTCAGGACTGCTGTTGGCCGTATTTGAAGAATCAGCGCCGAAGCCATGGTGTGAACGGTGAAAACCGACTTCGGGCTCTCCTGGGCAGCTCACACCGGGCAGTGTCACGGCCCAACGAGTGCACCCCAAGGCACGCCAACCCTCTGCGCTGCTCCTCTCCAAATTTCAGAGCAATCCGTGCACCGTAGCTTGAGAATTTCGAGATCTTCTTTCGGCCGGAAAAACCTAACCGCGGGTAAGAATTTTTGAAATTGATACGTAATTGTCGGTTAGAGCTGCTCATTTTGCGCACACAGGAGCTCGAGAGGATAGGGAACCTTTTTCCTTCGCAACCCTAGCTTAGAAGTGAGGAGTGGCAGCTAATTTCGAGTTCTTCCATCGGCGGCCATGGCAGGGACACTCGGGCACACGGTGAACCCCCACTTGATGCCATTTCCAAGCAATATTGAGGCCTTGCCGAGCTAGCCTGACCTCCACTGAGGCTTTAGAGCAAGTCCCCCAAACCTGTGGCGGTCTAGGGTGCTCGGGCCACGGCGCCGATGCTTCACCGAGGGGTGCGCACGTCGCCAACCGATTTCCGGTCGCCGGCAGCCCGAGAGCACCGCACCAGTGGATTGCTCGTAGCTGGAAACCCCCAGGTGGCAAGTACCGAGCTCAGACGAGACTCCGGTGAGGGAGCGGCCCGGGAAAGAAAACGGCCCGAGGAAGAAGAAGAAGGTCGGGTGGGTCCCACGTGTCAGTGGCGACAAGTTAAATTCCTCATCGGCTGCGGCATCACGATCCAGTGTGGCTGCGCGGGACAGGTTCTGTGGCCCCGTGTGGCTCAGTTCCAGCAGCTGACACGTGTGCGATGGGCCCACGGTCAGAATTTAAACTTTTCCCCAGTTTATTTGGATTTCCAGATCTAGTTCAAACTTTAGAACCTCATAACTTTTGCTAGGAAGCTCCAAATTTAGTGATTCAAATTGGATTGGATTCAGGATGAAAAGCTCTATCCAAATATGCAGCCCAATTTGCATGATAACCAATAGAAAATTCTGGAAAATTCTTTAAAGCTTTTCAGCAAAAGAATTTTAGAGGGAGTTTGGTTAATACAAAAAACCCCAAATTTTGCCAAGAATTCTGTAGGTTATTAATGAACTACTGTAAAAGTTTCAGCTCATTTGGAGTTTATTTAGTTAGGGTAATTCTGATTTCAAGTTTCTGTATTCAAATGAATACAGAGACATTTTCAGAGAATTTCCAAAACTTGGAAATTCAGTTCTGGGCATTCCTTAGCTCCACAAATCCTAGGAAAATTCGTCCATTCTACCTGAGCTATGTATGAAATTGTAGTTCACTTGAATTTGTATGAAAGCGCAAATTTATTCAGATTTAATTCCTTTTTGCCTAAATGCTTAGGGAATTGTTCTGAGTGATCTACTTAGTGAAATATTCTGAATTTTGGTCCAGATGACTTTCTTGTAACACGGAACTCACATGAAAATTTTCAGCTCCATTGGAGCTTTGGTCACCAATATCCTGTTCAACCTATTTAGATGAGTAGCACACACGTGATGAAATGTAATTATCACTTGATCATGTTGCTTCACCCAAACCAAACCACTAGCCCCAGTGTCATTTTAAATTCTTAAACAGAGTTCCAATTTTAAACTTGTCTTTAGCACTTGTTAGCAAAAGTTTTATAATTAAACATGTATGCATATTCATAACGTGTAGTGATTAAACGTGGAAAGGGAAGAAGGAGAAGTTGAGCTTGGATCAAGGAACAAGAAGGGCAGGGATTAACTTCAAGTCATCAGCAACTAACTTCATATTATCTGACTTTAGTCACCTGCAAAACCAAGCCAAGCCCCGGTTTGCATTTAAGTTGTTTTCTAAAGTTTTTCCCTTGTTCACTATTATGGGTCAAAGTTTGTGTGTGCATTAAGTCATGGATGTTTTATACCCCACTTGCATAACCAAAAATGAACCCTGAGGTCAAGGGTAGAATGGTGTCGTCGTTGTAGAATAAGGCCATGCTAAATAGGCTAGGGCATTCGGTAGAAGACGAGTAGTTGGAATCTACTCGTGAGCTTTGGTTCAGGATTTCATAAGTATGGTTGGAAGAGAGAGGCAAACTAAAGTTTACTTTTCTAAAGATGAGACCGGGCAGAGGGGTTAGGCAGCGACAAGACGAGGACTTGGTCGATTAGCTCTGCCTGTGTCGGTTATGGACCGATGCGTGTGCCGCATCCAGGAGCAAGTATTGAGTTGTGTACCGGATGCTTACTGATATATGGGAACCAGGAAACCGATGTGCCAGGTTCACTGGGTTGTAGAGACATACCACATCTTATCGTTAGACCTATGAGCCCGGGACGGCGCGACTGGTTCTACAGTCTAGTGTCTTGAGAAAGGTTGCCACATATGACGTAATGAAGGACGCCAGATTTGGGTCTTCAGAGGCGGGCGTATGTGTCGAGTTATCCGAGTAGTCTTTGATTCGAATCACCGTCCCTCGCGGTTATTGAGTACCACTTGCTCCCATGTTGTGACGTAGTAATCAACTTGCATGGAAACAGTTTGCAAAGTTTAACTGCTGCTATGATTATTGTAAGTTGCATGAAAACCTTGTTTGAAGTAGAGAATAGAGCAAACTAAAGTTAATTTCCACCTTGGGACAAGTGACATTGGAACGAAGCGTTTCTTGTTTGATTGTGGAGTTCCAATGTTGCTGGGCGCAAGGTCACTACTATTATGGTTAAAATCTGAAAGTTAAGGATGAACTCGTAGGCGAGTCTTTTCGCAAATTACAGGATTAGGTCTTAAGTTACCCTCATGTAGAGTTGCTTGCTTTAGGAGAGACGGTTAAGCCTTGTTGAGCCTTTGTGCTCACTCTTGCTATATGAGTTGTTTTGCAGGTTAATATGACGCTATAAAGAAGGTTGTCCGGTGAGGCTCGATAACGTCCGAGTCATGTATCACATGGAGGACCTAGCCGCTGCCAGTCTTCGTGTTGCTAACGAGAGGAGTCCGTGGGCTAGACCTCTTTCCGGGTGCTTCTTAGATATACGACGTGAGCTGGTTATAGACTTCCACTGTAGCTAATTTATGTAAATTTTTTACAAAGAACATTTGTAAGCTTCCGCTTTGATTTATGTAATACATTGTTCCTTATATGTGTGCTGTTGGGTGCCGCATAACACGGCACCACCCAATGCGATTCCCGGGCGAGGTGCCCCGTCCCCATGACTGAGCGGGACAGCGGGGGACATCACAATTATCAACATCAGTTTCTCATTAACATTATTCATACGAGTGCAGTTAGCTAGACACATTTTATCGCTTCCCATATCCTGTAGATTAGCGAAGCAAAAAGCAAAAACAACCATACCCGACTCGTCAACTGTCCCGGAGACAAGGGTGGTTAACAAAACTAGTAAACTCCTATGAAAGGGTTTCCCATCAAGTTGACTCAAGCACATACACCTTTTCGCAAACAAAACAGTTTCAAAAACATGGGATCAATATGGTCAAGGGGAACTTGCCTTGTTCCTGTGGCTTCTGTTGCTCTTGGATCTCGAAGTCTTGATGTTGTGGCTCGTCGTAGATAGCTCCCTGAGCTTGTCCTTCTACTCACGATCACGCATATACAAGGTTCACAGCAATCAATTATCATGCACAAACTTTACTCAAGATGCAATGATGCATATGCTTGCTGATCCTATGGTGCTGTTTTATTTGATCAGTTTGTACGTGTTCTTGCATGGCTTGCATGGGTTTGCATGGGGTTTTACGATGAACAGAAGTGTAGGGATCAAATGTGGCGATGATCTGGACTCAAGATCTAGATCAAACTGATCAACACGTGATCTGTCCACTCGAAAAAGCTTCTATTCGAAGGGATCGAAGAAAACAGATGCAAAGAAAACCGTGATGACGTCGTAAGGTGGTAATGGAGACCTACCTTACCTCCTTCGGGTCCTTTCTCCTAGCAAAAACAGATCGTCGTCTCTCCTCCGGCAATGGTGATCGTGTCTGGGCTCGTCGGCGGTCTCTACGGTGGTCAACTCCGTCGAAGGGGTTAAGCTCGGTGAGTTTGGGAGCTAGGGCTTCTAAGTTGTCGGCTCAGAAAAGATGTTACGACCAAGGGGTTGTTTCGGGTTCTATTTATAATCGGGAAAAGAAGAGTCCTAATCTGATTGGATTTCAAATAAGAGTCCTATTTGATTTGTGTTTGGATCCTAACAAATCATCTTTCAATCAATTTGGTTGCAGTATTCAACGTAGAAGAGTTCCTGTCGGTTTCGTCAGAAACGGGTACTCACGTACAGAGGAAAACCGCTTCAGAATCGCGTCCTTCCACAGGGATAAGCTCCGGAGGCTCCATGTGTCCAGCGGGGGCCTGGGCTTCCCTTCTCCTTAGGGGCAAGCTCTAGTTGTGCAGCGTGTCAGGCAGGCGGGACCTCCCCTCTCCTCGGAGGTGAGCTCCTCGTGCGCCACGTGTCCTGGCGGGCGAGACCTCCCTCTTCCCCAGAGGCGAGCTCCGGGTGCGCCACGTGTCTGGTGGGTCGGGACCTTCCCTCTCAACAGAGGCGAGTTCTGCGTACGCCACGTGTCAGAGCGGGACCTCCTTTCTCTTCGGAGGTGAGCTCCGATAGTGCCACGTGTCAAGAAGCGCCAGACTTCCTTTCTCCTCAGAGACGAGCTCCGAGGTTGACACGTGTCCAACAGTGACGGACCTCCCGGAGGTGAGCTCCGAGGTCAACACGTGTCCATCAGCGTCGGACCTCCCGGAGATGAGCTCCGGAGGTGACACGTGTCCGGTAGTGTCGGACCTCCCGGAGGCGAGCTCCGAAGGTGACACGTGTCCAGTAGGACCAGAGCTCTCGGAAGTGAGTTCCGAGAGCGACACGTGTCCAGCGGGCTGTTTCTTACTTCCCCGCAGCGACTAGCTCCGGTGGCGACACGCGTCCTACAGGGCTGGACTTCGCTCCTCCGCAGAGGCAAGCCTCGGAGGCGACACGTGTTCAGTGGGTCGGACCTGGCCCCTTCCACAGAGGCTAGCTCCGAGCCTGCCACGTGTCTGGTGGTGCCGGACCTCTCCCCACTTCGCAGAGATGAGCTCCAAACACGCCACGTGGCCAGCAGGCCGCGGTAAGTGTCTACAGCGCTCCTCGGCGAACTAGAACTGGCTCTTTTTAGCTATTTTTTTGTTCTTTTTCTGTTTCCACTTCTTTAAAAATGTTTTCTCTATATAAAATATGAATGCATGCAGAAATCGAAATTGATGGTGTCACAGCCACCACCGCTGGCTCACAACACATTGGGAGAGTTCATGAGGACTAGGACACCTAATTTTGCACAAGCCAATGATCCTATAGAGGATGATGATTGGCTGAAGTCTATGGAAAAGAAGCTTGCTATTGTTCAGTGCAATGATCGGGAGAAAGTTCTCTTCGCATCACACCAACTTATGGGAGCAGCCGCCTGATTGGGGGGACGCTCTTTGCAATGCTCATGTTAACCAGGAGACTATCACTTGGGCTGAATTCAAGGAGAGTTTCCGCTCTCACTATGTCCCTGCAGGAGTTATGATGCTTAAAAGGCAAGAGTTTGAAGGTCTCCGCCAAGGATGTTGGGTGTTTTCCTCACAGAACTCTCACTTATTTGTGATGCAAATCGTGTTGGAAGTCTAGAGATGTGGTGTAGATCCAAACACAAGTGGAGAACCGAATGAAAAGTGGCTTGGATGAGTTGTGGCGGCGCTCAACAAACACCAGCGCTTTCCCCTCTTTTTATTAGCCGGAAGCCACAGGTTTTCAACAACCTCAGCCCGGGTTTTACACCATACAAATTTGAAAACATGCAACACATGCATGTGCCATGCACGTATGGCCCAAACCCCCTGGTTGTTTGAAACATAACAAAAACACCCTCACACACACACTAGGACTCGGTGCAACACATGTGACTCAGGACACACCCCTGGTTCTTGTCCTGTGTGCTTTATTTCCCTTGAAACACAAGGAAACTAACACTGATTAAACCTCCAGAAGTACTCAACAATCTCCCCCTACTTCTGAGGTTTGATCTCCTGAACTCCAATCTTCTCACGAAGTTCCTGAAATTGTGTACGCCCCAGTGGCTTTGTGAGGATATCAGCAAGCTCATATTTTGTGCCAACATGCTCCAAGATGACTTCTCCTCTATCAACACATTCTCTGACAAAGTGAAACTTGATGTCAATGTGTTTACTTCTATCATGCAAAACTGGATTCTTTGCCAAAGCAATTGCTGCTGTGTTATCCATCTTAATCACTGGTGGAGGTACTTGAAAACTTGTTACTTCTTCTAACACATGCCTGAGCCAAACAGCCTGACTTGCTGCTTCTGCTCCAGCCACATACTCAGCTTCACATGTGGACTTTGCCACAGCCTTTTGCTTATGAGACAAACAGCTGATAGGATTTTCACCCAGGAAGAATATAACTCCTGTTGTGCTTCTCCTGTCATCCACATCTCCCCCAAAATCACTATCACTATAGCCTCTTAACTCAAGACTCCCTTCACCTCGGTTGTAAGACAAGCCATACCTCATTGTAGATGCCACATACCGAAGTAAATGTTTCAAAGCCACCATGTGTTCTTCTTGAGGTTCTGACATGAACCTACTTAAGTACCCCACACCAAAACTGAGATCAGGCCGAGTATGTAAAATATACCTGAGTCCACCAATTATGCTGCGATAAGTGGTTGGATCAGTGAGTGGAGCTGTACTTCTCTTGGTAAGCTTCAACCGGGATTCCATGGGAGTGGAACACCCATTACAATTTATCATCCCACTTCTTTCAAGCAATTTTGCAGCATAGGCTCCTTGACACAAGTCAATACCATGTCTTCCTTGCTTTACTTCAATACCAAGATAGTAAGACAAGCTTCCTAAGTCACTCATGCAAAACATCTCCTTCATTTTCTCCTTGAACCGACTGATTTCCTCCATGTTTTCTCCCACAATCAGTAAGTCATCAACATACACACCCACAATGAGCCTTGCCTCACTTCCAAACTTAGTATACAAGCCATGTTCTGATTTGCACCGTATGAAACCGAGTTGCTTGAGACTTTCATCAAGTTTGCAGTTCCATGCTCGAGGAGCTTGTCTCAAGCCGTACAATGCCCTGTGAAGTCTTAAAACCCACTTCTCCTTGCCTTCAGCTATGAAACCCGGAGGTTGAGTGACATAGATCTCCTCTTCTAGACTCCCATTCAAGAAGGCTGACTTCACATCCATGTGATGAACATGCCACCCAAAATGAGCTGCAACAGCTAACACAATCCTCACAGACTCCATCCTGGCAACTGGTGCAAAAACTTCTTCAAAATCAACTCCTTGCTTCTGCACATACCCCTTTGCAACTAGCCTTGCTTTGTGACGTATGACATTCCCATGTTCATCTTTCTTCAACTTGAAAACCCATTTCAAGCTAATGGCACGATAACCCTCCGGAAGTTGTACCAATGACCATGTTTTGTTCTCTTCAATGGATGTGAGCTCCTCAATCATGGCAATGCGCCACTCCTTGACCCTCAAGGCCTCATCTGTTGTGCATGGATCTTCACCTATGACAACAAGAAGTTCATCTACCTCTCCCTCTTCTGGTTCATAATTTGGCACCTCCTCAAGAATATTTCTCATGGAACGATAACGAAGTGGTGCTTCTTTTAGCTCACTATCCATTTCTGGTGACATGGAAGGAGGTGACACAAACTCCACATCCTTGGATTCTTGTTGCTTTAATTGTGTCATAGAAGACACTCCCTCAGCTGGGGTTTTGTCACATTGACCTGTGTCACAAGAGGAAGAACTCACTCCACCAGGGTTCTCATCACGAAAGATGTATTCCACCCGAAAGATGTCTTCATCATTCACCATTTCACTTGACTCAGCTGCATCCCACTTCCATGGGCGGTTTTCTTCAAACACAGCATCACGTGACACATGAACACTCTCCGTGTTTGGATTGTAAAACCTCCATGCCTTGCTTCCTTGCTCATATCCAATGAAAACCATTGGTGTACTTCGATCTTCCAGTTTGCTAAGGCGTTTGCTTCCCTGTTTCACTTGTGCCACACAACCAAAAGTGCGCAAATGATGTACACTAGGTTTCTTGTCATGCCATACCTCATATGGAGTCATTTTCTCAACACTCCGAGTAGGAGAACGGTTCAAAACATACACTGCAGTGGTTACTGCCTCCCCCCAGAACCAACCGGGCATATTCATTGCCTTCAACATGCTTCTTGCCATTCCCATAACAGTTTGGTTTCTTCTCTCAACCACACCATTCTGCTCAGGAGAATATGGAGCTGTCAAGTGACGTTGAACACCCTCCTTGGTGCAATACTCAACAAAAGCCCGAGCTGTGAACTCTCCACCACGATCTGTGCGAAAAGTTCCAATCTTCCTCCCTGCCTCAGCTTCAACACTTGATTGAAAACCCATGAAAGTACTCGTAGCTTGATCCTTTGTGCTAATCAAAAACACCCACATGTATCTACTGAGATCATCCACAAGAAGAAAGAAAAACCTGCTGCCTCTTGGAGTTGCTGGCTTCACTGGTCCACAGAGGTCTCCATGCACAAGTTCAAGTTTCTTCTCAGCTCGGTATTTTGCCATGCATGGGAATGGTTGACGTCTTTGTTTCCCAGCCAAACAGCTATCACATTTCTCCTCAGTTTGAGTGATGGTTGGCAATCCATACACAAGTTGCTCTTCGACAAGTCTTCTGAGACTCCGAAAGTTTAAGTGCCCCATCCTTGCATGCCACATCCATGTTGCATTGCACCCTTGTGCCATGAGACACCTTGGTTGCACTACCTTAAGATCAATAGTGTACAACTGGTTCACTCCCCGTTTCACCATTGCCACAGTGGTTCCATCTTTATCCCAAATCTTGACATAACCATTCACCATCAAGATTCGGTGTCCCTCCTCCTCAAGCTGTCCATGGCTGATAATGTTTGCCTTGATCTGAGGAATAAGGTAGACCCCAGCCAACTCCTTTCGTCCACCTCTCTTACCTTGGAACACCACAGTTCCTTGGCCATCAATCTCTGTCAATGAGCCATCTCCCAAACGTACACTACCATGCACCGTGTTATCAAGTTTTGTGATCACATCCCGTTTCCCAGTCATGTGATTTGTTGCACCGAAGTCCAGGATCCACCGGGTAGTGCCTCCTCCCTCCAAGTCTCCAACTTGAACGTGTAACATATCATTGTTGAGGCATACCTCTTCCTGGGACAAGTCTTGATCAGCCTTGGTGTTGGCACATGCCACCAAGAGGCTGGATTCAAACTCATGATCAACTTGAGCTGTGTTCACCTCTTCATCCTTCTTTTTCTTCCTGCACTCTCTAGCCCAATGACCTTTCTTACCACAGTAGCGACACTCATCTTTGGCCACTCCACGGCCTGAGTTTCCACCACCACGGTTACCTTGACCACGGCCACGTCCTCGACCATGATCTTTCCTTGGTGCAAATGAGTCTTTGTATCGTTCCTGTCCAGTTCCCCCAGACATCTTGAGACGTGTCGACAACCTTGCAAGCAACTCTTCTTCACTCAGATGCAACTTCTCATGTGTGTTGCCCTCCCAAGTGCTTGCACCAAGCCTTTCTTCTGCAGCCTTGAGTCTACCAATCAACTCATCAACGGACATATCACTTAAGTCAAGCAATGTCTCGATGGAGGCCGCAATCTGCTCATACTTTTGTGGTACCGCCTCAAGGAACTTCCGGACAATCTCCTCCTCCGAACGTTCACTCCCAAGTGCCGCAAGTTGAGATGTGATCCGGCTCATACGCACACCAAACTCATCAACCGTTTCACCATCGTGGAATTTGAGTGCATCAAACTCCCGACCCAATGTGCTTTCCCTGGCCTTGCGCACACGTTCGGCTCCAACGTTGCGCAACTTGATCGCATCCCATGCAATCTTGGCTGACTCCTTCCCGGCAATGATCCCTATCATTTCTGGTGGCACAGCCTTGGTGAGAGCCTCCAAAGCCATCCGATCTTCAATGTAATCATCGGTGCCAAGACTCACAGCAGTCCACAAGCCTCTCGCTTGCAACATCACCCGCATAAGTGCCGACCAATCATGATAGTTTGTCTTTGTGAGCATCGGATACGTACCACCACTGCTGACTTCCTTCGTGATGCGATGAATCACCAATGCCCCTGATCCTCCTCCTGCCCTGCTGGTGCCTCCCGGCGGTGTGACGTCCCTCCTTGAACGTCGTCTGGCGATGAAGATCTCCTCCGCGACATCAACGCCCACTCAATGGCCGTGTCATGGTTCCAGGCAACGTAATCGGCTCTGATGCCAATTGTTGGGTGTTTTCCTCACAGAACTCTCACTGATTTGTGATGCAAATCGTGTTGGAAGTCTAGAGATGTGGTGTAGATCCAAACACAAGTGGAGAACCGAATGAAAAGTGGCTTGGATGAGTTGTGGCGGCGCTCAACAAACACCAGCGCTTTCCCCTCTTTTTATTAGCCGGAAGCCACAGGTTTTCAACAACCTCAGCCCAGGTTTTACACCATACAAATTTGAAAACATGCAACACATGCATGTGCCATGCACGTATGGCCCAAACCCCCTGGTTGTTTGAAACATAACAAAAACACCCTCACACACACACTAGGACTCGGTGCAACACATGTGACTCAGGACACACCCCTGGTTCTTGTCATGTGTGCTTTATTTCCCTTGAAACACAAGGAAACTAACACTGATTAAACCTCCAGAAGTACTCAACAAAGGAAGGAAGAGCGTGAATGAGTACCTCAACAAGTTCACGCAGCTGTCAAGGTACATTCCAGAAGATGTCAACTCGGATCATAGGAAGTTGTACTTGTTAATGAGAGGATTGAACAATGAATTTCAAGTCCACCTGCTCAACAATGATTATGCAAACTTCCAAAAGCTCGTTGACAGAGCTATAGTGGTTGAGAGCAAGAGCCGTGAGACTGAACAAGAGGGAAAAAGAAGGATTCCATATCATGGACAGCCACAAGGGAGCAATGTCGTCGCCGCTTCATGCCACTAGCTGCACCACACTATGGCTCGTCCACTTCTACTTTCCGCCCTGAAAATCCACCTCGCTCTAATCAGCCACCACAGCAACGTCTTGTTATGCAAGCACCTCATAGTCCTATGCCTCCTGCGCCCCGTCCCAACATGGGTGCCTATGCTAAAAACCTGCATCACCCCAACATTCCTGCTGTTATGGGAAACAAGGCAAGTTTTTCCTGCGGAGAGGCGGGACACTTTGCAAGTCAGTGCCCGAAGAAAGGCCTTGGACAGCCGAACAACGCACCTAAGCTGAACCCACGGCCGAATGGAGGAGCTATGCAAGGTAACCGTGGACAGCAGAACTATGCTCATGGCAATGTGAATCACGTCTCCACTGAGGAAGCACAAGAAGCTGAGGACTTCGTGATTGGTATGTTTCTCACCAACTCCAACCCAACCGCTTTTTTATTTGACTCCGGAGCATTGCATTCATTCATCTCATCCAAGTATGTTGCCAAGTATAACCTGCCCATATCCCACATGAAACAAACTATGTTGGTTAATTCTTCCAGTGGAAAGATGAGGACTAATATAGTATGTCTGAAAGTAAGCCTTAAAATAAGGGGGGTAGACTTTCTCGCCAACCTTATTGTCTTGGATTCCCAAGGGATTGACATAATACTTGGAATGGACTGGTTAAGCAAGCACAACAGAGTGATTCAATATGCTTAGAGGATCATGCAGTTGACGAGTTTGCATGGTACTCGTATTGAGTTTGAGGTAGCCCAACCTACAACCGAGAAGGCATTGCTGAACCACATCGAAGAAGCAACACTGGAAAGCATTCCGGTGGTTCAAGAATACTCACTTGGTTCATTTTAGGAACCGGGTGTCACCCTTAGTCTTGCTTTAGCTTGGCTAGTTGATATCTTGGCTTGTGATACTTGTACACGGTCAACCAACCTCAGCTGCATGCTCTTGGGCTCTGATGTGATGCCTGGTCCAACTATCAACCTCCCTTCTGGAAAGATCAACCGAGAACGCTAGTACTTGGTTCCTGATCAGTTCCTGCCTTCTCGGTCTTGCTCACAGCATCATTGGCCTCACCATGGGGTTTCCGGCCACATGACACGATCTTTTTCTTGCTTGTCGAGCTGGCCTTCACCCTATGGCTTTCCAATGGCCAACTCAGCCATGATTAATCAAGGTGTCGGTGTTTAGATTTCCGACTAGTATCGATTGCGCCATGCGTTTGTCCTCGAGATGGCCTAGCTAAGAAGATGAAGGATTTATACTGGCTCGGGCAAGGTGCCCTACGTCCAGTTCAAGTGTCTTGCTGTTCTTTGTTGAAAATGGGAGAGGTTCTCTTACAAGAGAGGTGCCTCTCTATAGGGCGACGATCGATCCACCTTTTATATCCTTCTCCGCCGGCCCCTTCTTAACTCTTTGCAAGTGGAGGGAGTTGCGTGGTTATGAGGACACCTATCCAGTCGTATGTCGGCCGAAGTGCTCGACAAGGCAGCCGTACCGGGAGGTCGCCATTCCGCTGTAATGGCCCCAAAAATGTAAATGAAGTAAAACAAAGTTTGAATGCCATTTGGTTTCAAGTTTGTAAAAATTGGAACTTATTAAAACTTTCTACACGTGATGACACACATGAGTGTCCAACCACACAAGCTCAAATATTTATTTGAATGCTTGGAATGAAAGTTGATTTAAATCCCATGGTTGAAGTTCTCATGTGCAAGAGGAAGTTTTAAATTCATCTTTTCAACTCAATTTGCTCAACTTAAATTTCAAATGAGGGTAGCACATTAGAAATGCAAACTGTGTGATAAAAATCCCATTTGCAGCAGCAAAATTAAAAATCAGATTTCATATTTGAATTTCGCAGGTCCAAACTAGTGGGGACGCAAAGTTTGATGAATTTTGGAGGTACTTTGCTAAAAGAGGACTTAAATTGCATAGGAACTTAAATTTAAATTTGAATTTGGATGCAACATCAGCAATTATCCAGATGAATTTCATATATGAGCTCCACACAATTGAATTAGATCATTTGCTAAATTTGGAAGATCTTTTAGAAGGATACGGAGGGGGGATTGGTGGACTCCACCTGTCATTGAGGCATTTAGACTTGCAACTGAAGTTTTCCTTCTCTGTTTCACTTGAACAGCCCGATGGCTCACCGGATGACACCGGGAGGCAACGTGGGACACCTTCCCAGCTGCTTAAGTACCTTCGTGTATCATTTCAGCACCTCATCACCTCATTCCGTGTTCAGTTTTGTCTACAACACTGAAGCTTCACCCTCATCGCCGCGACCCTCGGTTGATTGGGAGCCGGCCCTTGTTCTTGTGAACAGGGCCTCCTCAACCGTAAAACGGTACCGTTGATCCTCCCTCGACCTCCTCGACACAAAAACGAGTGAGTTTGGGCCTCTCCACACCGAGAACGGACTCTTCTTGCGGAGGCCGAAAGCAACCGAAGGCGGAGGCTCACGTGGAAAGCTTCACCCGGACCATTTCACGCTCGAGCAAAGACGCCCACATGAGCGCAAAACCTCCATGCTGCTCCTCCCCGAACCTCAGCCCGACCTGCTGATCATCGACTGCGAATTTTGGATTTTTCCTCTGACCGGTGTAAACCGACCCACGGGTAAGAAACCACAAAATTCCCGAAGATAGCAGGGTTGAACTTGCTCCAGGAACAACACCCATTTCATGAAGGCCGTACAAAATGGCACCCAACGAATTAGCAGAGTTGAAGATAGAGCTGAATGACCTTATGAGCAAGGGTCTCATATGACCAAGTTCGTCACCTTGGGGTTGTTCAGCATTGTTTGTAAAAAGAAGGATGAAACACTACGGCTTTGTGTTGATTATCTTCCGCTTAACGCCGTTACCATCAAGAACAAGTATCCACTACCTCGCATTAATATGCTTTTTGATAAATTAGTGGGTGCTAAGATTTTATCGAAGATGGGTCTTCAGTCCGAATATCATCAGATAAAGATCCGGGCAGAAGATATTCCGAAGACGGCATTCTCGACGAGATACGGGTTACATGAGTATCTCGTCATGTCGTTTGGGTTGACCAACGCTCCGGCCCACTTTATGTACCTGACGAATTCAGTATTCATGCTGGAGTTGGATAAATTTGTCATTGTCTTTATTGACGACATCTTGGTGTACTCCAAGTCAGAGGAAGAACATGCTGAGCATTTGCATATTGTGCTGCAAAGATTATGAGATCACAAGCTCTATGCAAAATTCAGCAAGTGTGAATTTTGGATAAATCAAGTACCTTTTCTCGGACACATTATTTCAGCGGAAGACACCACTGTAGATCGGAGTAAGATTACCCAAGTGCAGAAATGGGAGTCACCAAAGTCTGTGCATGAATTCCGAAGGTTCCTCGGTTTAGCGGGATATTACCGGAGGTTCATCCCGAGCTTCTCCAAAATTGCTAAATTGATGATGGAACCGTTGAAAAAGAGTGTCGAATTTGTTTGGGGTGCTGCGTGTGAACAAGCCTTCAAGACTTTAGTGAAGCATCTCACAACAGCACAGGTTCTTGCTCAGCCGTATACAATCAAGCCATTCAACGTTTATTGCGATGCATCTGGCATTGGTCTTGGCTGTGTGCTGATGCAGGAAGGACGAGTGGTCGCATATGGATCTCGTCGACTCCGAAACCATGAGCAGCATTATCCAACTCGTGATCTTGAGTTAGCTGCCGTGGTTTTTGCTTTGAAGATGTGGATGCATTACTTGCTCAGAAATCTTGTACACCTCTACACCTACCACAAGAGCTTGAAATACATCTTCACTCAGAAAGAACTGAACATGAGACAACAAAGATGGCCTGAGCTCATTAAAGATTATGAACATGAGATTCATTATCATCCAGGAAAGGCGAATGTGGCCGCCGATGCGCTCAGTCTTAAGGCGCACGTTCACCACTTGACCATTGCTGAAATGGATGATGAAGAACCAAGTCTCCGTGCCATCCCGTATGGAGCACTCTATAATCTTGCTCTCATTCGTACAATCCGAGAGGAGATCATTGGGGTTCAAAGAAAAGACAAGGGTATGTCTCACATACAGCAGAGAATAGACCAAGGTGAAATGATGTGCTTCCAGAAAGACGAACATGGTACGTTGTGGTTCAAAGACCGGATAGTAGTACCCCGGGATATGGGACTACGGATGAAAATTTTGGATGAAGCTCATTTGTCCAAATTTTCCATTCATCCGGGCAGCAATAAAATGTACCAAGAAATCTGGAAGAAATTTTGGTGGACACGTATGAAACGAGAGATAGCCAAATATGTATCGGAATGTGATACATGTCGGATAGTGAAGGCTGACCATATGAAGAAGTCAGGCCTTCTGCAACCATTGCAAATACCGGCATGGAAATGAGAGTACTTGAGTATGGACTTCATCGTTGGGTTGCCGATGACCTCCCACAATCATGATTCGATTTGGGTAATCGTTGACCAATTAACTAAATGAGCACATTTCATCCCTGTGCATACCGGTTACAATGCGAAGAAGCATGCGGAGTTGTACATAGCACGTATTTTGTGCTTACATGGAGTTCTCCATACCATTGTGTCCGACAGAGGATCCCTGTTCATAGACCGTTTTTGGGAACATCTACATGCAGCCTTGGGAACTAAATTGATTCGAAGCTCCGCATATCACCCTCAAAAAGATGGGCAAACTGAGAGAATGAATCAAATACTTGAAGACATGTTGCGAGCATGTGCCATCCACCACGGTAAGAACTGGGATGATCACTTACCGTTGGCGCAGTTCCTGTACAACAACGGATATCAAACGAGCATCAAAATGGCACCATATGAAGCTCTTTACGGCTGGAAGTACCGTACACCATTGAATTGGTGCGAGTCCGGTGAACGAGTAATGTTCGGGGTTGATCTTGTCAATGAGGCCGAAGACAGAGTTCGGATAATACAAGAGAACCTGAAGGTTGCTCAATCATGTCAAAAGAGCTACATGGATCAGAGGTGTTGACCGCTGCATTTCGACGTCGGAGAGCATGTTTATCTTCATGTGTCTCCGATGAAAGGAATTCATTAGTTCGGTGTCAAGGGGAAACTTGCTCCCCACTTTATCGGTCTGTTTGCTATCATGGAGAAGTGCAGAACCGTGGCCTACCGGCTGGAACTACCGGCAAACCTTGCTGGTATTCATGACATCTTCCACGTGTCACAGCTGCAGAAGTGTCTCAAGTTTACCGCTGCTGTCCGCACCGAGGACATCGACGATTTGAAACCGGATCTCACATATACTGAGCAACCAGTTCAGATTATCGATGAGAATACCCGGATCACCCGGAACCGGACTTCAAAATTTTACAAAGTCCTGTGGAGTAATCATACTGCAGAAGAAGCGACGTGGAAAAGCGAGGATTACATCCACAAGAACTATCCAGAACTTTTGTCCTATAAGTTGTAAATTACCCTCCCGTCTCTTTCTTCTTTTGTAACCTTGGGACGAGATTATTTTAGGGGGGGGATGTAAAGGCCCTAAAAATGTAAATTAAGTAAAACAAAGTTTGAGTGCCATTTGGTTTCATGTTTGTAAAAATTGGGACTTATTAAAACTTTCTACACGTGATGACACACATGAGTGTCCAACCACACAAGCTCAAATATTTATTTCAATGCTTGGAAACAATGTTGATTTAAATCCCATGGGTGCAGTTCTCATGTGCAAGAGGAAGTTTTAAATTCAGCTTTTGAACTCAATTTGTTCAATTCAAATTTCAAATGAGGGTAGCACAATAGAAATGCAAACTGTTGTGTTAAAAATCCCATTTGCAGCAGCTAAATTAAAAATCAAATTTCATATTTGAATTCCTCAGGTCCAAATTAGTGGGTATGCAAAGTTTTATGAATTTTGGAGGTACTTTGCTAGCCATTTAAAAGAGGACTTTAAATTGCATAGGAATTTAAATTTAAATTTGAATTTGGATGCAACATGAGCAATTATCCAAATGAACTTCAGATTTGAGCTCCATACAATTAAATTTGATCATTTTCCAAATTTGGAAGATCTTTTAGAAGGATAAGGAGGGGGGATCGGTGGACCCCACCAGTCATTGAGGCATTTAGACTTGCAACTGAAGTTTTCCTTTTCTGTTTCACTTGAACAGCCTGAAGGCTCACCGGACGACACCGAGAGGCAACGAGGGACACCTCCCCAGCTGCTTAAGCACATCCGTGGATCATTTCAGCACCTCATCACCTCATGCCGTGTTCAGTTTTGCCCACAACACCGAAGCCTCGGCTCTGTTTTTTTCCCTCACACAAGAACAGGGCTCCCTCATCGCCGCCACCCTCGGTTAATCGGGAGCCGGCCCTTGTGCTTGTGAACATGGCCTCCTCAACCGCAAAATGGCACTTTTGTTCCTCCCTCGACCTCCTCGAAACAAAACCGAGTGAGTTAAGGCCTCCCCACACCGAGAACAGACTCTTCTTGTGGTGGGCGAAAGGAACCAAAGGTGGAGGCTCACGTGGACAGCTTCACCCAGACCCTTTCACAACCGAGCAAGGACTCCCACAGGAGCGCACAACCTCCACACTGCTTCTCCGTGAACCTCAGCCCGAGCTTCTGATTGTAAAAGTCCCAAAACATGTAAATGCAAAACTTGAATTGTGAATGAAGTTGGGTTTCAAATTCAAGAAAATGGGACATGCAAAAACTTTTCTAAACATGTGAATGTTTTCACGTGCAAGAGGATTTCAAATTCAGTTTTTGAACTAAATTGTTCACTTCAATGAAAAGGTGGCCATTTCAAAAGGGGGAGTTCAAACTGTGGTTTCAAAATTCCTAATTGCAGTGTACAACTCAAAAATCAGACGGCATATTCAAATTCTTCTGGTTCAAATTAGTGGGATGGCAAAGTTTGAGCAAATTTGAAGGTACTTTTATTTATATGTCAAAGAGTCTTTGAATTTCCTTGAAATTTGAATTCAAATTTGAAACTGAAGTACACCTTGTCAAATTTTGCAAATGGATTTCAAATTGGAGCTCTTCAGGACTGAAGTTTGCAATGTGCCAAAATTGGAGATATTTGAGTGAAAAGAGGGGTGGACCCCACCTGTCATGGAGCCAATTAAACTTGCACTTGATGTCATCCCTCTCTGTTCAGAATCGAACATAACCGGGACTTCTCCGAGCGCCACCGAGGGCTGGGAACCGCCACCTCCTCGCTGATTTTGTTACGTTGACGACCAGCTCGTGCGTGTTTTAGGGTCCAGCGTGATCCTTTGGCTCACTAGACGAAACACGGGTTTGCTTCCTCATGCCAAAAGAACAGAGACTCCCGGCCGCCTGTTGATCGATCGGGAGCCGAAGGATTCTTGCGTACAGAGGCTTTCTGAGCAGAAAAACCGCACCACAACTTTGTCCTATGTTTCCTAGGCGCAACAGATGGTCGAACTCGGCTTCCATCCCCCGAAAACAGTCCTTCTTCGCGGCGGTCGAGTGTCACCATCACTCGAGCTCCCGTGGACAGCCCCGCATAAAGGGATTTGCACTCGACCAAAGGCACCCAAAGACGCGGCAACTAACCATGCTGCTCCTCGCCAAGTCTCAGCTCAAGCCGAGGATCATCGAGCTCCAATTTGGAGGTTTCCTCTCAGCGCGTGCAAAGTGACCCCAGGTGAGAATTTATCAAAATTCGATCGCATTTCTTTTGTTTAGGCCACCAAATTGTGCACAAAGGTGCTAGACGAGCTAGTGATCAATTTTCCTTAGAAACCCTAGCTTGAAATCAGTTGTTGGCAGCCCATTTCAAGATTTACCGAGCTCAACCATGGCAGACCACCTCGGGTGCACGATGAAACCCTACTAGCCATCTCTTCCGAGGGTATTTTCTTGCTTGTCGATCTTCCTAAAGGTCTACTGATGCTTTAGAGCAAATTTCCTAAACTTTTGGTGGGCTAGGGTGAGCAGTCCTTGGCGCCAAAGCTTCACCGCGGCCACCGCATGTCACCGGCATGGTTCCGGTCCTCTAGCGCCTGTACCAACCCTAACAACGAGGTCCCCGACCCCGAAAACCTCCGGGCAGCGAGTATCGGGCCAAGAGGCGGACAGGAAGCCGAGTCCACTGAGGGTGCCGCCGCTGCCGGCGAAGGGGAAGGGCGAGGGCGCCGGAAATCGATCGAGGAGGAAGAAGACCCGGGTCTGGCCCATCTGTCAGCGGCAGTAGTTTAAACCGGGATCGGCTGCGACCTGTGGTCCAGTGTGACTGCGTGCTGGAAAACCCTGTGGCCCGTGCGTCGGCTTAGCTCATTGGCTGCCATTTAAACTGTGGGTCCGGTAGGTTTTCTGTGGGAAATTAATTCCAGATTTCAAGCAAAGTTTAGAAATTCATAACTTGTGGTGGGAACTCCAAATTAGGTGATTCAAATTGGTTTAGATTCATCTTGGCAAGATCTATCCAAATGTGCAACCCAATTTGTATGAAAGTCAATAATAAATTCTGGAAAATTCTTTGAAGCTTTTTAGTAAAAGAATTTTGGAGGAAGTTTGGTTCATCAAAAATCCCCAAATTTTGCCAGAATATTCCTTACGATATCGTTTAACTCCTTCTAAATTTTCAGCTCATTTGAAAGTGACTTGAGAATGAAAATTCAGATTACAAGCTGCTGTGTTCAAAAAGTCCAGAAACATTTTCAGAGTTAATTCATACATTGAAAAATCCACTTTGGGCAATTCCTAGCTCCAAAATTCCTAGGAAAATTCATGCATGCTCCCGGAGCTCTGTTTGAATTGTGGTTCACTTGAATTTGCATGAAATTGCAAATTTATTCAGAATTAATTTCTTTTTGCTTAATTGCTTAGAGAATTGTTCTGAATAAACCACTCGGTGAAAAGTGCTAATTTTTGGTCCAGGTGACTTTCTTGTGAGAAAGAACTTACATGAAAATTTTCAGCTCCATTGGAGTTTTGGATCACCACTTTTCTGTTCAACCTCTTTAGGTGATCAAAACACAAGTGGGGAAAACACTTAGCACTTGATCAAGTTGATTAACCCAAAACCAACCCTTAGCATCAGTGTCATTTTAAATTCATAAACAGAGTTCCAGTTTCTAACATGTCATTAGAACTTGTTAGCAAAATCTTTATAATTATCTACTTGTGCATATTCATAACGTGTAGCATATACGTGAGGACTTGTGAAGGAAGTGATGTGGGATTTCAAAGACACGGTGATCGAGTGATCAAGCCTCAAGTGGTCTTCACTAACTGAACATTATATACTAGTCACCTGCAAAACAGGCAAGATCTGGTTTGCATTTAAGTTGTTTATAAAGTTTTAATTTCTTCATTACTATGGGTTAGAGTTTGTATGTGCATTGGGTCAGGAATGATTTATACTCCACATGCATGACCAAATGAACCCTGGAGTCAAGGGTAGAATAGTTTCCGCGATGTAGAATATTGCCATGCTAAAAATGTTATGACATTCGGTAGAAGTTGAGTAGTTGGAATCTACTCGCGAGCTATAGTTCGAGATCACATGGGCATTGTTTAAAGAGGCAAACTAAAGTTTATGTTTCCAAAGATGAGGCCGGGCAGAGAGCGTAGGCAGCGACAAGATGAGGTCTTTGTCGAGTAGCTCTGCCTGTGTCGGTTAAGGACCGTTCTCGTGTGCGGCCCCGCTGAGCAAGTATTGAGTTGTGTACCGAATGCTTACTGCTATATGGGACCCAGGAAACCGATGTACCAGGTTAACTAGATTGTAGAGGCATACCACATCGTCTTGTTAGACCTATGAGCCGAGACGGTGCAACCGGTTCTACAGTCGGGTGTCCTGCAAAAGGTTTCCACATACGACGTAATGAAGGACGCCAGATTTGGGTCTTCAAAGGCGGGCGCATGTGTCGAGTAATCCTGGCAGTGTTTGATTCGAATCATGGTTCCTCGTGGATATGAGTACTGCTTGCTCACTGTGTTGTGACGTAGTAATCAAGTTGTGTGATAACAGTTTGCAAGTTTTATATGCTGCTATGATAATTGGAATTGCATGAAAACCATGTATGAAGTAGTGATAGAGCAAATTAAAGTTAATTTTCTACCTTGGGACAAGTAACATTGGAATGAGGCGTTTCTTGTTTGATTGTTGATTTCCAATGTTGCTAGGGCAAGGTCACCACTGTGATGGTTAAAATCTGAAAGTTAAGGATGAACGTGTAGGCAAGTCTTTATGCAACTTACTTGTTTGTTGTCTTAAGTTACCTTTGTAAGTGCATCTAGGTATCCCCGTGGGTTTTAGATGATTGATGATGACAAATTAAGAGACTAATGAGCTGAGATCATCATAAGCACAGGACATTTCCAAGGTGGACACCTAAACTCTCAAAAAAGGGAAAAAGATGAAGAATGGCGTCAAAGACTCGAAGAGTAGAAATTAGGGTTTCACTTGAGTCTTTAGTAGGCTAGCCGTGTAAAAGTGAGAGAGTGTGTGTCAAGTGCATTGAGATCATAGAAGAGAGCTCAAAGCGTTAGAAGTGTCAAATCCTTAGTGAAGAGAGGTAGAGAGGTAAAGTTGGGCAGGCCAGACATGTCCGGGCCAGAGGCCGGACTAGTCTGGAAGCCCCACGACTTAGTCCGTTTTGGGGCAGACTAAGAGTTCCTGACTGACATCGGACTTGTCCGTTCTGGGACGGACTAGTCCGTTTCTCTCTTAGAGAGTGTTTTTGGGACTAAGTCCGGGTAGACCGGACTTGTCCAGCTCAAGTGCCGGACTAGTCCGGGCTAGCCAGACTTGTCTGTTTTCACACGGACTAAGAGTTCCTGTGTGAGTTTGGACTAGTCCGTTTTGAGGCGGACTGGTCCGTATGATCGTGAGATGAGAGATCCCACGACTAAGTCATGGTGGGCTGGACTTGTCCGCCTCTGTGGCTGAACTAGTCTGGATTCTCCAGACTTGTCCGTTCTCACCCGAACAAAGAGTTCCTGTGTGAGTTCGGGCTAGCCCGTTCTAAGGCGCACTAGTCCGTATGGTTGTGAGATGAGAGCTCCCACAGCTGTATTGGTGGACCGGACTTGTCTGCCTTAGTCGCTGGACTAGTCCGGGTCCTCCGGACTTGTCCGATCTCACCCGGACAAATAGTTCCTGTGTGAGATAGGACTAGTCCGGTGTGAGGCGAACTAGTCCGGACTTCGGTAGGTGGCAACGGTTGTCTTTGGGACTTCTATAAAAAGAGATGCCCCGACTTCATTTACATCCCCCTGGAACCCTAGCGCCAACATAGCCTTCCAAGAGCCTCTCCAAGCCTTTTCCATTGCCTACTCACCCCCTTGAATCAAATCTTAAGTGAATTTGGGTGTGTGAGAAGAGGAGAAGGAAGAACTTCGCATTTAGGCTCTTGGAGTGATCTCGTGCACTTGGTGTGATATGTGGCTTGTGAGATCTGTGAAGTTTGTGGAAGTGATCAAGTGGGAGCCTCGGATTGTGAGCAGCCCCAAAATTTTGTAAGTTCACCTTTGAGATAGTGAAGAACCGGGTTGGCCTTAGTGGCGACTTGGTGAGTAAAGGGTTGTTAGACCCGGTCCTTTATGGACTCCTCAATGGGGACGTAGATTCTTGAGTGGAATCGAACCTCGGGAAAAAATCCTCAGTGTCTCTCTTGCATGTACATTTCTTTGAATATCAAGATTGCTTAGTGTTTGTTTTAATTATTTCGCTATACATCGTCACAATCTTGCAATTCATTTCAATATTCTGTTACACTTGTCATATAGAAGTCCTAGTTGTTTCATCCACATTTTGTTAAACTAAAATTTGGAGAAAAACCCTTAAAAATCAAGTTTTAGATCTTTCCGGCAGTTTGACCAGACTAGTCCGCCTCCAAGGCAGACTAGTCCGGCCCCCTTTAGGCTCTTTCAGCAAGCAAACCGGATAGTCCGCCCCTAAGCCAGACTAGTCTGGCCATTGTGTTCTAATCTCATTTAATTATGTCATTTCAGGTATTTTATCCTATTCACCCTTCTGTAAGCAATTTCAATTTGTATCAGAGCAGGTCTCTCCATCAATATCTAACCACTCGGAGAGAAGATGGCAGGAGTTGAGGGATACGAGATTCCGCCGATGTCGCAAGGAGAAAACACGTATGACAAGAAAATGGACACAGATGTGCTGAAAGATCACTAAAGTGACGATGAAGAAGTTCCCCAGCTCAAGGACGACTTCGTGAGAAGATAGGTCACTCTAGCAAAGAGAAGAAGAAGCCGAAGGATCGACAAAGGAGTAGTCAACCGAACTACTCCCAATAACCTTTCAACTATGAACGATTAACTTCTAACAATCATTACTTATCTATTCCTCTTGGCAAACCTCCTCAATTCGATGGAAATGATTACTCAATGTGGAAGCATAATATGAAGATGCATCTAATATCCTTAAACCCTAGCTTGTGGCAAATTGTCTTAACAGGTGCCCATCTTCCAAGAAATGAAGAAGACGTCACCCCGGAGCAAGCCATCCTACTTCATCGCAATGCTCAAGCAGTAGAAGTCATTACCTCATCCTTGACTCGAGAAGAGTTCAACTGAGTCGATGGATTGGAGGTGGCCAAAGACATATGGGACACACTCAAGATGGTGCATGAAGGGAACCGAGTCATTAGGGAGGCCAAGATCGAGATGATTGAAGGAGAGCTTGGGAGGTTCACCATCATGGATGGTGAGTCCCCTCAAGACATGTACAACCGTCTCAAGGTGCTCGTCAACAAGATCCGATCTTATGGATGCACCCGGTGGACGGATCATGAGGTGGTGAAGAGGATGCTTCGGGCATTCATGCATCGAAACATTGCTCTTTGCTCCTTGATCCGTGAGAGCCCGGGGTATGCTCAAATGACCACGGCGGAAGTGCTTGGAAGAATCATCAACAATGAGATGATGGAGAAGGAAGCCATGTTCTACAGCGACCTCCAAAGACTTGCCTCCTCAAAGAAGAAAGATGTTGCTTTCAAAGCAACATCATCATCACAAGACTCCGAAGCAAGTGATGATTTTTTATTTATATTGTACACATTTTTAGATTTTTATTATTATTGTACATTCTTTATTTATTATCTAATGTTGTATACTAATCATTTCTATAAAAATGTATGCAGATGTTTAAGCTTTTGCTAAGTTTGGGGAAGAAGAAGAGCAAGAAGGGTAGTGGATCTTCGTCCTCCACTCCCAGTTCTACTTCGAGCCAGCCGGACCCGTTTCAGGTACTTGTTTTTACATACATTTCAATATTAATATTAACTGTCTATTGTTTCTTGCTTGTTTACATACTTCTTTATTTATATTTTTAGGGTACTACTTACAGTGGGCAGAGGAAGAGGCAGTTTTTGAGGTGTGTGGCAGAGTTGACGTCGAGCGAGCCTGCATGAGGTTCGACTCAGACACAGGTGACAGATCGTTGCCCGACGTACGAGGAGTTGTACGGGGATGAACCAGAGACTGTCAGGCAGACGTCGGAGTAGGAAGGTGGCTCAGGAGGAGGCTCAGAACGAGGGTCAGGAGGAGGCTCAGCAGGAGGCTCAGGACGAGGCTCAGGAGGAGGGTCAGCAGGAGGCTCAAGACGAGGCTCAGGAGGAGGCTCAGATACTGTTGGGCGGTGGACCTCTTCTGATGGTGGCAATGAGGGGGATGATGAGGACGAAGGTGAAGAGCCTGAGGATCCCGAGCGAGATGCTAGGATTGCAAGAAGGGCAGAGCTAGAAGAGTTAGGACACCCCGATCGATGCCCCTTTAGGTAGTATTTCTGATTAATTAATAAGTTCATTGTATCTTTTCAATTAACTAATTTTATGTACTTTTTATGTACAGGCTGCGGAGGCACCTTTTATGTTGTGTAAGTAAAAGCATGGACGAGCGGACGATTATAAGGTGAAGGGTACTAGGTGCTGGGTGGAGCTTGGATGGAGTCGAAAGGGGCATCGACGAGTTGTTAACACCGAGTTGGGAAACGCCGTCTGGTTTGGTTATTCCGGGATGGTTTTAGTATATGGTCAAAGGAATGCAGCGCATAGTTGGGATCACTATGCGCTTCAATAGTATGGCGATTCGGGTACATGTCAGGATAGAGTTTGTGAGATCTTCTGGGTAAGTTTGTTTTGATTGTTTCCATTACATTACATCTTATTGTTATTTGACATTAATTGTTATTTGTATGCAGGGTATGTTTCGTTTGGAGGAGAGTGTGAGTCAAGCATATGCTTGTTCAGTTTTTCATAATGCAGCAAAAAGACGTGTCAAGGACTCCTTCTCTAAGGCATGGATCAAAGCTATGACCGTCTACTACAAGACGGTGATGTTCCAGCCTATGACAAACAAAGAAGCAGCCAAAATTCACCTCACTAGGGAGGAGTACTTGCAGAGTCATGTGGATTGGATTTGTGCCAATATGGAGGCTTGGGAGTGGTTATGCGGGTATTAGGGTTCAGCTGAGTTCAGAAATATTTCTGATAGACACCGAAGAAACCGGAAGAGCGAGCTAGGAAAGCACTTCTTCAAGCCGGATGGTTATGTTCGGATGGAACAAAGGATGGTATAAATTCTTACATTCATACTTAGATTGCTTCAATTAGTTGTATTGATTAAATTGTTGAATTTTGATATTGCAGACAGCTGAAACTGGTACGCCTCCTACATTTTTCGAGGTTTATCTTAAGGGGCACAAAGGTCCAGACCCGAATCGCTCGGAGGTTTTGTGTGACGAGGCATCAACGCAGAAATTGGTACGTATGTTGATTCATTGTTGCTTTTATCCATCAACTCAATTTATCTTGTATTACATTAATCCGTTAACTAAATGTATCACAGAAAAAGTATGTTGACAGTTTTAAGAAGAACCATGGACCTGGTTCAGACTATTTGAGAGAGCCGTTAGATGTCGCTGCGGCGTACGATGCCGGCGGAGGTCTACTGCATGGGAGGTATGTGTAAAGATAATGATGATTTGTATTTTAATGAATGTCGATTATTCACACTTGTATTTTTTGTAGACTTGGGTTGGGCGACGGGTACGTAGAGCGTGAGTCTTATGCTAGATGACGGCCGTCCAATGTTAGTGGTAGTCGATTTCAATCTTCTACAGAGGATGAATTACTAGAAGAATTGAGACGCACAAAGGAGGAGATGCAACAACAACAGCAACAGACACAGATGTTACTGCAACAACAGCAGCAACAGACACGGATGCTGCAGCAATAGATGCATTATTTGTATATGTCTCAGGTAACATGTAATTTTCGTATTTAAAAATATTATTCGATTTACAAATATTTCTACTCAAGATATCACAACTAATTTACTTGATGCAGTTGATGGGTCAAGGTAGCTCTAGTTCTCAGTTTGGTCCGCCGCAGCAACCTTACCTCAACATGATGCCTCGACCAATGCGGCCAACACTACAGATTGGCTCCTCCTCACAGGTAAAACTTCTTATCTTATTGACTTGGGTTATATAACGCAGTATCGTAACCATTTGTTTTGCAGGGTTCCGAGAGTGGTCAACCATGTGTTCCACAACCTTACGGATTCATGTCACTGTTGGCTTCTAGATTGCAGTTAAATAATCCAGGTAAACTGTAATTTTCGCATTTGACCACTTTATTCGATTCCAAAATGATTCTAATTATAATCTAACAACTTGAAGAAGTTTTCCCATGATGCCTTTCCCTCCGGTGCAGACTCACCCATCACAAGTTGGAGACGTAGCGGTATGTATGACTTGTATACTTGTTACAATATTTTCATTATAACATCACATATTAATTAGCACAATATTAAGAAGAAAAGGGAAATACTAGCAGAGATATGAAGTGAAAGAGGGAACAAGTGAGAGAGCGAGAGAGGCAGAGATAGATAGAGAGGGAGAGGAAGACATAGAGAGAGAGGGGTACATAGAGAGAGAAAAGAAGTGATAGATAGAGAGGAAGAGAAATATAGAGAGGGAGAGAGGAAGAGGTAGAGAGAAAAGTAGAGATAGATAGAGAGGGAGCTAGAGAGAAAGAGATAGAGGGAGAGGAGAAGAGATAGAGAGAGTGGGAGAGCGAGTGAGGGCGAGGGAGTTAGGGAGAGTGAGAGGAAATACGAGAGCGTTGATAAGTTTTAGTTCAAACCAACATGCTTCTATTTTTTAAAGTTATGTTATTAAGTTAGTCGAAGTTAACATGTTACATTATTAAGTTTCTATTTTATTTGTTTATCGCAGGGATCTCGTCATGGAACTCCTGAAGGTGTCGATGCTTTCTTTAACATCAACGATGGAGGTGCGAGTGGAGGAGATGGGAGCGCAGGACGTGCGAGTAAAGGCTCCCACGGTGACATTTGAATTTTGTTTACTCATTTTCGTACTGTTGTGCTTGTGTTTGAAACGTTTGAAAACTTGTGTACGATGCTATGTTTGAAATGTTGTTGAATTATATCTGTTCTGCTGTATATATTGATGTTTGTGTGTAAAATGGAGGCCCCCTATCCGGGCAGGGAGAGAAATTAAGCAGTTTTTTAAAAAAACACGCTATGTGCGTCGGTCTCCTCAAAACCGACCCACTTAAGTGGATTATATGCGTCGGTTCCTACAGGACTGACACACACAAACGCGCTCGGTGCGTTCACCACGTGTCGCTTTATGTCCGTCGGTCCTTTAGACCCGACGCATATAAGTGACTTAAGTGGGTTGGTTCTCTGGGCTGACGCATTTAATCCTATGTGCGTCGGCTGAGAGAAACCGACACACATACTCCCTAAATGCGTCGGCCCCGACGCACTTAGATGGTAAAGGTGTATAATATATTTCGTCGGCTAAGTGTGTCGGTTGACCGACGCCTTTATCTTATGTGTGTCGGTTTCTGTAGCCAACCGACGCTCATATAGCCGATGCCCTATTGACGAATTCCTGTAGTGCTTGCTGTTAGCCGAGTTCTCGTACAACAATGGGTAGCAAGCCAGCATCAAGATGGCGCCTTACGAGGCGCTATACGGGAGGAAATGCCGCACACCACTAAATTGGTGTGAGTCTGGCGAAAGCCTTCGGGATTGATCTTGTTAAGAACGCGGAGGAAAAAGTTCGCCTGATTCAAGCGAACCTAAAAGCCGCCCAATCCCGACAGAAACAATATGCGGATCGGAGAAGATGGGGATCACGTATATCTATGTGTGTCTCCAATGAAGGGCGTAAACAGATTCGGGGTGAGGGGAAAGTTGGCACCCCGATTCATCGGTCCATTTCAGATTACCGAATGATGTGGGTCAGTAGCATACCAGCTGAATTTACCAGAAGCACTTTCCGGTGTGCACGACGTCTTTCACATTTCCCATCTGAGGAAGTGTCTTAAGCTATCAACTACCGTTCAGCTGGAGGACATAGAAGAACTGAAACCGGATCTCACGTATCGAGAGGAACCGGTTCAGGTTATTGATGAAAAGGCCCGAACCACACGCAACCGTACGTTGTCGTTCTACAAAGTTCTGTGGAGTAATCACTCCATGGATGAAGCGACTTTGGAGAGCGAAGGATTTCTTCGCGCTAACTACCCCAACTTTTTCACGTGGCATATCCGGTAATTTTTCCACCGTCCTCTCTCTCATTTTCACCTTATAATCTCGGGACGAGATTCTTTTAAGGGGGGAGGAATGTAAGGGCCTCAGTTTTTGACACATAATCAAGGTGCTCATCACACCACACACACACTTCATTTGAAGAAAGTTGATGAACACATTTGAAGAGCAAGTAACCATCATCAACATGATCATTAGAAAACAAACTCACATAATGCAAAAGTGGCATTTCCCACATGCATCATCTAGGGGCTGGGAATATGAAAAACTCCTACAACTTGCTAGGAATGTCCATGCCAAATTTCACTCAAATTCAAAACCTTTTTGAAGTCCTTTTGGGCATAACTAGAAAGAGGGTGATTTGAACTCAAATTCAAATTCAAACTATTTCCATCCCATGAATTCAAAAGTGGGAGGCCTATTCATACTCAGCACATTTTTGTGAGCTCATACACCAATTTTAACTCCATTTGGAGTTGATCTTTACATGAGCCAAGTTAGTAATTTCAAACTGCATATGTGCTGAAATTTATTCAAACACTTCACATTTTGAATTCTATCAACTCCAAATGGGCATGTGGTAGATAATTCAAATTATAGAGGGTATTAGAGGGATTGCTGTTTGGAGCAGTAGAGGAAAGTTAATTTCAGAGGTTAAAACCTGGGTGGGAGCCACATGTCAGCCTCTATAGCAAATTCAACCGACTGAAGACTCAACACTCAGTTTCTCGGGCTTCATCCGTATCAACACTTAAGTGGAAAAAGCACTTAATAAGTGATCTTACTGTTTAAGCCCAACCCAAACCACTAGCACCATTGTCCTTTTAAATTCTTAAACAAAGTTCCAGTTTTAAAATGGTCATTTGATCTTATGAGCAAAAGCTTTTCAATTAAATACATATGCATGATCATAACGTGTAGCATATACGTGAAGAAGGTGAGAAGGACATGAAGTGTGAAGATCAAGGAGGGAGGAAAACAAGTGATCAAGCTCCAAGTGATCATCACTAACTGATTGTAACAGTAGTCACCTGCAAAACAGGCAAGCCCCGGTTTGCACTTGAACCATTTTATAAAACATTTTCATTTGTAGAGATCATAGCTTTGCATCGTTGATTGCATTACATCTAGATGATATTGAAAACTCCACTTGCATGACCAGAAACACCTATGAGAGAAAGGGTAGAATAGCAACTCCTCGAGGGAATTTGGCTACGCTAATGTTAGTAGGAAAGGTCGGGTAGAAGACGAGTAGTTGGAATCTACTCGCGAGTTTAGGGATGGTTTACTCGGAACGGGTCCGAATTAGAAAGAATGATGAAAGTTCACACTTAAGAAATGGAGACCGGGCAGGGAGGTTTAGATGCAGCAGGTTGCAGGCCGTGCGTGCATAGCCCTGCCTGTGTCGGTTAAGGCCCGTCCGTGCTTGGCCCTGTTGGACAAGTTTGAGTTGTGTACCGGGCACATACTGGCTATATGGGACCCAGGAAACCGATGTACCTTGGGAGATCCATAGTGGAACTTTTCCAACTGCCTTAGGCTTTCAGCGTCAGGGTAGCAGGAGGTAACTCGCTCAAGAACATACCACAGCGGGTATGCACCTTGAGGGAACTTGCGTACTCGGGGCAGTTGGACTGCGTCCAATGTGGAAGATCTTGGGAAAGGTGGCCGTGTACAACGTCAGTCGAGGTTGCTGCCGGCAACTCGGAGTACGGGTGTACGTGTCGTGTAGTCCGGGCGTGTACTGATTCGAATCACCGTCGCTCGCGGTTATATGAGTATACTTGCCCACTGCGTCTTGACGTAGTAACACTGGAGTTGTTTATCTTTGAACTTGATAAGGCTGTGCTATAACTCGTATTGCAACCATGATTGAATTAGAGATAGGCTCATTAAAGTTTACTTTCACTTTGTGCAAGGAGCATCGCAACAAAGCGTTTCTTGTTTGATTGTGGAGTTGCGATGCTTTTCGGCTCAAGGTCTGCACAATGAGGCTTAAAATATGAAAGTTAAGGATCAACTTTAGGCGAGTCCCTTATGCAAATCTAGCCGACCCATTTGAAACCATCGTGCATGTAGAGTTTCTTGTTTAGGAGAGACGGGTCAGACTTGCTGAGCCTATGTGCTCACGCTTGCTATATAAGTGGTTTTGCAGGTTAACAACGATGCTGGAAAGAAGGTTGTCCGGTGAGACTCGGGAACTCCCGAGTCAGGTAACACATGGAGAACCCAGCCGCTGCTGCTTGTCTTCGTGTTGCTAGCGAGAGGAGTCCGCGGGCTGGACTTCATCTCGGGTGCTCTTAGTTATTCGACGTGAGTTGATAAAGACTTCCGCTGTAGTTACTTGATGTAAAGTATTTACAAAGAAAAACTTGTAAGCTTCCGCTATTGTTTTATGTAATACATTGTTCCTCATATGTGTGTTGTTGGGTGCCGCATAACACGGCACCACCCAATGCGATTCCCGGGCGAGTGGCCTGTCTCGGTTGAGCGGGTCGCGCCAGCGTGGTATCAGAGCTGAGCCCTGACTCAGTCGGTACCGCGCCCGTCTCAGGCTACGTGTCGGCTCCTCATCGGATGACACACGCGGCTACACATTCTTTCGCACGCAGCTGCACCCGATCCGTGCCACAGCAGATCCCGGTTTTAAAATATCTGCCGCTGACAGCTGGGACCCACCCCTTCGTCTTCCTCTCGCCTCCCGCGCTCTGCCGCCGCGACACCTTGCCGGCGGCCTCTGTGGTGCTCTAAACTTCATGATTCTTGCGGCCCCTGCCTAAATCCACTCGGGGAACATGATTCTGGGCTCAGCTTGTCATGAAAATGGCCGGCACATGGTCGGCGACGAGCGGTAGCTTCGGAAGAACTTCGGCCGTGTCGGCCGGCCTTCCTAGCACCTCATCTGATCGAACAAAAGGTCATCGAGCACCAGTGGACCCTAGGAAGGATCGACATGGGCTCCACGGAGCTCGGGGATGGCTGTACTAGGCTGTCACAGTGCGACCTAGGCCGGAAATCAGGAATTCTTCTAAAACTCGAAGAACAGTGGTTTCCCTCAATGGTTCTTCGATGTTCCTGCTCCTATGGACTCGCACGGGCACCAAGAAGTGCTTCCCCCTGTGAGAGGATGAGTGGTGCGGTGTGGACTACGAATTTTGCGAATCGGTCCGGGCTTCCTTTTTGCACACCGTCACAAAATCATGAAATTCCGGCATGAGCAGTCTATGTCATGCCGCCAGAGCTTGCAGTAATGAAAGAGGGTCTGAAGGCGAACCTTTTTGCTGTTCACAGCTCAGCGAACGGCAGGCTGTGGTGGCCGGACAGATCGTTCCCGCGATGGCGGCTCGAGCTGAACCGGGAAATGAAACATCGTCGTGGTGGAGCTCGGGAAGGACTGCTCCGGGCCTGGAACCGGCGCGAGAGCGTCAAGGAATACTTGGCGCACCCGGTGCTGGTCTCAGCTCGCCGTGGAAGCCACAGGATCGCCCGGGCGGCGAGGGACCGAGGATTCCACCGAGCGGCGAGGGCTTTCGGATTGCTGGGCGAGAACGCGTCGGGACAGCGGTGAGGAGCACTGGAGACAGCTCGGGCGCGTAGATAAAGGCCCTGAGAGGCGGTTCAGCGGCCGAGGGCGGCAAGCAGCTGCTTTCCTCGCCATGGCGGCAGCTCGGTCGGGCACAAGAAATCGAGATCAGTCTTCAGTTGGTTGAATTCTCTCCCGTGGCTGACATGTGGGTCCCATCTCCCTTTTAACCTCTGAACTTAACTCCCTCTTACTGTTGTAAACAGTAATCCCTCTTATACCCATGGTGATTTGAATTATCTACCACTGAGCCATTTGAATTGGTTTGAATTCAAATTGGGTTTGGTTTGACGATCGGAGGAGCAGTGGCTGCTCTGATCAGTTTCTTCCGCGAGGGAGCAAGGGCTGAGCGGTTCTGTCTTCGATCGGGTCGGCTGTGGGGATAAGAGGGATAGGCGACGTCGGTCGACGCAACCAGCCTGAGCAGGAGCTGTCCCGGCGACCAGCTAGCACATTTCATGGAATGGTTTATTCAGAATAATTCTCTAAGTGTTTAGTCAAAGATGAATTAATTCTGAGGTAACATCCATGTTCATGTCAAACCCAGTGAACCACAATTTCAATTATAGTTTATAGAGTCTACATGAATTTTCCTAGGATTTTTGGAGCTAGGAATTTCCCAGAACTGAATTTACAAGTTTTGGAAATTCCCTGAAAATGTTTTTGTATTCATTTGAATACAGGAACTTACAATCTGAACTACCCTGATTAATTCAACTCCAAATGAGCTAAAACTTTTACAGGAGTCTAATAACACCCTAAAGAATATCCTGGCAAAATTTGAGGATTTTTGGATATACCAAACTCCCTCAAAAATTCTTTTGCTGAAAAGCTTTAAAGAATTTTTCCAGAATAAAATAAGGACTTTCATACAAATTGGGTTGCATATTTGGATAGAGTTTGTCAATCTGAATCTAACCCAATTTGAATCACTAAATTTGGAGGTTCCTAGCAAAAGTTATGCTCTTCTAAAGTTTGGGGAAAATCTGGGATTTGAATAAATCCGAGAAAAGTTTAAACCTGACTGTGGGCCACGGGGCACGTGTCACTTACAGAATCAAAGGCACACGGGGCCACACATATTCCTCTGTGCAGTCACACGGGATCCCACAGCAACAGAGGATTAGGGTTTTAAACTCTCTCTCACTGACGACTGGGCCCGCCGATCCCTTCTTCCACCTCGGGTCAGTTCCCGCGCTCCGGGTGCCCGCGCCGCCGCCCTCGCCGGAGATCGCCGGAACTCGATCTCCCGGCCTCTGCTCGAGCCCTTGCTCGCCGCCAGAGCATAACCCGCCCTGCTGAGCACGATGGTAGGGTTTCCCGAGCCGGCAAAACCTCTATGGTAGCTAGCGACGCTGCGGCAGCCCGACACTTCATCGGCGACGTCGGCCGGCCATCCTAGTGCACCAACAGTTGGACCAAATGGTGCTACAGCACCAGTGAACGATGGGGGAGCTCGGCCTAGCCTCAAAAACATTCGAGAAAGATGGCAAACATGCTTTCACCGTGCGACTGCGGTCCCCCGGTTCGGTCGCCGGTAGAAACCCATGAAATAATAGGTCTATGTGCAGTTTTAGGCTAGAACCGTGAAGAGCAAAGGATCGCCTACTACTTTGGACCCTTCGTGCAAACTGTGATGAACAATTATTGAGAATTGAAGAGGAATTCGGGATTACCGTGCCGGAAGGTCAGATGGAGTACGCCGGAGCAACTTTTCAAAATTCACTCCCGGCGATGCATGGCACGGTCTGATCTTTGGAGGGGAGCAGCAGGTGCCTTGGCGCGTCCAGAGGCGCTGGTACTTGGCCGTGATACTCACCAGATTGAGCTGTCCACGGACGCCTCCCAATCGATCCTTGTTCGGCCGCCGCACGGCCGTGGTGTACCCGGGGTAGGAGAGCCGATCATCGGTCGGGGGCGCGTTGAGGAGGGAGAGGGAGCTGCGCCGGTGCTATCCGGCTACTGACTAGCTGTTGTTCGCGCCTGTTTGAGCCGGCTGTCGAGCAAACGACGGCGGCAGCGTTGGTGTTGCTCAGGGCGTGAGGGAAGAAGAAAAGCCTCTGTGCTCGGTCTGTGAGCAGAGGGAGAGCACGTTGTGGATGGATGAGGGCGCTGGGGGGGCTGTATCGGCGCTGGAGTCGGTTGCGGGGGCGGCCGACCAGCTGCGGGCGTGCTGTCCCGAGCAGCAGCTGCTGTCGCTCCCCTGAAGGCAGCAAAACAGAGACCCATCTCTTTTGTGTAGATATTTTGGTACCTATGACATGTGGGTCCCATCTCCCCCTTATCTCTCCAAAATATCTCCACAATCTGCAAATGATGAAATTCAACTGTGTGGAGTTGAAAATTAAACTGCATTTGAATAATTGGGCAAGTTTCATCCAAATTCAAATATGCATTTGAATTCTTTGTCTTTTAAAGTCCCTTTTGAAAAATGGGTTTGCAAACTATTTCCATAAATCATGAGACTTTGCACATCCCCTAATTTGAACTCAAAGAATTCAAATATGAAATCTGATTTTTATTTTGGCTGCTGCAAATGAGATTTTTAGCACAACAGTTTTGAATTCCATTGTGTTTTTCTCATTTGAATTTGTGTTTGAACAAATTGTTCCAAAACTGATTTTTGTTTTCTCACACATATGGGAACTTCCCATCCTTGTTTTTGACCCCTCTAGGGTTCCAAGTTCTCAGATAAACATTTGACTTGTGTGAAGCAAAATCCTCATGTGTGTTATCACATGTGGGGAAAAGTTTTAACAAGTCCCAATTTTCATACATATGAAACCAACTTTTGCAAATAAGTGTTTCTTTGTATTCATAATTTTGGGACCTTTACATAGCCCGGGTCCCATGCACAGTGATTTGAACTTTTCCCGATTTTCAGATTTCATTCAAACTTCAAATCCTTATAACTTTGGCTAGGAAACTCCAAATCGAGTGAACCAAATTTTGTTGGATTCAGATCTCTGAGTACTTTCCAGAATTAATTTTTAAATTTAAAGTGTTTAGAATTTTAACTGGAGAACCCTTTGGAGGAAAATTCTGAAATTTTACTGGGATGTTCACCATAATTTCCCTGATCTACCATAAAACTTTAAGATCCATTTGAGCTCATTTGATCCACCTAATGGTGTGATTAATAAAACTGTTCCAGAGAAAATAGAAAATGTCCAGAAACATTTTCAGAATTTCTCTGAAATTGTTTAGCTCATATCTTTAGCTAGGAACCTCCAAATTAAGCGAGACCAACTCCATTAGAACCCTCTGAAAAGCTAGTTTTCAGAAAGTCATGAGTTGCTCCATGAAAACCCCTAGAACACCATAAGAGCTCCAACTAAGGTCAAGTACATAATTAATTGTGGAGAGCTCAAATGAGCTTTGCTGCAACTAAAACTTGGCCAGGTCTTTGTTTAGGTTGTAACCAAATCACAGTAAAAATTTCAGGTACATTGAGACTGTCTAGTGATACTTATAATATTCACAAGTTTAAATTCAGTTGAAATGCATATAAGTTGACACCTATTTATATTTCTCATATGTAGTCGCTAAGGTCGAGGAGGAACCCGAAGTCTTAGACTTCGTTACTCCGGAAGAACAGCTAGCCTACGACCAAGAGCAGCAAGGCAAGCTCCGGATGCATTAACCTCTTTACAAATTTTTATTGTTTTGAGCACTTCCTTTGAGCATCACTTATTTCTTGCATTAGAGTCTTGTTTGAAACCCAAATGCATAGCCAAGAAAACCATTGGTTTGGATTAGGATTGAAAACCTCGTTAGCCACTGCAATGCTAATATAGAGTAGGATTCGGTACAAGTCGAGTAGGTGGAACTACTCGAGAGAATAGGCTAGAGGCACATCGCTCGGGTAAAAATAGCAAATGAAACACATGGCAAGAAAAATGAGACCGAGCGGAGAGTAAGGGCAGCAGGACTTTGGGGCCTGGGTGCTATAGCTCCGCTTGTGTCGATTGAGGACCGAGCCGTGTGCGGGCCTGTTGAACAAGCTAGAACAGTACCGAAGACCTACCGGCTATATGGGAACCGGGAAACTGATGTAACTCGGATAGCGGGGTATTGAGGCATTGCCTGTCGTTCAGAGGGTAGGTTGAGAGCTCGAGGTGTAAATCGGCTGGTGGCACTGAGATGCGCGTGCAGAGACCTCTTGCTCGGGACGATAGGACCGGTTCAATAATTGGCTAACGGGTGAAAGGTGGTTGTGTACGGCGTCCGTGATGGTTGCTGTAGGAAACATCGAGTACGGGCGTACGTGACGGGTTGTTCGGGTAACCCTGCAGGTATAAATCGATTATAATCGCCGTCCCTCACGGTCAGTGAGTACCACTTGTTCACTCTACCGTGATGTAGAAAGAACAGGCTAGACACATGATAAAAGTTTGCTGAGTTGAAAGACCTACTTTGCTTGTTCATGTCTTGTTGTAGTTTTAGAGCTAATTAAAGTTCTTTTTTAACTTTGGGCAAAGTACATGAGAGAAATGTGTTTCTTGTTTGATTGCGGCTCTCTCATGTGCCTTAGCGTAAGGTTCTCCACAACCTGCTGCTAAAACTTGAAAGTAAGATTCCACTAATTAGGCGAGTCCTTTGCAACTTATTTTACCTCATGTACCTATTACCCCTCATGTAGAAGTTTCATGTTTAGGAGAGACGGGTCAGTCTTGCTGAGCCTTCGTGCTCACTGCTTGTTTTTGAAGCTTTTGCAGGGTTCTATGAGGAAGGGACTCCCGGGGAGGAGACGGAACTCCAGGAGGGGAACCCCGTCGAGTGGGAGTCGTGCACGCCGCCGTGTTAGTTTGCGTGCGTGCTAGCAAGGACACGTTCACGGGCTGAACGTGAACTTGATGCGTAGTCTACGCCCGTGAGTGTAGACTGAACATATTTTGTTGTAAAAATGTTCATAAACTTGTTTATGTAATAAAACTTTGCTTCCGCTTTATGCCTTTGATGTGTGTTATCCGGTGCTGTGCAACGCAGCACCCCTCAGCGTGATCCTGGCTCAACAAGACCGTGGGGTCGTGTCAACACACATGTGATGAAAAACACTTATCACTTGATCATAGTGCTTAAACCCAAACCCAAACCACTAGCACCAGTGTCATTTTAAATTCTTAAACAGAGTTCCAGTTTTAAACTTGTCATTAGAACTTGTTAGAAAAAGCCTTACAATTAAATACATATACATATTCATATCGTGTAGTCGTCTACGTGAGGACTTGTGAAGGAAGTGAAGTGGGATTTCAAAGAAAAGGTGATCAAGTGATGATGCCCCAAGGGGTCTTCATTAACTGAATATATACTTAGTCACCTGCAAAACCAAGGCAAGCTCCGGTTTGCATCTAGTTGTTTTGTAAAGTATTTACTTTGTTCACAATTATGGTTTAGAGTTTGTATCCCCGCTGTAGAATAATGCCCAAGTCAAGGGTAGAAGTCGTATCCCCGCTGTAGAATAATGCCATGCTAATTAGGTTGACATCCGGTAGAAGTCGAGTAGTTGGAATCTACTCGCGAGCTATAGTTCGGGATCACACGGGTATGATTTAAAGAGGCAAACTAAAATTTAAGTTTCCGATGAGACTGGGCAGAGAGTGTAGACAGCGACAAGATGAGTTCTTGGTCAAGTAGCTCTGCCTGTGTCGGTTAAGGACCGTTCTCGTGTGCGTCCCTGGGAGCAAGTATTGAGTTGTGTACCGGATGCTAACTGCTATATGGGACCCAGGAACCGATGTACCAGGTTAACTGGATTGTAGAGGCATACCACATTGTCTCGTTAGACCTATGAGCCCAAAACGGCAAGACCGGTTCTACAGTCAGGTGTCCAGTAAAAGGTTGCCACATACGACGTAATGAAGGACGCCGGATTTGGGTCTTCATAGGCAGGCGTATGTGTCGAGTTATCTGGGCAGTGTTTGATTCGAATCACCGTCCCGCACGGTTATGAGTACCGCTTGCTCACTGCACTGTGACGTAATAATCAAGTTGTGTGAGAACAGTTTGCAAGTTTAAAGTGCTGCTATGATAAATGTGAATTGCATGAAAACCATTTATGAAGTAGTGATAGAGCAAATTACAGTTAATTTCCACCTTGGGAGAAGTACCATTGGAATGAAGCGTTTCTTGTTTGATTGTGGAGTTCCAATGTTGCTCGGCGCAAGGTCCGATTATGATGGCTAAAATCTGAAAGTTAACGATGAACGTATGTCCGAGTCTTTATGCAACTTATATGTTTATGTCTTAAGTTACCTTCATGTAGAGTTGCATGCTTTACGAGAGACGGTTAAGTCTTGCTGATCCTTTGTGCTCACTCTTGCTATATGAGTGGTTTTGCAGGTTAACATCGACGCTTATAAAGAAGGTTGTCCGGTGAGACTCGGAAACTTCCGAGTCAGGTAACACATGGAGAACCTAGCCGCTGCCATGTCTTCGTGTTGCTAGCGAGAGGAGTCCGCAGGCTGGACCTCCTCTCGAGTGCTCATTAGTTACTCAACGTGAGTTGATTGTAGTCTTCCGCTGTAGCTATTTGATGTAAATTATTTATAAAGAACATTTGTAAGCTCCCGCTTTTGATTTATGCAATACACTTTCCTTATATGTGTGCTGTTGGGTGCCGCATAACACGGCACCACCCAATGCGATTCCTGGGTGAGTGACACGGTCTCGTTACACGGGTGCCGGGGTCCCCCTCAGTGTGGTATTAGAGCCGCATTGGTAATAGCGCATGGAATAAGGGTCGTATTACGACAGAAACTTAAGGACTATAGTAGTATAGATACTTAAAGTTGCATGACTAACATACTTGTTATAATTCTGAATGTTATTATGTAACGACGCACCTACGTTCAAGTAAGCATGGTAAGGAACGCCACTAAAAGCGGTTCAATTTGGGTTAGCTCCCCTGACGAGGAATGTGGTTAAGGGATAGGTCTCACAACTTGGTGTGGGTTCTTAATATGAAACTCTTGGACTCTTCATGCTCCTGAGTTCATATGAAATGTTGGTCCCTGGCGTGCATTAGGCAAAAAAAGTGGAAATCCCATCGTGTGGTCAGTAACATGATATTTTGTTCTTCTGGAAATAGCCTAGAAGGACATACGCAGCGCTTGCCATCCGTGTGCCCTGCAGGGCAGTAGGTGGTATCTGTTGTGTTGATAAAATTCCCAACCGTGACGACCCGTTCGTGCTATACTAGGGTTCCCCATCGTGTGGTGTGAAAACACGATCACGTGCCATGAGATGTAACTTAACTCAAGGACGGCCATATGACAATGATACAGGCGCATGTATTTACTTCCGAATATGGACCTGCCTGGAATGACAACAATCTTTCAGTGCATCACTATTGAGTGTTCTTCTGCAGGTACTAACCACGTATGTATCCCGTGTAGTACACGTGTGCGAGAGACCGGTTAGTGCCACAATTGAGACGTATATGCCAGTATAATAAGGTTTGGATTTTCTTTTGGTGAGGCAACGTAGTACCAACATGATTCTTACGGTGCATCGACACCGTACTACATTTAATAACCTCTTCCCTATAAACAAATGATTCATGAACAAACTTTAAACTAAAAATGGAAGTTTGAAACAAATATTAGTTACTGAACTCTTATTTTGAGCTAAGATTCAAATGAGAGAATGTCTAGGTTTCAAAGATTTCAAAAACAGAGTGCTCTGTTCTGGCAGGTGTTCTTGCTAGACTTTAACAGACCATAACTCTGAGTAGCTTTAACCAATTAAGGTGTATGATACAGTTCTGGAAAGATTTTCAAGTGCTCTACAACTTATATGTAGACCTCCAGAACAAAATCACACGTTGAGTTGGTGAAAAGTCCAGTTGAAGGCAATGCTGTTTCTAAAGTCCTGGAAGTATGTAATGCCGAAGCTTGCAAGTTAGAAGACATTCCGGTAGTCCGTGAATATCTGGACGTGTTTCCCAATGATCTACCCGGTTTACCAACTGAGCGTGAGGTAGAATTCAAAATAGAATTGATACCGGGAACCACGCCGATCTCTCAGAGACCATACAAAATGGCTCCGAATGAATTATCTGAACTGAAGGAGCAACTAAAAGATCTGATGGACAAGGGGTTCATTCGTCCAAGTTCATCACCATGGGGTTGCTCGGCCTTATTTGTAAAGAAGAAGGATGAGACACTGAGGCTATGCGTCGATTATCATCCGTTAAATGCTGTGACGATAAAGAACAAGTATCCACTACCTAGAATTGATATTTTTTTCGATCAACTAGTGGGTGCTAAAGTCTTCTCCAAGATTGACTTAAGGTCAGGATATCATCAAATCAAGATTAGAGCGGAGGATATCCCGAAAACAGCATTCTCGACAAGATATGGACTCTATGAGTATCTTGTCATGTCATTTGGGTTGACCAATGCTCCTGCTCACTTTATGTATCTTATGAACTCGGTGTTCCTGCGGGAGTTAGATCATTTCATCATGGTATTCATCGACGATATCTTGGTCTATTCCAAATCAGAAGAGGAACACGTTAAACATTTGCATATTGTGCTCCAACGTTTGAGAGATCACAAGCTCTATGCAAAGTTTAGTAAATATGAATTCTGGATCAACCAAGTGCCTTTCTTGGACATATTATTTCTGCGGAAGGCATTGCTATTGATCCAAGCAAGATTGAACAAGTGCTGAAATGGAAGTCTCCAACATCAGTCCATGAAGTTCGTAGCTTCTTAGGTTTGGCAGGGTATTATCAGAGGTTCATTCGGGGCTTCTCAAAAATCTCTAATCCTATGACAGAGCTACTGAAAAAGGGCATCAAATATGATTGGAGCAAGCCATGTGAGGAATCTTTTCAAGCGTTGGTGAAACACCTCACAACAGCCCCGGTTTTAGCTCAACCGGATACAACCAAGCCCTTCGATGTTTATTGTGATACGTCCAGCATCGGACTTGGTTGTGTACTCATGCAAGGAGGACGCGTGATCGCATGTGGATCATGGCAATTATGGAATCATGAACAACATTATCCAACTCATGACTCGAGCTGGCTGCCATGGTGCTAGCTTTGAAGATGTGGAGACATTACCTATTGGGAAATCTGGTTCATCTCTACACTGACCACAAAAGCTTGAAGTACATATTCACTCAAAAAGAGTTGAATATTTGACAACGGCGATGGATGGAGCTGATCAAAGAGTATGAGATTGAAATTCATTATCATCCGGGCAAGGCAAATGTGGTTGCCGATGCACTCAGCCAGAAGTCTCATATTCATAATCTGACCATTACGCCGATAGAAGAGGAAGAACCGAGTCTCTGCTTGGTTCCATATGGAGCTCTACATAATCTAACTCTCATACCCACATTAAAAGAGGAGGTTATGAAAGCTCAAAGTGAGAGAAGGGCATAGATAATATTAAAAGTAGGTTGAAGAACAGGGAAATGAAAGGTTTCCGGTTAGATGATGAAGAAACCTTATGGTTCCAGGACCGGATAGTCGTACCCCGTGATATGAGGCTGCGGAAGAAAATTTTGGATGAATCTCATTTGTCCAAATTTTCTATTCATCCGGGAAGCAATAAAATGTACCAAGACCTCCGGAGGAAGTTTTGGTGGACACGTATGAAACGTGAAGCTGCAAAGTACATTTCAGAATGTGATATGTGTCGTAGAGTTAAGACCGACCATGTGAAGAAGTCGGGCCTGCTGCAACCACTGCAAATCCCGGCATGGAAGTGGGAAGACATGAGTATGGATTTCATCGTCGTGTTGCCAATGACCTCCCACCACCATGATTCAATTTGGATAATCGTTGACCGGTTAACCAAATCAGCACGCTTCATCCCGGTGCATACCAAATACAACACCAAGCAGTATGCGGAGTTGTACATAGCACGAATCTTGTGCTTGCATGGAGTTCCCCGTACCATTGTGTCCGACCGAGGATCACTGTTTGTAGACCGTTTCTGGGAGCAGCTACATGCATCCTTGGCAACCAAATTTATTCGAAGCTCCGCGTATCACCCTCAAACTGACAGGCAAACTGAGAGGGTGAATCAAATACTTGAAAATATGCTAAGGATGTGTGCCATCTACCACAGTAAGAACTGGGATGATCACTTACCGTTGGCGGAGTTCTCGTATAACAACGGTTATCAAACGAGCATAAAAATGGCACCTAATGAAGCTCTCTATGGCCGTAAGTGCCGCACACCCTTGAACTGCTATGAATCTGGCGAGAGAGTTATTTATGGGGTTGATCTCGTAAATGAAGCAGAAGAGCGGGTAAGGCGTATTCAAGCAAATCTTAAAGCTGCTCAGTCCAGAAAAAAGAGCTATGCGGATAAGAGATGTCATCCTCTGAACTTTCAAGCTGGAGACCATGTATATCTCCGTGTATCTCCTATGAAGGGGATTCACCGATTCGGAGTGAAAGGAAAATTAGCTCCGCATTTTATCGGTCCCTTCGCGATCATTCAAAGATGTGGAACCGTGGCATACCGTTTGGAGTTACCGACAGCCTTAGCCGGAGTTCATTACGTCTTCCACATATCTCAGATGCGGAAGTGTTTGAAAGTTCCAACGGAGATTATTACGGAAGGCATAGCAGATTTGAAGCCGGACCTCATTTATGTTGAGCATCCAACCTAGTTAATTGATGAAAAGACTCGCGAGACCAGAAACCGGACGCTGCAATTTTTCAAGGTGCTATGGGAAAATCACACGTTCGAAGAAGCTACATGGTAAAGCGAGGAGTATTTGCAACGCAATCATCCAGAGTTATTGGTGGCATATGTTCAATAATTGTGCTCCCCACATTGTTCTTAATCATGAATCTCGGGATGAGATTCTTTTTAAGGGGGGAGAAATGTAAGAGTCCCAAAAAACTTGTAAAAGGAAAACTTGAGTTGTGAATAAAGTTAAGTTCAAATTCAAGAAAATGGGACTTGCAAAAAAACTTTTCTACACATGTGAATGTTGTCATGTGCAATCACATAATTTAAAGTACACTTTGAATTCAAATGTTTATTTGAATGCAAGGGTGATCATTTTAAATGAAGGACGCAAACTGTGGTTGTAACCCTCCCCTTTGCGGCCACCAAATTAAAAGTTTGAATCTATATTTGAATTCTTCATGTCCAAATCATGAGGAAGACGAATTTTGAGAAAAATTGGAGGTGCTTTGATATGTATATCAAAAAGGCTTGTGAATTTCATTGAAATTTGAATTCAAATTTGAAACTGAGGTAAAACTTGTCAATTTGCCAAATGGTTTTTAAATTTGAGCTCCTCATGACTGAAGTTGCAATGTTCCAAAATGTGGAGATATTTGGAGAGGAAAGAGCAGTGGGGCCCACTTGTCATGGGGAGGGAGGACTTACACACGAAGTCATGTTTCTCTGCTCTCTGTTCCCACTCGAACCAGCCGGTTGCTGAACAGAGTGCGCACCACCGAGCTGCTCAGCCAACCGACGCCACCATCTGTTCTCACGATCTGGACGCTGAGAGGAGGAAAAGATCATCGTGTGCACGTCGCCTCAGTGGCTAAACACTCTCGGTTCCTTCTCTCCCCGCCACACCGAATTCCCTCGAAAGTTTTCTGCCGCCTCGAGCTCCGGCGGCTAGCCTTGTCGTCACCATGCACCAAGAGGTTTGACGCCCGGCTGAGCGCACAGACGGCGTCGCCCACACCCCCTCAAGCTTCCTGGAGTACTCCACCGAAGTGCCGTGGTTGATAACCACGTCGGCGAGCTCATTTCTTGCCGACAAACGGACATTGGCGCCTCGACGTCAAACCGAGCCCCTGCTGCGTTTCACGAGCAACTAAGCCCCGGCAAAGGTCAGTGGTCATCTCCTCGTGCTGTCCCTCCAATTTGGAGCCGTCTCATGGGCGGAACCTGCCGGAATTTGGCTTTTCTCCCTGGCAGGTTCTTCAGACCGCCGCGCCAAAATCTCAAAATTCATCTCCAATACGTAGTCGTTTCCAGTTATGATCTACAGGCATGTTCTTTAGACTCCTACGGTCCTCCTCATCCAACCGGTGCTCGATTTCAGCAACCCTAGCCGTAGAACGCCGTGTTCTTCATTGCCGCCGGAAAATTCACCTCAGGAGCACGGTGGGAACCTATCTAGAGCCGTTCCCGATTCAAACGGAGTCCATGTCAAGCATGCCCACGACTCACTGATGCTTTAGGAGCAAACGGCGCAGTTTTTGGTGCCTCACAACGCCCTAGCAACGTCGCCGACGTATCACCGAGGTCACGCTCGTCGCACCTACGGTTCCGGCCATCTTCGGTCTGAGGAAAGGCCGGCAACATGTTCTCTGCATGAAATTACGTAGAGGCAGCGAAAAGTAGCGAGTTCAGGGCACGGGAACCCCCTCCCGGCGAGAGCTCCGGCGAGCTTGGTGGCACGAGATGTCACACCCGGTTTTTCCGAAGAACAACCAAGTGAATATCACATGTATGCCAGGATCATTTTCTCATACATGTGATGACAAATAGTGAAGCATCATTTATTACAAGCCAGGTGCCGAATATAAATAAGTCTTACATAGCAAATGTCTCGATGGACAATAATAAGTTCATCACAAGTAAATAAACTAGCAGCCGAATAATTATTCTCGTAGGCTCCATCACAGGCGTTGCCCGGGGGTCTCCATGAACCTAGAAACCTTCTTCGGGTCCAAAGTCCTGGTCATTATACACCACCTCATTATCTTGACCTGAGCAGCAATATAAACCAACAAATATGCAAGGTTGAGTACCGATGGTACTCAGCAAGTGTGGGAAAGTTATGTCATGCATGGCTATAAAAAGGGAAGGTTGAACTCATGGTTAAAGCACTATGCCATTAATACCTATTACCTTAGCTTATTAAGCACCTACATTACTACACAGGTGAAATGGTCCCAATCTCCCATCCCATCATCATAATCAAATAACCATATCATCATTTCCAATGTTAAGCTCCCCGCTTAACATCCACAACTTCCAAAACCATCAATCCTCTAATCATGAATAAGTCCAAGCCGCTCTTGACCGTGAGCACGGCTGTCATGACAGTTTTGACTCTGCAGAGTTTCTACCACTGTACCCACATGTAGTGATTTCATCCCCCGTTGCCAAGTGGACTAAAAGAACCTCCATTATTCCAGTGGCTACGAACCACATTCACACTCCCCAGGTGTGTAGCCAGGAGATCACTACGAAGCCTTTACAAAGGGATTCCCGACGAGCGTGGGCCCACTGAGGTTTCACCCCTAACAGCATACAAGAGGCTCCAACCCCGCTGCAGTGCCCCCCTCTTGAGCCTTGGGTTCATATGGTAGTCCAGCTGACACCTACTCCCCGCACCATCCAACACACCCATACTACGCCAGGGATACACCTAATTAATTGGCCAAGCTGCCCCATCTCAGCATGTGGTTGGCACGGTAAAGCCAGGTTACATGCTCCATGAACCGGTCCTTAGGATCCAGGCAAGTACTAAACACAAACCCGAGTCTCGTGCACCCAGCACCAACCAAAACATCCAACTTGCCTTGATCCCTACCTCTACATAACTCACAATATCTCATTCAAGAGTATGGTAATATAAACTGATGATCTCATATCCCAAATATCCCATTCTAAGCATGGCTAAGCATATGCATAATAATAAATGACATGATAAAATAAATCCCAACCCAAGCTACAAGGAAACAAGGTGATGCAATTCTAGGGAAACTTCCTAGCATGGGTTTCATATTTAACTTGACAATGCAAATAATTCTATCTACACATCCTAGCATAGGATCAAAGTGGTCAAGGACACTTGCCTCCTTCCTGCTGCTCTTGAAATGGGTAGTCCTGATCTTGGAAAGGAATAACTTGCTCTTGAGCAGGTTCTACATCATACCATCACACATAGGAAAAGAAAAACAACAATCCATAAGACATAGTTCACACTTCCACTTCATACAAGCCACACATTCATATTTATGAAAGTCATTCACCATTATATGTGTTGTGGTTACTCTATGTGTGTTGATTTATGGCTTGCATGCACTTTTAATCATGTGTATATGATTCCTACTTTTGTGTTCACATTTATACTTGCATACTATATATATGAGTTTCCAATTTAAATAAATTCCTTATATTCAATTACTAGACCTTTTAGCTACAAAGTATGCATGAAAGGTATTTTCCTTCTCCATATGTGTCCTCAGAATTTCTACCAACCCTAAACTGAATTCTTTGAATTTTAGAAACTTCATTTATCATTTACTAGTTGCTATATTTTTAGATTTATTTCCTATGCCTAATTGTGAACTTTATTATAAAAATAACAAGACACATCATCTAAACAGAATAGGTTCTGATCTAAAATATTTACTAATATATTTTTGACCTTTTCCTCTGATGTAAACTATTTTACAATTATTTTCACTATTTTCAGAACTATTCTTTACTTAAAAATGTGTCCCTATACTAATAAATGTGAATAATAAATGAAACAAATTCATTTCAGCCCAAAATATATTTTTATCTCACTCCAAAGTTTTCTAAGTACTGAGAAAGTTTTTAATTTAATTTTGACAATATTTTTGTCTCACTTTTTAAATTTTAAATACTAGCCACATATTCAATTTCCTAAATTAAATATCAAACAGGGCTAAAAAGTTAAACTCACCCCACTACAGGGTCTATAATATTATTTTAACAATTTTCAGGGGTCTAGCTACTCATAACAGAGGAGTTTTTCCTAATTTTTATTAAGTCCAGGAGCCAAAACTAATTTTAAATGAATTTACATGATTTTCTGAAGTTCTAGGGGCTAGATCAGAAGTTTCCGGGGCTAGCTCTTATTTCCCGAGAACCCCAGGGGGTAGCACGTAAGATTTCCAGTCTTTATAACGCGGGGCTGACGTGGACCGTCCGATTTAAAACAGACGGCTGAGATTATAACGTCGAACCGGTACGCGGGGATTTATAGTCTACCGTGCGATTTAAAATAGAGGGCGCACAAGCGGCGACGTCGCTCTGATTGAGCGCGGGCGGCGCTGCCCGGCGGCGCACGGCGGCGGGAGGCGGCGATCTCGCCGGGGACTTTCGGATCTTCGAGAATTCTTCCTAGAACTTTGATTTTATGGCATAGATCGGTAGAGGAGAGGTCGAGGATCTCACCTCGGGGGTTTTCTTGAGCTCGGAGGTCCTGGAAGGCGGTCGGCGACGAGGTCTGAAGTGAAACCACGGCGAGGCTCGTCGGCGCTGTGTTTGAACCACAAGTCACCGAGTTTTCTGCAACTGCCGGGTTCCCCGGAGGCGGTGGATCAAGACCAGCGAGTTAGATCGGAATTTCCGAGCGTAGATCGAGCAGAATTCGCCGGAGAAACTCGGGTTCTCACCGGAGAGAAAATCGGCGGATCGCGTGGGAAAAACGGGACAGGGTCGGGGTTTTTCATAGACGGGGGAGGGCGCTGGGTTTGTTTAGATCGAGTGGGAGTCCTCCGGAACCAGAATTCGGCCGGAAATCCGGTCGGTTGCGATCGCGCGCGCGCGGGTGAACAGTCCGAGTTTCGGACGATCGGGGTTAGGGATGACAGGTGGGTCCCACCTGTCTGAGAGAGAGAACGCGGGCGCGCGGCTGCGGGCTGGCGCGGGGGCAGGGTGGGCCGGCTGGTCGGTTTCGGCCCACTGGCCGTTTTTTTTCTGTTTTCCTTTTCCTTTTTCTATTTCTTTTCTGTTTTGAGTTTAATTTGAATTCCAGTTTGAATTTAAATTGTTGCAAAACATGCAACACGTCCAACAAATTTTAAATTCCCCTCTTAACTTGATTTTGGGTCTTAACAAGATTTTGGGGTGTTACACGGGAGCGCGGGGGGCTGGAGGTAGACGAAGAGGGGGAGGACCCACATGTCAGCGTCTGTCCGGGGAACCGGGATTCTCTGTTGCAGTGGATCAGTGTGTGACTGTGCGCAGAAAACCCTTTGGCCTCGTGTGTCGGCGCATGAGAAGGCACCACGTCACCCCCGGACCCGCTGTCAGACTTTTAAACTTTTCCCTGTTTATTTCAAATGCCAGATTTGATTCAAACTTTGGGAGGGCATAACTTTTGTTAGGAAGCTCCAAATTTAGTGATTCGAATTGGGTTGGATTCAGGTTGAAAACCTCTATCCAAATATGCAACCCAATTTATACGAAAGTAAATATTTAATTCTGGAAAATTCATTAAGCCTTTCCTGAAAAAGAATTTTAGAGGGAGTTTGGTTCATCCAAAAATCCTCAAATTGTGCCAGACTATTCTTTAGGATGTTAGTTAACTCCTGTAAACATTTCAGATCATTTTGAATTGATTTGGTTAGGAGAATTCAGATTCTAAGTGGCTGTGTCCAAATGGAGAAAGAAACAATTTCAGAGAATTTCCAAAATTTGGAAATTCAGTTCTGGGCAATTCTTAGCTCCGAAAATCCTAGAAAAATTCATGCATGATCCCTGAGCTATGTTTCAAATTGTGGTTCACTTGGATTTGCATGAAATTCCAAATTTCTTCACAATTAATTCCTTTTTGCGTAAATGCTTAGGGAATTGTTCTGAGTGAACTACTCATTGAAAAATTCTGTATTTTGGTCCAGATTAATTTCTTGTGACAAGGAACTCACAATGAAATTCTCAGCTCCATTGGAGCTTTGGATCACCACTGCTCTGTTCAACCTCATTAGGTGATCAACACACATGTGATGAAAAACACTTATCACTTGATCATAGTGCTTAAACCCAAACCCAAACCACTAGCACCAGTGTCATTTTAAATTCTTAAACAGAGTTCCAGTTTTAAACTTGTCATTAGAACTTGTTAGAAAAAGCCTTACAATTAAATACATATGCATATTCATATCGTGTAGTCGTCTACGTGAGGACTTGTGAAGGAAGTGAAGTGGGATTTCAAAGACAAGGTGATCAAGTGATGAAGCCTCAAGGGGTCTTCATTAACTGAATATATACTTAGTCACCTACAAAACCAAGGCAAGCTCCGGTTTGCATCTAGTTGTTTTATAATGTATTTACTTTGTTCACAATTATGGTTTAGAGTTTGTATCCCCGCTGTAGAATAATGCCCAAGTCAAGGGTAGAAGTCGTATCCCCGCTGTAGAATAATGCCATGCTAATTAGGTTATGACATACGGTAGAAGTCGAGTAGTTGGAATCTACTCGCGAGCTATAGTTCAGGATCACACGGGTATGATTTAAAGAGGCAAACTAAAGTTTAAGTTTCCAAAGATGAGACCGGGCAGAGAGTGTAGACAGCGACAGGACGCGTTCTTGGTCGAGTAGCTCTGCCTGTGTCGGTTAAGGACCGTTCTCATGTGCGGTCCTAGGAGCAAGTATTGAGTTGTGTACCGGATGCTTACTGCTATATGGGACCCAGGAAACCGGTGTACCAGGTTAACTGGATTGTAGAGGCATACCACATGATATCGTTAGACCTATGAGCCCGAGATAGCGCGACTGGTTCTACAGTCGGGTGTCCTGCGAAAGGTTGCCACATACGATGCAATGAAGGACGCCAGATTTGGTTCTACAGTCCGGGCAGTTTTTGATTAGAATCACCGTCCCTCGCGGTTATGAGTACCGCTTGCTCACTGTGCTGTGACGTAATAATCAAGATGTGCGAGAACAGTTTGCAAGTTTAAAGTGCTGCTATGATAAATTGGAATTGCATGAAAACCATTTATGAAGTAGTGATAGAGCAAATTAAAGTTAATTTCCACCTTGGGAGAAGTACCATTGGAATGAAGCGTTTCTTGTTTGATTGTGGAGTTCCAATGTTGCTCGGCGCAAGGTCCGACTATGATGGCTAAAATCTGAAAGTTAGGGATGAACGTGTAGGCGAGTCTTTATGCAACTTATATGTTTATGTCTTAAGTTACCTTCATGCAGAGTTGCACGCTTTAGGAGAGACGGTTAAGTCTTGCTGAGCCTTTGTGCCCACTCTTGCTATATGAGTGGTTTTGCAGGTTAACATCGATGCTTATAAATAAGGTTGTACGGTGAGACTCTGTAGGATCGAAGTACACGTGTAAAGCTACCAGGGGGGGTGAATGGTAGATAAAAACTTTTGAGCGGAAGCAACAAAACACCCCTCAGCAGAAAACCGATCTGTTAAAGAAACCGTGTGTGCGACTGATATAAACGTGTTCAACTGTGAAAAAACTAGTATAGATTGTAGAGAATCAAGTCACGAAGACGTCACAACAAGAATCATGAAAATCCGTTGATAGAAACTCAAGTTACGATCGAAAGATCGAACAAAGGTCAATTTGTCCTACGCGAGAAAAACATTTCTGGAATACTACAAAGAAACTCGTGTAAATCAGGAACCACAATTCCAATGACCATGACATTTTAACAGATGATAGATAATCAAGTTGTGAAGACAACCCAAAAAGAATCACATCAATTGGATCTGTAAAACTCGAGTTATGATAAAACCACCGAAGCATGGTAGTGCTGAACAGAAACTCGACGAGAAAAACTTGTCTGAAACAAGTCGGACGAACAAGGCACAAAAGTTTCTTTAGAATACGAATTTTGTTTATCAAAACACAAGTGGAACAGCACCAAAGTCGTACTCCTACTTGGATTCAAACTGTAACCTTCCAATACTGCTCAAAACTCTTCTATACGCAGATAGAAGCAATCTTAAGACTTCCAAACACCTTAGGAACGTCCCAAACATTCCTAGAACAACTCTACTTCATGCCTAACACAAAATCCTGTTATAACCAACTCGAAACTTTCCATTAACAAACCATAACACCTTCCAACAACATCCACGATACCTTCATATGCATTGTTCTTGATCCAAACATGCTGCGCGACATCCTGATCAACTCAACCACAATTTCTCTTGAACTTGGTTGTTGAACCTCATCTTCTCCCTATGACTAGTTCAATGGATCCCGTCACCAGCCATGTCTTGAACTCAAGCAACACCTGCAAATGAATAAACAACCAATACTTCCGAGCACAAGTCCTCGACTTGACTCTCGTTAGTTCCGAAACTACAACATCTTACGTGAGCACCTCACATAAGCATGTTGTAAGCCATAGCAAAATAATATCATCCATAACCACCAAAACACACCAGAAACTTAGTCAAATAATATTAAGCAAACTTTCCTTAAGAGTAAAGCAAGTTCGAAACATTGCAAGTTAAAAGCAGAACCATTGCAATCAAGCTCCGAACCTTACCAAAGCTAACCAGACCTTGAACCGGAGCTTACCAAAGCTAGTTGGACCCAGCGTCGGAGCTTACTAAAGCTTATTCGGACCTAGCACGGAACTTACCAAAGCTAGTCGGACCTAGCACCAGAGCTAGCAAAAACAAGTCGGACCTAGCCAAAATAAGTCAGACCTAAACAAAGCAAGTCGGACCTTACGTCAGACCTTGCCGGAGCTACCCAAAACAAGTCGGACCTATCGTCAGACCTTGCAGGAGCTCGGACCTTGTTAAAAAGGTGTTTTGGTAGTATTCAAAACTTTTATCGTCAAAGCCAGTGTATTCAGCACACATAGGTCTCACAATCTCCCCTTGATGAATGCATTGGCAACACCACTTAAAATCTGAACATTGGCTTATTCACATGAAAAGTTTTGAAAACAATTTGTCCCCCTTTGTAAATCAGAAATAAAATGAGAAGAAAAACAAAAATACCAAAAAATTATCCCCCTGAGAAGAATCGTGCAAAAACACTTGTGAATGTGTGCAATGTGTGTTCAATTTCTCCCCCTTTGACAATGTATTCAGCAAGGTACAAAAGAGAAATTTTAATGTATTATGAGCACATTATAACATATACATATAAAACAAAACTCATCCAAATCATACTATCAAGTAACTTACACTATCACATCAATGAGATACATAAAGTAGTGCAAGCCATGCTAGAGATCAAGTGTAATTTTCAATTTAAGCAAGTCATGATCTCACAAACTTAACTATTTCAGGACCTGAAAACATGACACTTGTGGCTGCATTTTATTTATCATTTAAAGCACAAATTTTGATATTATGACATTTGCAAGAGATTATATGCAGCATCAGCCTTATTCTAACCAACCAAGCCAAGCCTATGTCATTTGACAGTCAGAAGCTTAAGGACATGGTTTTAGTCATACACAACTCCTTTCAAGTTCATATCTAAGTGCAATGATAAGCCATCTCAAAAGAAGAAGTGTGATGCATTCATATTCTCTTGATCTTTTCTTATTTTTTATTTGAACATAAAAACTCAACATGTGAGTTGATTACTTGATTAATTCTTTTTGATTAAAAGCACTTGTGAGCATGCAACAAGTTCAAAACAGCAAGAAAGTTCGACCATGACTAGATTTAGTGTAAGTAATTATTCCAATTACTAGACATGGTAAAAACTACAAAATGTATAACACGAGTAGTGTAGTAAGAACTTTCAGCTTGAAAAAGGAATCACAAAGTCATATATGCATGAAATATTATGCTCATATTATTTTAATTTCAGATTCACACATAGACTTCTCAAGTTTCAAAATTCTCCCTCAATTTAAGCCATGAAGATGCATAACCCCTATTTCACTACGAATGTAACAAAAAACGAGTGAAATCCAAAGGTTTTGTAAAAATGTCAGCCAATTGTTGTTCGGTATCTACATGGTGAAGCACAATGTTCCCTTTTTCGGCATTATCACGGAGAAAGTGATACCTAATGTCAATGTGTTTAGTTCTCGAATGTTGCACAGGGTTTTTAGCAATGCAAATGGCACTAGTGGTATCACAAAACAGTGGAACACTATCTAGATCAACCCCATAGTCCTTAAGTGTTTGAACAATCCAGAGAATTTGTGAGCAAGCACTAGCAGCAGCTACATATTCAGATTCGGCTGTGGATTGTGCAACTGAACTTTGTTTTCTAGAGGACCAGGCAACAAGTGAATTACCAATAAAATGACAAGCACCAGAAGTACTTTTCCTATCAATCCTACAACCCCCAAAATCAGCATCGGAAAAAGCTTTCAAAGTAACGGTTGATGAAGAAGGAAGAAAAATGCCAAATTCTTGAGTTCCATGTAAGTACCTGAGAATCCTTTTGATGGCTTGACGATGTGAAGCACGTGGGGAGGCTTGAAACCGTGCACAAAGACATATCCTGAATTTTATGTCTGGTCTTGATGCCGTGAGATACAAAAGTGATCCGATCATGCTTCTATATTCTTTTTGATCAATGGGATCACAATCTTCATCAACTTCAAGTGTCGTTGCTGTTCCCATTGGTGTCTGAAGAGGCTTGCTTTTGTCCATGTTGAAGCGCCCTAGGAGATCTTTTGTATACTTTGTTTGATGCACAAAGGTAACCTCCTTGGTTTGCTTGATTTGCAGCCCCAAAAAGTACGTGAGTTCTCCCATCATACTCATCTCAAATTCTGAACTCATCATAGCTGAAAACTTGGACACAAGATCATGAGAAGCACAACCAAAGATAATATCATCCACATACACTTGAACGAATAATGAGTCAATGCCATGCTTAAGTACAAAGAGAGTTTTATCAACCTTGCCCATGGTAAACCCCTTTTCAAGTAAGAATGTTTTTAACCTATCATACCATGCTCTAGGGGCTTGTTTGAGACCGTACAAGGCTTTGGACAGTTTGTAAACATGATTAGGAAAGTTTGGATTTCCAAAACCAGGTGGTTGTCTGACATAAACCTCCTCATCTATGTAGCAATTAAGAAAAGCACTTTTAACATCCATTTGATATAGCTTAAAACCTTTAGATGCAGCAAAAGCTAACAAAATTCTTATGGCTTATAATCCAACAACAGGAGCAAAAGTTTCATCAAAATCTGGACCTTCAACTTGTGTGAAACCTTGAGCAACCAACCTAGCCTTATTCCTAACCACAACCCCATCCTCACTTTGTTTATTTTTAAACACCCGTTCAGTTCCAATTAAAGTGTGACCTTGAGGTGGTACAAGTTTCCAAACATTATTTCTTTCAAAATTTTCTAACTCTTCTTGCATGGCAATAATCCAAGATTCATTAGTGAGTGCGTGTGATATATCTTTGGGTTCAAAAGAAGCAACAAAAGCAGAATGAGCATGAGAATTGGGGTCGAAAAACCTGGATCTTGTAAGTCATTCATGCAAGCTTCCAATAATTTGTTGTGGAGGATGACTTTTGAGAATCCGGAGGGGAGTGGACACTTCACAAGCTTCTTCTTCTTCATGTTCATCACAAATAGATGAGCTTGTGACGTGAGGAGGATCTGGACCAACAATGGTGGTCGTCGGTGCTGGCTGTGAATCAAGATCAGGAGCTGGAAAAATGTCATTAGCTGCTGAATTTTCGGGCAGCAGCACCACTTCTTCCTCTTCTTCAACGAAAATACTCTCCCCCTGCGGATATGGATCCGGATCTGCAATATTTGAACTAGTACCTGGGCTAGCTTCATCAAAAGAAACCTGACAAGTCTCCACAATTTTGTTAGTATCAAGTAAAAGCACACGGTAGCCTCTAGTATGAGATGGATAACCAAGAAACATGCCATCAACAGATCTAGCTTCAAATTTATCAAGATTACCATGTTTCTTAACAAAGCATTTGCAACCAAATACCCTAAAGTGTGTGACACTAGGCCTATGTCCAAACCTGAGCTCATATGGTGTTTTACCTAGCTTAGGACGCAAGAAAACATGATTTGAGACATAACAAGCGGTTGCAATTGCATCAGCCCAAAATTTCCTAGGAGTTTGATATTCATCAAGCATAGTCCTAGACATCTCAACTAAGGTTCTGTTCTTTCTCTCTACAACACCGTTTTGTTGAGGTACATATGGTGAAGAAAATTGATGATCTATTGCATTTTCAGCACAAAAGTGATCAAACGATTGATTTTTAAATTCGGTTCCATTATCACTTCTAATTGCTCTTAAAGATCCTGGGTGATCAATTGATAATCTAAGAAATAAAGTTCTAAAGTGACTAAAAGCTTCATTCTTAGATGCCATAAAGTAAACCCAAGAGTATCTAAAATAGTCATCAACAATCACAAGAACATACCATTTACCTCCAAAGGATTGAACACGTGAAGGTCCTACAGTGTCAAGGTGTAAAAGTTGGCCCGGTTCAGTTGTCATGGTCATTGTTAGAGGAGCATGTGAACCTGCAACCATCTTAGCATGTCTACAAGAAGAGCACACAATTTCTTTGTCCCCTTTAAGCTTAGGCAGCCCATGTATGCGATCAAGAGAACTAACACCCGTGAGATGATCAAAGACTACGTGACCAAGTCTACGATGCCAAAAATATAAATCTTTGGAATCATTTGCAACTAGACATCTATGCTTATAGGAAAACATATCAAAATCAGCTTTAAAAACTCTTCCAAACCGAGACATGTTAAAAATAAGCTCACTATTTGAGCCTACAACTTTGCAGCAGTTTTTATTGAAAATAATTTCTAGATTTTCATCTATCAATTGTCAAACAAAAAGAAAGTTGTATTTCAAATTTTTGACAAGTGCCACATCCTTCAAAGTGTAGTGATCATTTACTCTAACCGAACCCTTAGCAATTATAGGAGTTGAAGAATTATCGGCAAAAATAACATTCTCTACACGTGACACAAAAGAGAGAGAGGAGAACCATTCTTTGTTACCGGTCATGTGGCGTGAGCAACCTGAATCCACAATCCAAATGTTCTCCTTCCTCAAGCGTGTAACCTACATAGAAGCACAATACGTCGATGACTCAATACTGGGGTTAGTTAAAAGGCATTTAGGAATCAAGTACTGAATCACACGACGTCCAGCAGGAATAACATGCGAAAGCTGAGATAAAACAGCAGGTCTATGAGTCAAAGTTTGAGATTTTTTGTTCTTAACTACTGATCTATGAGGTGTTACTTGTGTAACATGAAAAACAGTAGCTCCAGAGGCAAAAAACAGAAGGTCCGGAGGCAAAAACTGAAGCTCCGGAGGTAAACTTTGAATATTTCTGACTCATAACAGCAGGTTGCATGTTCCTGACATTCGGTTTAGTATGTGCAGCAAATTTTGCATGAGAGTTATAAGATCTAGCTTGCATTCTTTCCTTTTTATGTTGTTTTAGCTAGTCTATAACAAAAATCTATGACATGACCATCTCTACCACAATAGGTACAATGAAATTTAACTTTGTCTTCATGTCTAGATGACCATGCAGTATGCTTATTTGAACCCGAATGTGACAACACTCCTGCAGATTTAAAAACCACTTCTTTTTGTTTAGGAACTGTTTGAATCAAACCACTTCCTAATGATTTTACAATTTTAGGTGGATGTTCCTTAGCATGAGCATGTGAATCAAAAACTAAACCAGTTTTATCATTGCAAGACTTGGAAGAATTCAGCAGCAAGTTTAGGTTCTTATTCCCATTACAAAACCGATCTAATGTCCTATGCATGTTATCAAGTTTATTTGATAGATCAAGGCAATTTTTACATGAAGTTTTTCCTTTTAATTTGCAATTGGAACAATATTTAACTTCATGAGAACGTAAAGCATTGTTCAATATAGAAATTTCTTTCATAGCATCTTGTAGTTTCTTATCAAGATCATCGCAAGTAGAACAATGCAAATCAATTGTAGAACAACAAGCATCTGTCAAGTTTTTATCATTAAGTGCAGCAAGCTTTTTGTTATTTTCGATTTCAAGTTCAAGTTTATCAAGTGTGGAGGTGTGTGCACTTCTTAGATAGGACAATTGTTCATATATTAAATCACATGAGGAACAAGAATCATCATTAGGAATCAAGGATTTTAAACGATTAATTTTAGATTCTAGTGACTCAATTTGAACAGCATTGTCCCTAAGCTTTTTGTCCTTTTTCTTAACAATAATAGTGGCACGAGAAATAGCATCACACATTTCTTCGCAAGTAGGACATACATCTTCGTTGTCACTGTTGTGTTCTGCATCCTCCATACTTGATTTTGATTTGCCCGCCATGAAGCACAAGTTTGCCAGATCATCTTCATCTTCATCACTTCAAATGTCTATATCACTTGAGCCAAGTTCTTGAAGTGCGGTGATGAAACTGTTTATCAGTTTGCGTCCTATAAAAACCTTCTTTTTCTTGTTGGTGTTGCCAAAAGAGGACTTGACTTTATTCTGCTTTTCATCATGGTTAGAAGGACCTGAAAGGTTAGGGCAATCTGTACGAAAGTGTCCTGTCTTACCACATTCAAATCATCGTTGAGGTCCAGAGCTTCCTCTCCTTCTAGTTCTCACATTTTGCAATGCTTTTGAGAACCTAGTAGAAAGAAGTACTAGCTCCTCCTCTGGAAACTCCTCAATCTGTTCCAGGGTTAGTGAAGACAGCAAAGCAAGTGTATTGCTAGATGATTGGCCGAAGCTAGGCATATCAAGTTGTGAGACAAATGCAATAGTCTTATTTGGGTTCTTACGTGATATAATGTCAATTTCATGAATTTTTAGCTTAGAACAAAGCACATCTAATGTAAGAGTACTCATGACAGTGGATTCACGTATGGATGTTACTTTCATCTCCCAAATTGACATGTATAATGCACTTAGTAATTTCCTAGCATTTTCAGCATCTGAAAAATTAACATTGATGATACGCAAGTTGCTGAGAATTTTATTAAAGCGAGCAAAGAGGTCATCAATAGACTCACCGGGTTGCATCTCAAAGCGCATGTATTCTTTCTTCAACATATCCTGTCTTACCTCCTTGATTGTGTTGGATCCTTCGTGGTAGTCACAAATTGCTCTCCACACATCGTACGCCGATCGGAGGTGTGCAACACGGTCGAAGTCGCTCTGAGTTAGTCCTTGTATGATCAAGTTCTGATCCTTGTTGTTGTTGTCGACATCTCTCATGTTTGTAGCTGTGACTTGATCATTTGAAGGCACATCGTAAGGCTTGTACACCTTTTCCCATATTGCAAAGCCTTGCGCCTGGATGAAAGCTTCCATGCGTGCCTTCCAAACCTGAAAATCAATACCATTAAACACACAAGGTTTGGTGGAGTATTTCTCCATGATGATTAGTCAAAACATGTGCAAATCACAAAGATTAGAGCAACCTGGCTCTGATACGAATTGTAAGATCGAAGTACACGTGTAAAGCTACCAGAGGGGGGTGAATGGTAAATAAAAACTTTTCAGCGGAAGCAACAAAACACCCCTCAGCAGAAAACCGATCTGTTAATGAAACCGTGTGTGCAACTAATCTAAACGTGTTCAACTGTGACAAAACTAGTATATATTTTATAGAATCAAGTCACGAAGACGTCACAACAAGAATCATGAAAATCCGTTGAGAGAAACTCAAGTTACGATCGAAAGATCGAACAAAGGTCAATCTGTCCTACGCGAGAAAAATAGTTCTGGAATACTGCAAAGAAACTCGTGTACATCAGAAACGTCAAATTCAATGACCGTAAAATTTTCACAGATGATAGATAAACAAGTTGTGAAGACAACCCAAAAAGAATCACATCAATTGGATCTGTAAAACTCGAGTTATGATAAAACCACCGAAGCAAGGTAGTGCTGAACAGAAACTCGACGAGAAAAACTTGTCTAAGACAAGTCGGACGAACAAGGCACAAAAGTTCCTTTAGAATACGAATTTTGTTTATCAAAACACAATAGGAACAGCCCCAAAGTCGTGCTCTACACAAGCCTTTGCCTCCCTTGCTTGTATAACCAACTCTATGGCCAATCCAATTCAAACTAGGACTCCTACTCCTACTTGGATTCAAACTGTAACTTTCCAATACTGCTCAAGACTCTTCTATACGCAGATAGAAGCAATCTTAAGATTTCCAAATACCTTAGGAACGTCCCAAACATTCCTAAAACAACTCTACTTCATGCCTAACACGAAATCCTGTTATAACCAACTCGAAACTTTCCATAAACAAACCATAACCGGCTCAGCCGCAGCCTGAGCGCAAAATCGAGCCGGTTGAACCTTTTCAACCATATCTCCACTTCCATATCTCTTCACCACGCCTTCAAACCATGTTGCCACGTCCATGCACTACTTGCACCCGTGCAAACACTTTTCAACAACGTCCACGATACCTTCATATGCATTGTTCTTGATCCAAACATGCTGCGCGACCTCCCGATCAACTCAACCACAATTCCTCCTGAACTTGGTTGTTGAACCTCATCTTCTCCCTAGGACTGGTTCAATGGATCCCGTCACCAGCCATGTCTTGAACTCAAGCAACACCTGCACATGAATAAACAACCAATACTTCCGAGCACAAGTCCTCGACTTAACTCTCGTTAGATCCGAAACTAAAACATCTTATGTGAGCACCTCACATAAGCATGTTGTAAACCATAGCAAAATGATATCAGCCCTAACCACCAAAACACACCAAAAACTTAGTAAAATAATACTAAGCAAACTTTCCATAAGAGTAAAACTACTTCAAAACATTGCAAGTTAAAAGCAGAACCATTGCAAGCAAGCTCCGATCCTTACCAAAGCTAACCGGAACTTGAACCGGAGCTTACCAAAGCTAGTCGGACACAGCGCCGGAGCTTACTAAAGCTTAGTCGGGCCTAGCACGGAACTTACCAAAGCTAGTCGGACCTAGCACCGGAGCTAGCAAAAACAAGTCGGACCAGGCCAAAATAAGTCAGACCTACACAAAGCAAGTCGGACCTTACGTCGGACCTTGCCGGAGCTACCCAAAACAAGTCGGACCTATCGTCGGACTTTGCAGGAGCTCGGACCTAGAGTCGGACCTTGTTAAAAAGGTGTTTTCGTAGTATTCAAAACTTTTATCGTCAAAGCCAATGTATTCAGCACACATAGGTCTCACAGACTCGGAAACTTTCGAGTCAGATAACACATGGAGAACCTAGCCACTGCCATGTCTTCGTGTTGCTAGCGAGAGGAGTCCGCGGGCTAGACCTCCTCTCGAGTGCTCATTAGTTACTCAACTTGAGTTGATTGTAGTCTTCCGCTGTAGCTATTTGATGTAAATTATTTACAAAGAACATTTGTAAGCTTCTGCTTTTGATTCATGTAATACAGTTTCCTTATATGTGCGCTGTTGGGTGCCGCATAACACGGCACCACCTAATGCGATTCCCAGGTGAGTGGCACGGTCCTGTTACACGGGTGCCGGGGTCCCCCTCAGCGGTGCTCGGTATCTTGCGCGCTCTCACACGGAAGCCACCGCGTTGATCGCTGCTGCCACCTCCTGCTCTGCGATTCCAGCTGCCAACCGACGTTCCCAGCGCGTTATCATCGAGTCCCGGGCGTCACAAGGCCATTTCGCCACTATCCCGACGCCTCCTCGCGCTGAAAACTCGAAGAGAGCCGCCGCACCCCCAAAACCACCACCTCGCCATCGACCGGCCAAATCCGTCCCTTCCACCTTGAGCTGAGGCCATAAACGGCACTGCCGACCTTCACTCGACATGCTCCAGCCCTCAGCTGCCCGTGATCAGCTTCCCTTAAGGTTTTCCGAGACAATTTCCATTGACCTGTTCACCCCGAAGCGCCTCCAACTTGACACCATCGCCAGGGTAGCTCCAAGCTTCTCTGGCACTGCCAACTGCACTTTGAGGTTAGCATCAAGGTCTAGTAGCTTTCCCCGAGCTCCCTAGCTCCCTCTTAGCGCCGGTTAGCCGGAATTTTACTTTTCCCGACGATCGTCATATTGAACACCGAGAACCAAAACCAGAAATTCATCTCGATCACGTGATCACTGGAGATTTTGGTTGAGCTGAAGCTAGAGTAGCACCTCACGATTACCTCGGCCAAATCCTAGCAAAGATGATCAACCCAATGAGTGTAGCACCGTAATTTCGCCACTGCCGGTGAAAACGGCTTGGGTCGCCGGTGAAGTCTACTTTTTCGGTGATCTCCGGCCAATAGGAGGGCAGGGTTAGCTTCCCCATGCCCCAGTGATGCTTTGCGACCCGTTGGTTGATCATGTTCACTGCCGAGACGAGCTAGCACCATTGGACCCAAGCTCAATTCTGCCTCCACTATCGCCGACTACTTTTCTGGTGATGTCGAGGCGCGAGGAGTTGTTCGGCATGTGCGCCGTGCTTCAAGGGTCACTTAGGAAGAAACCACATTGAGAATTAGGCAGTAACGGCTGAGAACGAGCCGTGCCACTGCCGCTGTGCGTCGCGTGCTCGGGGACCCACGTGCAGTGTTTTAAACATTTCACCGATTTTCAGATTTAGTTCAACTTCAAACCCTCATAACTTTGGCTAGGAAACTCCAAATTTAGTGAACCAAATTTTGTTGGATTAAGATCTCTGATTAATTTCCAACAAATCAATTTTCACCTCATGAAAACTTTTATTTTTCCAGAATTAATTCTTCAAAATTTATCGGTTTAGAATTTTAACTGGAGAACCCTTTAGTGGAAAATTCTGAAATTTGGCCAGGATGTTGTTAATAATATCCCTGAGATACCATAAAAATTTCAGATCCATTTGAGCTCATTTGGTCCACCTAATTGTGTGATTAATAAAACTGTTCCAGATAAAATGGAAAATGTCCAGAAACATTTTTAGATTTTCTCTGAAATTGTTTAGCTCATATGTTTGGCTAGGAATCTTCAAATTAAGTGAAACTAACTCCATTAGAATCTTTGGAAAATCTAGTTTCCGTAAAGTCATGGTTTGCTCCATGAAAATCCCTAGAACACCCTAAGAGCTCCAATTAAGGCCAAATACACATTTATTTGTGGAGGGCTCAAATGAGCTTTTCTGCAAATGAAATTTGGCCAAGTCTCTATTTAGGTTTTATCCAAAACACAGTAAAAATTTCAGAGTCATTGAATCTATCTAACAATACTTATAGTATTAACAAATTCAACTTAAAATTCAAATGCATTAAAATCGTCATATACATATGTTGATCTCATGTAGTCGCTCAGGTTGAGGAGGAGCCAGAAGTCCTAGACTTCATAAATCCATATGAACAGCTAGCCTACGACCAACAGCAGCAAGGCAAGCTCCGGTTTGCATTAGCCTTTTTATAAATTTTATTATTTTGAGAACTTACATTGAGTATCCACCTTACTTATGCATTAGAGTCTTGTTTGAAAATCCAAATGCATAGACATGAAAACCCTGGTTTTTGGCTTTGTTTTTTAAACCTTGATTAGCTACTGCAATAGTAAGATAGTGTAGGATTCGGTACAAGTCGAGTAGTTGGAACTGCTCGTGAGAATAGGCTAGAGGCACACTACTCGGTTACAGATAGCAAATGGAACACATGGCAAGAAAAATGACACCGAGCGGGGAGTAAGGGAAGCAGGACTTTGGAGCCTGGGTGTCATAGCTCCGCTTGTGTCGATTGAGGACCGAGCCGTGTGCGGGCCTGTTGAACGAGCTAGAACAGTACCGAAGACCTACCGAATATATGGGAACTGAGAAACCGATGTAATTCGGGTAGCTGGGTGTTGAGGCTTAGCTGGTCGTTCAGAGGGTAGGTTGAGAGCTTGAGGTGTAAATCGGCTGGCGGCACTGCAGATGCACACGCAGAGACCTCTTGCTCGGGACAATTGGTCCGGTTCAACATTTGGCTGAGGATGGAAGGTGGTTGCGTACGACGTCCGTGATGGTTGCTGTAGGCAACATCGAGTACGGGCGTACGTGACGGGTTATTCGGTTAACCCTGCAGATGTAAATCGATTATAATCACCGTCCCTCGCGGTCAGTGAGTACCACTTGTTCACTGTACCGTGACATAGAAAGAACAGGCTAGAGTCATGTCAAAAGTTACTGATTGCAAGCTATACCTTGATTGTTAATGACTTGTTGTATCTTAGAGCAAATTAATGTTCTTTTCAACCTTGGGCAAAGCATGTGAGGGAAATGCGTTTCTTGTTTGATTGCGGCTCTCTTATGTGTTTTAGCGTGAGGTTCTCTACAACTTGCTGCTAAAACTGAAAGTAAGGTTCAACTGTTTAGGTGTGTCCTTTGCAACTACATTCCCATTTACACTGTAATCCAGCATGTAGAAGTTTCATGTATAGGAAAGACGGGTGAGGCTTGCTGAGCCTTCATGCTCACTGCTTGTGTTTGATGCTTTTGCAGGGTGTTATGAGGAGGAGACTCCCGAGGAGGAGATGGACCCCCAAGAGGCCAACCCCGTCGAATGGGAGTCGTGCATGCCGTCGTGTTAGTGTGTGTGTGTGCTAGAGGGGACACGTTCACGGGCTGAACGTGAACTCTGTGCTTAGTCAACGCCTGTGAGTGTAGACTGAACATATTTTGCCGTAAACATGTCTATAAACTATTTTATGTAATAAAACTTTGCTTCCGCTTTGTACATTTTATGTGTGTTATCCGGTGCTATGCAACGCAGCACCCCTCAGCGTGATCCGGGCTCGTCGAGGCCATGAAGCCCTCGCATTTTTGAGCTTAAAGCAAGGGGACATGAGTGTCCTTGAGTATGTACGAAGGTTTAACCTTTTGGCCCAATATGCTCCGGAATATGTGGCGATAGAAGAGGCATGGTGTTATTTATTCTTCCATGGCCTGAGTGCCACATTACAGGAGAAGTTGGATGTGTTTAACAAAGGCAGTTACAGTGACATGGTTGATGCGGCTCTCATCCAAGAGAAGCCGACACTTGAGTGGCAAGCTGAGAAAAGAAAAATGAGTGAGATCGAGCAGGCCAGCAGAAGTTATGTGCCCCAAAAATACCGTTTGGTGTACCGAACGCCATCTGGTGAAAGATGAAGGCCACCTGTACGATCAACTCCTCAGAGGTTGATTGCTGGTCATGTACCACAACTTGAACCACCTCCACAGCAGCAGCATCAGATGGTGGTGTGTGCTCCATCGCTGCAGCCATGTATACCTAGCATCCAACTGCAAGTCAGCGAAGAACCAGAGAGACATCCGTGTTTCACTTATTGGCAAATGGGCCATTATGCTTGGTATTGTCCGGAGGGAATTCAAGTCTGCGGTCATCAGATTTGCAAATATTCAGATTCGGACCTAAATCTGCAGACAAGAGGGCAGACAAGGGGCAGCATTCACTATACAGTGATTGACGATGTTTCGGAAGGAGAAGCCATGTTAGCAGGGATGTTTTCTCTAGATCAGCTACCGGTTTTGATTCGCTTTGATTCCGGTGCCACACACAACATCATTAGCCAATCTTTCGTGGCTCAACATCAGCTCCAACCAGCTTATACAAAGAGGCAATACCTCATATCTTCACCCGGGGGCAGCAGTACCACAGGCTAGGTCGTCTCCGGAGCACCTCTTTGTTTGGGGGGTAAAATATACCCCACAACTCTCATTATTCTTGAGGGTTTGAAGATCGACGTCATTTTGGGGATGTCGTTGTTGAATTACCACAAAGCGGTTCTTAACATCAGCTCTAGGATCGTTGAGCTCAACTCCCCATAGCACAGTCTTCATATATTATTTCTGGGCGCCAGTCAGCAGCAGATTGCAACACTGAACCACACGAAAATTGTGAAGATAGAGGACATTCCGGTGGTACGTGAATATCTGGATGTGTTTCCCGATGATTTACCAGGTATGCCGCCCGAACGGGACGTAGAGTTCCAATGTTGAACTTGCTCCGGAAACAATGCCGATATCACAAAGGCTATACAAGATGGCACCCAATGAACTGGCAGAATTGAAGACACAGCTGAATGACCTAATGAGCAAGGGCTTTATATGACCGAGTTCGTCACCTTGGGGTTGTTCAGCGTTGTTTGTCAAGAAAAGGACGAAAACTATGGCTGTGTGTTGATTATCGTCTTCTTAATGCCGTGACCAACAAGAACAAATATCCACTACCTCGCATTGATATGCTCTTCCATCAATTAGTGGGTGCAAAAGTATTCTCAAAGATGGATCTTTGGTCCGGATATCATCAGATTAAAATCCGGGCAGAAGATATTCCGAAGATGGCATTCTCAACGAGATACGGGATATACGAGTATCTCGTTATGTCTTTTGGTTTGACCAACGCCCCAGCACACTTTATGTACCTGATGAATTCAGTGTTCATTCCGGAGCTGGATAAATTCGTTGTGGTTTTCATCAACGATATCTTGGTGTACTCCAAGTCAGAGGAAGAACATGCTGAGCATCTGCATATTGTGCTACAAAGATTGCGAGATCATCAGCTCTATGGAAAAATCAGCAAGTGTGAATTCTGGATTAATCAAGTACCTTTTCTCAGACACATTATTTCAACGGAGGGCATCGCTGTAGATCCGAGTAAGATTATCCAAGTACAGAAATGGGGGTCACCAAAGTCTGTGCATGAAATCCGAAGCTTCCTCGGTTTAGCGGGGTATTACTGGAGGTTCATTCCGGGCTTCTCCAAGATAGCTAAACCGATTACTGAATTATTGAAGAAGAGTAAAAGATTTTTGTGGGGTGCTGCGTGTGAACAAGCTTTCAAGACTCTAGTGAAGCATCTCACAACAGCCCCAGTTCTTGCTGAGCCGGATACGACGAAGCCATTCGACGTTTATTGCAATGCATCTGGCATCAGTCTTGGTTGCTTGCTGATGCAAAAAGGACGAGTGGTCACTTATGGATCTCGTCAACTCCGAAACCATGAGCAGCATTATCTAACTCATGATCTTGAGTTAGCTGACGTGGTCCTTGCTTTGAAGATGTGGAGGCATTACTTGCTCAGAAATCTTGTACACCTCTACACCTACCACAAGAGCTTGAAATACATCTTCACTCAGAAAGAATTGAACATGAGGCAACGAAGATGGCTAGAGCTCATTAAATATTATGAACTTGAGATTCATTATCATCCGGGAAAGGTGAATGTGGTCGCTGATGCGCTCAGTCATAAGGCGCATGTCCATCATTTGACTATCGCTGAAATGGATGATGAAGAACCAAGTCTCCGTGTCATTCCGTATAGAGCACTCTATAATATCGCTCGCATTCCTACTATCCGAGAGGACATCATTGCAGCTCAATGAAAAGACAAGGGTATGTCTCACATAAGATGGAGAATAGACAACAGAGAAATGAAATGCTTCCGGAAGGACGATGAAGGTAATTTGTGGTTCAACGACTGGATAGTACTCCGGGATATGGGACTACGGAAGAAAATGTTGGATGAAGCTCATTTGTCCAAATTTTCCATTCATCCGGGCAGCAATAAAATGTACCAAGATCTCCGGAAGAAATTTTGGTGGACAGGTATGAAACGTGAAGTTGCAATGTACGTTTCAGAATGTGATACGTGTCAAAGAGTAAAGGCCGACCATGTGAAGAAGTCGGGCCTGTTGCAACCACTGCAAATACCCGCATCGAAGTGGGAAGACTTGAGTATGTATATCATCTTCGGGTTGCCGATGACCTCCCACAACCATGATTCGATTTGGATAATCGTTGACCGGTTAACCAAATCAGCACACTTCATCCCCGTGCATACAAGATACAACGCCAAGCAGTATGCGGAGCTGTACATAGCACGGATCTTGTGCTTACATGGAGTTCCCGTACCATTGTGTATGACAGAGGATCGCTGTTCGTAGCCCGTTTCTGGGAGCAGCTACACGCATCCTTGGAAACCAAATTGATTTGAAGCTCCACGTATCACCCTCAAACCGATGGGCAAACTGAGAGGGTGAATCAAGTATTGGAAGATATGCTAAGAGCGTGTGCCAACCACCACGGTAAGAGCTGGGATGATCACTTACCGTTGGCGGAGTTCTCGTACAACAACGGTTATCAGACGAGTATCAAAAGGGCACCATATGGAGCTCTCTACGGCCGGAAGTGCCGTACACCATTGAATTGGTGCGAGTCCGGCAAACGAGTCACGTTCCGGGTTGATCTTGTCGATGAAGCCGAAGAGAGAGTTCCGATAGTACAAGAGAACCTCAAAGCTGCTAAATCTCGTCAAAAGAGCTATGCGGATCAGAGGCGTCGACCGCTGCATTTCGACGTCTGAGAAAACATGCATCTTCATGTGTCTCCGGTGAAAGGAATTCATCGGTTTGGTTTCAAGGGGAAGCTTGCTCCCAGATTCATCGGTCCATTTGCCATCACAGAGAAGTGCGGAACTGTAGCCTACCAGCTGGAACTACTGGCAAGCCTTGTCGGTATTCACGACATATTTCACGTTCCCCAGCTGCGGAAATGTCTCAAGTTTACCGCTGCTGTCCGCACCGAAGATATCGATGAGTAGAAGCCGGATCTCACCTACACCGAGGAGCCCATTTAGATTATCGATGAAAAGACTCGGATCACCCAAAATCGGACTTTGAAATTTTACAAAGTCCTGGGGAGTAATCATACCCCAGAAGGGGCGACGTGGGAAAGTGAAGATTACATCCACAAGAATTATCCGGAACTTTTGTCATAAATTTTGTAATTACCCTCCCGTCTCATTCATCTTTTGTAATCTCGGGACGAGATTCCTTTTAAGGGGGGAGGAATATAAAGGTCCCAAAATATGAATACAAAGAAACTCAAGTTGAATGCAAGTTTGTTTCATGTGTATGAAATATGGGACTTATTTAAACTTTTCCACATGTGATAATAAACATGAGAGCTCTTTCTAAACAAGCTTATGGTTACTTACATGCTTGGACCCTAGGTGGATGAAAACCCCATATTTGAAGTCTCATGTGCAATGGAAAGTTTAAAAATCAGATTGTGAACACCAATTGTTCAAATGCAAATTTCAAGTTAGGGCAACACAATGAATTTAAAACTGTTGTGTTAAAGATCTCATTTGCAGCAGCCAAACAAAAAATCAGGTTTCATATTTGAATTCCTTAGGTCCAAATTAGTGGGTACGCAAAGTTTCATAAATTTTGGAGATGTATTGCTATCCATTTTCCATATGGGCTTAAATTTGCAATGAATTCAAATACACATTTGAATTTGGATGAAACTTGCCCAATTATCCAAATGCACCTCAGTTTTGAACTTCCCACAATTGAATTTCCTCATTTGCAAATTTTGGAGATATTTTAGATAGGATAAGAGGGAATGTGGAACCCACTTGACAGATACATTTTAAAATGAATTCAAATGAGTGAGTAGTCTCTGTTTTGCTGCTTGAGGCGGTTTCACTCGAGCAGAGCAGCATCCACCGAGTGACACCGAGGGCAGGCCGACACAACTCTCCCCATTGTTCTCTCGCGCTGGAGAGCTGCCTGGGTTCTCATCACTCACTGCCATGCTCCTTTTCGCCCATATAACCGAGAACCCCCTCTGTTTCCTTCTCTCGTGCAAGAACCAACAGGGACACGCCGCCGCTGCTTTGAGCGCTCGGAAGCTGATTTTCTCTCACGTGCAAGCCCCAGCAGTAGCAACACAGCACCACAGCAACCCCCATGACCTCCTCAGACCACCACCGACCGGAGTTCGGCCCTCCTACCCTGGGAACGCCGTGTCCGTGCGGTGGCCGAACAACAACCGAACGGAGCTCACACGTGGACATCCCTACAGAGAGCCTTTCACGACCAAGCAAGAGCACCGTTTGATGCGCCATGTTTCCATGCTGCTCAAATCCGAAGCTCAAGCAAAGTGATTAATCGTCACCGGAGTATTTCCCAAATTTCTTCTGGCCAGTGCAAAACCACCTTTGGGTAGGGAAACTCCAAATTCCTGATTGATCTTGTTTAGAGCCCACCAAATTGCACTCACATGAGCTAGACTCGACGGCGAACAAGTTTGCTTAACAAAGCGAGCATGAAACCATGTGTAGCCGATGTATTTTGAGCTTACCCGATGGCGGCAGTGGCGGGAAGCTTCGGGCGCACGGTGAGATCGTGGTTAGAGCCATTCCCGAGCCTTTTCACCACCTTGTCGATCTTCTCTAGCATCCACTGATGCTTTAGGGTCGTTTAAATGGGCATTTGGTGGGCTAGCACGTCAGGGCGACGTCGCCAAACCTCCACTGAGCCGCCGCATCGGTGCGAGCTAGGTTAGAGCCGACACCAGTGTGGGGAAGTTCTCCCAATGTGGTCATCGCATTAATTTAGGCACTAGTGGAAAGTTAGAGCTTGGAAGGTGGCCGGAGAGGGGGTATTCATGATCTCCGGCGAGCTCGGCGGCGCGGGCGCGCGGGCGGCTGGAGGTAGACGAAGAAGGGGTCGGCCCCACGCGTCAGTGTCCGAATTAGAGGGAAAAGATCTTCTGTAGCCTCGGATTACACTGTCGAATCACGGGAGAGATCCCTGTGGCCCGTGTGTCATTGTTCCAGCACATGACACGTGCCCCCTGGACCCACAGTCAGGATTTAAACTTTTCCCGGTTTAAATTGAATTCCAGATTTTCCCCAAACTTTAGAGGAGCATAACTTTTTGCTAGGAATCTCCAAATTTAGTGATTAAAAATTGGTTTATATTCAGATTTAAAAACTCTATCCAAATATGCAACCCAATTTATATGAAAGTCATTATTTAATTCTGGAAAATTCTTTAACTCTTTTCAGCAAAAGAATTTTAGAGGGAGTTTGGTTCATCCAAAAATCCTCCAATTTTGCCAGAATATTATTTAGAATGTTGTGCAATCCTGGAAAAATTTCATCTCATTTGGAGTTGATTTGATTAGGAGAATTCAGGTTTTTAGTTTCTGTGTTCAAATGAATGCAGAAACATTTTCAAAGGATTACCAAAACTTGAAAATTCAGTTCTGGGCAATTCTCCAAAAATCCTAGGAAAATTCATGCAGGCTCTATGAACTATAATTGAAATTGTAGTTCACTAAGTTTGACATGAACATTTGAGTTACTTCAGAATTAATTTTTTTGCTTAATTGCTTAGAGAATTGTTCTGAATAAACCCCTCAATGAAAAGTGCTAAATTTTCGTCCAGGTGACTTACTTGTGACAAGAAACTCGCATGAAAATTTTCAGCTCCATTGGAGCTGTGGATCACCACTGTTCTGTACAACCTCTTCAGATGATCAAACCACAAGTGATGAAAAACACTTATCACTTGATCATGTTACTTAACCCAAACCTAAACTTCAGCACCAGTGTCATTTTAAATTCTTAAATAGAGTTCCAATTTTTTAAGCTTTACAATTAAATACATATGCATATTGATAACGTGTAGCATATACGTGAAGACTTGTGAAGTACTTTAAGTGGGAATCAAGGAACCCGATGATTAAGTGATCAAGCCTCAAGTGATCCTCACTAACTGATTATATATTAGTCACCTGCAAACAGGCAAGCCCCGGTTTGTATACAAGCATTTTTATAAAGTCTTTTCATTTCTAGAGATCATAGCTTTGAATGGTTGATTGCATTAGGTTAGATGATGATGAAACCCAATTGCATGACCAGAATTACCTAAGAGAGAAAGGGTAGGTTAGCACCTCCTCGAGTGGATTTGGCTACGCCAAATATTAGTAGGAAAGGTCCGGTAGAAGTCGAGTAGTTGGAATCTACTCGCGAGTTTAGGGCTTGGTTTAATCAGAGCGGGTCAAGAATAGGAACATTGAGGAAAGTTTACACTTATGGAATGGAGACCGGGCAGGGAGGTTTAGATGCAGCCGGCTGCGGACCGTGCGTGCATAGCCTTGCCTGTGTCGGTTAAGCCCCGTCCGTACTTGGCCCTGTTGGACATGTTTGAGTTGTGTACCAGGCACATACTGGCTATATGGGACCCAGGAAACCGATGTACCTTGTGAGATCCACATTGGAACTTTTCTAACATTTTAGGCTTTCGGCGTCAGGATAGCAGGAGGTAACTCTCTCAAGAACATATCACTGCGGGTATGTACCTTGAGGGAGCTTGCTATTTGGGGCAGTTAGACTGCGTCCTGTGTGGAAGAACTTGGGAAAGGTGGCCGCGTACAACATCAGTCGAGGTTGCTGCCGGAAACTCGGAGTATGGGTGTACGTGTCATGTAGTCAGGACGTGTACTGATTCGAATCACCATCGCCCGCGGTCATATGAGCATACTTGCCCACTGCGTCTTGATGTAGTAAGAACTGAATGATTTCTTTTGAACTTGATAACGGTGTGATGTAACTTGTATTGCAATCATGCTTGAATTAGAGATAGGCTAATTAAAGTTTACATCACTTTGTGCAAGAAGCGTCGCAACAAAGCGTTTCTTGTTTGATTGTGGAGTTGCGATGCTGTTCGGCTCAAGGTCTTTACAATAAGGCTTAAAATCTGAAAGTTAAGGATCAACATTAGGCGAGTCTTTTATGCAAATCTAGCTAACCTAATTGCAACCCGTCGTGCATGTAGAGTTTCTTGTTAAGGAGAGACGGATCAGTCTTGCTGAACCTATGTGCTTACGCTTGCTATATGAGTGGTTTTGCAGGTTAACATTGACGCTTATGAGAAGTTTGTCCGGTGAGACTCGGAGACTTCCGAGTCGTTTAACACATGGAGAACCCAGCCGCTGCTGTTGTCTTCGTGTTGCTAGTGAGAGGAGTCCGTGGGCTGGACCTCTTCTCGAGTGCTCATTAGTTATTCGACGTGAGCTGACTATAGTCTTCCGCTGTAGCTATTTGCTGTAAATTATTTACAAAGAACCTTTGTAAGCTTCCACTTTTGATTTATGGAATACATGTTTCCTTATATGTGTGCTGTTGGGTGCCGCATAACACGGCACCACCCAATGTGATTCCCGGGCGAGCGGCACGGCCCCGTGAATGAACGGGTGGCCGGGTCCCTCATCATATGTATCTGTTAAAATCTGACTAATCTGGACTAGTCCGGTGTTATCTTTCATGTTGAGTTCAGCAGCCAGTTGGGTTTAAATGAGTAAAACCCTAATCATACGGATTAGTACGTATGACATCGGACAAGTCCGATGTTACACAGAGAGTGCTTGTCCGTTTCAACACGGACTAGTCTGTGGTGCACGGACTAGTCCGGTGTGACTTCGGACTAGTCCGATGTCACACAGAGACGGGTAGGCTTTTGCCAATTGGACAAGTCTGGCTACACCTGACTAGTTCGTTATTATGCGGACTAGTCCGATGTCACACAAGAGGTATTCTCCGTGCTATGTCAGACAAGTCTGGCTGCACCGGACTAGTCCGTTATTGTGCTGACTAGTCTATTGTTTTGGATTTTGTATTTTTCTCACTCACCCTTCCCGCACTAACCCGAGATTTCTATTCAGCTCTTAGATGTGTCTCTCACACACTCTATACTTAAACTATGAGCTTAGGTTTTTTTCTTTCATTGGAGACACACGTAGGTAAACGTGATCCCCGACTTCAAATTGTAAAGGACGTCTTCTCCGGTCCGCATACTGTTTTTGTTGGGATTGAGCGGCTTTTAAGTTTGCTTGAATCAGCCAAACTTTTTCTTCTGTCTTGTTGACAAGATCGATCCCGAAGGTAACTTTTTCGCCAGACTCACACCAATTCAGTGGTGTGCGGTATTTTCTCCCATATAGCACCTCGTAAGGCGCCATCTTGATGCTGGCTTGGTACCCTTATTGTATGTGTGAAACCCCAATAGTCTAGCAAGTGGAGCTGAAATTCACACCGAGAAAATGAGAGAGAATTTAAACTTTTGAATTGGAAGGTGTGAGCTCCAAGTGCTAAAGTAAACGTGTAACAATGTCCAAACACAAAGACCTAAATTTACCATAAGGTTCTTCACATATCCACGGGTAGCCCGGCAAATTTTCAGCTCATTTGGAAAATATTTCCTATTTGTTGGAAGTTAAATGGAAGACAATTTGAATTTGAATTCAAACTGAAGTTTCAAATTCTGACTTCACTGAAATTCAAATTTGAGAGCACCGTTGTGTTCCTCATATTCCTGTTGGCTTATCCTCCAAGTTTGATCAAATTTGGAGTTTGTTTGCTAGCTCAAATGGAAATGGAAAGAAAAAGAAGAGGGGAAGGGGGCCCACTGGTCAGTAGACTTACACCCGAAGTTACTCCTCGCTGGTTTTCACTCGGCAGCTGATCTCACCCGTGCGCCACCTCCTGCTCCCGCGCCCGAGCGAGGAGGACACCGCACACCCGTGCTGTGCCGTGGAAGCACCGTCTGCAGTGATCAACGCACGCTCAGCCCACGTGAACTCCCTCACTCTCTCCCGTCTCCCTTGCGCACCGAAGCAAAGAACCGCACCGGCCGATCTCTCTGCTCACCAGCACCCAGGCGACGCAAACCCTGTGAAATCCCAAAATTCTAGCAAGTGGAGCAACAATTCACACAGAGAAAATGTGAGGGAATTTAAACTTTTGAATTTAAAGGTGTGAGCTCCAAGTCTAAACTTGAACTTGCAAAAATTCCTGAACACGGAGATCTAAAGCTATCATTTGGTTCTCACACATCCAATAATAGCACGGCAAATTTTCAGAGCATTTGAGAAGGATTTCCTATTTGTTGGAATTTAAACGGGAGAAAAATTCGAGTTTGAATTTAAATCTCAGTTTCAAATTCTGACTTCACCGAAATTCAAATCAGAGTGCACCATTGTGTTGCTCACATTTCTTTTGGCCTATCCTCCGAGTTTCATCAAATTTGGAACTTGTTTACTATTTTTAAACAGAAATTGGGGGATAAGGGGGAGAGGTGGACCCCACATGTCATACACACAAGGCTTTAACCAACTCTGTTTTTCCTCCCCCGCTCCAGCTCCCGACAGCACACCGGCAGAGGGCTTCTGGGGCAAGCTTTGGGCGCCACCTCCTGCTTTGCTTGCTTCTCTACCCGGTCTGATCAACACACCATGTGAGCCACCCTTCCCCTCCACAGCCTCGCTCAGAACCGAAGCAAACAGCGCCACGCTCTGTTCTCCCGATCAACAGCCACAAACCAAATTGATTTTGCCCGAGCTCTCCACAGCAAAGAGCAGCGCCAACGTGTGCTCTAGCCGGCTAGCTCCTTTCCCCCACGGTCCCGAGCTCGTTTGCACCGGAAAACAGCAAGTTGCTGCAGCTCCCGTGAGAAACACCGAAGAAACCGAACTGGTCGCCGTGGCCAGCCTAAACCAGGAGTGATCACGCCCAAGCAAGCCACCCCATCGGTGCACCTACAAGCCTAGTTGCTCACCTCCGAAGCTCAGCCCTAGCCATTGATCACAGAGGGAGAATTCCAAGATTTTCTCCCAGACGGCAGAAACTGACCTTGAGGTAAGGAATTGCAAAATCCGTCCTCAAATAGTGTTTGTTGTCTTTCAAACTTCACACACAGGATATTAACTGCCTATCACACATCCTTTATCGATTTTAGACCAAGAAATGGAGAGTAGAGCGAGGAATCTGAGTTCTTTTCAAGGGTATACCACTGGACTATATCGGGCGCACGGTGCCGATAGGTTTGGAGCGCACCCCGGCTTGTTTAGACCTCATGTTGGTCTTCTACACGATCCCCTTGTGCTTTAGAGCTCAAGAACGACCATTTGGGGTTGAATTCACCATGCATGACCTCGCCGGAGCCCTAGGGTTTGCTGTTGCCGGTGTGCACCGTTTTCCGGCGAGTTTCAGCCGCTGGCGACCTCACCAACAGGTTCAGCGTGGGGGAAAATGGGGGGGGGGGAGGCCAGCAGGGGGACTGGAGGTGGCCGGAAAGGTCCTTTCCGGTGACCTTCGCCGGAGGGAGCGACCACTGCCCTATTTGGCGCGAGGCTGAAGGTTAGGGATGACAGGTGGGACCCACGGGCAGTGTTTAAACTTTTCCAGATTTTCCTAATTCGGTTAAAACTTTGGAGAGCCATAACTTTGTGTAGGAACCTCCAAAAATTGTGAAATAAATTTTATTGGATTCCTCTCAAAGATTAGTATCCAGCGGTGCAGCCCAATATTTATGAAAATTCATGGATTTTGGCTCATTAATTCATTTAAGGAAAACCTTGTAGGAATTTTTACAGGAGTTCTGTTTGTTGGAAAATTCCCAAATTTGGGCAGGACATTCTTCCCAAAATCCTTGAACTCCAATAGAATTTTCAGAGGCATTGGACTCCATTTGCTTGGCCAAATATTGTTTGAATCCTCTATGTCTATGAAAAATGGGAAAATGAACAGAGACATTTTCAGACTTTTAACCAAGTTTGGAAAATCCATATATCTATGTAGGAAGCTCCAAAAATGGTGAAACCAAGTCCTATGGACTCATGAGACTCTCTAGTTTCTGAAAAACCAAATTTGGAGCATGACAAGACACTATAATTGCCATAGGAATTCAGAGAAGCCAAATAGTAAGAAAATTCCCTAGGCCACATCTTCCATCAACTTTGTCTGAAGTATTGTAAGCTATACCTCTGTATGATCTATGGTCCACTGTAAAAATTTCAGAGCATATTGAGAACATCTTCTCCAGTTTTCTGCTGGTTCTTTCCACTACCTTTCTTATGTGCATTATGACGCTCTTTGCATTTTCTCCAACAAACATCCACTGCCCACCTAAAGATATCCTCTGTTTTTGTCCATAACAGAGCTCTTCACTCACTTATAAGGTTGTCTAGACCCTGCTTAAGACCTAAAACGCTTTTGTTTTATAATGTCTTTACTTGCAACATAAAACTGTGCATATCCATGTCGGTAGGAAATACGACGAAGGAGGTCGACGAGCAACTTGACTCGGAGCAGCAAGTTGAGGCTTAACTCATCGCCAAACTACTAACTATAAAGTAGAACTAAACCTGCAGCAACATAAGGCAAGCCCCGGTTTGCATTTAACAGCTTTTAGTTACATTTTACTTTGTATCACTTTTATGTGTCTAGTATGTATTGTGCATTAGGTCAAGGTGATTGATACTCCAAATGCATGACCCACAAACCCTTGGAGTTAAAGGGTAGAACAGGTTACCTTTGTGTAGTTTTCTTGTAGGCTTAAGTTGTATAGGATCCGGTACAAGTCAGGTAGTTGGAAGCTACTCGCGAGTTTAGGATGTTGGTTCAGCGGGTTATGATTCTAGAGAATGAAAGTTCTGGAATGGAAAATGAGACCGACCAGAGAGTAGGAGCAGTAGGACGTAGGGCCTGTGTGGCTGTAGCTCTTTTTGTGTCGATTAAGGACCGATGTGTATGCTGCCCTGCTGAGCAAGTTGGAACAGTACCGGATGCATAATGGAATTATGGGGTCTAGGAAACCGATGTAACTCAGGTACTCTCGTGTCGAAACTTATACGGCTGTCCTTTGGGGGTTGGTGTCAGAGGTGTAAACCCACTAGCGGAGCAACTTCGACGTGTTCCGGGTAGTGGCCCTTCTGATGGGTCGGCGCAACTGGTTTGGCATTGGAGTGACGGGTGAAAGGTTGCTGCATACAACGTAAGAAAGAGCTCGCGTGAGTCTTTCGAGGCGGGTGTATGTGTCGTGTATTACGGGTGTGTCCAGATTCGAATCACCGTCCGTCGCGGTTATATGAGTACCACTTGTTCACTGAGTTGTGACGTAGTAATTATTTTCAGGTGAGGTGAAATGAATCATTGTTGATGTGAAGTTCTTAAATTCATTGTATTGCCAACCATGTATGCTATAGTTGTAGAGCTCACTAAATTTATATTCCACTTTGAGCATCACCACATCGGAGGAAACCATTTCTTGTTTGATTGTGGACTTCCGATGTGAGGGCTGCCTAAGGCCCTGTTTGGCACGGCTTAAACTTGTTAAAAAAGCAGCTTGTCTGAAAAGCTGGTGAACAGCAGCTTAAACTTATATCCTGCTTTTAGTTCATTCTGAGAAGCAACTGAACTATTAAGCTGCTGGAGAAGCTGACTGTTTGGTACACCCGCAGCTTATTTTTATAAAAAAGCTGGTTCAGAATCTGTGCCAAACAGGGCCTAAGGCATAATAATCTGCTGCTATTAAACTGAAAATAAGGATTAACATGTAGGCGTGTCATTATTGCATCATCCTTTCCTATGATAGTAATCCCTGCATGTGGAGTTTCATGGTTTAGGAGTGTCGGTTAAGTCTTGCTGAGCCATCGTGCTCACGGTTGCATTATTAGTGTTTTGCAGGTTATAAAATTTGCTATGAAGATGGTTCTTCGGTGAGCCATCAGAGAATTACTGGAGACCCTGCCGCTGCACTCATCTTTGTGGAAGCTAGTAAGAAGATCCCGCGGGCTGGACGTCTTCTCTTTTGCATAGTTAGGACCGAGATTAAGTGTGTATGTATATTCCGCTGCGTGTACCTTCGTGGTACATTATTCTGTAAATGACACTCTCCTGAGAAATAAAAGACTTTGTACTTATGGTTCTTTTCGTGTATGCTGTTGGGTGCCGCATCGCACGGCACCACCCAATGTGTATCCTACCTAGAGTGTGGATCCTGGAAGGGGTTCCCCACAAACGCTTCCGTGGCCGACACCCTACACGAAAAAGGTCCACCATAAGGTGCTGAACTCAACTGGGCTGACCTCCCCTTCTCTCTCGCACGATCGGTGGAGAATTTTGCTGATTCGTGTGTCGGTACTCATAGAACCGAGCCACACAAATTTTGGAAATTCGTAGTAATGAAGCCATCGTCACTTGTACTGAGCTATAGACATGATCTAGACTCTCCCACGCTCCTCTAGGATCAAGAACCACCGAGTTTCATCAGGATTTGGCGCTGTTCTTCGAGGATTTTGCACCGGTACCAGTTTTGGCCCTAGGTTGCCGATGAGCTCGTAGTTGCAGACTCTTGTGAGCTGATGTGAGCTCGTGCCGGTGACGAGGGAGCCACCACGGTGCTCTAGGAAGAAAAACTGAAGGATTTGAGCCCTCCTAGCACGTGTGTGACGCCGCCGATGTCCAACCGTCGCTACCGCCCGTATCCGAAGGGTTTCTGGTGACCGGGGTCCCCAGCCGACCACGGGGATGAGTTGCCCCGTGGTCCAAAATGGGGAGGCAGCGAGTTTCGGGGCAGGGGAAGGCCGGGAAGGCACTTTCCGCGGGGCTCGCCGGGGAGCGCCGCCGCAGCTCGGCTGTTGGAGCGAGGTGGAAGAAAGGACTGTGCTGTGGGGCCTGCATGCAAGAATTTAAACATTTCTTCCATTTTTCAGTTTAGTTCAACTTCTATTTCTCATAACTTTGGATAGGAACCTCCAAAAATTGTGAAATATATTCCATTGGATTCCTCCCAGTGAGTACTATCTAGGGGTGCATCCCAATTGGTATGAAAATCCATAGATTTGGCTCATTAATTAAATTAAGAAAATCTTGTAGGAATTTGTACAGGAGTTCTGTGTATTGCAAAATTCCCAAATTTGGGTACAACATTCTTATGAAAATCCTTGAACTCCACTAAAAATTTCAGAGGCATTGGATTCCATTTGATTGGCCAAATGTTGTTTGAATCCTCTATGGCTCTGAAAATAGGAAAAATAACAGAGACATTTTTCAGAGGTTTTCTCCAAACTTGTAAAATCCATAACTCTGACTAGGAAGCTCCAAATTGAGTGAACCAAATTTTGTTGGATTCATATCTTTGAGTAATATCCAGAAAAACAAGTTTCAGGTCATGAAACTTATTCTTTTTCCATAATTAATTCCCTCAAGTTTAAACTGTTTGGAATTTTATCTAGAGAATTATTTTATGAGAAATTCTGAAATTTGGTTGGAATGTTCAATTGAAAATCCTTGAGTCACATGAAAAATTTCATATCCATACAAGTTAATTTAGTCCCCCTAATGGTGTGATTAAGTGAACTGACCAGAGAAAATGGAAAAATGTACAGAAACATTTTTCAGATTTTCTCAAATCTTTTTTAGGGCATAACTTCATCTAGGATTCTTCAAATGACATCAAACTAATTGCATTAGAACCATATCAAACTCTAGTTTCTAGAAAGTAATGGTTTGAGCCATGAAAATCCCTGGAAATCCTTAGAGGCTCTAGTAATGACCAAATAGACTTTTATTTGTACAGAGCTCAAATGAACTTTGTTTCAAATGAAACTTGGTAAAGTCTCTGGTTAGGATCCTACCAAGCTACCATAAAAATTTCAGAGCCACAGTGGAGGGATAGCTAATGTTATGGTCTTTGCATATTGAATTTAATACGTTGCATTTAAATTGACATATAGTACATTGCTTACGTGTAGTCGCTGAAGGCGAGGAAACCCCGGAAGTGCTGGATTTTCTCCTTCCAGACGAGACGCTAACTTCTGACCAGCAGGAACAAGGCAAGCCCTGGTTTTCATTTAACTAGTTTACAAAGTTTTGCTTTATATACACATAGCTTGAGGTATATTTGTGCATTAGGTGTCGGATGGATGAAACCCAAGTGCATAACCAGATTATTCCTACAAGAGTCAGGGTAGTGTCTAAGTCCTCGAGTAGTCAAGCTGTGCTAAATGATCATAGGACTTCGGTACAAGTCGAGTAGTTGGAATCTACTCGCGAGTATAGGCTTTGGGACGCACGGGATTGGTTTGAGTGATGTGAGATCACTTTAGTAAGAAAATGAGACTAGGCAGAGGCTAGGGCGCAGCAACAGGAAGTCTTGTGGGCGCAGCCCTGTCTGTGTCGACAGAGGACCGATCCGTGTGTGGCCCACGCTGATCAAGTCTGAACGTACTGAAGGCATATCGGATATATGGGCCCCGGTAAACCGATGTAACCTAAACCTCCGAGCGTCGAGGCATAGCACATCGATTTATAGGTGTAGGTTGAGGGCATCCAGGTGGAAATCTGCTAACGGGCATAGAGAGATGCTCCGTTTAGGGAACCTCCTGCTCGTTTTGGTGCGACCGGTTCGACGTTCGGGCTGTTGGGCGAAATATTGTCCTGTACGACATCGAGTGAGCGTGATGTGCAGCTCCACGGGTGGGCGTACGTGACATGCTCTTTGGGTATCCCTGCAGGTATATATCGAGTCGATTCACCGTCCCTCACGGTGATGAGTACCACTTGGTCACTGAGTTGTGACGTAGGTTAATATATGAAATAATATGATTCAATATTGATGTTGTGAATAACTTGTTCTGCTACATGTATGCCACTAAATATTGCTCACTAAATTTCAGATTCCTGAACCATTAATTTGTGGCTAAAAGATGAACTAAGGATGGACTTGTAGGCGTGTACGTTTGCTGCAATTTACCATCCCATCTTCGTTATGACCTGCATGTAGAGTTTCATGTGTAGGCGCGTCGGTTAAGACTTGTTGAGCCATCGTGCTCACGGTTGCTGCTATAAGTGTTTTTCAGGTGAGGACTACCCCACGGACTCGGGGTACGAGTCCACCGGTGAGGGCTACCCTCTGTCGGGGACCACGGCTGAGTGGGAGCCGTACACGCCGCGCTGAGCTGCGGAGTGGAGCTAGTGTGGGTTATCCATAGGGTTGGACAACCGACTTTTGCTAGTTAGGTGGGCGTGAGTTGTATAAATTTAGCTTCCGCTGTTGTAACCTCAATACTTAGTTGTAACTGAAGGCTTGTACTACTTTGTACATATTCAGTTGTTTTCTATGTAATACAATGTCTTCCTTATGCTGTGTGCGGTCGGGTGTCGCACCGTGCGGCACCATCCTCTGAGATCCTAGGCGTGCGGATTTCGGTCCGCCACAGGCTGGTATCAGAGCTGCTTAGGGGATAGCACAATAATTAAGAACTGTATTACGGGAAAACTTAGGATTACGGTGAGGATTCGCTAGTATGCCCAAATAAGGACTATAGTAGCATAGTTACTTAAAGTGGCATGACTAACATACTTGTTATAATTCTGAATTTTGATTATGTAACAACGCACCTACGCTCAGGTAAGCATGGTAAGGAACGTCACCGAAAGAGGTTTAATTTCGGTTAGCTCACTTGACGAGGAATGTGGTTCAGGGATAGGTCTCACAGCTTGGTTTGAGACGTTAATATAAAAGTCTTGGACTCTTCATGTTCCTGAGTTCATATAAAACGCTGGTCCCTGGCGTGCATTAGGCAAGAAAGTGGAAACCCCATCGCGTGGTCGGTAGCACGATAGTGTGTTCTTCTGGAAATAGCCTAGGAGGACATACGCAACACTTGCCATCAGCGTGCCCTGCAGGGCAGTAGGTGGTATCTGTTGGGTTGATAAAATTTCCAACCATGACGACCCGTTCGCGTTCTACTCGGGTTCCCCGTCGTGTGGTGTGAAAACACGATCACGTACCTTGAGACGTGGCTCAACTCAAGGACGGTCGTGTGGCAATGATACGGGCGTATGTATTTACTTTCAAATATGGACCTGCCTGAAATGACAACAACCTTTGAGTGCACTACTATTGAGTATTCTTCTGCAGGTACTAACCACGTATGTATTCCGTGTAGTACACGTGTGCGAGAGACCGATTAGTGCCACAATTGGGACGTATATGCTGGTATAATCCGGTTAGGATTTTCCTTTCTGGGAGGAACGTAGTACCGACATGTAATAGGCATTTGCATTAAAGATAATGGTAACAAGGAACTAAAATAACAAAGTTTCAATATCTAGGACCCTGGTTGGGTAGTAAAAATTCAACAAGTGATTAGTTAGCTCAAAGGGATTGAAAAACAGAGTGCTCTGTTTTGGCAGCAAGATTGCTGAACTTTGACAGAGCATAACTCACAGGTTACATAGCCAATGGAGGTGTGTGATATAGTTCTGGAAAGATGTTTAAGTACTCTACAACTTTGTTGTAGACTTCCAGAGCAGAATGACACCTTAAAATTTTTTAAATTCCAGATGATTGTAAACTGTTCAGAACCAGGACAGATTCAAAAACACTCTAGACTGTTCTGTATTTCAAGTATAACTTCCAGTAGAAAAACCTAAAATTATCATGTGATACATTTTTGGAAAGGGTAGGAGATGTGTCACATCTTTGTAATTCAAAGTTTCAGCAATTTCGGTACGGAATTCAGTGGAATTTAGAGTTAAAAACAGCAACTTCCAAAGGAGGTGCTGTTGAAATTCTTCCGGAAATTCTGTTGACTTTGAATTATCATAACTTTTTAAACAGAGCTGATCTGAGGGCAAAAAAAAACTCGTTGGAAAGTTACTGAAGTTAACTTTAACTGTGGTATTCAACTTGAGTCCTGAAAATGCCCAGTACCAGATCAAAATCTGGGATATGTAAAAACTGGTCATTCTGGCAGAGAGATGGACAGTTGAACTCATTTGAGAGATTGTTGTACTCTAGGGGGTTTGATTACTTCCAATGGGGTAGAACATACTCATGAGTTGTTATCTTCAACTAGTGAAAGATTTTAGTAAAATCCCTACTCAAGTTTCTTTTGCTAGAGACCATGTTTGTGTCGTATTGAGGAAAAAGAGTTGTATACGTGATGACAAAGCAATATTAACATCTTGTAGTGACCAAATCTAGTTGAGATGAACTTCCAAAGAGGAAGTCAATCAAGATGGATTTAACTAGTTTGCATTTGGTCTGGTAATGGCGTAGCTTGTGCAAAGTTATTACATAATCTATATACGAGATGTATCGCATGTTTACTGTCATTATGTTTTTACGCCTATTTTATTGGACTGCATGAAGTATGCTGTGGGACTGATTTTTATTATCGTATGGTTGCAGATGGTTCACACTCGGGCCACGCATGAGGTCGGTGGCCCTAGTCAGCAGGGGGGTGATGAATCCCAGCCACCTGCCTATGACAGTACCCCGCAGCAACAACCACCACCGCCGCCTCCGCTTACACTAGCGGATGTGATCGCGGCACTGGTGGGCAATTGTGAGGAGCAGAACAATCTGCTCCGTGCGATCGTGCAGAATATGTCCCAGGCGGGGGAGCATCAAGAGAGGGGGCTCATGAGGCCCACACTATGACGTACTCGGATTTCATGAGTACGCATCCTCCGGTGTTCACCGAAGCGGCAGAACCACTGGAGGCTGACAACAGGCTGCGGACGATTGAGTCCAAGTTCGGGCTGCTCCAATGCACGGAGCGGCAGAAGACTCTCTTCACGGCGCAGCAGCTTCACGGTGCCGCTGGTGCGTGGTGGGCGAACTATGTTACCTCACTACCCGCTGGCCACGCCGTAGAATGGGGAGAATTCCAGGAGGCACTCCGCGCCTACCATATCCCTCCCGGGATAATGAAGAGGAAGTTCCAAGAGTTCTGGGAGCTGAAGCAGGGTTGGAGGAGTGCCCGCGACTACTCTCGTGCCTTCAGCCATCTGGCGCAGTATGCGTCGGATTATGTCTTCACCGAGGAGAAGAAGCGAGAGCAGTTCTATCGGGGGTCAAATCCCGAGATGAAGACGCATCCCGTACATTGCAATCACGACACTTTCAACGACCTCGTCAACGCCGCGATCATGCAAGAAGATGCTCAGCAGTAATTGGCGGCTGAGCAGCGGAGGCGCAGCGCTCCACCCAGCAGCGGGGGTGGAGCTCCTCAAAAATACCGCATGGTGTATCTGACACCATCCGGTCAGCAGTGGCATCCACCGGCGCGACCTCAGCAGTTTGGGGGTCGTTCTTTCCAGCCATCCCCGTTCCGACCGCCGATGCCACCACCACGTCCGCAACAGCAGCAGCAGCAGCAGCAGATGGTACCCCGGGTGTTTCCACCGCCACAACGCGCCCCGGTTTTCCGTCCGCCGATCAGTGGAGGACCGTCTCGCTCCACCTTCTATACGTGTGGCCAGGTGGGCCATTTTTCAAAGGACTGTCCCCAGGGGCAGCAGAGCAGCGGGAAAGCCCAATATCAGGGCGGTGCTCTAGGCCGACCTCGGGTCAAGAAGGGAGGTCAGCGAACCGGGGGTGTTCGCAACCTCAACAATGAGGATGCCCCAGAGGGAGAAAACGTGCTGGCGAGTACGTTCACTCTCAACGATCAAGCAATCATCATATTATTTGATTTGGGTGCAACCCACAGTTTCATAAGTGCATCCTATGTGGCTAAGCATCAACTGCAAGTCTTCCCAACCGATTGCTCATATATGATCTGCTCACCGGGAGGGAAGATTTCAGGAAATTTGATGATTCCAAAAGCACCACTGTGCTTAGGTGGGAAGACATATCCCACCACCTTGATAATACTTACGGGACAGAAGATTGATGCTGTCTTAGGGATGTCATGGTTACGCTACCATGGCGCTGTCCTGAAAACTCTAACACGGACGGTTCATTTGAATTCTCCATTCCACCGTCTACATTCAATGGTCTTAGACAACCCTGTCCCAGAAGTTTCAGCAACTTATAACACTGAAGCTCTCAAGTTAGAGGACATCCCCGTAGTCCGGGAATACCCTGATGTGTTTCCGGATGATCTCCCGGGCATGCCACCCGAACGGGATGTGGAGTTCAAGATTGAACTTGCACCCGGGACTACTCCCATATCACGGAGACCATACAAAATGGCTCCGAATGAGCTGGCTGAGTTGAATAAACAGCTCAATGATTTGTTGAGCAAGGGTTTCATTAGACCAAGTTCCTCACCTTGGGGATGCTCGGCGCTGCTCGTCAAAAAGAAGGATGAAACCTTGAGGCTGTGTGTGGATTACCAGCTGCTCAACACCGTTACCACCAAGAACAAATAACCACTGCCCCGTATTGACATCCTGTTTGATCAGCTTGTGGGTGCAAGTGTGTTATCCAAGATGGACCTTCGCTCCGGGTATCATAAAATAAGAATCCAGGCGGTGGATATTCTGAAGACGTCCTTCTCGACGAGATATGGACTATATGAATATCTCGTCATGTCTTTTGGTCTCACCAACGCTCCGGCACATTTCATGTACCTCATGAAATCATTGGTCATGCCGGAGCTGGACAAATTCGTTGTGGTGTTCATTGATGATATCTTGGTTTACTCCAAGTCTGAAGCAGAACACGCTGAACACTTGAGAATCATTCTTCAATACTGCGAGGCCATCAGCTTTACGCTAAGTTCAGAAAATGCGAGTTTTAGATCAGCCAAGTGCCATTTTTGGGACATATCATCTCCGCGGAAGGCATTGCGGTTGACCCAAGCAAAATTGAACAAGTGCTGAAATGGAAAGCCCCCACTTCTGTCCATGAATTCATAAGCTTCCTCGGTTTAGCGGGATATTACCGGAGATTCATCCCGAGCTTCTCCAAGCTTGCTAAGCCGATGACAGAATTATTGAAGAAGGGAACAAAATATGTTTGGAACGCAGCATGTGAAGGAGCGTTCCAAGCATTGGTGAAGCATCTCACAACAGCCCCGGTCGTAGCTCAACCGGATACGACCAAGTCCTTCGACGTGTATTGTGATGCATCTGGTATCGGGCTCGGCTGCGTGTTGATGCAAGAAGGACGTGTGGTCGCGTATGGCTCACGGCAACTTTGAAACCATGAGCAGCACTATACGACTCATGATCTTGAGCTTGCTGTGGTGGTTTTGGCACTAAAAATGTGGAGGCACTATCTCCTGGGGAATTAGGTGCATCTCTACACCGACCACAAGAGCTTAAAATATATCTTCACCCAGAAGGAGCTGAATATGAGGCAAAAGATGTGGTTAGAACTAATCAAAGATTATTAGATTGATATTCATTACCACCCCGGCAAGGCGAATGTGGTTGCCGACGTGCTGAGTCGGAAATCACATGCCCATAACCTCACCAGTACACCGGTGGAAGAGGAAGAGCTGAGTTTATACTTGGTTCCTTATGGATCACTCTACAACCTTGCCCTCATCCCTACCATTAGGGAAGATATCATTGCAGCTCAGAAGAGTTACAAGGGCATGGCACATCTCCAGAGACGGATAGACAGCGGGGATATCAAATGTTTCCGGAAGGATGATGAGGGGACGCTGTGGTTCAATGACCGCATAGTCGTACCCCGGAATATGGAACTGAGGAAGAAGATCCTTGATGAGGCACACTTGTCTAAATTCTCCATTCATCCGGGCAGCAACAAAATGTACCAAGATTTGAAAAGAAAATTTTGGTGGACATGGATGAAGCGGGAAGTGGATAAATATGTATCCGAGTGTGATATGTGTAGATGAGTGAAAGCGGATCACATGAGAAAATCAGGGCTGTTGCAACCCCTGAAAATTCCAGCATGGAATTGGGAAGATGTGAGCATGGATTTCATTATAGGATTACCCCTGACTTCCAACAAGCATGATTCCATTTGGGTAATCGTTGACCGGCTAACCAAGTCAGCTCACTTCATTCCCGTGCATAGACATTTCCATGCCAGCAGATATGCGGATCCCATTCCACTGATAGATGATCTCCTTGACCAATTGCGTGGTGCCACCATTATCTCAAAAATGGACCTCGGGATACCACCAGATCAGGATGGAAGAGAAGGATGTGTATAAGACTGCATTCAAGACCCACCAAGGCCATTTCGAATACAAGGTCATGCCATTTGGTCTGACCAACGCACCGGCCACGTTCAACAATTTGATGAACATGGTATTCAATCCACTGCTGAGAAGGTTTGTACTCGTATCCTATGCTTGCATGGAGTACCCAAGACCATAATCTCAGACTAAGGGCCATTATTTGTAGCTCGTTTCTGGGAGCAGTTGCACGCTGCTTTGGGTACTAAGCTGATTAGAAGCTCCGCCTATTACCCTCAGACAGATGGACAAACTGAGAGGGTGAACCAAGTATTAGAAGACATGTTGGGAGCGTGTGTCATCCAGCACGGCAGAAACTGGGATAATCATCTACCATTGGAGGAATTCTTTTACAACAATGGCTATCAGGCGAGTATCAAGATGGCACCATATGAGGGTATAAGGTCGCAAATGCCGCACCCCATTGAACTGGTGCGAGTTCTGTGAAAGGGTCACGTTCGGGATTGATTTGGTGAACAACGCCGAAGAGCACGTTCGGATTATTCAAGCCAACTTGAAAGCCACTCAATCCCGGCAGAAAAGCTACACTGATAAGAGGCGTAGGCCGCTGCACTTCGACGTTGGGGAACACGTGTACCTACGTGTATCTCCGATGAATGGCGTGCATCGATTCGGCGTGAAGGGGAAACTCGCTCCCCGATTTATTGGACCCTATGCTATCACCAAGAAGTGTGGACCAGTGGCGTATAGACTGGAGCTATTGGCATCTCTCGCTGGTGTTCACGACGTTATCCATGTTTCACAACTACGAAAATGTCTGAAGTATATGGCTTATGATCCCACCGAAGACAATGGCGATCTGCAACCTGATTTGACGTATGCTGTATATCCGGTGGCGAATATTGATGAGAAGGCTCGGACCACGCATCACCGAACGCTGTGGTTCTACAAGATATTGTGGAGCAACCACACCGCTGAAGAAGCGACGTGGGAGATCGAGGAGTTCCTTCGCTCAAACTACCCGGATTTCATGGCGTCTCATCCCGGGTAATTCCTCTCACATCTTTGTCTCTTCTTTTGTAATCTTGGCACGAGATTCTTTCAAGGGGGAAGGGATGTGAAATCCCAAAAGTCTAGCAAGTGGAGCTGAAATTCACACCGAGAAAATGAGAGAGAATTTAAACTTTTGAATTGGAAGGTGTGAGCTCCAAGTGCTAAAGTGTAAAAGCCCAAGAAAAGGGACTTGCAAAAACTTTTCATCACCTCACAACACCACAGTTTTTGTTGTGGATAGATTGTGAAAAATTGTGAACAGCAAGTAACCTCCATCAAAAGAGTGATTAGAGGGGAAAGCCTACACTTTCACAAAGTGGGATTTCTACACATGAACATGAGAGGTTGAGCTCACCCCTAGGACTTAAAATGTCTTGGGAAGGTTCAGGCCAAGTTTCATGTAAATCCAACAACTTTTGAGGCACTTTTGGAGGTATTTAAAAAAAGAGGCCAATTTGAATGTAAATTCAAATTGCGGCAACTTTTATCGCTCAAATTCAAAAGTTAGCTTCATATTCAAACTCAGCACATTTTTCTGAGTAAGCCCATCAATTTTCACCCCCATTGGAGTTCATTTTGTCAAGAGCTAAATTTACAAGAATTCCAAAACTGAATTTGAATTTCAGTTCAAACATGAGGCAAATTCAGCCAAACAAAATTTAAATGGGAGAACTCAAATTCAAACAAAAACTTGGGGGCTAAGTCTCACATTAAATTGTGAGTAGCTGGGGAGATATTCAGCAAAAATAGAAATGAAAAAAATTGGAAACAGAATTAGAGGGGAGGCCCACATGTCAGCAGTCTTAACAGAGAAGTTTCCTCGGGGATTTTTCCCTCTCTCGGCCGAGACCGCGCGCCAGGGCACGGGAGCGTCAGCGCCCGACCACCTCGCGCTGCCACCTCCTGGTCTCCTGCCCGATCTGGCGAGCTGCTCCCTGATCGATCAACCCTGAGGCAGTCGGTCGCCCACAGCACGAAACCACCAAGGCTCGGGTCCTGTACGCACGAACAGAGAACCCTACGCTCGCTGCCGGTTTCGCTCGATCAAGAACCCAGCAAACCACCATGCTCAGCGCCTCCAGAGCAGCAAAACCACCACGGGCGCTCGTCCTCTACCTCCTCAGCACAAGAACGGCCGAGTTTAGCCCTCCCCAACCCTAGCTCCACGGTTCCGAGCAACAACCGAGAAACCGCCACAGCTCGGCTCACGGTGACAGCCCAACAGAGGGCCTTTCACGGCTGAGCAAGAACGGTCTTGGACGCGTCAGGGGCCGGTGGTGCTCGTATCCGAAGCTCAGGCCGTGACCTCGTCCACAGAGCTCGAATTTGAAGAAAGTTCCCCGGCGGGCACGAACGGACCTTCCGACACGGTAACGTCGAATTCACCCGCCACCCTTGTTCTTAGGTCATGCAATCTTGCACAAAGGACCGCCACTCATCGACGCTCGTTAGCCCCTCACGGCCCAGGCTTGAAACCGCACGTAGGGCGGGTATTTCTAAGTTTGGTTACGGCAATTAAGGCAGGGAGGCTCGGGCTCACAATGAGACCTAGGATAGAGCCATCTCCGGGCGGTTTCACCACTAGGACGAGATTTCTTAGCACCCACTGGTGCTATAGCGCCGTTCCACCAGTGTTTTGGCGGGCTAAGCTGGCCGGGCTACGTGGCCGAAAGGTTGCCGAGCCGCTGCACCGTCGCCGGCTAGGTTAGAGCCACCGCCGGTCGGGGGAGAGGGTGCCAGCAAGTTCAGCAGGTGGAACTAGGCCCTAGCGGCGAGGGAGAGCGCGAGAGTTGGCCGGACGGCAAGTAGCAGCGTGGCTCCGGCGAGCCGGGCGGCGCGCGGGCGCGGGAACGCGAGGAAGGAGATGACCCGCGGGCCCCACGTGTCAGCGACGGGAAGTTTAAAATACGGATCTACTGCAGCCCCGGGATCCAGTGTGGCTGTGCGGGAAGGGATCTATGGCCCAGTGTGGCTCAGCTCCAGCAGTGACACGTGTGCGATGGGTCCACGGTCAGAGTTTAAATTTTTCCCCGCTTTATTTAGAATTTCAGATTTAGTTCAAACTTTAGAACCCCATAACTTTTGCTAGGAAGCTCCAAATTTAGTGATTCAAATTGGGTTGGATTCATCTTGCGTAGCTCTATCCTAATATGCCACCCAATTTGTATGAAATCCTTTATTTCGTTCTGGAAAATTCTTTAAAACTTTTCATCAAAAGAATTTTTAGAGGGAGTTTGGTTCATCCAAAAATCCTCAAATTTTGCCAGAATATTCTCTAGGATGTTAGTAAACCCCTGTAAAAGTTTTAGACCATTTGGATTTGATTTGATCAGCGCAATTCAGATTTGAAGGTGCTGTGTTCAATTGAATACAGAAACCTTTTCAGAGAATTTCCAAAACTTGGAAATTCAGTTCTGGACAAACCTTAGCTCCAAAAATACTAAGAAAATTCATGCAAACTCTATGATCTATAATTGAGATTGTAGTTCACTAAGTTTGGCATGAACAGGGGTGTTATCTGAGAATTAATTCTTCTTTTCTTATTTGCTAAGAAAATTATTCTGAACAAACCACTCAATGAAAAGTGCTAATTTTTGGTCCAGAGGGTTTTATTGTGACAAGGAACTCACACAAAAATTCTCAGCTCCATTGGAGCTCTGGAGCACCCCTGTTCTGTTTAACCTCTTGAGGTGATCAATATGGAAGAGGGGGATAACCACTTAGCACATAATCATGTGCTTAGGTCCAAACCCGAACCACTAGCCCCAGTTTCATTTTAAATTCTTAAACAGAGTTCCAGTTGTTAAAAACTTGTTATTAGAACTTGTAGCAGAAGCAGTACAATAAACTTATGTGCATATCCATTGACATGTAGTATTTTCATTAACGTGTAGTCGCTGAAGGCGAGGAGACTCTGGAAGTGCTCGACTTCCTCCTTCCGGAAGAAGAACTAACTAATGACCAGCAGCAACAAGGCAAGCACCGGTTTGCATTAACTTCTTTTATCAAGTTTTGCTTTGTTCACATGTCGAGGGTGATGTATGAATGTGCATTAGGTGTAGGATGATTGGAACCCCACTTGCATGACCAGAAATTTTCCATAAGAGTGAGGGTAGTGTCTAAGACCTCGAGTAGTCAAGCTGTGCTTAATGATCATAGGACTTCGGTACAAGTCGAGTAGTTGGAATCTACTCGCGAGTATAGGCTTTGGGACGCACGGGATTGGTTCGAGTGATGTGAGATCACTTTAGTAAGAAAATGAGACTAGGCAGGGGCTAGGACGCAGCAAGAGGAAGTCTTGTGGGTGCAGCTCTGTCCGTGTCGATTGAGGACCGATCCGTGTGCGGCCCACGCTGATCAAGTTTGAACATACCGAAGGCATACTGGATATATGGGCCCCGGTAAACCGGTGTAATCTAAACCTCCGGGCGTCGAGGCATAGCACACTGATTTATAGGTGTAGGGAGGGCAGCCAGGTGGAAATCTGCTAACGGGCATCGAGAGATGCTCCTTGTAGGGAACCTCCTGCTCGTTTTGGTGCAACTGGTTCGACGTTCGGGCTGTTGGACGAAATGTTCTCCTGTACGACATCGAGTGAGCGTGCTGTGCAGCTCGACGGGTTGGTGTGCGTGACGTGCTCTTCGGTTATCCCTGCAGATGTATATCGAGTCAATTCGCCGTCCCTCACGGTGATGAGTACCACTTGGTCACTGAGTCGTGACGTAGGTTAATATATGAAATAATATGATTAAATATTGATGTTATGAATAACTTGTTCTGCTACATGTATGCAACCAAATTTTGCTCACTAAATTCCAGATTCCTGAACCATTAATTTGTGGCTAAAAGATGAACTAAGGATGAACTTTTAGGCGTGTCCGTTTGCTGCAATTTACCATCCCATCTTCGTTATGACCTGCATGTAGAGTTTCATGTGTAGGCGCGTCGGTTAAGACTTGTTGAGCCATCGTGCTCACGGTTGCTGCTATAAGTGTTTTTCAGGTGAGCAATACCCCACGGACTCGGGGTACGAGTCCACCGGCGAGGGCTACCCTCCGTCGGGGACCACGGCTGAGTGGGAGCCGTACACGCCGTGCTGAGCTGTGGAGTGGAGCTAGTGTGGGTTATCCATAGGGCTGGACAACCGACTTTTGCTAGTTAGGTGGCCGTGAGTTGTATAAATTTAGCTTCCGCTGTTGTAACCTCAATACTTAGTTGTAACTGAAGGCTTGTACTACTTTGTAAATATTTGGTTGTTTTCTATGTAATACAATGTCTTCCTTATGCTGTGTGCTGTCGGGTGTCACACCATGCGGCAACACCCTCTGAGATCCTGGGCGTGCGGATTCCGGTCCGCCACAGTATGAAAACTCGGCTAACGATAAGTGATCATACCAATTCTTACCGTGGTTGATAGCACAAGCTCGTAACATGTCTTATAAAATTTGATTTACTTGCTTGGTTTGCCCATCCATCTGCCGGTGGTACGCTGAACTACGGATCAGCTTTATCCCCAAAGCAGCATGTAACTGCTCCAAAAAACGAGACACAAATAAAGTGCCCCAATCCGAGATGATAGTACGGCATCCGCCGTATAAGAAAAGATTCCGTGAGATGTACATTTCAGCATCTTCTTGGCGTTGTAGTTGGTGTTAACCAGAGTAAAATGAGCAACCTTCGTGAGTCGGTCGACGATCACCCACACTAATCATGTTTCTGAAATGTAGTGGGTAAACCGATGATGAAGTCCATGCTCACATCCTCCCACTTCCAGGTAGGAATGCCGAGCGGTTGCAACAGTCCCGGTTTCTTCATGTGGTCAGCCTTCACCCTTCGGCATGTATCACACTCGGACACGTATTTCGCAATCTCCCGCTTCATCCATGTCCACCAAAATTTACCTCTGAGTTCTTGATACATTTTGTTGCTGCCGGGGTGAATAGAAAACTTTGACAAGTGAGCCTTATCAAAGATTTTCTTCCTCAAATCCGGTTTACAGGGTATGACGATCCTGTCATTGAACCACAGTACCCCGTCTCCGTCTTTCCGGAAACATTTCAATTCCGCACTATCTACACGTCTCCACAAATGCGACATGCCCTTGTCATGTTTCTGGGCTGCTGCTATCTCTTCACTGATGGTGGGGATAAGAGCTAAGATGTAGACAGCTCCATGGGGAACAACATGCAATGGTGGCTCGCTCTCTTACAATGGGGTGATGGTAAGATTATGAACGTGTGACTTGTGACTCAGCGCATCCGCCACCACGTTTGCCTTGCCAGGGTGATAATTGATTTCTATTTCATAATCTTTTATCAGATCTAACTATATCCTCTGCCTCATATTTAACTCCTTCTCAGTGAATATGTACTTGAGGCTCTTGTGGTCGGTTGTACGAGGTTACCGAGTAGGTGGTGCCTCCTCATTTTGAGTGTGAGTACCACGGCAGCAAGTTCTAAGTAATGAGTTGGATAGTTTTGCTCATGCTTCTTGAGCTTCCGTGATCCATACGTGACCACCCTTCGGTCTTGCATCAGCACACATCCGAGCCCAATGCTGGATGCATCGCAGTACACATCGAATAGTTTTGTTGTGTCTGGAAGCGCCAAAACCGGTTCTGATGTGAGGTGCTTCATTAATGCCTTGGACGCTGCTTCACATGCTGGACTCCAAATATATTTGGTAGCCTTCTTCAGCAACTCGGTCATAGGCTTGGCAATCTTTGAGAAGTTTGGAAGGAACCTCCGATAATATCCCGCGAGTCCAAGGAAACTCCGTACCTCATGAACAGACCTCGGGGACGTCCAATTCAGCACATGTGTGATCTTGCTCAGGTCTACAGTGATGCGCTCCACTGAAATAATATGCCCGAGAAAAGGTACTTGCGATATCCAGAATTCGCACTTGCTGAATTTCGCGTATAGCTTCTGATCCCGCAGCCGTTGCAAGACTATACGCAGGTGCTTCGCGTGTTCTTTCTCTGAGTTGGAATATACCAATATGCCGTCGATGAAGACCACGACAAACTTGTCCAGCTCCGGCATGAATACCGAGTTCATCAAGTACATGACATGAGCTGAAGCGTTGGTGAGGCTGAAGGACATGACCAGGTACTCATAAAGCCCATACCTTATCGAGAAAGCCGTCTTCCGAATGTCCTCAGCATGTATCTTAATCTGGTGGTACCCTGATCTTATGTCCATTTTGGAGAAGATCTTTGCTTCGACCAACTGATCAAACAACATGTTGATCCATGGCAACGGGTACTTATTCTTGATAGTGACAGCGTTTAGTGGACGATAGTCCATGCAAAGCCGCAACGTTTCATCTTTCTTCTTCACAAATAATGCCGAACAGCCCCATGGTGAAGAGCTCGGCCTAATAAACCCCTTTTCCAGCATGTCCGTCAACTGCATTTTCAATTCTGCCAACTCCTTTGGCGCCATCTTGTATGGCCTTCTGGATATTGGCATAGTTCCCGGTGCAAGCTCAATCTTAAACTCCACCTCTCTGTCGGGCGAAATCCACGGTAAATCATCCAGGAACATGTCAGGGAACTCACGGACTACTGGAATATCTTCCAATCTGATGGTAGTGGATTGGTATACGGTTGGAAATTTTATTTTTAGACTGTCCAGAAATAATGAATAAGACTCGTGCATTTCTGGATGCAAATGCACGACTCGTAGGACGGTGTCTAAAAAGCACCGTGGCGGGTTAACCACGACATCACTAAGATCGCATCGACCTTTTGTTCCTCTAAAGCTACGAGAGACGTAGGGTATACTCTACCCCGTAAGCATAATGGCACTTTTGGAACCATCATGCTTGCTGAAATTTTCTTACCCGGTGAACAAATCAGGTATGGACTTTGGGTAGGTAGTATTTGTAAACTGTATTTAGCAATAAAAGCTTGGCTAATGAAATTACGCGTGGTGCCTGAATCAAATAAAACTATGGCGGGATGCTTGTGGAGTTGGAACATAACCGCAAGGACGGGTTCTCCCTACGGCACGTCCTCTATGGCGAGCTGGTGGACGGTGCTGGGCTTAGGTTTTGCCCGCCACGCATTAATGGGATCCCGGGGCAGATTCCTCCACGGAAACTGTGGTGCCGCTCCACCACCTTGCCTCTCGGGACAGTTGTTGATGAAATGCTTTTGGCGACCGCACTTGAAACATGTGGTCGATGGCCGGCCGGTGCTCGGGGGACGAAAGCCCGGCATGCGCTGCTGAGGTGCAAACGCACCGGGCATCGCCTGCTTCTGCTGTTGTTGCTGCAGAGGTGCTGGTAAGGCTGGTCAGAACGCCGGTGGTGAATATAGCCGATTGCGATACTGCATCGGTCACTGCGGTGGCTGCCAGCGTTGACCCGATGGTGAACGATACACCATCCGATACACTACAGGAAACCCGATCATTTGCGACGGCTAGAATTATTTGCGACGGGACGCCGTCGCAAATAAAGTAAATTGCGACGGCTAACCCTAGGCCGTCGCAAATACATGAGCCATCACAAATAGTACCCTATTTGTGACGGCTACAACTGTAGCCGTCACAAATAGCATTAATTTGCGACGGCCAGACTTGTGGCCGTCATAAATTAAGCAACCGTCGCAATTAAAAGCTTGTTTGCGACGGCCGAAGGAAATGCCGTCGCAATTAAGTGAGCCATCGCAAATGACCCCGATATAGTCGACCGGGCACCTCCCGGTTCATACAATTGTCGCCGCCGCCGCACCGTGCCGTGCCGCCGCCTCCCGCGCCCGTGCCGCGCCTTCGCCTCCCGTGCTGCCGCCCACCGCCGCCGCGGCCGCCGCGCACGCCGCGCCTCGCTCCATCAGCCGCCCACCGCCGGCGCGCCTCCATCGGCCGCCCGCCGCCTGCGCTCGGCTCCCTCGCCCGCCGCCCCCGCTTGGATCCCTCGCCCGCCGGCCGCGCCCCACCGCGCCACTGCCCGCCGGCCGCCGCCCGGCTCTCGCCGCCCACGTGCGGCCGCCCCCGCCTCCAATTTCCAGCCTGCAGCCCGCTGCCGCGCCCCGCCGCTCCCGCCACCTCTCACTGCCGTGCCGCGCACGCCGCCTCCCGCAGCCTCCAGCCGCGCCCGCCGCCGTCGCCGTCGCCTCCCTGCTCCGGCTCCGGCGCCCGGCCACCCGCCGCCTCCCTGCTCCGGCGCCCGGCCGCCCCCTGCCTCCCGGCTCCCGCGCCAGGCCGCCCCCGCCTCCTGCCTCCGGTGCCCGACGCCTCTCGGTAACCTATGTTCATGCATTTTTTTAATTTTTTTTCTTGTTGTTAGTTAGATTTAGTTAGAGTAGAGTTAATGGAATATTGTTTTAGAGTAATTTGTAATTAATTTGGCAATTAAATTGTTTTTTTGTAGTTAGTTTATAGTTTTGTAGTTGTAGTTTAAGTTGACAATTAACTAGGGCGTTTATAGTTTAAGTTGGTAATTAGTTTGATTTGCGGCAAAAGGCGGCGCGGCGGGGCACGGCGGGCCGGTCGTCCCTAGTTAATTGTGACGACCGGCCCGCCGCGCCTCACCGCGCCGCCTTCCACCGCGCGCACCTCCCACCACACGCGCCTCTTCGCCTCCTCCCTCCCGTCGCCCCCGACTCCCGCCGCTGCGCCGCGCCGCCCCCGGCTCCCGCCACCGCGCCCCACCTCCCCCGCCTCGCAGCGCTGCGCCCCGCCACGCCCGCCCCCCATCGCCGCCGAGCCCGCCTCCCGCCACCGCCGCGCCGCCTTCCTCCGCGCGCATCTCCCGCCACACGCACCTCCCGCCTCTCGCCTCCTCCCTCCTTCCACCCCGTGCCCCGCCTCCCGACGCCCGCTGCGCCACGCCGCGCCCGCCGCCATCGCCGCCTCTCGATAATCTCCTCCATGTACATGCATTTGGTAATTAGATTGTTTTTATAGTTAGTTTGGTAATTAGGGTGTTTATAGTTTAATTTGGTAATTAGATTGATTTGCGATGACCAGACTTAGGGCCGTCGCAAATTAAATAATCGTCGAAATAAAGTCCTATTTGCGACGGCCAAAGAAAAAGCCATCGCAAGTAAAATAAATTGCGACGGCCAAAGAAAAAGCCGTCGCAAGTAAAATAAATTGCGACGCCAACCCTAAATGGGATATAACCGGCCCCTGCTCACACACCCCGAGGCCGCTCACGACTATGCGGCGGTGGCCCCGGTGAGCGTTAACCGTTGCAAATAAAGTTTCCAAGCCATAATTGGCGACGGTAACCATCCTTCGTCCCCAATATGTCATTATTTACGACAAGCTACCGAGCGTGGATGGCGGGCCCCGACGGGTGGTTTTCTCCCGTTCATTCCTCCTCTTTCGTTATTTCCTCGCCTCCTCCCGTTCATTCCTCCTCCCTTGTTGTTGGACAGTTGACCCCAAAGCTTGAAGAATTGCACCATTTTTGGGGGGTGTAGTGTAAAACAAGCGAGGTTATGCTGCCAAAATTTTGTTGGGCTTTAGGTATTGTGTCTCGTCAGAAGCAGGATAAATCCTGCATATATGAACGATAATTTCTTCGGCTTTAAACTGCAGAATCAAACATGGGTGAAGACCGCAGTTGGATGTATACTGGCTGGAAGAGCACAACTGGTGGTCACTCGGATGAGTGGTACATCAAGTTAGATAAATTCTTCTATCGAGCACTTTCATTGTCAACTGATGATAAGGTGCGGTGCTCATGTATGAAATGCCGGAACACCAAGTTTTTGAGCAGATTGGAACTATCGTTTCACTTATGTCGAAATGGTTTCATGCCAAGTTGTCGACTCGAGGGCAGCGAGACCTGTGAGAGGCAGCTCCACACAGTCTTCGTCGGCGGGCCCGAGTCACCGTGTCTCGCAGGTGGAGACTCTCGCCCGTCAGGTGCAGAAGAGTCGCGAGCAGTTTCAGTCGGACCTAGAGGCACAGAGGGCGGCGATGGAGGCGCATAGGGCGACGATGGAGGCCACCATCTCCTACCAGCGAGCCTGCATGGAGCAGATGCGACAGACGATGGAGATGCAGCGACAGGCGATGACGGTAAGCTAAAGTAATTTAAATTTAGCACATTCTTAATAATATGTAATAACCTGCAACTTTTGCAACCACAGAGTTTCTTTCAAGGCTGCGATGTCCAGGGGTTGCACCTCCAGCTTCCTCCACTGCCACCGCCGATTCCACCGCCGGAACTGGAGCTACCGCCGCCGTTGCACGTTTCTCCGGGTGTTCAGGTAATAAAAACATTCTTACTTAGTCTTAATTCATAAAGTTTAGTCTTACTTTCATGCCAAACAAATTGTAGTCTTACTTAGGTATTGTAGTCTTACTTAGTCTTACATAATCAAACATATAGCAAATCTAACTCAAATTAAATAAACTAAGTTCAATATGATCAATTCTAGCTTGTTTAATCAATTCTAGTCAAAAACGAAGTTCTAAACAAATTAATATGTTCAACAACTTCTATGTGTTGCAAGGATCGGCGACGGAGGCTCAAACTCCGTCGCCGTCTATACCGGCGCCTGGACTGACGCGCAGCGAGGATGTTGGCGGCTCTGGAGGAAGTGGACGCTAGCGGAGAGCCTCTATTCCTTATTTTTCTATTCTTGTGATGAGATGTGAGACTTTTGTGTTCTGATCGATGGAGCGGCGAGGATGTTGTATTTTTCTATTCCTTATTTATCTGCTGTTATGTCTATTGTGTTTCTGGCAATCGAGCCGGGCAGAATGTTCAGTTTTTTTTTAAAAAAAATAAAAAACATTATTTGCGACAGCTTTTTATACAGTACCGTCACAAATAAGTGTGCAGCTGTCGCAAATTAACCTACGTAATTTGCGACAGCCACCGCCGGCCGTCGCAAATAAAGTACTTACTTGCGACGGCCACCGCTGGCCGTCGCAAATTGTCGAGTCGGGCCCATCGGCTGCGCCCGGGCTCTTGTAAAAGCCCAAGAAAAGGGACTTGCAAAAACTTTTTATCACCTCACAACACCACAGTTTTTGTTGTGGATGTCTTATGAAAAATTGTAAAGAGCAAGCAACCTCCATCAACAGAGTGATTATAGGAGAAATCCCTAACCTTCACAAAGTAGGATTTCTACACATGAACAAGAGAGGTTGAGCTCACCCGTAGGACTTAAAGATTCTTGGGAAGGTTCAGGCCGAGTTTCATGCAAACCCAACACTTTTTGAGGCAAATTTTTTAGGCATTAGATAAAGAGGCCAATTTGAATGTAAATTCAAATTGCAGCAACTTTCATCCCTCAGATTCAAAAGTTAGCTTCATATTAAAACTCAGCACATTTTTCTGAGTTAGCCCACCAATTTCCATCCCCATTGGAGTCCATCTTGTTGGGAGCTAAATTTGCAAGAATTCAAAACTGAATTGGAATTTCAGTTCAAACATGAAGAAAATTTAGCCAAACAAATTCGAAATGTGAGAACTCAATTTCAAACTAAAACTTGGGGGCTAAGTCTCACATTCAATTGTGAGTAGCTGGGGAGATATTCAGCAAAAACAGAAATGAAAAAGTGGAAAAAAGAAAATAGAGGGGAGGCCCACATGTCAGCTGCACATATGAGTTTTTCAGTCGGTTCTCTGCAGCCGGGCTCTGCTTCACGCGTAAGGCACGGGAGAGGCGGCGGGCCACTGATGCATCGACGTGCCACCCCTACGCTCGATGATTCTCGTGCATAACACCTCAGTCGAGCGAACCAAATACTCCACCTCGGCTTCTCCCCGTTTTCCCCCAAGAGCAGCCGCGCCAGGCCGGATATTTCTTGCCGCCCGACCACTCTTCGCGCCCGCACGTTGCTCAGCAACCCAAGGACCTCCCGCGACCACCGGTGATCGTGAGAGGGTGCGCAAGACTCCACTGAACCTCACCGAGCTGCCAAGTCGGTCCCTCAACCTCCGTGTGTGGCGTATAGCAAGAACAGTCGTCGGAAGTTCCAGTTTGAGCCGCCGCCGGGCCTCCTCGATGTCCCGGCGATACAGAGCACGTCACACCCCGAGTTGAATAGCAAAAAGGTGCGCCTACTCCTCCTCTTCACGCTGCCGAAAACCCTAGTCCATTCCTCCACCGGAGCCACAGGAATTTGCAGAATACCGATGGCATGTCCATAGGCAGTGGGGGTAGATTTTCCAAAATTCATGATCCATATAGGTTCTCTGGCCATTCTAGTCATAGGGTAGGCTACAGACCTCTGTGCGAGTCACCGAGGCTGAAAAGAACTGAGAGTTGTTGAGCTACAACGGTATTCTTCAAGTTTTCTCCTCTGCCGCCGGTTTTCAACCTAGGGCGCACGGTGACATGGGGTTTGGAGGCGTTTCCAAGCCCTTTGGCGTACGGGACGTCCTTTGCCATGAGCCACTGATGCTCTAGAGCGAAGGAGACGTGAGTGTGAGCCGGCAGAGAGGACAGCCGACGCCGCCGGACTCGATCCGAAGCCGCCTCCCGTCGCCCGACCTCTGTGGACCTTTAGAGCTCACAACGACCCCGGAAACGGTTTCCCCGACCCTCAAAACCCCTAGGCGGCGAAAGCCAGGCCGGGAGATGGCTTAGAAGGGAGGGACCGATGGGGAGGAGAAACGGCCGGCGAGTAAGGCGCGCACAAGAGAAGAAGTGAGCGGGAGGTTGAAGATGAGGTGCCGGCCTCACCTGTCAGCCACTCGGCGGTAGAGCTGAGATCCCCTGTGGCTGCTGATCTTTTGCGGCTACACCATGGGAACTCAGTAACCCCGTGTGTTCTCGGTTTTCACTGGCTGAGATTTAAAGAGTGGGCCCCGGGTCTTTTCTAATAGCAAAATAATTCCAGTTTCAGCCCAAACTTTAGAACCTCATAACTTTTGCTAGGAAGCTCCAAAATTAGTGATTCAATTCGGGTTGGATTCATCTTGCATTGATCTATCCAAATATGCAACCCAATTTGTATGAAACCCATTATTTAATTCTGGAAAATTATTAAAACTTTTCAGAAAAAGAATTTTAGAGGGAGTTTGGTTCATCCAAAAATCCTCAAATTTTGCCAGAATATTCTTTAGGATGTTAGTTAACCCTTGTAAAAGTTTCAGACCATTTGTAGTTGATTTGATCAGGGCAATTCAGATTTGAAGATGCTGTATTCACTTAAATACAGAAACATTTTCAGAGAATTTCCAAAACTTGGAAATTCAGTTCTGGGCAAATCTTAACTCCAAAAATGCAAGGAAAATTCATGCAAACTCTATGAGCTATATTTGAAATTGTAGTTCACTAAGTTTGGCATGAACATGGGTGTTATCCCAGAATTAATTCTTCTTTGCTTAATTTCTTGGAAAATTACTCTGGACAAACCCACTCACTGCAAAGTGCAAATCTTTGGTCCAGAGGGTTTTCTTGTGACAAGAAACTCACATGAAAATTCTCAGCTCCATTGGAGCTCTGGATCACCCCTATTCTGTTTAACCACTTGAGGTGATCCATAGGAAAGAGGGGGAAAACCACATAGCACTTAATTATGTGCTTAGGTCCAAACCCAAACCACTAGCCCCAGTTTCATTTTAAATTCTTAAACAGAGTTCCAGTTTTTGAAAAACTTGTTAGTATAACTTGTAGCAGAATCTTTACAATTAAACTTATGTGCATATTCATTGACGTGTAGTCGCTGAAGGCGAGGAGACTCCGGAGGTGCTCGATTTCCTCCTTCCGGACGAAGACCTAACTACTGACCTGTAAAGGTTCCAAAATTATGAATACAAAGAAACACTTGTTTGCAAAGTTTTGTTTCATGTGTATGAAATTTGGGACTTGTTAAAACTTTTCCACATGTGATAACACACATGAGGGTTTTCTTCACACAAGTTTAAAATGTTTATTTGAAAACTTGGAACCCAAGAGGGGTCTAAAACAAGGATAGGAAGTTCCCATATGTGTGAGAAAACAAAAATCAGATTTGGAACAATGTGTTCAAAATAAAAATTCAAATGAGAGCAACACTAGGAATTTCCAAACTGTTGTGCTACAAATCTCATTTGCAACAGCCAAATTAAAAATCAGGTTTCATATTTGAATTCCTTGGGTCCAAATTAGGGGGTGTGCAAAGTTTCATGATTTATGGAAATGATTTGCAACCCATTTTTCAAATGGACTTTAAATGACAAAGAATTCAAATGCATATTTGAATTTGGATAAAACTTGCCCAATTATCCAAATGCCTCTAAGATTTAAACTTCCACAATTCAATTCCATCAATATTCAAATTGGGGAGATATTTTAGAGGGGATAAGGAGGGCTGACATGTGGGACCCACATGTCATTGGGAGCACTGAAATTGCAAAAGATCTGCAGTCCACAGTCTCTGTTTGATTTCCTCCCACGCAAAGCAACGGCCGAAGCCGCCTTCCCTCCGCTCGACACCGAGGGCCAGCCGGCGGCCAGCTCCTGCTGGGTTTCTTCGTGCTGGAGAGCTGCTGGACGTCGGTGGCTACCGCCTCACGCCCTCTCCCGCCTCTTAACCGAAGCCACAGCGCTGTTTCCTCTCTTCCTCGCACCGAGAGATAGAAACGCGGCCGCTCTTCTTCGATCGCTGGGGTACTCGAGCAGAGCAATTGAGCAGCACCTCTGAGCAGCAAAACAACCCCACCATTGTCCCCACGACTTCCTCGAGCCATCACCGAACGGATTCACGCTCTCTGCACCGAGAACGGTGAGTTTCCGCGGCAGCCGTCACACAACAGCGGCGGCGTGCTCCCGTGGACAGCCTCCTCCAGAGCGTTTCACGACCAAGCAAGGCCACTCTGGGTCGCGAAGGAGCTCCGTGCAGCTTCCACCTGAAGCACAGAGCCTGCCTCGGCCTCTCGACGGCGAATTTTGAAGATCCTCTCCGGCCAGTGAAAACCAACCTTCCGGTATGATTCTGTAAAATTCCCGATCAATTGTTGTTTAGACACCACGAGACTTCGCACACACCGGCTAGACATGTAGGCGCACCAGTTCTCTTTTGAAACCTCGCATGAAACACACTGTGCACGGTGCGATTTCACTTTTTATGACGGCGGCTGTGGCGGGAAGGTGCGGGTGCACGGTGAACCCTAGGGTAGAGCCGTTCCCGAGCCCATATGCGGCCATGCCAAGCTTGGCCAACCTCCACCGGTGCTGTATAACCTTTCTAGGAAGCTTTTGGCGGGCTAGCTCAACGGGGCGACGTCGCCGGACTTCATCCGAGCCGGTGCACCGTCGCGGGCTAGTTTGGGGGCCCTGCCAGCTCGAGCAAACCCCATCAGCATGTTCCTCACGGAGAATTATGGGCTGGCGGCGAGTTTCAGCGGCAGGGGTGGTCGGACGACCGATTTTGGAGCTTCTCCGGCGAGCCCGGCGGCGGAATCGCGTGGGAGCGAGAGGTGGAAGACGACCCCCCGGGCCCGTGTGCCAGGGACTCGGGATAGAAGAGCTGGATCCTCTGTGGCATGGGATCAATTGTAACAGTGCGGGAATTAACCCTGTGGCCCCGTGTGGCACGCTCCCAGTGACTGACACGTGCCCCTGGTCCCACAGTCAGGTTTAAACTTTTCCCGGATTTATTCAAATCCCAGATTTTTCCCCAAACTTTAGAAGAGCATAACTTTTGCTAGGAACCTCCAAATTTAGTGATTCAAATTGGGTTAGATTCAGATTGACAAACTCTATCCAAATATGCAACCCAATTTGAATGAAAGTCTTTATTTAATTCCGGAAAATTCTTTAAAACTTTTCAGCAAGAGAATTTTAGAGGGAGTTTGGTTTATCCAAAAATCCTCAAATTTTGCCAGAATATTCTTTAGGGTGTTATTAGACTCCTGTAAAAGTTTCAGCTCATTTGGAGTTGAATTAATCAGGTTAATTCAGATTGTAAGTTCCTGTATTCAAATGAATACAGAAACATTTTCAGAGAATTTCCAAAACTTGTAAATTCAGTTCTGGGAAATTCTTAGCTCCAAAAATCCTAGGAAAATTCATGTAGACTCTAAGAACTATAATTGAAATTAGAAAAGATGAGGAAACTTCACACATAAGAAATGGAGACCGGGCAGGGAGGTTTAGATGCAGCAGGTTGCAGGCCGTGCGTGCAAAGCCCTGCCTGTGTCGGTTAAGGCCCGTCTGTGCTTGGCCCTGTTGGACAAGTTTGAGTTGTGTACCGGGCACATACTGGCTATATGGGACCCAGGAAACCGATGTACCTTGGGAGATCCATAGTGGAACTTTTCCAACTGCCTTAGGCTTTCGGCGTCAGGGTAGCAGGAGGTACCTCGCTTAAGAACATACCACTGCGGGTATGTACCTTGAGGGAGCTTGCGTACTCGGGGCAGTTGGACTGCGTCCAATGTGGAAGATCTTGGGAAAGGTGGCCGCGTACAACGTCAGTCGAGGTTGCTGCCGGCAACTCGGAGTATGGGTGTATGTGTCGTGTAGTCCGGGCGTGTACTGATTCGAATCACCGTCGCTCGCGGTTTTATGAGCATACTTGCCCACTGCGTCTTGACGTAGTAAGAACTGAACTGGGTATTCTTTTGAACTTGATAAGGCTGTGCTATAACTTGTATTGCAACCATGATTGAATTAGAGATAGGCTCATTAAAGTTTACTTTCACTTTGTGCAAGGAGCATCGCAACAAAGCGTTTCTTGTTTGATTGTGGAGTTGCGATGCTTTTCGGCTCAAGGTCTGCACAATGAGGCTTAAAATCTGAAAGTTAAGGATCAACTTTAGGCGAGTCCTTTATGCAAATCTAGCCGACCCAGTTGCAACCGTCGCGCATGTAGAGTTTCTTGTTTAGGAGAGACGGGTCAGACTTGCTGAGCCTATGTGCTCACGCTTGCTATATAAGTGGTTTTGCAGGTTAACAACGATGCTGAAAAGAAGGTTGTCTGGTGAGACTCGGGGACTCCCGAGTCAGGTAACACATGGAGAATCCAGCCGCTGCTGCTTGTCTTCGTGTTGCTAGCGAGAGGAGTCCGCGGGCTGGACTTCATCTCGAGTGCTCTTAGTTATTCGACGTGAGTTGATATAGACTTCCGCTGTAGTTACTTGATGTAAAGTATTTACAAAGAAAAAACTTGTAAGCTTCCGATATTGTTTTATGTAATACATTGTTCCTCATATGTGTGCTGTTGGGTGCCGCACAACACGGCACCACCCAATGCGATTCCCGGGCGAGTGGCCTGTCTTGGTTGGACGGGCCGCGTCAGCGTGGTATCAGAGTTGAGCCCTGTCTCAGTCGGTACCGTGTCCGCCTCAGCTGGTATCAGAGCCGCATTGGTAATAGCACACGGAATAAGGAAGGTATTACGACAAAAATTTACGTTACGGTGAGGATACGGTACTAGGCCCACATAAGGATTACTATTAGCTTAATATGAAGGTGGCAACCTAACTTATTTGTTATGTCGGAGAATCGTGCATCTCGGGACGATTTATGTCTTGGGGGGTGCACGTAAGCGCTGTCCACCAGTGCGCACAAGCTGAAGGGTGGAGCCCCACGGGTGGCAGGTAGCCCGACCCGCTTTAGTATCCTCTATGACTCCTCATGTCGTTTGGGGTACTCGAGCAACGTCTGTCCCAGGCGTGCGTGGTGCAATTTGGGAAACCCCGTCACGTGTTTAGTAACGTGAACACGTAGCTCAAGGCGTGTCTGGCTTGAGAACACCTGTGCGAGTGATGACGGACGGGTGTAAGAATTGTATGGATACTGGGTTCGGTGTGCAGCCGGACCTGACGATTGAGTGTGACTTGTGCAGGATTAACCACGAAATTGTAGTACGAATAGAACACGTTTGCGAGTGATCGTTTTAGTGCCACCTAAGATACATTTATTCCGGTATAATCCGGTTAGGGTTTTCTTTTGGTGAGGCTACGTAGTACCGACATGCTTCTTACGGTGCATCGACACCGTACTGAACTTAATAACCCCTTTCCTTTGAAGAAATGACTCATGAACTAACTTTCAACTAAAAACGAAAGTTTGAAACAAATATTAGTTACTGAACTCTTATTTTGAGCTAAGATTCAAATGAGAGGAAGACTAGGCTTCAAAGATTTCAAAAACAGAGTGCTTTGTTTTCGGCGGAAATTTTTGCTGGACTTTAACAGAGCATAACTGTGAGTAGCTTGACCCAATTAAGGTGTATGATACAGTTCTGGAAGGATTTTCAAGTGATCTACAACTTATTTGTAGAGCTCCAGAGCAAAAGCACACGCTAAATGGGTAGAAAGTTCAGAGGAAGGTAAACTGTCCAGAACCAGGACAGCAACAAAACCTCGCTGGACCTTTCTGTTTTTAAGCCATAACTTTCTATAGAGAAACCCTTAAGAAGCCTATGATACACCATTGGATAGGTTATGAAATGTGAAACATTGTTGTAGTTCAAAGTTTGTTCAGGTTCTTATTGTATTTACATATACAACTGTGATAAAATCAGCCACGTACAAGGGAGGTGCTGGCAAATTTTATCCAGGAATTCTGTCAACTTTGGAAAATCTGAACTTTAAAGCTGGAGATGATCTGGAGGCATATGAGTACTCGTTGGAAAGATACTGAAGTTAACTTTAACTTTGGTATTCAACTCGAGATATGAAAATGCTCTTAACTAGATCAAAATCTGGAGATAGCGCATAAAGGTCTGTCCTGTACAGATAGGCTGGATAGTTATGCCTGCTAAGGAGTTTTGTAAACATGAATTTTGTTACTGCTTTCAAGTTTTGACATAATCATGTTTCCATTAGTCACACATACTGCTGAGTTCTTGTTTAACTCATCTCAACTACATTTTGCAGTATGGTTCGTACTCGCTCTAGGAGTAGGGCCGGAAGTTCTCGGCGAGGTGGTGAAGCTTCTATTCCACCATCGGAACCACCATCCACGGGATGGATGGATCTTATGACTCGAGTCGTAGAGTCTAACCAAGAGAACACTAAGCTACTCCAAGAAGCAACGCAAGAACACACACGCTTACTCCAAGCTTTGGTACAGCAAGGCGTACTCCAGAACACGCAACAAGTCGTTCCGTCTCGGGACGCTTATCTGGAATTCTTGGCGACTCAACCGCCAATTTTTACTGAAGCCACCGAACCTGTGGAAGCAGATCAATGGCTTCGTGTCATGGAGTCGAAATTTGGAGTATTCAAGTGTGATGACTACCAGAAGGCAAAGTTTGCCGCTCAACAACACCATGGAGCCGCCGGAAACTGCTGGGTGGATCATCTTGCCACCATTCCGGAGGACCATCAAGTAGCATGGAGTGAATTTTGTGAAGCCTTTCGTACTCGTTACATACCACTAGGTATTGTCAAGGCAAAGCGGGAGGAATTTTTGGGCTTAAAGCAAGGGGACATGACTGTCCTCGAGTATTTCAGAAGATTTAATCTTTTGGCCCAGTATGCTCCCGAATATGTGGCGAAAGAAGAAGCACGGTGTGACCTATTCTTCCATGGCCTGAGCGCCATATTACGGGAAAAGCTTGCCGTACACAATAACGGCAGTTACACTGACATGGTCGATGCGGCTTTCATTCAAGAGAAACCGACACTTGAGTGGCAAGCGGAGAAGAGAAAGATGAGTGAGATCTAGCAGGCTAGCAAAAGTTATGTACCTCAGAAGTACCGTTTGGTGTATCAAACGCCATCCAGTGAAAGATGGAGGCCACCTGTACGATCAACTCCTCAGAGACTGATTGCTGGTCAAGTTCTACAACTTGCACCACCTCCACAGCCACAGCATCAGACGGTGGTTTGTGCTCCATCGCTGCAGCCATATGTACCTAGCAGTCCACCGCAAGTCAACGAAGAACCGGAGAGGCATCCGTGTTTCACTTGTGGTCGCATGGGCCATTATGCTAGGCAATGTCCGGAGGGAATTCAAGGATGCGGGTCATCATATTTACAACAATACGACCCGTATCTTAATCTGCAGATAGGAGGGCAGATAAGGGGCAATATTCACTATACGGTGATTGATGATATTCCGGAGGGAGAAGCCACTTTGCAGGGATATTTTCTCTGAATCAGCTACCGGTTTTAATTCTCTTTGATTCCGGTGCCACACACAACTTCATTAGCCAATCCTTTGTGGCTCAACATCAGCTCCAAACAGTTTATACAAAGAGGCAATACCTCATATCTTCGCCCGGGGGCAGCAATACCGCAAGCGCGGTTGTCTCCCGAGCACCTCTTTGTTTGGGGGGTAAAATATACCCTACGACCCTCATTAGTCTTGAAGGTCTGAAGATCAACATCATTTTGGGGATGTCGTGGTTGAATTACCACAGAGCGGTTCTTAACATCAGCTCCAGGAGCGTTGAGCTCAACTCCCCACAGCACGGTCTTCATATATTAATTCTGGGCGCCAGACAGCAACAGATTGCAACGGTAAACCACACGGAAGCTGTTAAGATAGAGGACATTCCGGTGGTACGTGAGTATCCCGATGTATTTCCCGAGGATTTACCGGGCATGCCGCCCGAACGAGACGTTGAGTTCAAGATCGAACTTATACTGGGAACCACACCGATATCACGAAGGCCGTACAAGATGGCACCCAATGAACTGGCAGAATTGAAGACACAGCTGAATGACCTAATGAGCAAGGGCTTTATACGACCAAGTTCGTCACCTTGGGGTTGTTCAGTGTTGTTTGTCAAGAAGAAGGACGAAACACTACGTCTTTGTGTTGATTATCGTCCTTTGAACGCCGTTACCATCAAGAACAAGTATCCACTACCTCGCATTGATATGCTCTTCGATCAATTAGTGGGTGCGAAGGTATTTTCAAAGATGGATCTTCGGTCCGGATATCACTAGATTAAAATCCGGGCAGAAGATATTCCGAAGACGGCATTCTCAACGAGATACAGGCTGTATGAGTATCTCGTTATGTCTTTTGGTTTGACCAACGCCCCGGCACACTTATGTACCTGATGAATTCAGTAATCATGCCGGAGTTGGATAAATTCGTCGTTGTCTTCATCGAAGATATCTTGGTGTACTCCAAGTCAGAGGAGGAACATGATAAACACCTGCATATTGTGCTACAAAGATTGCGAGATCATCAGCTCTATGCAAAATTCAGCAAGTGTGAATTCTGGATTAATCAAGTACCTTTTCTCGGACACATTATTTCAGCGGAGGGAATCGCTGTAGATCCGAGTAAGATTATCCAAGTGCAGAAATGGGAGTCACCAAAGTCAGTACATGAAATTCGAAGCTTTCTCAGTTTAGCGGGTTACTACCGGAGGTTCATTCCGAGTTTCTCCAGGATCGCTAAACCGATGACGGAATTATTAAAGAAGAATACCAGATTTGTGTGGGGTGCTGCGTGTGAACAAGCTTTCAAGACTTTAGTGAAGCATCTCACAACAGCCCCAGTTCTTGCTGAGCCGGATACGACAAAGCCATTCGACGTTTATTGCGATGCATATGGCATCGGTCTTGGCTGCGTGCTGATGCAGGAAAGACGAGTGGTTGCTTATGGATCTCGCCAACTCAGAAATCACCAGCAGCATTATCCAACTCATGATCTTGAGTTAGCTGCCGTGGTCCTCGCTTTGAAGATGTGGAGGCATTACTTGCTCGGAAATCTTGTACACCTCTACACTGACCACAAGAGCTTGAAGTACATCTTCACTCAGAAAGAACTGAACATGAGGCAACGAAGATGGCTAGAGCTCATTAAAGATTATGAAGTTGAGATTCATTATCATCCCGGAAAGGCGAATGTGGTCGCCGATGCGCTTAGTCGTAAGGCGCATATCCATCACCTAACTATTGCTGAAATGGATGATAAAGAACCAAGCCTCCGTGTCATCCCGTATGGAGGTCTCTATAATCTTGCTCTCATTCCCACCATCTGATAGGAGATCATTGAAGCTCAACGGAAAGACAAGGGTATGTTTCACATACGGCGAAGGATAGACAACGGAGAAATGAAGTGCTTCCGGAAGGACAAGGATGGTACCTTGTGGTTCAACAACCGGATTGTAGTGCCCCAAGATATGGGACTACGGAAGAAAATTTTGGACGAAGCTCATTTGTCCAAGTTTTCCATTCATCTGGGTAGTAATAAAATGTACCAAGACCTCCGGAAGAAATTTTGGTGGACACGTATGAAACGTGAAATTGCAAAGTACGTTTCAGAGTGTGATACGTGTCGAAGAGTCAAGGCCGACCATATGAAGAAGTCAGGCCTGTTGCAGCCATTGCATGTACCGGCATGGAAGTGGGAAGACTTGAGTATGGACTTCATCGTCGGGTTGCCGATGACCTCCCACAACCATGATTCGATTTGGGTAATCGTTGATCGGTTAACAAAATCAGCACATTTCATCCCTGTGCATACTAGGTACAACGCAAAGCAGTATGCAGAGCTATACATAGCACGGATCTTGTGCTTACATGGAGTTCCCTGCACCATTGTGTCAGATAGAGGATCGCTGTTCGTAGCCCGTTTCTGGGAGCAGCTACACGCATCTTTGGGGATGAAGTTGATTAGAAGCTCTGCGTATCACCCTCAAACCGATGGACAAACTGAGAGGGTGAATGAAATACTGGAAGATATGCTAAGAGCATGTGCCATCCACCATGGTAAGAGCTGGGATGATCACTTACCGTTGGCAGAGTTCTCGTACAACAATGGATATCAGACGAGCATCAAAATGGCACCATATGAAGCTTTATTCGGCCGGAAGTGTCGTACCCCATTGAACTGGTGCGAATCCAGTGAACGAGTAACGTTCGGGGTTGATCTTGTCAATGAAGCCGAAGAGAGAGTTCGGATAATACAAGAGAACCTCAAAGCTGCCCAATCTCGTCAAAAGATCTAGGCGGACCAGAAACGTCGACTGCTGCATTTCGAAGTCGGAGAGCACGTGTATCTTCGTGTGTCTCAGATGAACGGGATTCATCAGTTCGGTGTCAAGGGGAAACTTGCTTCCCGATTTATCGGTCCGTTTACTATCACGGAAAAGTGCGGAACTGTAGCCTACCGGCTGGAACTACCGGCAAGCCTTGCCGGTATCACGACATATTTCACGTGTCCCAGCTGCGGAAATGTCTCAAATTTACCGCTGCCATCCGCACTGAAGACATCGATGAGTTGAAGCCGGATCTCACCTATGTCGAGCAACCTGTACAGATTATCGACGAAAAGACCCGGACCACCAGGAACAGGATTTTGAAATTTTACAAAGTCCTGTGGAGTAATCATACCCCAGAAGAGGCGACGTGGGAAACCGAAGATTACATCCACAAGAATTATCCGGAGCTTTTGTCATAAACCTTGTAATTACCTCCCACCTCGTTCTTCTTTTGAATCTCAGGACAAGATTCCTTTTAAGGGGGGAGGAATGTAAAGGTCCCAAAATTATGAATACAAAGAAACACTTGTTTGCAAAGTTTTGTTTCATGTGTATGAAATTTGGGACTTGTTAAAACTTTTCCACATGTGATAACAAACATGAGGGTTTTCTTCACACAAGTTTAAAATGTTTATTTGAAAACTTGGAACCCAAGAGGGGTCTAAAACAAGGATGGGAAGTTCCCATATGTGTGAGAAAACAAAAATCAGATTTGGAACAATGTGTTCAAAATAAAAATTCAAATGAGAGCAACACTAGGAATTTCCAAACTGTTGTGCTACAAATCTCATTTGCAACAGCCGAATTAAAAATCAGGTTTCATATTTGAATTCCTTGGGTCCAAATTAGGGGGTGTGCAAAGTTTCATGATTTATGGAAATGATTTGCAACCCATTTTTCAAATGGACTTTAAATGACAAAGAATTCAAATGCATATTTGAATTTGGATAAAACTTGCCCAATTATCCAAATGCCTCTCAGATTTAAACTTCCACAATTGAATTCCATCAATATTCAAATTGGGGAGATATTTTAGAGGGGATAAGGAGGACTGACATGTGGGACCCACATGTCATTGGGAGCACTGAAATTGCAAAAGATCTGCAGTCCACAGTCTCTGTTTGATTTCCTCCCACGCGAAGCAACGGCCGAAGCCGCCTTCCCTCCGCTCGACACCGAGGGCCAGCCGGCGGCCAGCTCCTGCTGGGTTTCTTCGCGCTGGAGAGCTGCTGGACGTCGGTGGCTACCGCCTCATGCCCTCTCCAGCCTCTTAACCGAAGCCACGGCGCTGTTTCCTCTCTTCCTCGCACCGAGAGACAGAAACGCGGCCGCTCTTCTTCGATCGCTCGGGTACTCGAGCAGAGCAAGTGAGCAGCGCCTCTGAGCAGCAAAACAACCCCACCATCGTCCCCACAACTTCCTCGAGCCATCACCGAGCGGATTCACGCTCTCTGCACCGAGAACGGCGAGTTTCCGCGGCGGCCGTCACACAACAGCGGTGGCGTGCTCCCGTGGACAGCCTCCCGCAGAGCATTTCACGACCAAGCAAGGCCACTCTGGGTCGCGAAGGAGCTCCGTGCAGCTTCCACCCGAAGCACAGAGCCTGCCTCGGCCTCTCGACGGCGAATTTTGAAGATCCTCTCCGGCCGGTGAAAACCAACCTTCCGGTATGATTCTGTAAAATTCCCGATCAATTATTGTTTAGACACCACGAGACTTTGCACACACCGGATAGACATGTAGGCGCACCAGTTCTCTTTTGAAACCTCGCATAAAACACACTGTGCACGGTGTGATTTCACTTTTTACGATGGCGGCTGTGGCGGGAAGGTGCGGGTGCACGGTGAACCCTAGGGTAGAGCCGTTCCCGAGCCCATATGCAGCCATGCCAAGCTTTGCCAACCTCCACCGGTGCTGTAGAACCTTTCTAGGAAGCTTTTGGCGGGCTAGCTCAACGGGGCGACGTCGCCGGACTTCATCCGAGCCGGTGCACCGTCGCGGGCTAGTTTGGGGGCCCTGCCAGCTCGAGCAAACCCCATCAGCATGTTCCTTGCGGGGAATTATGGGCTGGCGGCGAGTTTCAGCGGCAGGGGTGGTCGGACGACCAATTCTGGAGCTTCTCCGGCGAGCCCGGCGGCGGAATCGCGAGGGAGCGAGAGGTGGAAGACGACCCCCGGGCCCGCGTGCCAGTGACTCGGGATAGAAGAGCTAGATCCTCTGTGGCGTGGGATCAATTGTAACTGTGCGGGAATTAACCCTGTGGCCCCGTGTGGCACGCTCCCAGTGACTGACACGTGCCCCTGGTCCCACAGTCAGGTTTAAACTTTTCCCGGATTTATTCAAATCCCAGATTTTTCCCCAAAATTTAGAAGAGCATAACTTTTGCTAGGAACCTCCAAATTTAGTGATTCAAATTGGGTTAGATTCAGATTGACAAACTCTATCCAAATATGGAACCCAATTTGAACTAAAGTCTTTATTCAATTCTGGAAAATTCTTTAAAACTTTTCAACAAAAGAATTTTAGAGGGAGTTTGGTTTATCCAAAAATCCTCAAATTTTGCCAGAATATTCTTTAGGGTGTTATTAGACTCCTGTAATAGTTTCAGCTCATTTCGAGTTGAATTAATCAGGTTAATTCAGATTGTAAATTCCTGTATTCAAATGAATACAGAAACATTTTCAGAGAATTTCCAAAACTTGTAAATTCAGTTCTGGGAAATTCTTAGCTCCAAAAATCCTAGGAAAATCATGTAGACTCTAAGAACAATAATTGAAATTGTGGTTCACTGAGTTTGACATGAACATGGGTGTTAACTCAGAATTAATTCATCTTTGGTTAAACACTTAGAGAATTGTTCTGAATAAATCACTCCGTGAAAAGTGCTAAATTTTGGTCCAGAGGACTTTCTTGTGACAAGGAACTCACATAAAAATTCACAGCTCCATTGGAGCTCTGGATCACCACTGTCATAGGTAACCTCTTAAGGTGATCAACACTTAAGTGGGAAAAGCACTTAATATTTGATCTTAGTGTTTAAGCCCAACCCAAAACACTAGCACCAGTGTCATTTTAAATTCTTAAACAGAGTTCCAGGTTTAAAACTGTCATTATATCTTATTAGCAAAATCTTTTGAATTAAATACATATGCATGATCATATCGTGTAGCATATACGCGAAGAAGGTGAGAAGGACTTGAAGTGAAGATCAAGGAGGGAGGAAAACAAGTGATCAAGCTCCAAGTGATCGTCACTAACTGATTGTAACCTTAGTCACCTGCAAAACAGGCAAGCCCCGGTTTGCATTTGAACAGTTTTATAAAGCATTTTCATTTGTAGAGATCATAGCTTTGCATCGTTGATTGTATTACGTCTAGATGATATTGAAAACCCCACTTGCATGACCAGAAATACCTAAGAGAGAAAGGGTAGAATAGCAACTCCTCGAGTGGATTTGGCTACGCTAATGTTAGTAGGAAAGGTTTGGTAGAAGTCGAGTAGTTGGAATCTACTCGCCAGTTTTAGGGCTGGTTTACTCGGAACGGGTCCGAATTAGAAAAGATGAGGAAAGTTCACGTATAAGAAATGGAGACCGGGCAGGGAGGTTTAGATGCAGCAGGTTGCAGGCCGTGCGTGCATAGCCCTGCCTGTGTCGGTTAAGGCCCGTCCGTGCTTGGCCCTGTTGGACAAGTTTATGTTGTGTACCGGGCATATACTGGCTATATGGGACCCAGGAAACCGATATTGTACCTTGGGAGATCCATAGTGGAACTTTTCCAACTGCCTTAGGCTTTCGGCGTCAGGGTAGCAGGAGGTACCTCGCTTAAGAACATACCGCTGTGGGTATGTACCTTGAGGGAGCTTGCGTACTCGGGGCAGTTGGACTGCGTCCAATGTGGAAGATCTTGGGAAAGGTGGCCGCGTACTACGTCAGTCGAGGTTGCTGCCGGCAACTCGGAGTACGGGTGTACGTGTCGTGTAGTCCGGGCGCGTACTGATTCGAATCACCGTCGCTCGTGGTTATATGAGCATACTTGCCCACTGCGTCTTGACGTAGTAAGAACTGAACTGGGTATTCTTTTAAACTTGATAAGGCTGTGCTATAACTTGTATTGCAACCATGATTGAATTAGAGATAGGCTCATTAAAGTTTACTTTCGCTTTGTGCAAGGAGCATCGCAACAAAGCGTTTCTTGTTTGATTGAGGAGTTGCGATGCTTTTAGGCTCAAGGTCTCCACAATGAGGCTTAAAATCTGAAAGTTAAGGATCAACTTTAGGTGAGTCCTTTATGCAAATCTAGCCGACCCAATTGCAACCGTCGCGCGTGTAGAGTTTCTTGTTTAGGAGAGATGGGTCATACTTGCTGAGCCTATGTGCTCACGCTTGCTGTATAAGTGGTTTTGCAGGTTAACAACGATGCTGAAAAGAAGGTTGTCCGGTGAGACTCGGGGACTCCCGAGTCAGGTAACACATGGAGAACCCAGCCGCTGCTGCTTGTCTTCGTGTTGCTAGCGGGAGGAGTCCGCGGGCTGGACATCATCTCGAGTGCTCTTAGTTATTCGACGTGAGTTGATATAGACTTCCGCTGTAGTTACTTGATGTAAAGTATTTACAAAGAAAACTTGTAAGCTTCCGCTATTGTTTTATGTAATACATTGTTCCTCATATGTGTGCTGTTGGGTGCCGCACAACACGGCACCACCCAATGCGATTCCCGGGCGAGTGGCCTGTCTCGGTTGGACGGACAGTGTCAGCGTGGTATCAGAGTTGAGCCCTGTCTCAGTCGGTAGGCCACACGGTACCGACTGTTAAATTTCAGATTCCCGAACTGTTAACTTGTGGCCACCAAATATCTCGGTTCGTAGGCGTGTCCATTTGTTGCAATGTTACTATCCTATGTTCATTGTACACCTCATGTAGAGTCTCATGCCTAGGTGAGTCGGTTAAGTCTTGTTGAGCCATCGTGCTCATGTTTGCTGCTTAAGTGTTCTTCAGGTGAGGAGCCACCCACGGACTCGGGTTACGAGTCCACCGGCGAGGGTTACCCTCCGTCGGGGACTACGGCTGAGTGGGAGCCGTACACGCCACGCTGAGCTGAGACGTGCAGCTAGTGTGGGTTTCCCTAGGGCTGGGCAACCGACTTTTGCTAGATAGGCGGGCGTGAGTTGTATAATTTAGACTTCCGCTGTGTAATATAAACAATAGTTTGTAACTGAAGTTTGTACCTGTTTGTACAGTTCAGTTGTTTTTCCCATGTAATATATTGTGTCCTTATGACGTGTGCTGTCGGGTGCCGCATCGTGCGGCATCACCCTCTGCGATCCTGGATGAGCGGATTCCGGTCCGCCACAGCTCTTGTTTGCGATGGCCGGTCTAAGCCGTCGGAAACAAGTTTATTTGCGACTGCGGCCATCGCTTTAAAGTTAATTGCGACGAGAAACAAGCGACAGCCGGAAACCGTCGCAAATAAGTAAAGCCATCGCAATTTGATTATTTGTGACCGTTTTACACTTACTTGCGATGGCCCTAGACGTCGCAAATCGCCGGGATTCCTGTAGTGATATTTCTGGGGAGGACCACCTCCAACTCTGCTGCTTTGCGGCACGCTTCGCTTCTTCTCTGCTGCCGCTAACTCCTTGCCGGAGTCCTCTGGTACAATTGCAGCATCAATTATGTTATTGAGGCTGCCACGATTGAACATCGCAAGCTTGTCCTTCAGAAGTGGATTTAGCCCCTTGTAAAAATGGTCCCACCACTTCTCATCCGTATCGGCGTGATAGGAAGCATAGAGCGCGAGATCATTGAATGCCCTGGAGTACTCCAGTGCATTCCTGTTGCCATGCTGCAGGTGGAGGAATTCATGCGTCTTCCTCTTCATCAGACCCGGCGGTATATGATAGGCCCTGAAGGCCGCCCGAAACTCCACCCAGGTCAGCACTCGCTCGGTGGGTTGCGAGGCGCAGAAATTTGCCCACCAAGCACTCGTGGACCCCTGAAGTTGCTGGGCCGCGAACTGCGTATTCTGCTGCTCACTAACTTGGAGCAGCCCAAATTTCATCTCAATCGTGCGGAGCCAGTTGTCCGCATTGAGGGGTTCATCTGCCCTTCAGAATACCGGGGGATGGGTAGCAAGGAAATCTGAGTAGGAACTTTGTTTACGTTCCTCTCGTTCTTGACGCCTCTCCGGACGAGACGTATCGGCAATTAAAGTCTGCAGCAACTCTGTGTGCTGCTGATGCGAGCACGCCATGGCCGCAACAATGTCGGCCAATGTAACCGTTGGCCGTGCCGGTGGCTGCGGTTTCTGTTGTTCCTGCTTCTGTCCCGAGGATGTCTCGGGAGGCTGTTGAAAGGCCTCTCCCTCGTCACTGGAACCTCAAACCTCAGGGTTGGCACGAGTGCGAGTCATTCTGAAATTCAAAACAGCAAAACGCTGTTTGGGCCTGGCCATCAACGGGGTTGTGCGGCTCGCCCTGGAATCACATTGGGTGGTGCTGTGATATCCGGCACCCAATGGCACACATATAAGGAAACATGTACAAATGTTCTTTGTAAATAATTTACATCAAATAACTATAACCGAAGACTAGTTTAGCTCACGTTTAATATCTACTAAGCACTCGAGAAGATGTCCAGCCTGCAGACTCTTCTTGCTAGCAACATGAAGTCATACCGCAGCGGCCGGGTTCTCCATGTGTTAAACGACTCGGAAGTCTCCGAGTCTCACTTGACAACCTCCACATAAGCACCGATGTTAACCTGCAAAACCACTCATATAGCAAGCGTGAGCACATAGGATCAGCAAGACTGACCCGTCTCACCTAAGAAAGCGTGTTCTGAAGTACGCCTTGCTGTACCAAGGCTTGGAGTAAGCGTGTGTTCTCTTGAGTTGCTTCTTGGAGTAGCCTTCTTTCTCTTGGTTAGACTCGATGACTCGAGTCATAAGATCCATCCATCCCGTGGATGGTGGTTCCGACGGTGGAATAGAAGAATCACTGCCTCGGCGAGAACTCCCGGCCCTACTCCTAGAGGGAGTACGAACCATACTTTCCAACGAGTATTCATATGCCTTCAGATCATCTCTGCATTAAAAGTTACGATTTCCCAAAGTTGAGAGAATTCCTGGATAAAATTTCCCGGCATCTCCTTTGTATGAGGCTGATTTTATCACATCTGTATATGCAAATACAATAAGAATCTGAACAAACTTTGAACTACAACAATGTTGCAAATTTCATAACCTTTCCAACGCCGTATCATAGGCTCCTTAAGGATTTTTATACAGAAAGTTATGGCTTAAAAACAGAAGGTCCAGAGAGGTTTTGCTGCTGTCCTGGTTCTGGACAGTTCACCTTCCTCTGAACTTTCGACCCATTTAACGTGTGATTTTGCTCTGGAGGTCTACAAAGAAGTTGTAGATAAATTGAAAGTCTTTCCAGAACTTTATCATACACCTTAATTGGGTCAAGCTACTCAGAGTTATGCTCTGTTAAAATCCAGCAAGAAATCCTGCCAAAAACAGAGCACTATGTTTTTGAAATCTTTGAAGCCTAGTCTTCTCTCATTTGAATCTTATCTGAAAATAAGAGTTCAGTAACTAATATTTGTTTCAAACTTTCATTTTTAGTTGAAAGTTAGTTCATCACTCATTTCTTCATAGGGAAGAGGTTATTAAGTGTAGTACGGTGTTGATACACTGTAAGAAGCATATCTGTACTATGTAGCATTACCAAAAGAAAAAAATCCTAACCGGATTATACCGGTACAATGTATCATAGGTGGCATGAAAACGGGCACTCGCACACGTGTACTACACGGTATACGTACGTGGTTAGTACCTGCAGAAGAACACTCAATGATGATGCACACATAGGTTTTTCTCATTTCAGGCAGTTCCATATCATACTAAAAACATACGCCCCGTATCATTTCCATACGGGCCGTCCTCGAGTCAAGCCACGTCTCAAGGTACATGGTCACGTTTTCACACCACATGACGGGGAACCCGAGTAGAGCATGAATGGATCGTCACGGTTGGGAATTGTATCAACCCAACAGATACCACCTACTGCCCTACAGGGCACGCCGATGGCAAGGTCTGCGTATGTCCTTGTAGTCTATTTCCAGAAGAACACACTATCACGTTACTGACCACACGATGGGGTCTCTAGTTTCTTGCCTAATGCATGCTAGGGATCAACGTTTCATATGAACACAGGAACATGAAGAGTTCAAGAGTTTCATATTAACGTCTCACACCAAGCTGTGAGACCTATCCCTGAACCAAATTCCTCGTCAGGGGAGCTAACCGAAATTGAAACGCTTTCGGTGGCGTTCCTTACCACGCTTACCTGAACGTAGGTGCGTCGTTACATAATCAAAATTCAGAATGATAACAAGTATGTTAGTCATGCCACTTTAAGTAACTATACTACTATGGTCCTTCTGTGGGCCTAGTACCGTTTCCTCACCGTATCCTAAGTTTTTGTCATAATACGATCCGTGTTCCGTGTGATATTACCAATGCGGCTCTGATACTACGCTGACAGCGCCCGACGCCACCCGTTCAATCACAGGGACGTGGCACTCGCCCGGGAATCGCATTGGGTGGTGCCGTGTTGTGCGGCACCCAACAGCACACATATAAGGAACAATGTATTACATAAAACAATAGCGGAAGCTTACAAGTTTTTCTTTGTAAATAATTTACATCAAGTAGCTACAGTGGAAGTCTATAACAACTCACGTCGAATAACTAAAGAGCACTCGAGATGAAGTCCAGCCAGCGGACTCCTATCGCTAGCAACATGAAGACAACAGCAGCAGCTAGGTTCTCCCTGTGTTAAACGACTCGGAAGTCTCCGAGTCTCACCGGACAACCTTCTTCTTAGCATCGATGTTAACCTGCAAAACCACTCGTATAGCAAGCGTGAGCAAATAGGCTCAGCAATACTGATCCGTCTCTCCTAAACAAGAAACTCTACATGCATGATGGTTACAATTGGGTAAGCTAGATTTGCATAAAGGACTCGTCTAAAGTTGATCCTTAACTTTCAGATTTTAAGCCTCATTGTACAGACTTTGAGCCGAACAGATCGGAACTCCACAATCAAACCAGATTGTGCTAATTTGGAGTTTTCTAGCAAAAGTTAAACTCTTCTATAGTTTGGAGAAAATCTGGGATTTGAATTAATCGTGGAAAAGTTTAAATCTGCCTGTGGGTCCAGGGGGCACGTGTCACTCGCTGGAACCAAGCCACACGGGCAACAGATTTATTTCCTGCGTTGACACAAATGATCCGGTGTTACAGAGGATCCGGCCTCCCCCCTCAGAGCCACTGACACGCGGGCCCAGCGCCATCATCTTCAACCTCGCGATCCTGCGCGCCCGCGCTGCTGCAAATGAGATTTTCAGAACAACAGTTTTTCAATTCATTGTGTTGCTCTCATTTGAATTTTTAAGTTGAACAAATTTGTTCCAAATCTGACTTTAGCTTTCACACACATATGGGAACTTCCCATCTTGGTTTTGGATCCCTCTTGGATTCCATGTTTTCAAACAATTGTTTTAATTTGTGTGAAGAGAGCTCTCATGTGTGTTATCACATGTGGAAAAAGTTTTAACAAGTCCCATTTTTCATACATATGAAACCAACTTTTGCAAACAAGAGTTTCTTTGTATTCACATTTTTGGGACCTTTACACTCTCCTACACAAAGTTGTGGCTGTTCAAAGTTTGAACCGAAATAGCAAATATCCTCAAAATGTTTAAATGCTGCCAGCGTGCCCCACGCGTCAGAGCGTCTTCAACCTCACGCCAACAGACCCGGCGGCGGCGCCCTCTGGCAAGGGTCGCCGGAAGGGCTTTCCCGGCCACCTCCTGACCTCACACTCGCCCCCTCCCCCCCTAATTTGACCTGCTGATCTCGCTGGTGGGGTTGCCGGCAGCCAAAGATCACCGAAAAGGGGTGCACGACGGCGGCAGCGCCCGCTAGGGTTCCGGCGAGGTCGGCCGAGCCCAATCCTTCACCAAACTAACGGATGTTTGGCTCTAAAGCACCAGTGGATTGTAGAAGCTAGAAATGTACTCTAACGCCGGTGAAACGGACAGCAACTGAGGGTTCCACGGTGGACCGAGGTGTTTTTTCCATGCCGGCACAAAAAAACAGCAAGAACTCGGTTGTTTCTGGATCATTTTGCTCGATTCTTCTTCGAGGAGGAGCGCTAGGAAGTGTAGAAGCTACGTGCAATTCAGATCGAGCATTGGGGGATCGTGTAACCTGGATTTTGGTTTATCCTGAGCTCGGCTAGTTTCCCAAGGTTTCATGAATTTTGAAAATTCTCCACACCCGGTTGATCATTTGCTATAAGGATTGCAGCTACACGATCTAGGGAGTATAGTGCACCTTTCTTATGCATCAAGTGAGAGACGACGATGGCCGTGGCGCTCTGTCCATGGTGACCTGAAGTGGAATTCTGCCGGTGACCTCGGGGGCTCGGTGGAAATCCTCAATTTGGCGCCAACCACCGCAAGAAAACTTCAGTGTGAAGTGGAAGCACGGTAGAGCACAAGTCGGCAATGTTTTTTCATGTGGGAAGCTCGAGCAACCATGCTCGGTTGGCTGAGCGAGCTCGGGAGGAACCGAGAGCGGCACCGGGTTTCTTGTGGGGAGAGAACAGAGAGAGCAGCTGAGTACGTGAGAGAGGAGAACTTCGTTGTTGCTTCACGTGTGAGGGATAAGAGCGGCGACCCGATCGGAAGAGCGCCCAGGCAGGCAGCTCGCCGGCCCCTGCTCCAGCTCGGTGGCACGCGCTGAGCAACCGAAGGAAAAACAACGTCGGTTCACTGCAGTGTGCAGCTGACAGATGGGGTCCACCCCTATTGCTTTTCTATTCTGTGCTTTGAGATTCCCATGCAAATGTTGTCCAAATCTCACCAAATTTGGAGGATAGGACAAACATGATGTGAGGAGTTTGAATATAAATCCGATTTCAAAATTGACCACATTTGGTTCAGTTTCCAAATTCAAATTTGAATTTTATGCACTCTCAAATAATCCTTTGAACAAATGGTATATGAGCTCAAAATTTCTCCAAAATTGGATCTTAAGCTCTTTAATACCTGAGGAATGCAGTGTTTATCTCACATATAGGCCTTTGGACATTCTGAACATGAATCCTTTTCAAAGATTCAAAATTGGGTTTAAATTTCCCTCCCATCTACTGATAAAGAATGTGCACATGAGTTAGATTTTTGGGAGTGAAATTCTTTCCCTAGGTTAACATGTGTTTAGTATGAGCTAAAGAAAATTTTTAACTCCCCCACATGTCCATGTTTGTGTTGATCATTTCATGTGACACAAATTCAAGTTATTCCTTTTCCTTAACTTTGTTTCATAAGTTGAATTCAAACTTCACAAAAGTTAGGGCTGTTACACGATCAGCCCATGTAATACTTAAAAATCCTTGAAAATCAGTAGGTATTGCAGTGATACATTGATAAAGTTGCATAAAATTCACATATATTGATAAAGCAAACACTTTATACAAGATACATGATTCTTGGGTCAAAATTACAGCAACTTTTGATCACCCGAGACGTTGTGCTCATGTTGTCACCACATACTCACACGCTTCTGTCTTTCTAATGATGTGTCACGGTTACAAAAGCTACCATCCGTAGAAAAATATTTGCAAAGGTCAAATATTCATTTTTACAGTAATTCAGTGAATTATAACATAAAACATGTCATTTAACTCATAAAACCAGGAAACACAAATCAAACTTAGAACAAATTTGATTTCTGGTCTGCTTCCCAAACTGACAGCCTTGACCAGTTTCCCTTTTAATCTGATTTAGACCCTGCTAAAGGCAACCAGTGCTGGAGCTCAACATCAAAGTTAAATTGAACTTCAATATATTTACAGAATGTATTTGTTTGCCCTCATATCTATCCTGGTTCAAAAGTTATGAGATGTCAAAGTTGACAGAATTTCTGGAGAAAATTGGACAGCACCTCCCTACTTGAGGTACTGAATTGATCCAAGAATTCCAGTTAATTCTACCTCGAATTTGACAAAAAATTCTATTACTAAGTTGTATCCTATCTCATGAAATTTTCAGAACTACCTAATTTTCTATTTTTGGATTTTTATGCAGGAAGTTATGCTCAATAAACAGAGAGTTGCAGAGAGTATTTGCTCTGTCCTGTTTTCTGGAGAGTTTCAACTCTACTGTGTTTTTCGACTAGTTAATGGATGAAACACCTCTGGACATCAATAGAAAAGTTGTAAATATCTTCTAAATCTTTCCAAAAATGTATCATACAACCCCAATATCGAAAGAACTCGACCTATAACCTCTGTATAACTTCAGCATTATTTCAGCTGAAAACAGAGGACTCTGTTCCTAATATCCTATAAGTTGAAAACTTGCTCTCTTTGAACATCCTGATTAACACAAGGAGTTAAATCAAAGTTTTAGTGCTCTGGATCAAAACTTTCGAGTTTTACAATGATGTTGATCATTTAATGGAGTGTGGCATCGAAACATCACCACAATCATGCCAGTACTACGTTCCTCACAAAGAAAACCTATACCGGACTTAGCCGGCTTCGTTAATTCAGTGGCACTAAACGATTCTCGCAAACGTATAATAAAACTCGTCTACTGATCCGTGGTTAAACTACCTGCAATTAAACCACACAATCGTCAGGTTCGGTTGCACAGCAAACCCGGTCCCAATACAGTTCCATACAACCGTTCGTCATCTCTCGCACAGTTGTTCTCAAGCATAACAAGCCTTGAGCTAAGTGTTCACGTTACTAACCATGTGGCAGGGTCTCTGATACTTGCCCATAGCACGCCAGGGAAGGGCGTTGCTCGAACACCCCAAACGACATGAAGAATCGTAGAGGATACTAAATCTGGCCTGTTTACGTGCCACCCATGAGGCTCCAGCCGTGAGGCTCCACCCTTAAGCTTGTGCGCACTGGTGGACAGTGCTTATATGCACCCCCTAAGACAAAATGAAGTCCCGAGATGCATGATTTTCTGACATAAACAAATAGGTTAGTGTTGCCACTTTCTATACACTAATAACATCCTTATATGGGCTAATAACATGTTCCTCACCGAGTTTGTGAAAAGTTAAACTTTTTAAGTGCGTTAAACCTCAACGGAGCTCTGATACCACGCTGCGAGGAGTCAACGGTCTCGACTAGCCAGGATCACGCTGAGGGGTTCTTCGTTGCACAGCCCCGGATAACACACATAAAAGGTATAAAGCGGAAGTAAAAAAAAATATTACATAAACTGGTTTATGAACATAATTACATCAAAATATGTTAAGTCTACACTCATGGGCATAGACTAAGAAAAAGAAGTTCACGTTCAGCCCATGAACGTGTCCTCACTAGCACACACCCACACTAACACGGCGGCGTGCACGAGTCCCACTCGACGGTGGTTCCCTCTTGGGGGTCCATCTCCTCCTTGGGAGCCTCCTCCTCATAGCACCCTGCAAATTCTTCAAACACAAGCAGTGAGCATGATGGCTCAGCAAGACTGACCCGTCTTACCTACACATGGAACTCTACATGCTGGGTTCGCAGTGTATAATAGGAATACATGTTGCAAAAGACACACCTAATTAGTTGAACCTTACTTTCAAGTTTTAGCCTCAAGATAGTGGAAAACCTCATGCTAAGACACATAAGAAAGCTGCAATCAAACAAGAAACACATTTCTCTTATGTGCTTTGCCTAAGGTAAAAATAACTTTAATTAGATCTAAACTAAAGCAATTCGTTAACAAACAATGTAAAGCTTTCAACCAGCAATCTTTTAATATGGCACTAGCCTGTTCTTTCTACGTCACGGTACAGTGAACAAGTGGTACTCACTGACCACAGGGGACGGCGATTATAATCGATTTACACCTGCAGGGTTACCCAAATAACCCGTCACGTACGCAAGTACTCGATGTTGCCTACAGCAACCATCACGGACGTCGTACGCAACCACCTTTCATCCGTTAGCCAAGTGTTGAACCGGTCCTATCGTCCTGAGCAGGAGGTCTCTACGCAGAGCATCCGCAGTGCCCGCTAGCCAGTTTACACCTCGCTGCTCTCAACCTACCCTCTGGACGACAAGCAATGCCTCAACAGATCGCTACCCGAATTACATTGGTTTTCCGGTTCCCATATATCCGGTAGATCTTCGGTACTGTTCTGGCTTGTTTAACAGGCCCGCACATGGCTCGGTCCTCAATCGACACAAGTAGAGCTATGGCACCCAGGCCGCAAAGTCCTGCTGCCCTTACTCTCCGCTCGGTCTCATTTTCTTGCCATGTGATTCATTTGCTATCTCTAACCGAGTGGTGTGCCTCTAGCCTATTCTCGCGAGTAGTTCCAACTACTCGACTTGTACCGAATGCTACATCAATATAGCATTGCAGTGGTTACTCGAGGTTTAAAATCTAAGCCCAAAACCCTGGTTCTATTGGCTATGCATTTGGGTTTTCAAATAAGACTCTAATGCACAATTGTAAAAAATACATAAAGTAAGTTGACAAAACAAAAGACTTCATGAAACGGCTAATGCAAACCGGAGCCTGCCTTGCTGCTGGTCGTGAGCTAACTGTTCCTTCGTAGTGATGAAGTATAAGACCTCCGGCTCTTCTTCGATCTTAGCGACTACACAAAAAAGAATTACGATGCATGTCAATTTATATGCAATTGAGTTAAATTTGATATGGTAAAGACTAAGTATAGATAGACAGTCCTTTTGCTTCTGAAATTTTTACTGAGGTTTCGTGAGTTTCTAAACAGGAACTTGGCCTAATTTCATTTTAAGCAAAGCTCATTTGAGCCCTGCACAAATAAATGTGTATTTGGCCATAATTAGAGCTCTTATGGTTTTCTAAAGATTTTCATGGAGCAAGCCATGACTTTCTTGAAACTAGATTTTTAGAGGGTTATAATGGAATTGGTTTCATATAATTTGAAGAATCCTAGCAAAAGATTGTGAAATCCCAAAACTCTAGCAAGTGGAGCTGCCAATCACACCGAGGAAAATGAGAGGGGGTTTGAACTTTTGAATATAAAGGTGTGAGCTCAACGTGCTTAAGTGAACTTGCAAAAAGGTCCAAACATGGAACTTTAAGTCCACAACCCGGTTCACCATACATCCAATAATAGCCTTGCAAATGTTCAGTCCAAATGGAGAAGGATTTCCTATTTGTTAGTACTAAAACAGGAGAAAATTTGAATTTGAATTTAAATCTCAGTTTCAAATTCCAACTTCATCGAAATCAAAATTTGAGTGCACCATTGTGTTCGTCACATTTCTTTTCGCATATCCTCTAATTTTTATCAAATTTGAAGCTCATTTGCTACTTTAAACTGAATTAGGAGGATAAGAGGAAGAATTGTGGCTCTGGACCCCACTGGACAGAGACACAATTGAATTCTCTTCGACGTGCTCTGTTTCTCTTCACCGAGAGCGCGCCACCTCCCGGCAACGGCGCCCAACCGACCCGGTTATCGCCAGCTCCTGCTCGATAGATGAGGACACCGCATGAAGCAACCCCTTGCTACTGCCCACGTGAACCGGTTCCCCTCTCGCGCTGTTCGCCCTCTTCATCGCACAGCCCAAAGAAACTCCACGCCGCCGACCACACCTTCGGCTCCCCAGCGCACGGGCACTATGAGCCATCTCATGGAAAACTCTCTACAGCAAAGAGGACCATCTTCCGCCGCTCAAACTCACGGTGCAAACCTTTCCTCCTCTCGTGCAATACCGAGAATGAATTTTGCTTCTTACCGTTGCGGTGTGCATAGAACTGAGCCGGCCAAAAGTTCAAAATTCGTAGTGATCGATCCCCCAAAGCTTGTGCCGAGCTGCAAACGTGTTATAGACTTTCCCTCGCTCCTATAGGATCAAAAACAATCAAAATTCATCAAGTTTTGGCGCTATTCTTCGAGAATTCTGAGCCGCCGCCAGTTTTTTCCCTAGGTCACAGATGAACTCATGTTTGCAGGCACTTTTTAGCTGATTTGATCTCATAACGGTGATGAGGGTTCCACTACGGTGCTCTAGGAAGAAGATCCGAAGCTTTTAATCTATCCCAGCGCGGGTTCAATGTCACCGAAGTTGAGCCGTCGCCGCCGCTCGTCGCCGATGCATTTCCGGTGACCGGGGGCCTCGGCCGACCCCATGGATGAGCTCCTCGTGCTCCTAAAGTGAGAGGCGGCGAGTTTGGGCTCAAAGGGAGGCCGGGAAGGCACTTCCAGCGAACCTCACTGGCGCCCACCGCCATGCGCCGCCACCCGAGCCTCTGCTGTCGCGAGTTTGAAGAAGAGGGTTGGGTCCCACTGTCAGCATTTTAAAATTTTCCCCAATTTCTGTTCAGATTTTCCTGCAACTTCAATTGCTCATAACTTTTGATAGCAACCTCAAAAAATTGTCAAATAAAATTCATTGGATTCCTCCAGTGAGTACTATCAAGGGGTGCATCCCAATCATTATGGAAATCCATGGATTTGGCTCAATAATTCAATTAAGGAAAGACTTAGGGAATTAATTACCGGAGTTCAGTTTATTGTAAAATTCCCAATTTCGGGCAGAACATTCTTCCAAATATACTTGAATTCCAGTAAAAATATCAGAAGCAATGGACCTCATTTGCTAGGCCAAATGATGATTCAATCTTGTATGTCTCTGAAAATTAGGAAAAGTAACAGGAACATTTTTCCAGCTTTTAGCCAATCTTGTAAATTCCATATCTATGTGTAGGAAGCTCCAAAAATGGTGAAACCAAATTCTATGAACTCATAAGACTCCCAAGATTGTGAAAAAATAAATTTGGAGCATGCCAAGACCCTATAATTGCCATAGGATTCAGAGAAGCCAAATAGCTAAGAAAATTCCTTAGGCCACATCTTACATCAACTTTGTCTGAAATTTTGCAAGCCATACCTGACGCGGCTCTGATACCATGCTGGCACGGCCCGCTCAGCCGAGACAGGCCACTCGCCCGGGAACCGCATTGGGTGGTGCCGTGTTGTGCGGCACCCAACAGCACACATATGAGGAACAATGTATTGCATAAAACAATAGCGGAAGCTTACAAGTTTTTCTTTGTAAATACTTTACATAAAATAACTACAGCGGAAGTCTATATCAACTTACGTTGAATAACTAAGAGCACTCGAGATGAAGTCCAGCCCGCGGACTCCTCTCGCTAGCAACACGAAGACAACAGCAGTGGCTGGGTTCTCCCTGTGTTAAATGACTCGGAAGTCTCCGAGTCTCACCGGACAACCTTGTTCCTAGCGTCGATGTTAACCTGCAAAACCACTTATATAGCAAGCGTGAGTACATAGGCTCAGAAAGTCTGACCCGTCTCCCCTAAACAAGAAACTCTACATGCACGATGGTTGCAATTGGGTTGGCTAGATTTGCATAAAGGACTCGCCTAAAGTTGATCCTTAACTTTCAGATTTTAAGCCTCATTGTGCAGACCTTGAGCCAAAAAGCATCGCAACTCCACAATCAAACAAGAAACGCTTTGTTGCGATGCTCCTTGCACAAAGTGAAAGTAAAGTTTAATGAGCCTATCTCTAACTCAATCATGGTTGCAAATACAAGTTACAGCACAGTCTTATCAAGTTCAAAAGATAACCAGTTCCAGTTGTTACTACGTCAAGACGCAGTGGGCAAGATGCTCATATAACCGCGAGCGACGGTGATTCGAATCAGTACACGCATGGACTACACGACACGTACACCCGTACTCCGAGTTGCCGGCAGCAACCTCGACTGATGTTGTACGTGGCCACCTTTCCCAAGATCTTCCACATTGGACGCAGTCCAACTACCCCGAGTATACAAGCTCCCTCAAGGTACATACCCGCAGTGGTATGTTCTTGAGCGAGGTACCTCCTGCTACCCTGACGCCGAAAGTCTAAGGCAGTTGGAAAAGTTCCACTATGGATCTCCCAAGGTACATCGGTTTCCTGGGTCCCATATAGCCAGTATGCGCCCGGTACGCAACTCAAACTTGTCCAACAGGGCCAAGCATGGATGGGCCTTAACCGACACAGGCAGGGCTATGCACGCACGGCCTGCAACCTGCTGCATCTACCTCCCTGCCTGGTCTCCATTTCTTATGTGTGAACTTTCCTCGTCTTTTCTAATTCGGACCCGTTCCGAGTAAACCAGCCCTAAACTCGCGAGTAGCTTCCAACTACTCGACTTCTACCGGACCTTTCCTACTAACATTTAGCGTAGCCAAATTCCCTCGAGGAGGTGCTATTCTACCCTTTCTCTCTTAGGTATTTCTGGTCATGCAAGTGGGATTTTCAATATCATCTAGACTTACTGCAATCAATGATGCAAAGCTATGATCTCTACGAATGAAAATGCTTTATAAAACTGTTCAAATGCAAACCGGGGCTTGCCTGTTTTGCAGGTGACTAAGATTACAATCAGTTAGTGACGATGACTTGGAGCTTGATCACTTGTTTTTCTGCATCCTTGACCTTCGCTTCAAGTTCTTCTCACCTTCTTCACATATATGCTACACGATATGATCATGCATATGTATTTAATTGAAAAGCTTTTGCTAATAAGATCTAAGGACAGTTTTAAAACTGGAACTCTGTTTAAGAATTTAAAATGACACTGGTGCTAGTGGTTTGGGTTGGGCTTAAACACTAAGATCAAATATTAAGTGCTTTTCCCACTTAAGTGTTGATCATCTTAAGAGGTTACCTATGACAGTGGTGATCCAGAGCTCCAATGGAGCTGGGAATTTTCATATGAGTTCCTTGTCACAAGAAAGTCCTCTGGACCAAAATTTAGCACTTTTCATGCAGTGGTTTATTCAGAACAATTCTCTAAGTGTTTAATCAAAGATGAATTAATTCTGAGTTAACACCCATGTTCATGTTAAACTTAGTGAACCACAATTTCAATTATAGTTCATAGAGTTTACATGAATTTTCCTAGGATTTTTGGAGCCAAGAATTGCCCAAAACTGAATTTACAAGTTTTGGAAATTCTTTGAAAATGTTTCTGTATTCATTTGAATACAGTAACTTACAATCTGAATTCTCCTGACCAAATCAACTCCAAATGAGCTGAAACTTTTACAGGAGTCTAAGAACACCCTAAAGAATGTTCTGGCAAAATTTGGGGATTTTTTGATAAACCAAACTTCCTCTAAAATTCTTTTGCTGAAAAGTTTAATGAGATTTCCAGAATTAAATAAAGACTTTAATACAAATTGGGTTGCATATTTGGATAGAGTTTGTCAATCTGAATCTCCCAATTTGAATCACTAAATTTGGAGGTTCCTAGAAAAAGTTATGCTCTTCTAAAGTTTGGGGAAAATCTAGGATTTGAATAAATCCGGGAAAAAGTTTAAACCTGACTGTGGGTCCAGGGGCACGTGTCAGTCACCGGGAGCGCGCCACACGGGGCCACAGGGTTAATTCCCGCGCTGTTACAATTGATTCCACGCCACAGAGTATCCAGCCCGCTTTCCCCGAGTCGCTGACAGGCGGGACCGGCGAGGTCGTCTTCAACCTCCCGCTCCCGCGCGACCCCGCCGCCGGGCTCGCCGGAGTAGCTCCAGAATCGGTCGTCCGGCCACCCCTGGCGATGAAACTCGCCGCCAGCCCCTAATTCAATGCGAGGAACACGCTGATGGGGTTTTCTCGAGCTGGCAGCGCCCCCAAACTAGCCCGCGACGGCGCAACGGTTCGGACGAAGTCCGGCAACGTCGCCCTGACGCCCTAAGCCTTCTAGGCTTCGGTTTCCAAGCTCTAGAGCACCGGCGGATGCTAGGGATCATCGACGTGGAAAGGAAATGGCTCGGAGATGGCTCTAACTTAGGGTTCACCGTGCACCCGATGGTCTCTACCACAACCGCCGTTAGAAAGATCGAAATCACGTCGTGCAGAGCGGGTTTCTAGCTAGGTTCCAAAAGGAAAGTTGTTGCTAAGCAAGTCTACGTCCCGTGTGTGCAATTTGAAATGCTCAAAACGAATATAACTCGAGAATTTCATGGATTCATACCCGCGGGTCAGTTTTCACCGGCCGGAGGAGATTTCTGAAATTCGTCGACCAGAGGCGAAGACAGGCTTTGTGCTTTGGGTGGAAGCTGCACGGAGCTCCTGCGCGTCCAAAAGTGGCCTTGCGCGGTCGTGACAAGCTCGGGAGGAGGCTGTCCACGGAAGCACGTCGCCGCCGGGGTGTTCGGCCGCCGCGGGAACTTGAAGTTCTCGGCGTAGGTTGCACGAACACACTGGGTGATGGCTCGAGGAGATCGTGGGGATGTTGGTGGTGTTGTTTTGCTGCTCAGAGGCGCTGCTCACTCGACTTCCCGAGTTCCTGAGCGATCGAAGCCGGGCGGCTGTGTCTCTGTCTTTCGGTGTGAGGGAGAGAAGAAACAGCGCCGTGGCTTCGGTTAAGAGGCGGGAGAGGGATTGAGGCGGTAGCTGCCGACGTCCAGAACCTCTCCAGCGCGAAGGGGAGCCAGCAGGAGGTGGCTGCGGCCGAGCTCGGTGTCGAGCGGAGGGAGGTCGGCTTCGGCCGTTGCTTCGCGTGGGAGGAAATCAACTGAAGACTGTGTACTGCAGATCTTTTGCAATATTCAGTCCACTCAATGACAGGTGGGACACACTGATCAGTCCTTTCTTATCCCCCTCCAAATATCTCCCAAGTTTGAATATTGAGTGAATTCAATTGTGGGCATTCAAATCTGATATGCATTTGGATAATTGGGCAAGTTTCATCCAAAATTCAAATATGCATTTGAATTCTTTGTCATTTAAAGTTCAAATATGAAATCTGATTTTTATTTTGACTGCTGCAAATGAGATTTTCAGCACAACAGTTTTGAATTCCATTGTGTTGTCCTCATTTGAATTTTAGTTTGAACAAATTGTTCCAAATCTGATTCTTGTTTTCTCACACCTATGGAAACTTCCCATCTTAGTTTTTTGACCACTCTAGGGTTCCAAGTTCTCAAATAAACATTTGACTTGTGTGACGAAAACCCTCATTTGTGTTATCACGTGTGGGGAAAAGTTTTAACAAGTCTCAAATTTCACTCATGTGAAACAAAACTTTTGCAAACAAGAGTTTCTTTGTATTCACAATTTTGGGACCTTTACATTCCTCCCCTCTTAAAAGGAATCTCGTCCCGAGATTCAAAAGAAGAGCGAGACGGGAGGTAATTACAAAGTTTATGACAAAAGCTCTGGATAGTTCTTGTAGATGTAATCTTCGGTTTCCCACGTCGCCTCTTCCGGGGTATGATTACTCCACAGGACATTGTAAAATATCAAAGTCCGGTTCCTGGTAGTCCGGGTCTTTTCGTCGATAATCTGTACAGGTTGCTCGACATAGGTGAGATCCGGCTTCAACTCATCGATGTCTTCAGTGCGGATGGCAGAGGTAAACTTGAGACATTCCCGCAGCTGGGACACGTGAAATATGTCGTGAATACCGGCAAGGCTTGCCGGTAGTTCCAGCTGGTAGGCTACGTTTCCGCACTTCTCCGTTATAGCAAACGGACCAATGAATCGGGGAGCAAGTTTCCCCTTGACACCGAACCGATGAATCCCTTCCATTGGAGACACACGAAGATACACGTGCTATCCGACTTCGAAATGCAGCGGTCGACGTCTCTGGTCCGCGTAGCTCTTTTTGACGAGATTGGGCAGCTTTGAGGTTCTCTTGTATTATCCAAACTCTCTCTTCGGCTTCATTGACAAGATCAACCCCGAACGTTACTCGTTCACCGGATTCGCACCAATTAAATGGTGTACAGCACTTCCGGCCGTATAGAGCTTCATATGGTGCCATTTTAATGCTCGTCTGATATCCGTTGTTGTACGAGAACTCTGCCAGCGGTAAGTGATCATCCCAGCTCTTACCGTGGTGGATGGCACTTGCTCTTAGCATATCTTCCAGTATTTGATTCACCCTCTCAGTTTGCCCATCGGTTTGAGGGTGATACGCAGAGCTTCTAATCAACTTCGTCCCCAAGGACGCGTGTAGCTGTTCCCGGAAACGGGCTACGAACAGCGACCCTCTATCTGATACAATGGTCCGGGAACTCCATGTAAGCACAAAATCCGTGCTATGTACAGCTCCGCATACTGTTTTGCGTTATATCTTGTATGCACAGGGATGAAATGTGCTGATTTGGTTAACCGGTCCACGATTACCCAAATCGAATCATGGTTGTGGGAGGTCATCGGCAACCCAACGATGAAGTCCATACTCAAGTCTTCCCACTTCCATGCCGGTACTTGTAGTGGCTGCAACAGGCCTGACTTCTTCATATGTTCGGCCTTGACTCTTCGACACGTATCACACTCTGAAACGTACTTTGCAACTTCACGTTTCATACGTGTCCATCAAAACTTCTTCCGGAGATCTTGGTACATTTTATTACTGCCCGGATGAATGGAAAACTTGGACAAATGAGCTTCATCCAAAATTTTCTTCCGTAGTCCCATATCCCGGAGTACTACTATCCGGTCGTTGAACCACAAGGTACCATCCTCGTCCTTCCGGAAGCACTTCATTTCTCCGTTGTCTAATCTTCGCCGTATGTGAGACATACCCTTGTCTTCTCGTTGAGCCTCTATGATCTCCTCCCGGATCGTATGAGTGAGAGCAAGATTATAGAGAGCTCCATACGGGATAACACGGAGGCTTGGTTCGTCATCATCCATTTCAGCGATACTTAGGTGACGGATATGCGCCTTACGGCTGAGCGCATCGGTGACCACATTCGCCTTTCCTGGATGATAATGAATCTCAAGTTCATAATCTTTAATGAGCTCTAGCCATCTTCGTTGCCTCATGTTCAATTCTTTCTGAGTGAAGATGTACTTCAAGCTCTTGTGGTCGGTGTAGAGGTGTACAAGATTTCCGAGCAAGTAATGCCTCCACATCTTCAAAGCAAGGACCACGGCAGCTAACTCAAGATCATGAGTTGGATAATGATGCTTGTGATTTCTGAGTTGATGAGATCCATAATCAACCACTCGTCTATCTTGCATCAGTACACAGCCAAGACCGATGCCAGATGCATCGCAATACACGCCGAATGGCTTTGTTGTATCCGGCTGAGCAAGAACTGGGGCTGTTGTGAGATGCTTCACTAAAGTCTTGAAAGCTCGTTCACACGCAGCACCCCACATAAATCTGGTATTCTTCTTTAATAATTCCGTCATCGGTTTAGCAATCTTGGAGAAACTCGGAATAAACCTCCGGTAGTAACCCGCTAAACAGAGGAAGCTACGGATTTCATGTGCTGACTTTGGTGACTCCCATTTCTGTACTTGGATAATCTTACTCGGATCTACAGCGATGCCCTCCGCTGAAATGATGTGTCCGAGAAATGGTACTTGATTAATCCAGAATTCACACTTGCTGAATTTTGCATAGAGCTGATGATCTCGCAATCTTTGTAGCACAATATGCCGATGTTCAGCATGTTCTTCCTCTGATTTGGAGTACACCAAGATATCGTCGATGAAGACAACGACAAATTTATCCAACTCCGGCATGAACACTGAATTCATCAGGTACACAAAGTGTGCCGGGGCGTTGGTCAAACCAAAACACATAACGTGATACTCATACAGCCCGTATCTCGTTGAGAATGCCGTCTTCGGAATATCTTCTGCCCGGATTTTATTCTGGTGATATCCGGACCGAGGATCCATCTTTGAAAATACCTTCGCACCCACTAATTGATCGAAGAGCATATCAATGCGAGGTAGTGGATACTTGTTCTTTATGGTAACGGCGTTCAAAGGACGATAATCAACACAAAGCCGTAGTGTTTCTTCCTTCTTTTTGACAAACAACGCTGGACAACCCCAAGGTGACGAACTCGGCCGTATAAAGCCCGTGCTCATTAGGTCATTCAGCTGTGTCTTCAATTCTGCCAGTTCATTGGGTGCCATCTTGTACGGCCTTCGTGATATCGGTGTTGTTCCCGGTATGAGTTCAATCTTGAACTCAACGTCTCGTTCGGGCGGCATGCCCGGTAAATCCTCGGGAAATACATCCAGATACTCACGTACCATCGGAATGTCCTCTATCTTGACAGCTTCCGTATGGTTCACTGTTGCAATCTGCTGCCGTCTGGCGCCCAGAATTAATATATGAAGACCGTGCTGTGGGGAGTTGAGCTCAAAGGTTCTGGAGCTGATGTTAAGAACCGCCTGGTGGTAATTCAACCACGACATCCCCAAAATGATGTCGATCTTCAGACCTTCAAGAATAATAAGGGTCGTAGGGTATATTTTACCCCCCAAACAAAGAGGTGCTCGGGAGACAACCTCGTTTGCGGTACTGCTGCCCCAGGGCGAAGATATGAGGTATTGCCTCTTTGTATAAACAGTTTGGAGCTGATGTTGAGCCACAAAAGATTGGCTAATGAAGTTGTGTGTGGCACCGGAACCAAAGAGAACTAAAACCTGTAGCTGATTCAGAGAAAACATCCCTGCTAAAGCGTCTTCTCCTTCCGGAACATCATCAATCACAGTATAGTGAATGTTGCCCCTTATCTGCCTTCCTATCTGCAGATTGAGGTACGGATTGTATTGTTGTAAATATGATGACCCGTAGCCTCGAGTTCCCTCCGGACATTGCCTAGCATAATGGCCCATGCGCCCACAAGTAAAACACAGATGTCTCTCCAGTTCTTCGTTGACTTGCGGTGGACTGCTAGGTACATATGGCTGCAGCGATGGAGCACAAACAACCGTCTGATGCTGCGGCTGTGGAGGTGGCAAGTCATAGATCTTAACCAGCAATCAATCTCTGAGGAGTTGATCGTACAGGTGGCCTCCATCTTTCACCGGTTGGCGTTCGATACACCAAACGGTACTTTTGAGGCACATAACTTGTGGTAGCCTGCTCGATCTCAGTCATCTTTCTCTTCTCCGCTTGCCACTCAAGTGTCGGCTTCTCTTGAATGAAGGCTGCATCGACCATGTTGGTGTAACTGCCGTTATTGTGTACGGCCAACTTCTCCCGTAATATGGCGCTCAGGCCATGGAAGAATAGGTCACACCGTGCTTCTTCTTTCGCTACATATTCGGGAGCATATTGGTCCAAAAGATTAAATCTTCTGACATACTCGAGGACACTCATGTCCCCTTGCTTCAAGCCCAAAAATTCCTCCCGCTTTGCCTTGACAATACCTAGTGGTATGTAACGAGTACGAAAGGCTTCACAAAATTCACTCCATGTCACTTGATGGTCCTCCGGAATGGTGGCAAGATGATCCACCCACCAGATTCCGGCAGCTCCATGAGTTGTTGAGCGGCAAACTTTGTCTTCTGGTATTCATCACACTTGAATACTCCAAATTTTGACGACATAACACAAAGCCATTGATCTGCTTCCACAGGTTCGGTGGCTTCAGTAAAGATTGGCGGTTGAGTCGCCAAGAAATCCAGATAAGCGTCCCGAGATGGAACGGCTTGTTGCGTGTTCTGGAGTACGCCTTGCTGTACCAAAGCTTGGAGTAAGCGTGTGTGTTCTTGCATTGCTTCTTGGAGTAGCCTAGCGTTCTCTTGATTAGACTCGACAACTCGAGTCATAAGATCCATCCACCCCTTGGATGGTGGTTCCAACGCTGGAATAGAAGCATTATCGCCTCGACGAGAACTTCCGGCCCTACTCCTAGAGCGAGTACGAACCATACTGCAAACATGTAGTTGAGAAGAGTTAACCAAGAACTCAGCAGTATGTGAGACTAATGAAAATATGATTATGTCAAAACTTTAGTAAAAGCAGTAACAAAATCCATGTTTACACAATTCCTTAGTAGGCATAACTATCCAGCCTATCTGTACAGGACAGACCTTTATGCACTATCTCCAGATTTTGATCTAGTTAAGAGCATTTTCATAACTCAAGTCGAATACCAAAGTTAGAGGTAACCTTAGTATCTTCCCAACGAGCACTCATATGCCTTCAGATCATCTCTGGATTAAAAGTTATGATTTTCCAAAGTTGACAGAATTCCTGGATAAAATTTGCCAGCATCTCGTCTGTATGTGGCTGATTTCATCAGAGTTGTATATGTAAATACAATAAGAATCTGAACAAACTTTGAACTACAAAATTGTGGAACAATTCATAACCTTTCCAATGGTGTATCGTAGGTTTCTTAAGGGTTTTTCTACAGAAAGTTATGGCTTAAAAACAGAAAGGTCCAGAGAGGTTTTGCTGCTGTCCTGATTCTGGACAGTTTACCTTCCTCTGAACTTTCTACCCATTTAGCGTGTGATTTTGCTCTGGAGCTCTACAAATAAGTTTTAGATCACTTGAAAATATTTCCATAACTGTATCATACACCTTAATTGGGTCAAGCTACTCAGAGTTATGCTCTGTTGAAATCCAGCAAAAATTTCTGCCGAAAACAGAGCACTCTGTTTTTGAAATCTTTGAAGCCTAGTCTTCCTCTCATTTGAATCTTAGCTCAAAATAAGAGTTCAGTAACTAATATTTGTTTCAAACTTCCATTTTTAATCAAAAGTTAGTTCATGAGTCATTTCTTTAAAGGAAACCGGTTATTAAGTTTAGTACGGCGTCGATGCACCGTAAGAAGCATGTCGGTACTACGTAGCCTCACCATAAGAAAATCCTAACCGGATTATACCGGCATATTCGTATCTTAGGTGGCACTAAACGGTCACTCGCAAACGTGTACTATTCGTACTAAGGTTTCGTGGTTAATCCTGCATAAGTCACACTCAATCATCAGGTCCGGCTGCACACCAAACCCGGTATCCATACAGTTCTTACACCCGTCCGTCATCACTCGCACAGGTGTTCTCAAGCCAAACACGCCTTGAGATACGTGTTCACGTTACTAACCGCGTGACGGGGTTTCCCAAATTGCACCACGCACGCCTGGGACATACGTTGCTCGAGTACCCCAAACGACATGAGGAGTCGTAGAGGATACTAAAGCGGATCGGGTTACCTGCCACCCGTGGGGCTCCACCCTTCAGCCTGTGCGCACTGGTGGACAGCGCTTACGTGCACCCCCCAAGACATAACTCGTCCCTAGATGCACAATTTTCCGACATAACAAATAAGTTAGGTTGCCACCATCATATTAAGCTAATAGTAATCATTATGTGGGCCTAGTACCGTATCCTCACCGTAACCTAAATTTTTGTCGTAATACCATCCTTATTCTGTGTGCTATTACCAATGCGGCTCTGATACCACGCTGACGCGGCCCGCTCAGCCGAGACAGGCCACTCACCCAGGAATCGCATTGGGTGGTGCCGTGTTGTGCGGCACCCAACAGCACACATATGAGGAACAATGTATTACATAAAACAATAGCGGAAGCTTACGAGTTTTTCTTTGTAAATACTTTACATCAAGTAACTGCAGTGGAAGTCTATATCACATTATGTCGAATAACTAAGAGCACTCGAGATGAAGTCCAGCCCGCGGACTCCTCTTGCTAGCAACACGAACACAACATCAGCAGCTGGGTTCTCTCTGTGTTAAATGACTCGGAAGTCTCTGAGTCTCACCGGACAACCTTCTTCCTAGCATCGATGTTAACCTGCAAAACCACTTATATATCAAGCGTGAGCACATAGGCTCAGCAAGTCTGACCCGTCTCCCCTAAACAAGAAACTCTACATGCACGACGATTGCAATTGGGTTGGCTAGATATGCATAAAGGACTCGCCTAAAGTTGATCCTTAACTTTCAGATTTTAAGCCTGACTCTAGGGATCATCGACGTGAAAAGGAAATGGCTCGGAGATGGCTCTAACTTAGGGTTCACCGTGCACCCGACGGTCTCTACCACAACCGCCGTTAGAAAGATCGAAATCACGTCATGCAGAGCGGGTTTCTATCTAGGTTCCAAAAGGAAAGATGTTGCTAAGCAAGTCTACATCCCGTGTGTGCAATTTGAAATGCTCAAAATGAATAAAACTCGAGAATTTCACGGATTCATACCCGCGGGTCAGTTTTCACCGGCCGGAGGAGATTTCCGAAATTCGTCGACCAGAGGCGAAGACATGCTTTGTGCTTTGGGTGGAAGCTGCACGGAGCTCCTGCGTGTCCAAAAGTGTCCTTGGGCGGTCGTGACAAGCTCGGGAGGAGGCTGTCCACGGAAGCACGTCGCCGCCGGGGTGTTCGGCCGCCGCGGGAACTCGAAGTTCTCGGCGTAGGTTGCACGAACACACTGGGTGATGGCTCGAGGAGGTCGTGGGGACGTTGGTGGTGTTGTTTTTCTGCTTAGAGGCGCTGCTCACTCGACTTCCCGAGTTCCCGAGCGATCGAAGCCGGGCGGCTGCGTTTCTGTCTTTCGGCGCGAGGGAGAGAAGAAACAGCGCCGTGGCTTCGGTTAAGAGGTGGGAGAGGGAGTGAGGCGGGAGCTGCCGACGTCCAGCACCTCTCCAGCGCGAAGGGGAGCCAGCAGGAGGTGGCTGCGGCCGAGCTCGGTGTCGAGCGGAGGGAGGTCGGCTTCGGCCGTTGCTTCACGTGGGAGGAAATCAACTGAACACTGTGTACTGCAGATCTTTTGCAATATTCAGTCCACTCAATGACAGGTGGGACCCACTGATCAGTCCCTTCTTATCCCCCTCCAAATATCTCCCAAGTTTGAATATTGAGTGAATTCAATTGTGAGCATTCAAATCTGATATGCATTTGGATAATTGGGCAAGTTTCATCCAAATTCAAATATGCATTTGAATTCTTTGTCATTTAAAGTCCATTTTGGAAAATGGGTTGCAAATAATTTTCATAAATCATGAAACTTTGCACACCCCCTAATTTGTACCCAAGGAATTCAAATATGAAATCTGATTTTTATTTTGACTGCTGCAAATGAGATTTTCAGCACAACAGTTTTGAATTCCATTGTGTTGTCCTCATTTGAATTTTAGTTTGAACAAATTCTTCCAAATCTGATTCCTGTTTTCTCACACCTATGGAAACTTCCCATCTTGGTTTTTTGACCCCTCTAGGGTTCCAAGTTCTCAAATAAACATTTGACTTGTGTGACGAAAACCCTCATGTGTGTTATCACATGTGGGGAAAAGTTTTAACAAGTCCCAAAATTCACTCATGTGAAACAAAACTTTTGCAAACAAGAGTTTCTTTGTATTCACATTTTTGGGACCTTTACAATACCTATGTTTGATCTATTGTGAGGGCCCAGTCCCGATCACGGGGCCGTGCCGCTCGGCCGGGAATCGCATTGAGTGGTGTCGTGCGATGCGGCACGCAACATCACACATAATAAAGTATCATATTACATAAATCAAGCGGAAGCTTACAAAGTGTAAATTTTACAAATATTTCTCAAAATAATCTACAGCGGAAGATTAATACAACTCACGCCTCGTATCTAGGCTAAGCAAAAGAGAAGACGCCCTGCCCGCGGACCCTTCTCACAAGAGACACCATCACAATAGCAGCGGCGGGGTTTCCATGAGTTCATCACTCGGAGGGATCCGAGACTCATCGGACAACCCTACTTATCACCGTAGTGTGATTACCTGCAAAACAGCTCATGCAGTATCTGTGAGCATGAAGCTCAGCAAGACTTAACCGTCACCCTAGTCATGAAACTCTACATGCTGAAAATAGAGGGCTGAATATAGAAGTTTGCACAAAAGATGAACTTGAGCTAAAGGAAAGTCCTTCAAGTTTTAAGCAACTTTTATAGCCCTCACTCAATTTACATCGAGACTCCACAATCAAACAAGAAACACTTCATCTCGATGTCACTTGCCCGAGGTGAAAGTAACTTTAGTGAGCTACCCTAGACCCATACAGACCTTGCGCCATCAACGTCGAGACTCCACAATCAAACAATAAACACTTTGTCTCGACGCTACTATCCTAAGGTGGAAATTAAATTTAGTGAAGTATTGATCATTCCTCATCTCCATTATGAGGATTACTCACGAAGCATATTAAATTTTTACCAGTTTATTACTACGTCACGACTCAGTGTACAAGTATGCTCACTACCGCGAGCGACGGTGATTGCAATCAAAAACACCCGGCTGACACGACACGTACGCCCATACTCGACGTTGCACATAGCAACCATCACTGACGTCGTACGTGGAAACCTTTCACACGACACCCAAATGTCGAACCGGTCCCACCGACTGGGATTAAGTCTCACTACGGCAAACCCTCGTAGAGCCGACTTCTCTATCCTTTCAGCATCTGTATCAGATGGTGGGGTATGCCTCGACACCCAGGTTAACATGTTACATCGGTTTCCTGGGTCCCATATAGCAAGTATGCATCCGGTACACCTCTCAAACTTGTCCAGCGGGGCCGCACACACAAACGGGCCTTAATCGACTCAGACATAGACTAGGTCACAGGACCATGTCCATGAGCCTTCCATCCACTGCCCGGTCTCCATTCCCAACTATGAGGATCAATTCCCAACTCTTCCGATTGATCCCCCTTAATCCCGGTTCACGAGTAGGAAACTGCCTACTCGAGTTATGCCTCTTTTCATCCACTTTTGTTAAACTAAGATCAGCAGTTATAATCAATTGATAACCTACTCTACATTGTACTCTAGGGTTTTCTGGGTCTTGCATTTTGAGCTTCATACCATCTAGACTTAATGCAATAAACAAAATACTAGACAATATAAAGTGAATACAAATAAAAACTTGTAAGTTTTTATGCAAACCGGGGCTTGCCTTTGTTTTGCAGGAGACTTATATATAAGGTTCAATTAGTGAAGACCACTTGAGACTTGATCCCTCGCTCCCCTCCTTCTTTGATCTCCACTCTAATTGCTTCAACTTCTTCACGTAGATGCTACACGTAATGAATATGCATATGGATTTAATTGTAAAGATTTTGCTAACAAGTTCTAATGACAAGTTTAAAAACTGGAACTCTGTTTAAGAATTTAAAATGATACTGGTGATAGTGGTTTGGGTTTGGGCCTAAGCAACATGATTAAGTGCTAAGTGTTTTCCCCCTCTTCTATGTTGATCACCTTAAAAGGTTAAACAGAACAGGGGTGATCCAGAGCTCCAATGGAGCTAAAAATTTTCATTTGAGTTTCTTGTCACAAGAAAGTCCTCTGGACAAAAAAAAGCACATTTCCTTGAGTGGTTTGTTCAGAACAATTCTCTAAGCAATAAAGCAAAAAGGAATTCATTCTGAAGTAACTCACATGTTCATGTCAAACTTAGTGAACTACAATTTCAATTATAGATCCTAGGGGCTGCACGAATTTTCCTAGGATTTTTGGAGCTAATAATTTCCCAGAACTGAATTTCCAAGTTTTGGAAATTCTCTTGAATTGTTTCTGTATTCACTTGAACACAGAAACTTGAAATCAGAATTATCATAACTAAATCAACTCCAATGAGCTGAAACTTTTACAGAAGTTCACTAACATCCTAAAGAATTTTTTTGCAAAATTTGAGGATTTTTTGGATAAACCAAACTCCCTCTAAATTTTTTTTGCTGAAAAGTTTTAAAGTGTTTTCCACAATTAAATACTGAGTTTCATATAAATTGGGTTGCATATTTGGATATATCTATTCAATATTAATACAACCCAATTTAAATCACTAAATTTGGAGGTTTCTACACCAAGGTATGACCTTTGCAAGGATTGGTGAGGAACTGAAAATGATTCTTCTATTTTTCCAATTTTCAGAGACATAAGGAATTAACACCACATTTGGCCAAGAAAATTAGGTCTAATGCCTCTGAAAGTTTTACTGAAGTTCAAGTATTTTTGTCAGAATCTCCTGGACAAATTTGGGAATTTTCCAATACACAGAACTCCTGGAAAAATGCCTACAATATTTTCCTTATATGAATTAATGAGCCAAATCCAGCTATTTTCATAAATATTAGGCTGTACCCCTGAATACTACTCTCTGATAGGAATCCAACAAAATTTATTTGACAATTTTTGGACACTCCTACAAAAGGTTGTGGCTCACCAGAGTTTAAACTGAAAACTGAAATCCCTAAAATGTTTAAATGTCTGCTAGTGGGTCCCACCTGACAGGTCGTCTTCTTCCTCGCGCCAAACAGAGGCAGCGGCGGCGGCCTCCGGCGAGCGTCGCCGGAACGGCCTTCCCGGCCATCTCCCGACCTCAAACTCGCCGCGCCCCCTTAATTTGTGGCGCTGAACTCATCTAGAGGTTCGCTGGCGGCCGTAGATCGCCACAAAATGGTGTGCGGCGGCGGCAGTGGCTCCTAGGGTTCTGGCATGATCGGAAACCATCTACACCACATCGAAACGGTTGGGAATTGATCGGAGAGCACTGTGGGAGCTTGAGCATGTCAAAAATGGACGCAAAAACCTCGTGAAGAGGCCGGCAACACCGAGCTCCACGGTGACCCGAGGTGATTTTACACCGGCGGTTAAGAAAACGGCTAGAACTCGGTCGATCATAGATTTTTTCGCTTGCTTCTTCTTCGAAGAGTGCTGCTAGGAAGTGTAGAAGCTGTGTGCAAGCTCACCCGAGCTTTGGTGGACCGTGCAACTAGAATTTTGCTATAAACCGACCCCTACCCGCATGCACCATGTTTCGGGAACTTTGGAAATTCTCCCCACTCAGTTGATCGTTTGATATGAGGGTTGCAGCTACACGATCTGGGGAGTATGGCACACCTTTTTTGTGTAGAGGAAGGACGGTGAAAATGGCCGTGGCGTTCTTCCCATGGTGAGCCGGTTGCGATTCCGCCGTTTGCACCTCGGTGCTCCTCGCTGATCTTCAAATTATGGCCAACAGAAACTCCGAGCGTTGGAGCTGAGCTGGGGAACAACTCGTACACATGTAGATGCTTCCTTTTTGTGTTGATGGCTCGAGCAAAGGTCGATCGGACGCCGGTGTGTGGTGGAAAATTGAGGAGTGGCGCCGGTGGCCATCCTTCGTGCCCGGGAGCGGAACAGCGCGTGACAGCACGAGCTGAAAGTGAGCAAATCGGGTGTTGCTTCGGTGGGGAGGATAAGAGCTGGAGGATAAACCACGCAAGGAGCAGGAGGTGGTGTGGTGACCTGCTCGGTGTGGCGCCCGGAGAGCCTTCGGCGTTTGATTGGGAAACACAGGCCTCGGCTGACTCCAGTGGCAAAACAAAGACTGATTGCCTAAGTGAAGATATTTGGGGCATATGACAAGTGGGCCCCATCTTCCCCCTTATACCCTCTCAACAGCTCCCAAAGTTGGCAAATGCTGGAATCAAATTGTGGAAATTCCAATCTGTATGGTGTTTGAACAATTTGGACAAGTTTCATCCAAATTCAAATGTATATTTGAATTCATTGCAAATTTAAGTCCATTTGGAAAATGGATAGCAAATATCTTCAAAAATTCATGAGACTTTGCCTACCCCTTAATTTGGACCTAAGGAATTCAAATATGAAATCTGATCTTTGCTTTGACTGCTGCAAAGGAGACTTTTAACACAACAGTTTGAAAATCATTGTGTTACTTTCATTTGAATTTTTGAGTTGAACAAATTTGTTCCAAAATCTGATTTTAGCTTTCTCACACATATGGGAACTTCCCACCTTGGATTCAAATCCCTTTTGGTTGCAAGTTTTCAAATAAATATTTGAACTTGTGTGAAGAGAGCTCTCATGTGTATTATCACATGTGAAAATATTTAAACGAGTCCCATTTTTCATACATATGAAACCAACTTTGTGCAAACATGAGTTTCTTTGTATTCATATTTTTGGGACCTTTACATTCCCCCCCCTTAAAAGAATCTCCTCCCGAGATTACAGGGTAAAAATGAGAGGGAGGACGGTGGAAAATTAACTAACGTGCGACGTCTAAAGTCGGGATAATTGGTGCGAAGAAATCCTTCGCTCTCCCATGTCGCTTCAACCCTTGAGTGACCACTCCATAGAACTCTATAGAACAACAACGTATGGTCGCGTGTGGTTCGGTCCTTTATGTCGATGACCTGAACCAGTGCCATCCCGACTGTGTGAGATCTGGTTTCAGTTCCTCGATATTCCCCAGCTGAATGGTGGTTGAACACCTGAGGCACTTCCTCAGCTGAGAAATGTGGAAGATGTCGTACACACCGGTGAATATCGCTGGTAATTCCAGCCGATATGCAAGGGATCCACATCTTTCCATAACCTGGAATGGACCGATGAAACTATGACAAGTGAGCTTCGTCAGAATCTTTCTTCCTCGAAACCGGGTTACGGGGTACGACGATTTTCTCCTTAAACCGCAGGACGCCGTCTCCGTCTTTACGGAAATATTTTAGTTCCCCACTGTCTATACATCTCCGCAGATGTGACATGCCCTTATCATGTTTCTGGGCTGCCACCCTTTTTCACAGATGGTGGGGATAAAAGCTAAATTTTAGAGAGCCCTAGTGGGAACCATACGTAATGGTGGCTCGCTCTCTTCCAACGGGGTGATGGTTGGATTACGAACGTGTGACTTGCGACTGCCGCATTCGCTCGTGTCAACCTTGCCGGGATGATAATGGATCTCTATTTCGTAATCCTTTATCAACTCCAACCATCTTTGCCGCCTCATGTTTCACTCCTTCTGAGTGAATATGTACTTGAGACTCTTGTGGTCGGAATATAAATGTATGAGGTTACCTAGTAGATAATGCCTCCACATCTTGAGCACAAGTACCACGGCAGCATGTTCTAAGTCATGAGTCGGATAGTGTTGCTCATGATTCCTGAGTTGCCGTGATCCATACACGACCACACTTCGGTCTTGCATCAGCACACATCCTAGCCTAAAGCCGGATGCATTGCAGTACACATTGAACGGTTTTGTTGTGTCTGGCTGCGCCAAAACCGGTGCTGATGTTAGGTGCTTCACTAATGCCTTGAACGCTGTTTTACATGCTGGACAAAACATATTTGGAAGTCTTCTTCAGCAGCTCTGTCATAGGCTTGGCAATCTTCGAGGAGTTCAGAACGAACCTCCGATAATATCCCGCGAGTCCGAGGAATTTTCCGTACCTAGTTAATAGACCGCGGGGACTTTCAATGCAGCACTTGTGCAATATTACTCGGGTCTACAACGATGCCCTTCGCTGAGATGATATGCCTGAGACAAAGTACTTGTGTTATATAGAATTCACACTTGCTGAATTTCACGTATATCTTGTGATACAGCAGCCGTTGCAAGATTATACGCAAGTGCTTCTCTTGTGCTTCTTCCGACTTGGAATAAACCAGTACGTCATCGCTGAAGACTACGATAAACATGCCCAGCTTCGGCATGAATACCGAGTTCATTACGTACATGAACTGAGCTGGAGCGTTGGGGAGGCCAAGGAACATGACAAGGTACTCATAAACTCCGTACCTCATCGAAAAACTGTCTTCAGAATAGCCTCAGCCCTTATCTCAATCTGATGGTACCCTGATCTTAAGTCCATCTTGGAAAAGATCTTTGCTTTGACCAACTGATCAAACAATTTGTCGATCTGTGGTAAGGCGTGTTATGCGGCACCCAACAGCACACTTATAAGGAACAATGTATTACATAAATCAAAGCGGAAGCTTACAACTGTTCTTTGTAAATACTTTACATAAAATAGCTACAGCAGAAGTCTATAACCAGCTCACGTTGAATATCTAAGAAGCACTCGAGAAGAGGTCCAGCCTGCGGATTCTTCTCGCTAGCAACACGAAGATGTGGCGGCGGCTAGGTTCTCCAAGTGTGACATGACTCGGAAGTTCCCGAGTCTCACCGGACAACCTTCTTTATAGCGTCGAGGTTTACCTGCAAAACCACTTATATAGCAAGAGTGAGCACAAAGGCTCAGCAAGACTTAACCGTCTCTCCTAAGACATGAAACTCTAAATGAAAGTAACCTAAGACTTAAGCCTGTCATTTGCGAAAAGTCTCGCCTACGAGTTCATCCTTAACTTTCAGATTTTAGCCATAATAGTAGTGACCTTGTGTCCAGCAACATTGGAACTCCACAATCAAACAAGAAACGCTTCATTCCAATATTACTTGCCCCAAGGTAGAAAATAACTTTAGTTAGCTCTATCTCTACTTCAAACATGGTTTTCATGCAACTTAACATAATCATAGAAGCAATTATACTTTTGCAAACTGTTTCCACACAAGTTGATTACTACGTCACAACATGGGAGCAAGCGGTACTCAATAACCGCGAGGGACGGTGATTCGAATCAAACACTACCCGGATAACTCGACACATACGCCCGCCTCTGAAGACCCAACTCTGGCGTCCTTCATTACGCCGTATGTGGCAACCTTTTCTCAGGACACTAAACTGTAGAACCGGTCGCGCCGTCTCGGGCTCATAGGTCTAACGAGATGATTTGGTATGCCTCTACAATCCAGTGAACCTGGTACATCGGTTTCCTGGTTCCCATATATCAGTAAGCATCCGGTACACAACTCAATACTTGCTCCTGGACGCGGCACACGCATCGGTCCTTAACTGACACAGGCAGAGCTACTCGACCAAGACCTCGTCTTGTCGCTGCCTAACCCCTCTGCCCGGTCTCATCTTTAGAAATGTAAACTTTAGTTTGCTTCCTTTCCCAATCACACTTATGATATTCTGGACTATAGCTCGCGAGTAGATTCCAACTACTCGTCTTCTACCGGATTCCCTAGTCTATTTAGCATGGCCTTATTCTACAGTGATGACACGATTCTACCCTCGACCTCAGGGTTCATTTTCGGTTATACAAGTGGGGTATAAAACATCCTTGACCTAATGCACATACAAACTTTGACCCATAGTAGTGGACAAAGTAAAACTTTAAAAACAACTTAAGTGCAAACCGGGGCTTGCCTTGGTTTTGCAGGTGACAAAAGTCAGATAGTGTGATGTTAGTTGCTGCTGACTTGAAGCTCAATCCCTGCCTTTGCTCCTTGATCCAAGCTTAACTTCTCCTTCACTCTTCCACGTTTAAACACTACACGTTATGAACATGCATACATGTTTAATTGTAAAACTTTTGCTAACAAGTTCTAAAGACAAGTTTGAAACTGGAACTTTGTTTAAGAATTTAAAATGACCCTGGGGCTGGTGGTTTGGGGGTGTGTTTAAGCACTAAGATCAAGTGATGAGTGGGGTTTCATCACTTGGGTGGGGGTCAACTAATGGTGGAACAGAACTCTACTGATCCAAGGCTCCAATGGAGCTGGAATGTTTCTTGTGAGTTCCTTGTCACAAGAAAGTCATCTGGACCAAAATTCAGAATATTTCACTAAGTAGATCACTCAGAACAAATCCCTAAGCATTTAGGAAAAAAGAAATTAGTTCTGAATAAATTTGCAATTTCATGCAACTTCAAGTGAACTATAATTTCATACATAGCTCAGAGAGTATGCCTGAATTTTCCTAGGATTTTTCGAGCTAAGGAATGCCCAGAACTGAATTTTCCAAATTTTGGAAATTCTCTGAAAATGTTTCTGTATTCATTTTAAATACAGAAACTTGAAACCAGAATTACCCAAAATAAATCAACTACAAATGAGCTGAAAATTTTACAGGAGTCTCCTAACATCATAACGAATATTCTGGCAAAATTTGGGGATTTTTGGATGAGCCAAACTCCCTATAAATTCTTTTGCTGAAAAGCTTTAAAGAATTTTCCAGAATTTTCTATTGGTTTTCATGAAAATTGGGTTGCATATTTGGATAGAGTTTTGCATCCTGAATCCAACTCAATTTGAATCACTAAATTTGGAGCTTCCTAGCAAAAGTTATGAGGTTCTAAAGTTTGAACTAAATCTGGAATTCAAATTAATTCGGGAAATGTTCAAACTCTGCCTGTGGGTCCACCCTACACGTGTCAGCCGCCGGAATCACGCCACACGGGACACAGACCCTTTCCCGCGTTGTCACAAAGGATCCCGGGGCCGCAGCTGATCGGGGATTTAATTTTTTCGCCACTGACACGTGGGACCTGCCGGTCGTCTTCTTCCCCGAGCCGTTTTCTTTTTCCCGCGCCGCCCCCTCGCCGGAAACTCGTCGGGGCTCGCCGGAGTCGGCTCCCCGGCCGTCTCCCGGCTCGATACTTGCCGCCTAAGGGTTTTCTGGGACGAGCAATCCACTGGTGCATTGATCTCGGACCGCTGGTGACCGGAAACCGGTCGGCGACATGCGCACCTTTCGGTACCGCCTCGGCGCCGTGGCCCGAGCACCCTAGCCCGCCAAACGTTCGGCGGATCCGCTCTAAAGCACCAGTGGAGGTCAGGCAAGTTAGGCACGGCCTCAAACGGACTAGGAAATGGCGGCAACCTGGTTGTCACCGTGCGCCCGCGCGTTCCCGCCATAGCTGCCGATCAGAAAGCTCTGAATTCGCTGCTAACACGGGGTTTCTAGCTAGGGTCGTGAAGGGGATTGGACCGCCGTTAAGCCTAGACCCTTTGGGCACGAGTTGGTAATCTCTACGTTCAAATTGAGCATGAATTTGAGAAATCCTTACCAGAGGGTCCGAGGTCGTGCTCCGGAAGAAAAACTTCAAATTCTGTCACTGAGGATCACCGTTTGAGCTGAGCTCCGGAGAGCCCGACGTCGGGTTCCAACGTTTACCCCTCGGCTTCGGCGCTGATCCTCAGATTACGGCCAACAGCAGCCCCGAACGCCGGAGCTGAGCTGGGGAAACTCTTGTGCACATGCTGGCGCTCCACTTTCGTGTTGCTAGCTCGAGCATCCGGGGAACGACGCTGGCCCACGATCGGGGCGAACAGGCGCGGCGCCGGCGGCTCGTTTTCTCGGGAGGAAGCAGAACAGGGGCTCGTGGGGCAGTTTTTGTGGCCGACAGAGCACGGCGTAGGGGAGATAAGGGCATGGGGGAACCGTCGTTGAAGCAGCTCGGGAGCTGGCTGCATCTTCGCCTCGGTGGCGCGCGCGTGGGCGTCGGCTGTTCAGCGCCTTCGAGCGAAACAGGGAGCCGGTTTGAGTCTGAACAGAGGAAAATATTGCTTAAGTGCTAAGTCTTCACCTCTCCTCAATGACAATTGGGTCCCACTCATCTCCTCTCCTAAATATCCAGATTTTGGCACATTGTAAACTTCAGCTATTAGGGATCAAAATTCGAAGGTCATTTTGCCATTTGACAATTTGTGCCACAGTTTCAAATTTAAATTCAAATTTGGATGAAATTTAAAAGTCCTCTTGATATTCATATCCAATCACCTCCAAATTTCCTCCAAATTGGTCTCCCTCATAATTTGAACCTGAGGAACTCAAATATGCCACCTGATTCTTGAGTTGGCTATTGCAAATACACTTTTTCAAACAACAGTTTTGAATTTTTCTCTTTTGAAAATGCTCTTCTTCTTTTTGAAGTGCACCTCTTAGTTCAAACTGAAATTCAAGTTGTATTGCACATGCCAACACTTTCATGAGTAGCCAAAAGTTTTTGTATGTCCCATTTCTTGTATTCAAACTCAACTTTATTCATAGCTCAAGTTTTCTATTTACAAGTTTTGGGGACTTTTACATTCCTCCCCCCTTAAAAAGAATCTCATCCCGAGATTCAAAATTAAGGACAAGGTGGAGAGGACAACTACTACATATAAGCCTATACAACTCTGGATGATTGCGTTGCAAATACTCCTCGCTTTCCGATGTAGCTTCCCCGTACGTGTGATTTTCCCATAGCACTTTGAAAAATCGCAACGTCCGATTTCTTGTTTCGCGAGTCTTCTCATCAATTATCCGGGTTGGTCGCTCAACATAAGTGAGGTCCGGCTTCAAATATGCTATGTCTCCCATGAGAACCTCCGTCGGAACATTCAAACACTTCCGCAACTGAGATATGTGGAAGACATTATGAACTCCGGCTAAGGCTGCCGGTAGCTCCAAACGGTATGCCACGGGTCCACACCTTTCAATGATGATGAAGGGACTGATAAAACTTGGAGCCAATTTTCCCTTCACTCCGAATCGGTGAATGCCCTTCATAGGAGATACGCGGAGGTATACGTGGTCCCCAACGTGGAAGTTCAGAGGACGACGTCTCTTATCCACATAGCTCTTTTGCCTGGACTGGGCGGCTTTAAGATTTGCTTGAATAAGCCTTACCCGCTCTTCATCTTCATTTACGAGATCAATCGCGTAAATCACTCTCTCGCCAGATTCAAACCAGTTCAAGGGTGTGCGGCACTTCCGGCCGTAGAGAGCTTCATAAGGTGCCATTTTTAGACCCGTTTGATAACCGTTGTTATACGAGAACTCCGCCAACGGTAAGTGATCATCCCAGCTCTTACCGTGGTGGATGGCACACGCCCTTAGCATATCTTCAAGGATTTGATTCACCCTCTCAGTTTGTCCATCGGTTTGATGGTGATACGCGGAGCTTCGAATCAGTTTAGTTCCCAAGGATGAGTGTAGTTGTTCCCAGAAACGGGACACGAACAGCGATCCTCTGTCGGAGACAATGGTACGGGGAACTCCATGCAAGCATAGGATCCGTGCTATGTATAACTCCGCATACTGCTTGGCGCTGTAGTTGGTATGCACCGGAATGAAACGTGCTGATTTGGTTAATCGGTCAACGATTACCCAAATCGAATCATGGTGGTGGGAGGTCATCGGCAACCCAACAATGAAATCCATACTTAAGTCTTCCCACTTCCATGCCGGTATTTGTAGCGGTTGCGACAGGCCCGACTTCTCCACATGGTCGGCCTTAACTCTTCGACACGTATCACATTCTGAAACGTATTTGGCAACTTCACGTTTCATACGTGTCCACCAAAACTTCTTCCGGAGGTCTTGGTACATTTTTTTGCTGCCAGGATGAATAGAAAATTTGGATAAGTGAGCCTCATCCAGAATTTTCTTCCGCAGCCTCATATCACGGGGTACGACTATCCGGTCCTTGAACCACAAGGTATCTTCATCATCTAACCGGAAACATTTCATCTCCCCGTTCTTCAACCTCCTTTTTATATGGGCCATGCCCTTGTCTCTCTTTTGATCTTCCATAACCTCCTCTCTTATTGTGCGTATGAGAGCTAGATTATGTAGAGCTCCATATGGAACCAAGTAGAGACTTGGTTCTTCCTCTTCTATCGGCGTAATGGTCAGGTTATGAATATGAGACTTCCGGCTAAGTGCATCGGCAACCACATTTGCCTTGCCCGGATGATAATGAATTTCAATCTCATAGTCCTTGATCAGCTCCAACCATCGCCGTTGTCGCATATTCAACTCTTTCTGAGTGAATATGTACTTCAAACTTTTGTGGTCGGTGTAGAGATGAACCAGATTTCCCAATAGGTAATGTCTCCACATCTTCAAAGCTAGTACCACGGCAGCAAGCTCGAGATCATGAGTTGGATAATGTTGCTCATGATTCCGTAATTGCAGTGATCCATATGCGGCCACGCGTCCTCCTTGCATGAGTACACAACCAAGTCCGATGCCGGACGCATCACAATAAACATCAAATGGCTTGGTTGTATCCGGTTGAGCTCGAACCGGGGCTGTTGTGAGGTGTTTCATCAATGCTTGAAAAGCTTCCTCACATGGCTTGCTCCAATCATATTTGACGCCCTTCATCAGTAGCTCCGTCATAGGTCTGGAGATTTTTGGCGGGATGAACCTCCGGTAATATCCCGCCAAACCCAAGAAGCTACGAACTTCATGGACTGATGTTGGAGACTTCCACTTCAGCACTTGTTCAATCTTGCTTGGATCAACAGCAATGCCTTCCGCTGAAATAATATGTCCAAGAAACGGCACTTGGTTGATCCATAATTCACATTTACTAAACTTTGCATAGAGCTTGTGATCTCTCAAGCGTTGAAGCACAATATGCAAATGTTTAGCGTGTTCCTCTTCAGATTTGGAATAAACCAAGAGGTCGTCAATGAATACCACGACGAACTGATCCAGCTCCGGCATGAATACCGAGTTCATAAGGTACATAAAGTGAGCCGGAGCATTGGTCAACCCAAATGACATGACAAGATACTCATAGAGTCCATATCTTGTCGAGAATGCTGTTTTCGGGATATCTTCCGCTCGAATCTTGATTTGATGATATCCCGACCTTAAGTCTGTCTTGGAGAAGACTTTAGCACCCACTAGCTGATCGAAGAGGATATCAATATTTGGTAGTGGATACTTGTTCTTTATGGTCACAACATTCAAAGGACGATAATCGACGCATAGCCTCAGCGTCTCATCCTTCTTCTTCACAAATAAAGCTGAGCAACCCCATGGTGATGAACTTGCACGAATAAACCCCTTGTCCATCAGATCCTTGAGTTGCTCCTTCAATTCTGCTAACTCACTCGGAGCCATTTTGTATGGTCTCCGAGAGATCGGCGTGGTTCCCGGTATCAACTCTATTTTGAACTCCACCTCGCGCTCAGGTGGTACACCTGGAAGATCTTCGGGAAACACATCTGGATATTCACGGACTACCGGAATGTCTTCTAACTTGCAAACCTCGGCATTACATACTTCCGGGTATTTGGAGACCGCTTCGCCGAGATACAATGTTTGACGTCCGTGAAGTGGAGAGTCCAAGTGAACACTCCTGTCCTCGATGTCCAGAACAGCCTTATGGAAGGTCAACCATAATATTCCTAATATGGCATTGATTCCCTGGTCTTCGAGAATGATGAGGGTGGTAGGATACATTTTTCCACCCAAACAAAATGGTGCTCGAGAAACGACTTCATTAGTTGAGATGTCTCCACCTGGCGAATGAATAAGGTAAGAACCTTTTGTGACAGTTGTGGAGATCTGATCCCGGATCACCGTTGCTCTGCTAATGACGTTATATGTCGCACCAGAGTCGAATAAAATGACAACCGGCTTGTCATTTAATGTGAACCTGCCGGCAAGAACAGGTCCTTCCTTTGGCAGATCATCGACTGACACATAATTGACTGTTCCCACTTTTGACATAGCTTTTCTGGGCTGCCCAAGATCACTTTTTGGAACTGGACCCGCATACACGTTGTTGCTGTTCGGTTCAGTTGCTTCATTGACATTGAGCTCATTGTCAATATGAAGTGGGACAGCACTCGGTTCCGCTGAGAAATCACCTTGATCATCTTCAACCTCCTGAGGGAAAAAGTATTCTGGTGCACCTTGTTGATACTGAGGTGCATAAGAATTAAGTTGCTGCTGCGGTGGAGGTGAATAAGACTTCTGTGGAGTAGAAGAGTCGTCACACTCCCAGAATGATTGCACTTCTTGTGGAATCTCTCGACCGGAAGGTGAACGGATTACCAACCGATACTTCTGAGGTAGACGATTGTCTTCATCCTGTGATGAGTCCCTCTCCCTCTTTTCTTTGAGGTAGAGATTGGAATAATATTCTTGAGTGATAGCACAGCTCACAAACTCATCAAAATTCTCTTGTCTAACTTGAGCTAATTCACATCGCAGCCTACCAGTCAGCCCTCGATAAAAATGATAACCCCTCATGGATGGTGATTTCACATAGTCAGGGACATATTGAGCTAAACGATTGAATTCCTTCGCATACTCAATAACACTCATGTCCCCTTGCTTCAGACTCCAGAACTCATCTAAACTGGTTTGCATTATGCCTGCAGGAATGAAATGAGCACGAAATGCAGCCTGGAACTCCGCCCATGTGACACGATGCCCTGCTGGTTGGACAGCAAGGTAGTCTGCCCACCATGCTCCAGCAAAGCCGTGAAGCTGCTGAGCGGCAAATAGGGTCTTCAAAAATTCATCACATTGGATCAACCCAAACTTGGACTCTATGACACGTAACCAGTGATCTTCTTCACAATGCTCAGCCGCCACAGAGAACACCGGCGGTTGTGTCGCCAAGAAATCCAGATACGTGCTCGGGGTTGGCATTTGATGTTGAGCTTCTCGATTTATGCCTTGCTGAACTAGAGTTTGGAGGGTTTCATTCATCTTTGCCATAATTTCAGCCAATCCGGTTGGCGATGGCTCTTGTGATGAAGTCGAGTCATTCCTACCTCGACTTGAACCTCCAGTCTCCATTTGAGGATGTGTGCGTACGATACTGCTTGAAACAAAATTTTGAGTCAATCAAAATTCTATCTCAGTAGTAAGTAAAGATAAGTAAAACATGAACATGTCATGAACTTTATGAAAGCATAACCACATTGATGTTTAAACAAATCTTAAGTACGCTGAACTAATCAGCGGGACTATCCTGACCAGTTCACACAAACTCCAAATTTTACTCAAGTTATCAACAGATTCTTGACTTGAGTTCAATACCAAAGCTTTAGTAAACTTCAGTAGCTTTCCAACAAGTACACATAGGCTCCTTACATATTTTTCTATAGGAAGTTATGGCTTAAAAACAGAAAGGTCCAGAGAGGTTTTTGCTACTGTCCTGGTTTTGAACAGTTTGCCTTGAACTGGACTTTTCACCAACTTAAAGGGTGATTTTGCTCTGGAGGTCTACAAATAAATTGTAGATCACTTGAGAATCTTTCCAGAACTGTATCATACACCTTGATTGGTTAAATCTACTCAGAGTTATGCTCTGTCAAAGTCCAGCAAGAATTTCTGCCAGAAACAGAGCACTCTGTTTTTGAAAACTTTGACACCTAGTTATACTCTCATTTGAATCTTAGCTCAAAATAAGAGTTTAGTAACTACTACTTGTTTCAAACTTCCATTTTTAGTTGCAAGTTAGTCCATGAATCATTTCTTAATAGGGAAGAGGTTATATGTTTAGTACGGTGTCGATGCACCGTAAGAATCATGTCGGTACTACATAACCTCACCAAAAGAAAAATCCTAACCGGATTACACCGGCATATACGTATTATCAGTGGCACTAAGACGGTCTCTCGCACACGTGTACTACACGGGATACGTACGTGGTTAGTACCTGCAGAAAAATACTCAATTGTGGTGCACTCAAAGGTTGTTTCATTTCAGGCAGTTCCATAATTGAAAGTAAATACAAACGCCCGTATCATTGCCATACGGCCGTCCTTGAGTTAAGCCACGTCTCAAGGCACGTGATCGTGTTTCTACACCACACGATGGGGAACCCGAGTATGTCATGAACGGATCGTCATGGTTGGGAATGTTATCAACCCAACAGATACCACCTACTGCCCTGCAGGGCACGCCGATGGCAAGCGCTGCGTAGGTCCTCCTGGGCTACTTCTAGACGAACACACTATCGCATTACTGACCACACGATGGGGTCTCCACTTACTTGCCTAATGCATGCTAGGGATCAGCGTTTCATATGAACTCAGGAACATGAAGAGTCCAAGAGTTTCATATTAACGTCTCACACCAAGCTGTGAGACCTATCCATGAACTACTTTCCTCGTCAGGGGAGCTAACCGAAATTGAACCGCTTTCGGTGGCGTTCCTTACCATTCTTACCAGAACGTAGGTGCGTCGTTACATAATGAAAATTCAGAATGAAAAAACATATGTTAGTCTTGCCACTTTAAGTAACTACACTACTATAGTCCTTATGTGGGCCTAATATCGTTTCCTCACCGTATCCTAAGTTTTTGTCGTAATACCATCCTTATTCCATGCGCTATTACCAATGCGGCTCTGATACCACGCTGAGAGGGCCCGACCTCCATCATGGGGTCGTGCCGCCTCGCCCGGGGATCGCATTGGGTGATGCCGTGTTATGCGGCACCCAACAGCACACTTATAAGGAACAATGTATTACATAAATAAAAGCGGAAGCTTACAACTGTTCTTTGTAAATACTTTACATAAAATAGCTACAGCGGAAGTCTATAACCAGCTCACGTTGAATATCTAAGAAGCACTCGAGAAGAGGTCCAGCCCGCGGACTCTTCTCGCTAGCAACACGAAGACGTGGCGGCGGCTAGGTTCTCCAAGTGTGACATGACTCGGAAGTTCCCGAGTCTTACCGGACAACCTTTTTATAGCGTGGAGGTTTACCTGCAAAACCACTTATATAGCAAGAGTGAGCACAAAGGCTCAGCAAGACTTAACCGTCTATCCTAAGACATGAAACTCTAAATGAAAGTAACCTAAGACTTAAGCCTGTCATTTGCGAAAAGACTCGCCTACGAGTTCATCTTAACTTTCAGATTTTAGCCATAATAGTAGTGACCTTGTGTCCAGCAATATTGGAACTCCAAAATCAAACAAAAAACGCTTCATTCCAATGTTACTTGCCCCAAGGTACAAATTACTTTAGTTAGCTCTATCTCTACTTCAAACATGGTTTTCATGCAACTTAACATAATCATAGCAGCAATTATACTTTTGCAAACTGTTTCCACACAAGTTGATTACTACGTCACAACATGGGAGCAAGTGGTACTCAATAACCATGAGGGATGGTGATTCGAATCAAACACTACCCGGATAAAAAGACACATACGCCCGCCTCTGAAGACCAAACTCTGGCGTCCTTCATTACGTCGTATGTGGCAACCTTTCTCAGGACACTAAACTGTAGAACCGGTCGCGCCGTCTCGGGCTCATAGGTCTAACGAGACGATGTGGTATGCCTCTACAATCCAGTGACTGTCACACCCGGTTTTTCCGATGAACAACCGAGTGAATATCACATGTATGCCAGGATCATTTTATCATACATGTGATGACAAATAGTGAAGCATCATTTATTACAAGCCAGGTGTTGAATATAAATAAGTCTTACATAGCAAATGTCTCGATGGACAATAATAAGTTCATCACAAGTAAATAAACTAGCAGCAGAATAATTATTCTCGTAGGCTCCATCACAGGCGTTGCCCGGGGTCTCCATGAACCTAGAAACCTTCTTCGGGTCCAAAGTCTTGATCATTATACACCACCTCATTATCTTGACCTGAGCAGCAATATAAACCAACAAATATGCAAGGTTGAGTACCGATGGTACTCAGCAAGTGTGGGAAAGTTATGTCATGCATGGCTAGAACAAGGGAAGGTTGAACTCATGGTTAAAGCGCTATGCCATTAATACCTATTACCTTAGCTTATTAAGCACCTACATTACTACACAGGTGAAATGGTCCCAATCTCCCATCCCATCATCATAATAAAAAAACCATAACATCATTTCCAATGTTAAGCTCCCCGCTTAACATCTACAACTTCCAAAACAATCAATCCTCTAATCATGAATAAGTCCAAGCCGCTCTTGACCGTGAGCACGGCTGTCATGACAGTTTTGACTCTGCAGAGTTTGTACCACTGTACCCACATGTAGTGATTTCATCCCCCGTTGCCGGGTGGACTAAAAGAACCTCCATTATGCCAGTGGCTACGAACCACATTCACACTTCCCAGGTGTGTAGCCAGGAGATCACTACGAATCCTTTACAAAGGGATTCCCGACGAGCGTGGGCCCACTGAGGTTTCACCCCTAACAGCATACAAGAGGCTCCAACCCCGCTGCAGTGGCCCCCTCTTGAGCCTTGCGGTTCATATGGTAGTCCAGCTGACACCTATTCCCCGCACCATCCAACACACCCATACTACGCCGGGGATACACCTAATTAATTGGCCAAGCTGCCCCATCTCAGCATGTGGTTGGCACGGTAAAGCCAGGTTACATGGAACATGAACCGGTCCTTAGGATCCAGGCAAGTACTAAACACAAACCCGAGTCTCGTGCACCCAGCACACAACCAAAACATCCAACTTGCCTTGATCCCTACCTCTACATAACTCACAATATCTCATTCAAGAGTATGGTAAAATAAGCTGATGATCTCATATCCCAAATATCCCATTCTAAGCATGGCTAAGCATATGCATAATAATAAATGACATGATAAAATAAATCCCAACCCAAGCTACAAGGAAACAAGGTAATGCAATTCTAGGGAAACTTCCTAGCATGGGTTTCATATTTCAATTGACAATGCAAATAACTCTAGCTACACATCCTAACATAGGATCAAAGTGGTCAAGGACACTTGCCTCCTTCCTGCTGCTCTTGAAATGGGTAGTCCTGATCTTGGAAAGGAATAACTTGCTCTTGAGCAGGTTCTACATCATACCATCACACATAGCAAAAGAAAAACAACAATCCATAAGACATAGTTCACACTTCCACTTCATACAAACCACACATTCATATTTATGAAAGTCATTCACCATTATATGTGTTGTGGTTACTCTATGTGTATTGATTTGTGGCTTGCATGCACTTTTAATCATATGTATATGATTATTACTTTTGTGTTCACATTTATACTTACATACTATATTTATGAGTTTCCAATTTAAATAAATTCCTTATATTCAATTACTACACCTTTTTGCTATCAAGTATGCATGAAAGGTATTTTCCTTCTCCATATGTGTCTTCATAATTTCTACCAACCCTAGACTGAATTCTTTGGATTTTAGAACTCCATTTATCATTTACTATTTGCTATATTTTCAGATTTATTTCCTATGCCTAAATGTGAACTTTATTATAAAATAACAAGACACATCATCTAAATAGAATAGGTTCTGATCTAAAATATTTGCTAATATATTTTTGACCTTTTCCTCTGATGTAAACTATTTTACAATTATTTTCCCTATTTTCTAGAACTATTCTTTACTTAAAAATGTGTCCCTAAATGTGAATAATAAATTAAACAGATTCACTTCAGCCCAAAATATGTTTTTATCTCACTCCAAAGTTTTCTAAATACTGAGAAAGTTTTTAATTTAATTTTGACAATATGTTTGTCCCCCTTTTAAATTTTAAACACTAGCCACATATTCAATTTTCCTAATTTAAGTATTAAACAGGGTTAAAAAGATAAACTCACCCCACTACAGGGTCTATAATATTATTTTAAGAATTTTCAGGGGTCTAACTACTCATAACAAAGGAGTTTTTCCATATTTTTATTAAGTCCAGGGGCTAAAACTGATTTTTAAATAAATTTAGATGATTTTTGAAGTTCCAGGGGCTAGATCAGAAGTTTCTGGGGCTAGCTCTTATTTCCCGAGAACCTCAGGGGGTAGCACGTAAGATTTCCAGTCGTTATAACGCGGGGCTGACGTGGACCGTCCGATTTTAAACTGATGGCTGAGATTATAACGTCGAACAGGTACGCGGGGATTTAAACCCTACCGTGCGATTTAAAATAAACGGCGCACAAGAGGCCACGTCGCTCTGATCGAGCGCGAGCGGCGCTGCCGGCGGCGCACGGCGGCGGGAAGCGGCGATCTCGCCGGAGACTTTTGGATCATCGAGAATTCTTCCTAGAACTGTGATCTTATGGCATAGATCGGTGGAGGAGAGGTCGGGGATCTCACCTCGGGAGTTTTCTTGAGTTCGGAGGTCCTGGAAGGTGATCGGCGACGAGGTCCGAGGTGAATTCACGGCGAGGCTCGTCGGCGCTGTGTTTGCACCGCAAGTCACCGAGTTTTCTGCACCTGCAAGGTTCCCCGGAGGCGGTGGATCAAGACCAGCGAGTTAGATCGGAATTTCCGAGCGTAGATCGGCCAGAATTCGCCGGAGAAGGCTCGGGTTCTCACCGGAGGAAAAACAGCAGATCGCGTGGGAAAAACAGAACGAGGCCAGGGTTTTTATAGACGGGGGAGGGTGGCGGGGTGGTTTAGATCGAGTTTACGTCGCCCCCGAACGGAATTCGGCTGGGATACGCGAGAATTCCCGATCGGTTTCGATTCGGGTGAGAGAGTCCGGCGCTGGCGCGAGGTAGATGAAGAACTGGCGGGCCCCTCCTGTCAGTGGGAGGAAAGGGCGCGCGCGGCTGCGGGCTGGCGCGGGTGCTGGGTGGGCTGGCTGGTGGGTTTCGGCCCACTGGCCGGTTTTTTTCTGTTTTCCTTTTTCTTTTTTCTATTTCTTTTCTGTTTTGAGTTTAATTGAATTCCAGTTTGAATTTGAATTTTCGCAAAACATGCAACACGTCCAAAATTTTTTAAATTCCCCTCTTAACATGATTTAGGTTCTTAACAAGATTTTTGGGGTGTTACAGCTCTACCCCTCTTAAAAGAAATCTCGCCCTCGAGATTGGTGGTTCTAAGAAAACAATTCCGGAAATTGTGCCTTGAGCTCATCTTCCCGCTCCCAGGTGGCTTCCTCTTCTGAGTGATGCTTCCACTGCTGTTGTGGCTGTGCGGGCTTCTTCTTTGGGCATTTATGGGCGAGTGCCCCACTTCACCGCAGCTAAAACATTGCACCCCAACCTTAGATGCCTGGCCTTTGTTGTCTTGGGGTTGGTTTGGAGGTCCCTGTACTGCTGGTCGAGGTGGATATGCAGGGCGAGGCTGCTGTACAAACTGACGTTGTGGCTGTGCTGGTGCTGCCGGAGGCCTGTAGTTCGGGTTGTACTCTCTTGGTGCTGAGTAGGGTACCGCAGCACGGTTCGTCTGCCCTGTAGGTTGCTGCATCAGACGTGGGCGAGTGTTGCTCCCTGAGGCTTGATGTGACCACCCGGCCTTCCTCTGAGTCTCATTTTCCAAGGCCTTCAGTTTCCTTTCCACCACAAACGCTCTGTTCACCATCTTTTGGAAGCTTTCATACTTATTTGAGGACATTGCACACTGCATCTCCGCGGTAAGTCCCTCCACGAAACAATCTTGTTTCTGCTCATCAGTCTCTATGTCCCGTGAGGCATAACGGGATAGTTGAGTAAATTTAGTGAGGTATTCCATCACCTTCATGTTCCCCTGCTGCAGTCCCAAAAACTCCTTCCTCTTGTTTTTGAGTTCACCTCTTGGGGATGTAATGGTTGCGGAAGCTACGTTTGAACTCTTCCCAAGTGATGTTCTCAGGGTCATGATGGGCAGCCACGTAGGCGGTCCACCAATCAGCAGCAGGTCCATGCAATTGATGAGAGGCAAACAGCACCCTCTCATACCCTTGGCACTGGATGATCCTCATCTTGCTTTCAATGGTCTTTAGCCAATCATCTGCCTCCAGAGGTTCAGCAGCACTTGCAAACTTTGGAGGTTGAGTTCCTAGAAACTCACTAAACCTTGGTTGGCGTGGTGCAGCTTGTGGAGGTGGAACTTGATGCAAGTTGGCCACCACTCGAATCAAGTTCTGGATGAGCTGATTCTGATTCTCCACCATTTGGTGGAGGGGATCAACTCCTTCACAGCGACCACCCCGGTCCTGGCCTCCAGAAAGATGAGGGTTGCATGCCTCATCGTTGTTGTCGGCGGGGTTGGCAGCACGTCCTTTTCCTCTTCCGGCCATCTGGCAGAATCAACCAATGTTAATTTGAAAGCATTTAGTATCATCTTACTACTTTCATTTGTTTGTACGTTGAAGGGTTGAGGCTTTGTTATACTTTCCTGAGGGTTCATTTCTCACACAAAAATAAATGCAATATTATTTCATGCGGGTTCACACACCAAAGCAAAACAATCTAAAGACGAGGCTGTGGACCATTGCTCATGGCTTCCACAACTCACGTCACACACCAAGCATTAACACACCATTAAATTAACGTAACGACTCGACTATTCGACATCCTGCTAACTAAGGGAAGGTCTCTACACTACTCGTTTTCTTGAGCTGGCTCCTCGGGATCTTCCTCATCATTTCGGCTGCCTTCTGACTCTGCTTTGGGTGGGGAGGCTGCTGGTGGAGAAGTGCGATGACGCCTGATCGCTCGGCGATCCGAGGAGTCAGGAGTCCATGTATCATTCACGGTGACACACAGTTCATTCCCATCTCCTCTTTCTCTCGCCCTTAAGCAGGGTCGCAGCAACGCCTCCGTTTCCTTCAGGGTGTCCCGGACATCCTGAAGCTCTTGTTGACACTCCTGCAGTCGAGCGCTGAGCATAGCAACATCCTCCAAGCACAAGTCCATGTGCTCATGGGAAGTCCCTTGCTGCACCGGCGGGTACTTGTACTCCGTGGTACCACTCTCACGCTGGAGGACATACATGTACTCAGTCCTGTCCAGGTGGCGACGATAGATGTGACTCTGGCAAGTGATGGCCTCCCAGGTGACATCTTTCTCAGCATCGACCTGTGTCGCTCTACAAGCTGGAGAGCGGTGGATCTTAAGCAGCTGATTTTCATGTATAATCCTCATCTCTGAACTCCATTCTTCCCTCTTCTCACGGATGGTCCTGGTGGAGTTATAGTGGATGATTAGCTTGCCCGTATTACCGGCGGCTTCGAGCATACGTCGAAGACGGCGCAACAAGCCTCCTACTGCCAATCCGTAGGAAAGGTACGTCACTGGACGTCTCTCTTCTCTCTCGGCAAGGGCAACTACGGGAACTCTCCCTCCTGTGGACTTGCGAGCGGTGCGAATCATGCGAACCATCTAAAACAAAAAGCATTTAAACTTAGGTTAGATAACTTTTTAAACAAAAATCCTATTTTGAATGAAAATTGGGGTAAGATGAAGAAAGTGACTCATTAAATAACACTTTTCAACACACACCTTGTAAAAATAGTTTTTAAGAAAATAAAGCCCTTAAATACGTCCATTTCTACCTAGGTCCACGTTCCTACCGGCAACCTTGGCTCTGATACCACCTCTGTCACACCCGGTTTTTCCGAAGAACAACCAAGTGAATATCACATGTATGCCAGGATCATTTTCTCATACATGTGTTGACAAATAGTGAAGCATCATTTCTTACAAGCCAGGTGTCGAATATAAATAAGTCTTACATAGCAAATGTCTCGATGGACAATAATAAGTTCATCACAAGTAAATAAACTAGCAGCGGAATAATTATTCTCGTAGGCTCCATCACAGACGTTGCCCGGGGTCTCCATGAACCTAGAAACCTTCTTCGGGTCCAAAGTCTTGATCATTATACACCACCTCATTATCTTGACCTGAGCAGCAATATAAACCAACATATATGCAAGGTTGAGTACCGATGGTACTCAGCAAGTGTGGGAAAGTTATGTCATGCGTGGCTAGAAGAAGGGAAGGTTGAACTCATGGTTAAAGCGCTATGCCATTAATACCTATTACCTTAGCTTATTAAGCACCTACATTACTACACAAGTGAAATGGTCCCAATCTCCCATCCCATCATCATAATCAAATAACCATAACATCATTTCCAATGTTAAGCTCCCTGCTTAACATCTACAACTTCTAAAACCATCAATCCTATAATCATGAATAAGTCCAAGCCGCTCTTGACCGTGAGCACGGCTGTCATGACAGTTTTGACTCTGCAGAGTTTGTACCACTGTACTCACATGTAGTGATTTCATCCCCCGTTGTCGGGTGGACTAAAAGAACCTCCATTATGCCAGTGGCTACGAACCACATTCACACTTCCCAGGTGTGTAGCCAGGAGATCACTACGAAGCCTTTACAAAGGGATTCCCGACGAGCGTGGGCCCACTGAGGTTTCACCCCTAACAGCATACAAGAGGCTCCAACCCCGCTGCAGTGGCCCCCTCTTGAGCCTTGCGGTTCATATGGTAGTCCAGCTGACACCTATTCCCCGCACCATCCAACACACTCATACTACACCGGGGATACACCTAATTAATTGGCCAAGCGGCCCCCTCTCAGCATGTGGTTGGCACGGTAAAACCAGGTTACATGCTCCATGAACCGGTCCTTAGGATCCAGGCAAATACTAAACACAAACCCGAGTCTCGTGCACCCAACACACAACCAAAACATCCAACTTGCCTTGATCACTACCTCTACATAACTCACAATATCTCATTCAAGAGTATGGTAAAATAAGCTGATGATCTCATATCCCAAATATCCCATTCTAAGCATGGCTAAGCATATGCATAATAATAAATGACATGATAAAATAAATCCCAACCCAAGCTACAAGGAAACAAGGTAATGCAATTCTAGGGAAACTTCCTAGCATGGGTTTCATATTTCAATTGACAATGCAAATAACTCTAGCTACACATCCTAACATAGGATCAAAGTGGTCAAGGACACTTGCCTCCTTCCTGCTGCTCTTGAAATGGGTAGTCCTGATCTTGGAAAGGAATAACTTGCTCTTGAGCAGGTTCTACATCATAACATCACACATAGCAAAAGAAAAACAACAATCCATAAGACATAGTTCACACTTCCACTTCATACAAACCACACATTCATATTTATGAAAGTCATTCACCATTATATGTGTTGTGGTTACTCTATGTGTGTTGATTTGTGGCTTTCATGCACTTTTAATCATATGTATATGATTCCTACTTTTGTGTTCACATTTATACTTACATACTATATTTATGAGTTTCCAATTTAAATAAATTCCTTATATTCAATTACTACACCTTTTTGCTACCAAGTATGCATGAAAGGTATTTTCTTTCTCCATATGTGTCTTCATAATTTCTACCAACCCTAGACTGAATTCTTTGGATTTTAGAACTCCATTTATCATTTACTATTTGCTATATTTTCAGATTTATTTCCTATGCCTAAATGTGAACTTTATTATAAAATAACAAGACACATCATCTAAACAGAATAGGTTCTGATCTAAAATATTTGCTAATATATTTTTGACCTTTTCCTCTGATGTAAACTATTTTACAATTATTTTCCCTATTTTCTAGAAATATTCTTTACTTAAAAATGTGTCCCTAAATGTGAATAATAAATTAAACAGATTCACTTCAGCCCAAAATATGTTTTTATCTCACTCCAAAGTTTTCTAAATACTGAGAAAGTTTTTAATTTAATTTTGACAATATGTTTGTCCCCCTTTTAAATTTTAAACACTAGCCACATATTCAATTTTCCTAATTTAAGTATTAAACAGGGTTAAAAAGATAAACTCACCCCACTACAGGGTCTATAATATTATTTTAAGAATTTTCAGGGGTCTAACTACTCATAACAAAGGAGTTTTTCCATATTTTTATTAAGTCCAGGGGCTAAAACTGATTTTTAAATGAATTTACATGATTTTCTGAAGTTCCAGGGGCTAGATCAGAAGTTTCCGGGGCTAGCTCTTATTTCCCGAGAACACCAGGGGGTAGCACGTAAGATTTCCAGTCTTTATAACGCGGGGCTGACGTGGACCGTCCGATTTTAAACCGACGGCTGAGATTATAACGTCGAACCGGTACGTGGGGATTTAAACCCTACCGTGCGATTTAAAATAAACGGCGCACAAGCGGCCACGTCGCTCTGATCGAGCGCGGGCGGCGCTGCCGGCGGCGCACGGCGGCGGGAAGCGGCGATCTCGCCGGAGACTTTCGGATCTTCGAGAATTCTTCCTAGAACTGTGATCTTATGGCATAGATCGGTGGAGGAGAGGTCGGGGATCTCACCTCGGGGGTTTTCTTGAGTTCGGAGGTCCCGGAAGGTGATCGGCGATGAGGTCTGAGGTGAATTCACGGCGAGGCTCGTCGGCGCTGTGTTTACACCACAAGTCACAGAGTTTTCTGCACCTGCAAGGTTTCCCGGAGGCGGTGGATCAAGACCAGCGAGTTAGATCGGAATTTCTGAGCGTAGATCGGCCAGAATTCGCCGGAGAAGGCTCGGGTTCTCACCGGAGGAAAAACAGCAGATCGCGTGGGAAAAACAGAACGAGGCCGGGGTTTTTATAGACGGGGGAGGGCGGCGGGGTGGTTTATATCGAGTTTGCGTCGCCCCCAAACGGAATTCGGCTGGGATACGCGAGAATTCCCGATCGGTTTCGATTCGGGTGAGAGAGTCCGGCGCTGGCGCGAGGTAGACGAAGAACTGGCGGGCCCCGCCTGTCAGTGGGAGGAAAGGGCGCGCGCGGCTGCGGGCTGGCGCGGGTGCTGGGTGGGCCGGCTGGTGGGTTTCGGCCCACTGGCCGGTTTTTTCTGTTTTCCTTTTTTTTCTATTTCTTTTCTGTTTTGAGTTTAATTTGAATTCCAGTTTGAATTTGAATTTTTGCAAAACATGCAACACGTCCAAAAATTTTTAAATTCCCCTCTTAACATGATTTAGGTTCTTAACAAGATTTTTGGGGTGTTACACTGAACCTGCTACATTGGTTTCCTGGTTCCCATATATCAGTAAGCATCCGGTACACAACTCAATACTTGCTCCTTGACGTGGCACACGCATCGGTCCTTAACCGACACAGGCAGAGCTACTCGACCAAGACCTCATCTTGTCGCTGCCTAACCCCTCTGCCCGGTCTCATCTTTAGAAATGTAAACTTTAGTTTGCTTCCTTTCCCAATCACACTTATGATATTCTGGACTATAGCTCGCGAGTTGATTCCAACTACTCGTCTTCTACCGGATGCCCTAGTCTATTTAGCATGGCCTTATTCTACAGCGATGACACGATTCTACCCTCGACCTCAGGGTTCATTTTCGGTTATGCAAGTGGGGTATAAAACATCCTTGACCTAATGCACATACAAACTTTGACCCATAGTAGTGGAAAAAGTAAAAAACTTTAAAAACAACTTAAGTGCAAACCGGGGCCTGCCTTGGTTTTGCAGGTGACTAAAGTCAGATAGTGTGATGTTAGTTGCTGCTGACTTGAAGCTCAATCCCTGCCTTCTTGCTCCTTGATCCAAGCTTAACTTCTCCTTCAGTCTTCCACGTTTAAACACTACACGTTATGAACATGCATACATATTTAATTGTAAAACTTTTGCTAACAAGTTATAAACATAAGTTTGAAACTGGAACTTTGTTTAATAATTTAAAATGACACTGGGGCTGGTGGTTTGGGGGTGTGTTTAAGCACTAAGATCAAGTGATGAGTGGGGTTTCATCACTTGGGTGGGGGTCAACTAATGGTGGAACAGAACTCTACTGATCCAAGGCTCCAATGGAGCTGGAATGTTTCTTGTGAGTTCCTTGTCACAAGAAAGTCATCTGGACCAAAATTCAGAATATTTCACTAAGTAGATCACTCAGAACAAATCCCTAAGCATTTAGGAAAAAAGAAATTAGTTCTGAATAAATTTGCAATTTCATGCAACTTCAAGTGAACTATAATTTCATACATAGCTCAGAGAGTATGCCTGAATTTTCCTAGGATTTTTCGAGCTAAGGAATGCCCAGAACTGAATTTTCCAAGTTTTGGAAATTCTCTGAAAATGTTTTTGTATTCATTTTGAATACAGAAATTTGAAACCAGAATTACCCTAACTAAATCAACTCCAAATGAGCTGAAACTTTTACAGGAGTCTTCTAACATCATAGCGAATATTCTGGCAAAATTTGGGGATTTTTGGATGAGCCAAACACCCTCTAAAATTCTTTTGCTGAAAAGTTTGAAGAATTTTCCAGAATTTTCTATTGGTTTTAATGCAAATTGGGTTGCATATTTCGGTAGAGTTTTTCATCCTGAATCCAACCCAATTTGAATCACTAAATTTGGAGCTTTTTAGCAAAGGTTATGAGGTTCTAAAGTTTGAACTAAATCTGGAATTCAAATTAATTCGGGAAATGTTCAAACTCTGCCTGTGGGTCCACCCTACACGTGTCAGCCTTCGGAATCACGCCACACGGGCCACAGACCCTTTCCCGCATTGTCGCATAGGATCCCGGGGCCGCAGCTGATCGGGGATTTAATTTTTCTGCCACTGACACGTGGGACCCGCCGGTCGTCTTCTTCCCCGAGCCGTTTTCTTTTTCCCGCGCCGCCCCCTCGCCGGAAACTCGTCGGGGCTCGCCGCAGTCGGCTCCCCGGCCGTCTCCCGGCTCGATACTTGCCGCCTGAGGGTTTTCAGGGACGAGCAATCCACTGGTGCATTGATCTCGGACCGCTGGTGACTGGAAACCGGTCGGCGACGTGCGCACCTTTCGGTACCGCCTCGGCGCCATTGCCCGAGCACCCTAGCCCGCCAAACGTTTGGCGGATCCACTCTAAAGCACCAGTGGAGGTCAGGCAAGTTCGGCATGGCCTCAAACGGGCTAGGAAATGCGGCAACCTCGTTGTCACTGTGCACCCTCGCGTTCCCGCCATGGCCGCCGATCAGAAAGCTCGGAATTCGCCGCTAACACGGGGTTTCTAGCTAGGGTCGTGAAGGGGATCGGGCCGCCGTTAAGCCTAGACCCTTTGGGCACGAGTTGGTGACCTCTACGTGCAAATTGAGCGCGAATTTGAGAAATCCTTACCAGAGGGTCCGAGGTCGTGCTCCGGAAGAAAAACTTCAAATTCTGTAACTGAGGATCACCGTTTGAGCTGAGCTCCGGGGAGAAGCACCGCGGTGGTACGGTGCACCTCTGAGCGTTGCTGCTTGAGCGTGAAACCCACGGTGGTGAGCTGCCCACGAGAGCCCGACGTCGGTTTCCAACGTTTAACCCTCGGCTTCGGCGCTGATCCTCAGATTACGGCCAACAGCAGCTCCAAACGCCGGAAATGAGCTGGGGAAACTCTTGTGCACATGCTGGCGCTCCTCTTTCGTGTTGCTAGCTCGAGCAGCCGGGGAACGACGCTGGCTCACGATCGGGGCGAACAGGCGCGGCGCCGGCGGCTCGTTTTCTCGGGAGGAAGCAGAACAGGGGCTCGTGGGGCGGTTTTTGTGGCCGACAGAGCACGGCGTAGGGGAGATAAGGGCGCGGGGGAACCGACGTTGAAGCAGCTCGGGAGCTGGCTGCGTCATCGCCTCGGTGGCGCGAGCGTGGGCGTCGGCCGTTCAGCACCTTCGAGCGAAACAGGGAGCCGGTTTGAGTCTGAACAGAGGAAAATATTCCTTAAGTGCTAAGTCTTCCCCTCTCCTCAATGACAATTGGGTCCCACTCATCTCCTCTCCTAAATATCCAGATTTTGGCACATTGTAAACTTCAGCTATTAGGGATCCAAATTCGAAGGTCATTTTGCCATTTGATAATTTGTGCCACAGTTTCAAATTTAAATTCAAATTTGGATGAAATTTACAAGTCCTCTTGATATTCATATCCAGGCACCTCCAAATTTCCTCCAAATTGGTCTCCCTCATAATTTGAACCTGAGGAACTCAAATATGCCACCTGATTCTTGAGTTGGCTATTGCAAATACACTTATTCAAACAACAGCTTTGAATTTTTCTCTTTTGAAAATGCTCTTCTTCATTTTGAAGTGCACCTCTTAGTTCAAACTGAAATTCAAGTTGTATTGCACATGCCAACACTTTCATGAGTAGCCAAAGGTTTTTGTAAGTCCCATTTCTTGTATTCAAACTCAACTTTATTCATAGCTCAAGTTTTCTATTTACATGTTTTGGGGACTTTTAAATCCCTGAACCACATTCCTCGTCAGGGGAGCTAACCGAAATTGAACCGCTTTCGGTAGCGTTCCTTACCATGCTTACCTGAGCGTAGGTGCATCCTTACATAATCAATTTCAGAATTATAACAAGTAGGTTAGTCATGCCACTTTAAGTAACTATACTACTATAGTCCTTATGTGGGCATCATACCGTTTCCTCACCGTATCCTAATTTTTTGTCGTAATACGATCCTTATTCCGTGCGCTATTACCATTGCGGCTCTGATACCACGCTGTGAGGGCCCGGTCCCGATCATGGGACCGTGCCGCTCGCCCGGGAATCCAATTGGGTGGTGTCGTGCGATGCGGTACCCAACAGCACACATAATACAGTATCATATTACATAAATCAAGCGGAATCTTACAAAGTGTAAATTTTACAAATATTTCTCAAAATAATCTACAGCCGAAGATTAATACAACTCACGCCTCATATCTAGGCTAAGCAAAAGAGAAGACGTCCTGCCCGCGGACCCTTCTCACAAGCGACACCATCACAATAGTAGTGGTAGGGTTTCCATGAGTTCATCACTCGGAGGGATCCGAGTCTCATCGGACAACCCTACTTATCAGCGTAGTGTGATTACCTGCAAAACAACTCATGCAGTATCTGTCAGCATGAAGCTCAGCAAGACTTAACTGTCACCCTAGTTATGAAACTCTACATGCTGCAAATAGAGGGCTGAATATAGAAGTTTGCACAAAAGATGAACTTGATCTAAATGGAAGTCCTTACTTCAAGTTTTAATCAACTTCTATCGTCCTCGTGCAATTCACATCGAGACTCCACAATCAAACAAGAAACGCTTCATCGCGATGTCACTTGCCCGAGGTGAAAGTAACTTTAGTGAGCTAACCTAGACTCATACAGACCTTGCGCCATCAACGTCTAGACTCTACAATCAAACAAGAAACACTTTGTCTCAACGCTATTAGCCCAAGGTGGAAATTAAATTTAGTGAAGTGTTGATCATTCGTCATCTCCATTATGAGGATTATTCACGAAGCATATTAAATTTTTCCTAGTTTATTACTATGTCACGACTCGGTGTACAAGTATGCTCACTACCGCGAGCGACGGTGATTGCAATAAAAAATACCCAGCTTACCCGACACGTATGCCCGTACTCGACGTTGCACATAGCAACCATCACTGACGTCGTACATGGCAACCTTTCACACGACACCCAAATGTCGAACCGGTCCCACCGACTGGGATTAAGTCTCACTACGGCAAACCCTCGTAGAGCCGACTTCTCTAACCTTTCAGCATCTGCATCAGACGGTGGGCTATGCCTCGACACCCAGGTTAACATGTTACATCGGTTTCCTGGGTCCCATATAGCCAGTATGCTTCCAGTACACATCTCAAACTTGTCCAGCGGGGCCTCACACGAGAACGGGCCTTAATCGACTCAGACATAGACTAGGTTAACAAGACCACGTCCTTGAGCCTCCATCCACTGCCCAGTATCCATTCCCAACTATGAGGATCAATTCCCAACTCTTCCGATTGATCCCCCTTAATCCCGGTTCACGAGTAGGAAACTGCCTACTCGAGTTATGCCTCTTTTAATCCACTTTTGTTAACCTGAGATCAGCAGTTATAATCAATTGATAACCTACTATACATTGTACTCCAGGGTTTTCTGGGTCATGCATTTAGAGCTTCATACCGTCTAGACTTAATGCAATAAACAAAATACTAGACAACATAAATTGAATACAAATAAAAACTTGTAAGTTTTTATGCAAATTGGTGCTTGCCTTTGTTTTGCACGGGACTTATATATAAGGTTCAGTTAGTGAAGACCACTTGAGACTTGATCACTCGCTCCCCTCCTTCTTTGATCTCCACTCTAATTGCTTCAACTTCTTCACTTAGATGCTACACGTAATGAATATGCATATGGATTTAATTGTAAAGATTTTTCTAACAGGTTCTAATGACAAGTTTAAAAACTGAAACTCTGTTTAAGAATTTAAAATGACACTGGTGCTAGTGGTTTGGGTTTGGGCCTAAGCATAAGTGCTAAGTGTTTTCCCCCTCTTCTATGTTGATCACCTTAAAAGGTTAAAGAGAACAGGGGTGATCCAGAGCTCCAATGGAGTTGAAAATTTTCATGTGAGTTCCTTGTCACAAGAAAGTCATCTGGACCAAAAATTAGCACTTTTCCTTGAGTGGTTTGTTCAGAACAATTTTCTAAGAAATAAAGCAAAAAGGAATGAATTCTGAAGTAACTCACATGTTCATGTCAAACTTTGTGAACTACACTTTCAATTATAGTTCCTAGGGCCTGCATGAATTTTCCTAGTGTTTTTGGAGCTAAGAATTTCCCAGAACTGAATTTCCAAGTTTTGGAAATTCTCTGGAATCGTTTCTGTATTCATTTGAACACGGAAATTTGATATCAGAATTATCCTAACTAAATCAACTCCAAATGAGCTGAAACCTTTACAGGAATTTCCTAACATTCTAAAGATAATTCTTGCAATATTTGAGGATTTTTGGATAAACCAAACTCCTTCTAAATTTTTTCTAAAATTCTTTAAAGAATTTTCCAGAATTAAATACTGAGTTTCATACAAATTGGGTTGCATATTTGGATATAGCTATTCAATATGGATCGAACCCAATTTGAATCACTAAATTTGGAGGTTCCTACACCAAGATATGACCTTTGCAAGGATTGGTAAGAAACTGAAAATGATTCTTCTATTTTTCCAATTTTCAGAGACATAAGGAATTAACACCACATTTGGCCACGCAAATGAGGTCTAATGCCTCTGAAATATTTACTGGAGTTCAAGTATTTTTGGAAGAATATCCTGCTCAAATTTGGGAATTTTCCAATACACAGAACTCCTGGAGAAATTCCTACACAATTTTCCTTATATGAATTAATGAGCCAAATCCAGGTATTTTCATAAATATTGGGATGTGCCCTGGATACTACTATCTGAGAGGAATCTAACAAAATTTATTTGTCAATTTTTGGACACTCCTACACAAAGTTCTGGCTCTCCAAAGTTTAAACTGAAAACTGAAATCATTAAAATGTTTAAATGTCTGCTAGTGGGTCCTACCCGACAGGTCGTCTTTTTCCTCGTGCCAAACAGAGGCAGCGGCGGCGGCCTCCGGCGAGCGTCACCGGAACGGCCTTCCCGGCCATCTTCCGACCTCAAACTCGCCGCCCCCCTTAATTTGTGGCGCTGAACTCATCTAGAGGTTCGCTGGCGGCCGAAGATCGCTGGAAAATGGTGAGCGGCGGCGGCAGTGGCCGCTAGGGTTCCGGCGTGATTGGAAACCGTCTACACCGCATCGAAACGGTTAGGAATTGATCGGAGAGCACCGTGGCAGCTTGAGGATGTCAAAAATGGATGCCAAACCTCGTGAAAAGGCCGGCAACACTGAGCTCCACGGTGACCCGAGGCGATTTTACACCGGCGGTTAAGAAAACGGCTAGAACTCGGTCGATCCTAGATGTTTTCGCTTGGTTCTTCTTCGAGGAGGGCCGCTAGGAAGTGTAGAAGCTGCGTGCAAGCTCGCCCGAGCTTTGGTGGTCCGTGCAACTAGAGTTTTGGTATAAACCGACCCCTACCCGCATGCACCATGTTTCGGGAACTTTGGAAATTCTCCCCACTCAGTTGATCGTTTGATATAAGGGTTGCAGCTACACGATCTGGGGAGTATGGCGCACCTTTTTTGTGTAGAGGAAGAACGGTGAAAACGGCCGTGGCGTGCTACCCACGGTGAGCCGGTTGCGGTTCCGCCGTTTGCACCTCGGTGCTCCTCGCTGATCTTCAATTTATGGCCAACAGAAACCACGAGCGTTGGATCTGAGCTGGGGAACAACTCGTACACATGTAGGCGCTTTCTTTTTTGTGTTGACAGCTTGAGCAAAGGTCGATTTGACGCCGGTGTGCGGTGGAAAATTGAGGAGTGGCGCCGGTGAGCAAATCGGGTCTTGCTTCGGTGGGGAGGATAAGAGCTGGAGGTGAAACCGCGCAAGGAGCAGGAGGTGGCATGGTGACCTGCTCGGTGTGGCGCCCTGAGAGCCTACGGCGTTTGAGTGGGAAACACAGGCCTCGGCTGACTCCAGTGGCAATACAAAGACTGGTTGCCTAGGTGAAGATATTTGGGGCATATGACAAGTGGGCCCCACCTTCCCCCTTATCCCCTCTCAACAGCTCTCAAAGTTGGCAAATGCTGGAATAAAATTGTGGAAATACCAATCTGTATTGTGTTTGAACAATTTGGACAAGTTTCATCCAAATTCAAATGTATATTTGAATTCATTGCAAATTTAAGTCCATTTGGAAAGTGGATAGCAAATATCTTCAAAAATTCATGAGACTTTGCCTACCCCTTAATTTGGACCTAAGGAATTCAAATATGAAATCTTATTTTTGATTTGGCTGCAGCAAAGGAGACTTTTAAGACAACAGTTTGAAAATCATTATGTTACTTTCATTTGAATTTTTGAGTTGAACAAATTTGTTCCAAAATCTGATTTTAGCTTTATCACAAATATGGGAACTTCCCACCTTGGTTTCAAATCCCTTTTGGTTCCAAGTTTTCAAATAAATATTTGAACTCGTGTGAAGAGAGCTCTCATGTGTATTATCACATGTGAAAAAGTTTAAACGAGTCCCATTTTTCATACATATGAAACTAACTTTGTACAAACATGAGTTTCTTTGTATTCATATTTTAGGGACCTTTACATCTATGGACCACTGTAAAAGTTTCAGAGCAAGTTGAGATCATCTTATCCAGTTTTCTGCTGGTTCCTTCCAATATATGTCTTATGTCCATTATATATAACTCTTTGCACTTTAGTCCAAAAACCTCCACTGATCCAACATGATCTTTCCTCTGTTTCAGTACCTAACAAAACCCAACTCTTAAGTCTTAGTTGATCTGAACTCTTCTAAGTCATAAAACACTTTTGTTTATCTGCTTTTGTTCTTCAGGTGTGCTTTCTGTTCACAAATTACTCAAAAGTTTCAGAACGATCAATAATGTAACAATGCTACATTGCAACCGCTCATGACATGCTCTCACACCAACAATAACTGCACAAATAGCACCGTTTCTAGTTACGCGTATTATTGAAGAAACTTGTCATTCTCATGGTAGCTAAACTATCTTTACCAGATCATTGCAAGGGAACAAGTTATCTCAGTTTCAACGTGTTACGTGACGCAATACCATCTATACTGGGCAACTTAACATACACTGAGAAATTGTCAGTTTGTTATTTTTTTACGTATATGTTTAGTTATCAATTGACCTATAATGCTCCTACAGTCTTACTTGCACAATTACACTGACAGAAATTTAAGCGTTCATAAAACCATCAAAAGTAAGGATAATTTACAGTATATTCTATCTTGTATTTAGGAAGGTTCCTACTTCATGCCTTCCTCACGAGAGGGGAGGGGCATATGTTTTTAGTACATTAAGTTTATTTTGTTTCAAAAGGCATGAGTATTTTCGTGGGCCAGATTCTGGCCCACGAAAATACTTGTTTTCGTGAGCCAGAACGGGCCCATAAAAATAACTTTATTTTTGTGGGTCACCCACGAAAATAATTATTTTCATGGGCATTTTGTATATTTTCATTGGTTTTTGGCCGACAAAAATAAATCGTATTCTTGTAGTGTCTCTGTGGACTTGAGACGCTCGCTGCCTCATAGTGGAAGAGGGTGGAGGTGGAGTTGTAGGCACCTGAGGTCGAAGCCTTAGATGCTTGACATCTTTGACGAACTCCAAACCTGTGACATGCTCAATCATGCACATGATGTACGGGGCATAGCCACTTGAGCGGTTTGGAGTATGAGCAATGTCGTAGATGTCATTGTAGATATAGTCAAAGATGTTAAATTTCTCCATCCCACTGATAATCTGCATCAGGCTGAATGCTTCCCGCATCACCATCGTTGGAGGCAATGGTCTTCCTCAGCACGACAAAAAATGGCTTCATGTTATTGTTTGTACGGATAGTGGCCATCATAAAGAAAATCGAGCTCATTCTTGTCAAGCGGCTTGGTGTTGTGAACAGTGAGGTCATTTTCTAAAGTGTCCTCTAAGTCTAGACACTTTGCAAAAATCCACTTATGAGATTGTATATTGTTAGCCATTTGTCATCCAAGTGACTCTCATAGCATTCTGTTGTGATAAGTAGCATGTGGAGTAGAATTGAGCAATGACTTCATTATTCCAATCATATTTGAAGGCCATGAGATCCTTCAAACCATGGAGCTCCACAGCAGCTAGAACTGGATCAGAAGCCTCAACATGCTTCTCTCCCATGTAATCCCAATCGATCCATTGATTCTTTGCTACAGGATTCTTCATTTTGAGGTACACGGTTCTGTAATAGTCACAGTTGAAGTCGCTCCAGAACCGTGGATCTGCTGCCATTTTTTCATAATCATACACATTCTCCGTCGAAAATTTTCTTGCTTTGTCACTCCCTTTCCCTTGGAATGGGTTGATGGAGAGGTGTCTATTGCGGTACGGGAGAGGTGGAGCCATTTCCAATGGACCAACGAGTCCATAGGTTCCAGCAGGCCCTTTCCTTTTGCTTCTTTTGCTGGTGATGGCCTTCTCTTTGCCCTTGGTGCTAGGGCCGGCTCTCTCTTTGTCCTTGTTGCCTTCAGGTTGTTTAGCAAGTACTTTCCGACTTGAGGGAGCAGGAGCATCATTTGCATCACGATCATTTATTTTCTTTGATGTCAATTGTTGGACTCTCTCCGCCTCTCGATAGGCGGCTTAACATGCCGCTTCGAGTTCTGGCTCACTAAAGGCATTATCTTCTGAGCTTGACATTGTTCCTGACAATATAGGAGTATATCAGAACAAGGGAAAAGGCACCGAAGAAAAATTGACAAATTTTACATTGTAGGCTCAATGCTGTTAACATACGGACTTGTCCATTTGCTCCTACGGATTAGTCCGGCGTAACGGACTTGTTCGCGTGAATACCCGGACTATTCCGGTGTTCATCAACAAGAACCCTAGCTGATCAAAAATCGTCAAATCTTCGGGGGAAGGGATCATTGTGCAAGGGAATGACAGTGTAGAGCATCTTAAGTGGTATTGAGACCCTAGAGCACGAGGGATTTGTCCTAAACCCTAGAAAGATTAAAAGATCAGGGTTAGATCAACGGTTTACCAAGAAGAGATCGAATCATGGAGTAGAGCAGATCCCAGGTGTGGAGAAGTCCGGGGTGAACTTCTCTTCGAGCTTCCAAGCCTCCCCCTTTCGAAAAATCAAAGCTTTGGTGCAGGGGATGAAGAAATCACCGTGAGAGCTCAAGTGAGGAGAGAGAAGGCTGTGGGGAAAGTGAGAGAGAGAAGAGGCTATCGGGCTGAGCCAAAATGGTTAAGTCCGCGTGTACCGGACTTGCCCGGTACATAAACCGGACTAGTCCGGTGCTGCGGACTACAACCGTACTAAGCCGTTGTGCGTACTAGTCCACTTACCTACGGACTAGTCTGTGGTGTTTAAAGAAAATACCTTCTAGCATCCTTGTATATATGGGATTTTGACTATGTTGATCATTTGGACATTTACAATTCTAGGAAATTATTCTTGGTGAGTGTGATCAGTAAGCAATCAACATTCAAACTATGATCATAGTTCACCATGAGTTAATATTTGAAATAGCTTTAGAGTAAAAGATGGAAAAAAAATTCGCAATCATGCTGGTATTTTGAAGTTTTAGATCATATATGCAATGTTTCAAGCAAATTTCGAGAATCGAGGATATTCAATTCATTCCTAAGCTCACAAATATTTCCAACATGAGATCGAGTAGTTACCCCCTTGGAGATGTCTCCAAGGATATCGTCGACGGGGCGATCCCGTTAGACGCTCTAGCACACTCTTTGGTGTGGAATTCGAGGACTTGTTTCGAAATCTTCTTCATCTTATTCCCCCCCCCCCGGATCATTGCTTCCATTTTGATCTTGATCATCTTGATTTTGTTCAGATTGGCTTTGGTCTTGTGTCAACTGTTCTGGTTGTGATGGAGATGGCTCTCTTGGATCTTGAGATTGCTCTTGAGGTCGAACATCTCCAAGTGCCATTCTTTTCAGGGCTTGCCATGGAGCTTCTTCTTCATCTAGCACATGACGATCAAGTTGCTCCACTTGGGAGCCGTTAGTCTCATCAAACACTACGTCACGTGCAACTTCAACAATCCCGGAGGTTTTGTTGAATACATGATAGGCGTAAGTGTTTGACTCATAACCCAGCAAAAAGCCTTCATCAGATTTCGAAGCGAACTTCGAATGCCTAGGCGTTTTGTTTAGAATATAAAATTTACTTCCAAAGACTTAGAGATATGAAATATTAGGCTTGTTAACGGTAAGAAGCTCATATGAAGTTTTCTTTAGGAGTAGATGGAGATAAAGTTGATTTGTTGCATGACATGCGCTGTTTGCCGCTTCCGTCCAAATTCTGTCCGGGATCTTGTATTCATCGAGCATTGTTCTTGCCATCTCAATGAGTGTCCTATTCTTCCTTTCAGCTACACCATTTGTTCGTGGGAGTAGGGAGCTGAAAATTCATGTTTGATGCCATATTCATCAAGAAAGTCTTCAAGTTGGGTATTCTTGAACTCGGTGCTGTTGTATCTCCTTATTTTCTTAATCCTCAAGGACAATTCATTTTGATCTCTCTTCAAGAATTTCTTCAGGACACCTTGTACTTCTCTCTTATCATGCAAGAAAAATACCCAAGTGAATCTAGAAAAGTCATCTACAACTACTAAACCGTATTTGTTACCGCCGATGCTAATGTAGGCGATGGGGCCAAAGAGGTCCACATGTAGTAGCTCCAATGGCCTTGTAGTTATCATTATGTTCTTGGCGGGGTGAGGTGCTCCAGCTTGTTTTCCGGCATGGCACACGCTGCATGGCCTATCTTTCTCAAATACAACATTCTTCTAGTCTCGGATGTGATCCCCTTTTAGAAGTTTCTGTAGATTTCTCAAGACAACATGAGCTAGCGGTCTATGCCATAGCCTACCCGTGTTAGTCTTTGCAATCAAGCATGTGTCAAGTTGAGCTTTATCCGTAGTGATGTCTACAAGATAGAGCTTTCCTTTTACCATACCCTTGAACGCAACCGAGTCATCACTTCTTCTAAAGACGGTCACACCTTGGTTAGTGAACAAACAATTATAACCTTTGTCGCATAGTTGAGATATGGACAAGAGATTATAATTTAATGAATCAACATGTAAAACTTGAGAAAGAGTGTGTGGAGGTGATATAGATGTTTTACCGGTTCCGAGTACATTTCCTTAACTATTATCACCAAACTAAATACCTTCACTTGGATCCTTATTTTCTTCATATTCAACAAACATTTTCTTTTCTCTGGTCATGTGGTTGGTGCAGCCGCTATCAAGCACCCATTTAGATCCACCGGAGGAGCTTGCTGTGGTCCTTTGAGGTTAGTAATAAGACATTTGGGCACCCAAACACAAGATTTTGGACTCTTGTGGAGTGGCCCAACATACTTAGCATAAACATGATTAAATTTATTTTTCATAAGAACATATGAGGTATAAAAGGTATGAAACATAATATGACATTCAATTTTAGCTTTTTCAAGTGGTGAATAAACATGTTTGTCGCTTTCGACTTGGTTTGAGCTTCCCTTGAAAAAGTCAATCCATTTTTTGTTATTCATAGGGATTCTAGCAACTTGCTTTTCAACTTTAGAATATCCAAGACCATCCTTGACATTGGAAGATCTAGTAACCAAATATGCACTACGTGCATATTTGATTTTATCCTTATTAAAAATGCCTCCTTTGGGTAAATATTATTCTTGTGTCATTTTAAGTTCATTCTGCAAGTCGAGAACAAAGTTAGGACAATTACATGACTTGAGTGGAATAGACTTGATATTTGAGGAGGACAAACTCTTAGAGGAAGATAGAGCACTTTGCTTGAATGATTCAACTTGTACTTGAAGAGTCTTGTTAACTTTAGTCAAGTTAACAAGTTCATCTTTCAGTACAATGTTCAAATCACTAAGGTTTGAGAAGGTTTCTTGCTCAGCTCCAGCTCACGCTCAATGCTTTACTCTTTTCCTTTTAGAGTTCAAGAGCTTTTTTAATTTCATAATATCTCTCCTTTTGAAGGATGAGCATATATTCTTGTCAGTTGATAAGTTGTTCCTTCTCAAGTATCTCTTACGACAGAAGTTTCATTTTAGGAAGTGCACTTTTACTTGGATCCTTGAGCATGTGTTCATTTTCATCACTACTATCAAAATCATCATCAAGAGAAGATAAAGAGGAAGATTTAGATTTAACTTTTTTCTTGCCTTCCTTAGCCATAAGTCAAGTGTGGTTCGAGTTCATCCATCCTACCAAGCTTGGAAAGTGGGTGGTCTTCATAGAGGGCTTCTTGATGGCAATGGTTGCCACCCATCTTCATCTTCAAAGGAGGACTCATCATTTGAGTCCCACTCCTTGTCGATGTGTGCTTGGCCCGCTTGCTTCTTCTTCTTGAACATTTTCTTGTCTTGTGGCTTGTATTCCTTCTTCTTCTTGTTCTCTTCATATTGGCAATGATGTCACACCCGGTTTTTCCGAAGAACAACCAAGTGAATATCACATGTATGCCAGGATCATTTTCTCATACATGTGATGACAAATAGTGAAGCATCATTTATTACAAACCAGGTGTCGAATATAAATAAGTCTTACATCACAAATGTCTCAATGGACACTAATGCTTCATCACAAGTAAATAGACTAGCAGCGGAATATTATTCTTTAGGGCTCCATCACAGGCGTTTCCCGGGGGTCTTCATGAACCTAAAAACCTTCCTCGGGTCCAAAATCTTGGTCATTATACACCACCTCATTATCTTGACCTGAGCAGCAATATAAACCAACAAATATGCAAGGTTGCGTACCAATGGTACTCAGCAAGTGTGGGAAAATTATATCATGCATGGCTAGAACAAGGAGAGGTTGAATTCATGGTTAAAGCACTACGCAATTAATACCTATCACCTTAGCTTATTAAGCACCTACATTACTACACAGGTGAAATGGTCCCAATCTCCCAACCCATTATCATAATGCAATAACCATAACATCATTTCAAATGTTAAGCTCCCTGCTTAACTTCCAAAACCATCAATCCTCTAATCATGAATAAGTCCAGGCCGCTCTTGACCGTGAGCACGGCTGTCAAGACAGTTTTGACTCTGCAGAGTTTGTACCACTGTACCCACAAGTAGTGATTTCATCCCCCGTTGCCGGGTGGACTAAAAGAACCTCCATTATGCCAGTGGCTACGATCCACATTCACACTTCCCAGGTGTGTAGCCAGGAGATCACTACGAAGCCTTTACAAAGGGATTCCCGACGAGCGTGGGCCCACTGAGGTTTCACCCCTAACAGCATACAAGAGGCTCCAACCCCGCTGCAGTGGCCCCCTCTTGAGCCTTGCGGTTCATATGGTAGTCCAGCTGACACCTACTCCCCGCACCATCCAACACACCCATACTACGCCGGGAATACACCTAATTAATTGGCCAAGCTGCCCCATCTCAGCATGTGGTGTCACACCCGGTTTTTCCGAAGAAACAACCAAGTGAATATCACATGTATGCCAGGATCATTTTCTCATACATGTGATGACAAATAGTGAAGCATCATTTATTACAAGCCAGGTGTCGAATATAAATAAGTCTTACATTGCAAATGTCTCAATGGACACTAATGCTTCATCACAAGTAAATAAACTAGCAGCGGAATATTATTCTTTAGGGCTCCATCACAGGCGTTGCCCGGGGGTCTTCATGAACCTAAAAGCCTTCCTCGGGTCCAAAATCTTGGTCATTATACACCACCTCATTATCTTGACCTGAGCAGCAATATAAACCAACAAATATGCAAGGTTGAGTACCAATGGTACTCAGCAAGTGTGGGAAAATTATATCATGCATGGCTAGAACAAGGAGAGGTTGAACTCATGGTTAAGCACTACGCAATTAATACCTATCACCTTAGCTTATTAAGCACTTACATTACTACACATGTGAAAAGGTCCCAATCTCCCATCCCATCATGATAATCCAATAACCATAATCATCATTTCCAAATGTTAAGCTCCCCGCTTAAATTCCACAACTTCCAAAAACCATCACTCCTCTAATCATGAATAAGTCCAGGCCGCTCTTAACCGTGAGCACGGCTGTCAAGACAGTTTTGACTCTGCAGAGTTTGTACCACTGTACCCACAAGTAGTGATTTCATCCCCCGTTGCCGGGTGGACTAAAAGAACCTCCATTATGCCAGTGGCTACGATCCACATTCACACTTCCCAGGTGTGTGGCCAAGAGATCACTACGAAGCCTTTACAAAGGGATTCCCGACGAGCGTGGGCCCACTGAGGTTTCACCCCTAACAGCATACAAGAGGCTCCAACCCCACTGCAGTGGCCCCCTCTTGAGCCTTGCGGTTCATATGGTAGTCCAGCTGACACCTACTCCCCGCACCATCCAACACACTCATACTACGCCGGGGATACACCTAATTAATTGGCCAAGCTGCCCCATCTCAGCATGTGGTTGGCACTGTAAAGCCGGGTTACATGCTCCATGAACCGGTCCTTAGGATCCAGGCAAGTACTAAACACAAACCCAAGTCTCGTGCACCCAGCACACAACCAAAACATCCAACTTGCCTTGATCCCTACCTCTACATAACTCACAATAGCTCATTCAAGAGTATGGTATAATAAACTGATGATCTCATATCCCAAATATCCCATTCTAAGCATGGCTAAGCATATGCATGTAAATAAATGACATGACAAACTAAATCCCAACCCAAGCTACAAGGAAACAAGGTAATGCAATTCTAGGGAAACTTTCCTAGCATGGGTTTCATATTTAACTTGACAATGCAAATAATTCTATCTACACATCCTAGCATAGGATCAAAGTGGTCAAGGACACTTGCCTCCTTCTTGCTGCTCTTGAAATTGGTAGTCCTGATCTTGGAAAGGGTTGACTTGCTCTTGAGCAGGTTCTACTTCATACCATCACACATAGCAAAAGAAAAACAACAATCATAAGACATAGTTCACACTTCTACTTCATACAAACCACACATTTCATATTTATGAAATTCATTCACCCTTATATGTGTTGTGGTTACTTTATGTGTGTTAAGTTGTGGCTTGCATGCACTTTTAACCATGTATATATGATTCCTACTTTTGTGTTCACATTTATACTTGCATACAATGTGCCTTCACAACTTCTATCAACCCTAAACTGAATTCTTTGTATTTTAGAAACTCCATTTATCATTTACTAGTTTCTATATTTTCAGATTTATACTCCTATGCATAATTGTGTATTTTATTATTAAATTAGTAATACACATCACCTAAACAGATTAGGTTCTGGTCCTAAATAATTTAAAATCATATTTTGACCATGGCTTATGATGTATACTATTTCATAATTAATTTTCCCTATTTTTCTATAACTATTCTTTACTTAAAAATGTGTCCCTATACTAAATAATGTGATTAATAAATGAAACAGATTCATATCAGCCCAAAAATATATTTTTATCTCACTCCAAAGTTTCTAAGTACTGAGAAAGTTTTTAATTAATTTTGACCATTATGTTTGTCCCACCTTTTAATTTTTAAACACTAGTTACATATTCAATTTTCTAAATTAAATACTAAACAGGGCTAAAAAGTAAACTCACCCATCACAGGGTCTATAATATTATTTTCATAATTTCCAGGGGTCTAGCTACACTTAACAGAGGTGTTTTTCTTAATTTCTATTAAGTCCAGGGGCTAAAACTGATTTTTAAATGAATTTACATGATTTTCTGAAGTTCCAGGGGCTAGATCTGAAGTTTCCGGGGCTAGCTCTCAATTCCAGAGAACCCCAGGGGGTAGCACGTAAGAATTCCAGTCTTTATAACGCGGGGTCGACGTGGACCGTCCGATTCTAAACCGACGGCTGAGATTATAACATCGAACCGGTACGCGGGGATTTAAAGTCTACCGTGCGATTTAAAATAAACGGCGCACAAGCGGCCACGTCGCTCTGATCGAGAGCAGGCGGCGCTGCCGGCGGCGCACGGCGGCGGGAAGCGGCGATCTCGCCGGAAAGTTTCGGATCCTTGAGAATTCTGCCTAGAACTGTGATCTTATGGCCTAGATCGGTAGAGGGGAGGTCAAGGATCTCACCTCGGGGGTTTTCTCGAGCTCGGGGGTCCTGGAAAGTGATCGGCGGCGAGGTCCGAGGCAAAACCACGGCGAAGCTCGTCGGCGCTGAGTTTACACCGTAAGTCTTCGGGTTTTCTGCACCTGCAAAGTTCCCCGGAGGCGGTGGATCAAGACCAGCGAGTTAGATCAGAGTTACCGAGCTTAGATCGGCCAGAATTCACCGGCGAAGTCTCGGTGCTCACCGGAGTGAAAATTGGTGATCGCGTGGGAAAAACTGATCGGATCGGGGGTTTTTATAGCGGGGGGAGGGCGGTGGGTCTGTTGTGATCGAGTTGGAGTCCGCTGGGACCAGAATTCGGCTGCGGGACGGGCTTTCCCGATCGGTTGCGATCGCGCGCGCGGGAGAGAGTCCGGGGTCGCGGGGTTAGGGATGACATGTGGGTCCCACCCGTCGGCGAGGGGCAGCACGGCGCGCGCGGGGGCGGGCTGGCGCGGGGGTTGCTGGGCCGGCTGGCGGTTTCGGCCCACTGGCCAGTTTTTTTCCCGTTTTCCTTTTTCTTTTTCCATTTCTTTTCTGTTTTGAGTATAATTTGAATTCCAGTTTGAATTTGAATTTTTGCAAAACATGCAATATGTCCAAAAATTTTTAAATTCCCCTCTGAACATGGTTTTGGGTTTTGAATCAAAATTTGAGGTGTTACAGCTCTACCCCCCTTAAAAGAAATCTCGTCCTCGAGATTGGTGTTTTCTAAGAAAACAATTCCGGAAATTGTGCCTTGAGCTCATCTTCCCGTTCCCAGGTGGCTTCCTCTTCTGAGTGATGCTTCCACTGCACCTTGCACATCCGGATTCTTTTATTTCTGGTGAGGCGTTCCATCGTCTCCAAAATCTTGTATGGTTGCTCGGCATAAGACAAATCTTCAGCTACATCTACTTCATTCATGGGTAACACCTCCTCAGGCGTCCTCAGGCATTTCTTGAGTTGTGACACATGGAATACATCGTGCACGTCCGATAGATGAACCGGTAACTCCAGTTGGTACGCCACTTCGCCTTTTCTTTCCAAAACTTGAAAGGGTCCGATGTACCGAGGTGACAACTTCCCTTTCACCTTGAACCGACGAAGTCCTCTGATAGGGGACACCTTGAGATAAACATAGTCTCCCACGTTGAAAACGAGTTCTCTTCTTCGTACATCAGCATAACTCTTCTGGCGTGTTTGTGCTATCCTCAAGTTGTTGCGAATCTCCCTCACCTTCGCCTCGGCTTCTTGTAGCACTTCTGGACCAAACACTTTACTTTCTCCTGTTTGGTTCCAAAATAGGGGAGTTCTGCACTTCCTTCCATACAAAGCTTCAAACGGTGACATCTTCATACTAGCTTGATAACTGTTGTTATAGGAAAACTCCGCATACGGTAAGTTCTTGTCCCAACTCCTATTGTTTTTGAGTGCACATGCCCTTAACATATCTTCAAGGATCTGATTGGTTCTCTCCGTCTGCCCGTCAGTTTGGGGATGATAGGCAGAGCTGAAGTTCAGATGGGTTCCCATGGTTTCATCCAACTTTTGCCAAAACCTCGAGGTGAACTGTGTCCCTCGGTCCGACACTATCTTCTTTGGCACTCCATGGTAACACACAATCCTTGACATGTACAATTCTGCCAATTTGGATCCGCTGTAGCTTTCTTTCACAGGAATGAAATGAGCTACCTTGGTTAGCCGATCAATAATGACCCATATTGAATCATACCCGGATTGAGTCCTAGGCAATCCCACGACAAAATCCATGCTGATTTCTTCCCACTTCCATTCAGGCACTTTGAGTGGTTGCAATAACCCCGCGGGTCGTTGATGTTCTGCTTTCACCAACTGACATGTGTCACATAGGGCAACATGTTCCGCGACATCTCGCTTCATGCCATACCACCAATACCTGCCCTTGAGGTCCTGGTACATCTTCGTACTCCCAGGATGAATGGAATAGTCAGAATCGTGAGCCTCCTTCAAAATTAATTCACGGATCTCCTTTACTTCTGGCACACAGATCCTTTTCCCGTGCCACACCGTTCCCTGTTCATCCTCTCTAAAACCAGGAGCTTTATTTTCCTTAATGAGCTGTCTGATCTCTTGTATCTTCTCATCATTCTTTTGGCCCTCGCGTATGTCTTGCTCGAGTGTGGAGTCCACTTCCATGGCGATGGCTTCACCACTATTTACTAGACATAGATTGAGTCTTATAACCTCGTCCTTTAATTCTGCAGGCATGTCCTTCAAACTCATCTTATTGACCTGCACTTTCCGACTCAAAGCATCGGCCACGACGTTTGCTTTCCCGGGATGATAGTTGATGCCCACATCAAAGTCATTGATTAGCTCTAACCATCTCCTTTGTCTGAGGTTGAGATCTGGCTGTGTGAATATGTACTTCAAACTCTTATGATCCGTATATATCTCTGTTCTCTTCCCCATCAAATAGTGCCGCCAAATTTTCAACGCGTGTACCACTGCGGCTAGTTCTAGGACATGTGTAGGATAGTTCTTCTCGTGCTTCCGAAGGTGCCGGGATGCATATGCCACGACATGTCCTTCTTGCATGAGAACACATCCCAACCCATTTCCAGAGGCATCGCAGTATACTGTGAAATTCTTCTGCATATCTGGCATAACCAGCACTGGGGCTGTTGTCAATCTCTTCTTTAGCTCCTGAAAGCTCGTCTCGCACTGTGGCGTCCAGATGAATGTGATTCCCTTTTCCAACAGTTTGGTGAGAGGTCTCGAGATCTTGGAGAATTCCTCAATAAACCGTCGATAGTATCCAGCCAATCCCAAAAAGCTTCGAACTTCCCCGACATTTTCAGGGGTTTTCCACTTCTGGATATCCTCGATTTTGGCAGGATCTACGGAGATTCCTCCCTCCGAGATTATATGTCCTAAAAAGGGAACTCTCTTCAGCCAAAACTCACACTTGCTCAACTTGGCATATAGTTGGTGTTCTCTCAGCCTCTGTAACACCAACCTTAGATGTTTCTCATGTTCTTCTTCATTTTTGGAGAAGACGAGAATATCATCTATGAAAACCACCACAAATTTGTCTACATATTCCATGAATACCTTGTTCATGAGGTACATGAAATATGCCGGGGCATTGGTTAGCCCGAAAGGCATGACAGTGTATTCATACAGTCCATACCGAGATACGAAAGCTGTCTTGGGAATATCAGATTGCCTTATCTTGAGTTGGTGGTACCCCGACCTGAGATCAATTTTCGAGAACACACAAGCTCCCCTCAACTGATCAAACAAGTCTTCAATGCGGGGTAATGGGTACTTGTTCTTGATGGTTACCTCATTCAAGGCACGATAATCCACGCATAACCTTTGGGTTCCGTCTTTCTTGGGCACAAATATCACCGGAGCTCCCCATGGTGAGGAACTAGGGCGAATATACCCCTTCTCCGTCAGTTCTCTCAAATGATCCTTGAGCTCTTCTAGCTGCTTGGAGTCCATTCGATAAGGTCTCTTGTATATCGGGGCTGTTCCCGGTACTAGCTCAATTGCGAATTCCACGTCACGGTCAGGAGGCATTCCTGGCAATTCCTCCGGAAAAACATCTGGATATTCCCTGATAGTCCTGATTTCCTCAACTTTCGCCTCCACTTGATTTAATTTGATGTCCCTCCTAGGCTCGTGTATCGTTATGAACTTTACTCTTGTGCCATTGGGGTGAGTTAGTTCCACCGTTCTGGTCGAACAATGGATGATTCCTTTATGTTTGGTCAACCAATCCATACCCAAAATAATATCTATCCCTTGTGAATCTATCACTATGAGGTTAGCAGTAAATACTACCCCATTAATGTCTAGGTTCACTTTGGGACACACTTGTCTTGTCCTTATTTCTCCACCTGGAGAGTTTACCGCTAGCATATGGTTCATTTGTGTGGTTGCTAGGTCATGCTTCTTAACAAACCCTTGAGCAATGAACGAGTGGGTAGCACCAGAATCAAACAGCAGAGTTGCAAGGTGTAAATTGGCAGGAAACTTACCAACTACCACGTCAGGTGCCTCTTGTGCTTCCTCCATAGTGACGTGGTTCACCCGTCCTCTCACTACATTCTGCTGTTGTGGCGGCGCAGACTTCTTCTTTGGGCATTTATGGGCGTAGTGCCCCACTTCACCACAGCTGAAACATTGCACCCCAATCTTAGATGCTTGGCCCTTGTTGTCTTGGGGTTGGTTTGGGGGTCCTTGTACTGCTGGTCGAGGTGGATATGCGGGGCGAGGCTGCTGCACAAACTGACGTGGCGGCTGTGCTGGTGCTGCGGGAGGCCTGTAGTTTGGGTTGTACCCTCTTGGTGCTGAATAGGGTACCGCAGCACGGCTCGTCTGCCCCGTAGGTTGCTGCATCATACGTGGGCGGGTGTTGCTCCCTGAGGCCTGATGTGACCACCCCGTCTTCCTCTTATTCTCATTTTCTAGGGCCTTTAGCTTCCTTTCCACCACAAATGCTCTGTCCACCATCTTTTGAAAGCTTTCATACTCATTGGAGGACATGGCACACTGCATCTCTGCGGTAAGTCCTTCCACGAAACAATCTTGTTTCTGCTCATCAGTCTCTATGTCTCGTGGAGCATAACGGGATAGTTGAGTAAATTTAGTGAGGTATTCCCTCACCGTCATGTTTCCCTGCTGCAGTCCCAAGAACTCCTTCCTCTTGTTTTTGAGTTCACCTCTTGGGATGTAGTGGTTGCGGAATCTACGCTTGAACTCTTCCCAAGTGATGTTCTCAGGGTCATGATGGGCGGCCACGTAGGCGGTCCACCAATCAGCAGCAGGTCCATGCAATTGATGAGAGGCAAACAGCACCCTCTCATACCCTTGGCATTGTATTATCCTCATCTCCGAACTCCATTCTTCCCTCTTCTCATGGATGGTCCTGGTGGAGTTATAGTGGATGATTAGCTTTCCCGTATTGCCGGCGGCTTCGAGCATACGCCGAAGACGGCGCAACAAATCTCCTACTGCCAATCCATAGGAAAGGTACGTCACTGGACGACTCTCCTCTCTTTCGGCAAGGGCAACTACGGGAACTCTCCCTCCTGTGGACTTACGAGCGGTGCGAATCATGCGAACCATCTAAAACAAAAGAATTTTAAAATTAGGTTAGATAAATTCTCAAACAAAAATCCTATTTTGAATGAAAGTTGGGGTAAGATGAAGAAAATGACTCCTCTAATAACACTTTTCCACCCACACCTTGGAAAATAGTTTTTTAAGAAAATAGGGCCCTTAACTACGTCCATTTCTACCTAGGTCCACGTTCCTACGGGCAACCTTGGCTCTGATACCACCTCTGTCACACCCGGTTTTTTCGAAGAACAACCAAGTGAATATCACATGTATGCCAGGATCATTTTCTCATACATGTGATGACAAATAGTGAAGCATCATTTATTACAAGCCAGGTGTCGAATATAAATAAGTCTTACATCACAAATGTCTCAATGGACACTAATGCTTCATCACAAGTAAATAGACTAGCAGCGGAATATTATTCTTTAGGGCTCCATCACAGGCGTTGCCGGGGGTCTTCATGAAACTAAAAACCTTCCTCGGGTCCAAAATCTTGGTCATTATACACCACCTCATTATCTTGACCTGAGCAGCAATATAAACCAACAAATATGCAAGGTTGAGTACCAATGGTACTCAGCAAGTGTGGGAAAATTATATCATGCATGGCTAGAACAAGGAGAGGTTGAATTCATGGTTAAAGCACTACGCAATTAATACCTATCACCTTAGCTTATTAAGCACCTACATTACTACACAGGTGAAATGGTCCCAATCTCCCAACCCATTATCATAATCCAATAACCATAACATCATTTCAAATGTTAAGCTCCCCGCTTAACTTCCAAAACCATCAATCCTCTAATCATGAATAAGTCCAGGCCGCTCTTGACCGTGAGCACGGCTGTCAAGACAGTTTTGACTCTGCAGAGTTTGTACCACTGTACCCACAAGTAGTGATTTCATTCCCCGTTGCCGGGTGGACTAAAAGAACCTCCATTATGCCAGTGGCTACGATCCACATTCACACTTCCCAGCTGTGTAGCCAGGAGATCACTACGAAGCCTTTACAAAGGGATTCCCGACGAGCGTGGGCCCACTGAGGTTTCACCCCTAACAGCATACAAGAGGCTTCAACCCCGCTGCAGTGGCCCCCTCTTGAGCCTTGCGGTTCATATGGTAGTCCAGCTGACACCTACTCCCCGCACCATCCAACACACCCATACTACGCCGGGAATACACCTAATTAATTGGCCAAGCTGCCCCATCTCAGCATGTGGTTGGCACTGTAAAGCCGGGTTACATGCTCCATGAACCGGTCCTTAGGATCCAGGCAAGTACTAAACACAAACCCAAGTCTCGTGCACCCAGCACACAACCAAAACATCCAACTTGCCTTGATCCCTACCTCTACATAACTCACAATATCTCATTCAAGAGTATGGTAAAGTAAACTGATGATCTCATATCCCATTCTAAGCACGGCTAAGCATATGCATGTAAATAAATGACGTGAGAAAATAAATCCCAACCCAAGCTACAAGGAAACAAGGTAATGCAATTCTAGGGAAACTTTCCTAGCATGGGTTTCATATTTCATTTGACAATGCAAATAATTCTATCTACACATCCTAGCATAGGATCAAAGTGGTCAAGGACACTTGCCTCCTTCTTGCTGCTCTTGAAATGGGTAGTCCTGATCTTGGAAAGGGTTAACTTGCTCTTGAACAGGTTCTACTTCATACCATCACACATAGCAAAAGAAAAACAACAATCATAAGACATAGTTCACACTTCTACTTCATACAAACCACACATTCATATTTATGAAATTCATTCACCATTATATGTGTTGTGGTTACTTTGTGTGTTGATCTGTGGCTTGCATACACTTTTATTTATATGTGTATGATTCCTACTTTGGTGTTCATATTTATACTTACATACTATATATATATATATATATATATATATATATATATATATATATATATATATATATATATATATATATGTGTGTGTGTGTGTGTGTGTTTCAGTTTTAAATAAATTCCTTTCATTAAACTACCAAGTATGTATGAAAAGTATTTTTCTTCTCCATATGTGCCTTCACAATTTCTATCAACCCTAAACTGAATTCTTTGTATTTTAAAAACTCCATTTATCATTTACTAGTTGCTATATTTTCAGATTTATATTCCTATGCATAATTGTGTATTTTATTATGAAACTATTAATACACATCATCTAAACAGTATAGGTTTTGGTCCTAAATAATTTAATAACATATTTTGACCTTGGCCTCTGATGTAAACTATTTCATAATTATTTTCCCTATTTTTTTCTATAGCTATTCTTTACTTAAAAATGTGTCCCTATACTAAATAATGTGAATAATTAAATGAAACAGATTCATTTCAGCCCAAAATATATTTTTATCTCACTCCAAAGTTTCCTAAGTACTGAGAAAGTTTTTAATTAATTTTGACAATTATGTTTGTCCCACTTTTTAATTTTTAAACACTAGTTACGTATTCAATTTTCTAAATTAAATACTAAACAGGGCTAAAATAATGAACTTACCCCATTACAGGGTCTATAATATTATTTTCATAATTTCCAGGGGTTTAGCTACACTTATGAGAGGTGTTTTTCCTAAATTTTATTAAGTCCAGGGGCTAAAACTGATTTTTAAATGAATTTACATGATTTTCTGGAGTTCCAGGGGCTAGATCTGAAGTTTCCGGGGCTAGCTCTCAATTCCAGAGAACCCCAGGGGGTAGCACGTAAGAATTCCAGTCTTTATAATGCGGGGTTGACGTGGACCGTCCGATTTTAAACCGACGGCTGAGATTATAACATCGAACCGGTACGCGGGGATTTAAAGTCTACCGTGCGATTTAAAATAAACGGCGCACAAGCGGCCACGTCGCTCCGATCGAGCGCGGGCGGCGCTGCCGGCGGCGCACGGCGGCGGGAAGCGGCGATCTCGCCGGAAAGTTTCGGATCCTCGAGAATTCTGCCTAGAACTGTGATCTTATGGCCTAGATCGATAGAGGGGAGGTCAGGGATCTCACCTCGGGGGTTTTCTCGAGCTCGGGGGTCCTGGAAAGTGATCGGCGGCGAGGTCCGAGGCAAAACCACGGCGAAGCTCGTCGGTGCTGGATTTACACCGTAAGTCTCCGAGTTTTCTGCACCTGCAAAGCTCCCCGGAGGCGGTGGATCAAGACCAGCGAGTTAGATCAGAGTTTCCGAGCTTAGATCGGCCAGAATTCACCGGCGAAGTCTCGGTGCTCACCGGAGTAAAAATCGGCGATCGCGTGGGAAAAACTGATCGGGGCTGGGGTTTTATAGCCGGGGGAGGGCGGTGAGTCAGTTGTGATCGAGTTGGATTCTTCTGGGATCAGAATTCGGGCTGAGGGACGCGGTTTCCGGGTGGTTAAGATCGCGCGCGCTCGGGAGGAAAAGTCCGGGGTCGGCGCGAGCGAGGTTGGGGATGAAAGGTGGGTCCCACCTGTCTGTGTGAGAGACAGCGCGGGCGCGCGGGGGCTGCGGGCTGGCGCGGGGGGGACTGGGCCGGCTGGCGGGTTTCGGCCCACTGGCCGGTTTTTTCCCGTTTTCTCTTTTTCTTTTTCCATTTCTTTTCTGTTTTGAGTTTAATTTGAATTCCAGTTTGAATTTGAATTTTTGCAAAACATGCAACACGTCCAAAAATTTTTAAATTCCCCTCTGAGCATGGTTTAGAGTTTTGAATCAAAATTTGGAGTGTTACAAATGAATCATCAAATGTCCATATTCCCCACAATTGTAGCAAGTTCGCCGAGCTTTGGACTTTCCTTTATCTTTGTTTTTGCCTTCATTCAAGTTATCACCTCTTCTTCTCCTCATCATGCGCTTGAACTTCTTTATGAATAGAACCATTTCTTCGTCATCCATATCGGTGCTTACGTCATCACTGTCTTCATCATCTTGCATCTCATAGATTTCTTTTCGTTTTGGTTTGCAAGTCGCTTTGAGTGCGACTTCCTTCTTCTTGGAACATGTGAGCTCAGCAAGACTCTTCACATATTGAGCTTCGTTCTCCACCATCTCGTGATTGATAATTCTGCCTAGAAGCTCGCTTATGAAACCCTGGACTTTCTCGAATCATTGACCATAGGGTTATGTTGTGGGGCATGAATGCTCTTATCATTCTCTTCACCACTTCATGGTCAGTTCACTTCTTGCTTCCATATGCCATGCTTTTATTTATGAGGATTTTCATACGAGTGTACATCTCTTAAGGGCTTTCACTATCCTCAATATCAAACCTCCCTAGCTCCCCTTCAGTAATTTCAATCTTGGCTTCTCGCACTAGGCGATTTCCTTCGTGTGCTGTCTTGAGGGTATCCCATAGATCTTTGCTATATCTAGTACATCAACCTTGTTGAATTCTTCCCGGCTCAAGGATAAGGTTATCACAGCGGCAGCTTGTGCATTGCGGTGGATTGCTTGGGCTTGCTCCGGAGTGAGTTCTTCGTCAGTGTCCGGAATATCTATACCTATGCACACAATATGCCAAAGGCTTGGTTTAAGGAAATGAGATGCATCTTCATATTATGCTTCCACATAGTATAATCATTTCCATCGAATTGTGGAGGTTTTCCCATAGGAATAGAGAGATAATTATTATTTGAATTAAGATGTTCATAATTAAAAGGATATCTGGAGTAGTCATCATGACCACTCCCTTTTGGCTTGTCTTCGACGTTCTTCTTGTCCTTTTGATTTAGGAGCTTTTTCTTGAGTAGTGCCTTGAGTTGGCGAACCTCCTCATCATCATCTTCAAAATCTCTCAACACATCAATCACCTTGTTCGGGTCTTGAGCTCTGTCATCGATGGGCTTCACTAGAATTTGAGTTTCCTTCTCATTGGATATCGTCTCTCCGAGCAGTTAGTCTCTTAATGGAGAGTTCTGCTTTGATACCAATTGAATGTGCCTCGAGGGGGGTGAATAGGATTTCTGAACCCCTCTAATGCTCAACAAAACTTCTCTTTTATTTTTCTTTTTCTATGGATTTCTTGCAGTGGAAAGTGAGCAATTACTCAAGTGATACTAACTAGTGTTCACGAGACCTTAATATCACGTGAATAATAGAAACAACTAGAATCACAAAATTAAACCCTAACTAGTGATGATATAAGTTAAAAAGGAAATGAGACAAGTGATTTTTATCGAGGTTAATCCCACACAAAGGATCTACGTCCTTGTTGAGGAGCTCACACAGAGTCGGGTCTTAACCAACCCTTTCCTCGTCAGGTCACCACCACCAACTTGATCTCCACTAACAATCGGGGTAATCACAAGTTGAGGGCTCCCACAAGTTTTACAAATGAATGATGATCAACACACTCGAATATTACACAATAATCAATAGGAGTGTGTGAGAGAAATCAAACCAAGATCTCAATGAAGATGAATTCTTCCCTCTCCCTTTTCCAATCTCCCAAATCCTAGTAACTTTATCCTTAGAACTTTAGAATGTGTGGAGGGGAGTGTTTTTGTGCTCTTGAATGTTGTGGCGGTGCTAGGATTCGTATCCTTGGAAAAAGAGTTGGGGTCCCTTTTTATAGAGGTGTCGATATGTATCCGTTGAGATCTGACTAGTCCGGGCTAATCTGTGGTAGACATCGGACTTGTCCGGTGTTATCTTTCATGTTGAGTTCAGCCACCAATTGGGTTTAAATGAGTAAAATCCTAATCATATGAATTAGTCTATATGACATCGGACAAGTCCGATGTCACATAGAGAGTGCTTGTCTGTTTCAACACGGACTAGTTTGTGGTGCATGGACTAGTCCGGTGTGAATCTGTGCTAGTCCGATGTCACACAGAGAAGGATAGGCTATTGCTAATCAGACAAGTCTGGCTACACCGGACTAGTCCGTTATTATGCGGACTAGTCCGATGTCACACAGAGAGGTTTTCCCGTGCTACGTCGGATGAGTCTGGCTGCACCGGTCTAGTCCATTATTATGCGGACTAGTCCGTTGTTTTGGTTTTGTGTTTTTCCCACTCACCCTTCCCGCACTAACCCGAGATTTCTATTGAGATCTTAGACGTGTCTCACACACTCTATACTTAAGCTATGAGCCTAGGTTTTTCTCCTTTTCTTGGGTCTTCTCATCCATGATTCTTCCTTTTCTCATCAAGGCCATCTTTTCCCTTTTTTATTATTCTGCTTTTTTCTTCATGTGACCTGCTCTCACTTAGCAAGTTTGGTTAGCTCTTCACTTGTTTGTCATTGATCATCTAAAAACCACATGGGGATGCCTAGATGCACTTACAGAAGGTACTGGTCACAAGAATCCTAACAAAATTTGGTTGACGTATTTTGGACAATCCTACCGAAAGATATGAATTTCCAAAGTTTGCCCTCAAACTAGAGAGCTCCGTTGCTGCCACGTTTCCTCCGGCTCCGGACCTTGCCTCCCTGCTGAGGTGAGCTCCAGCGCTGCCATGTGTCCTCTGGCTCTGGACCTTGCCTCCCAGCTAAGGAGAGCTCTAGAGCTGCCACGTGTCCTCCATCTTTGGACCTTGCCTCCCCGCTAAGGAGAAATCCGGTGCTGCCACATGTCCTATGCCATTGGACCTTGCCTCCCCGCTAAGGACAGGTCCGGTGCTGCCACGTGTCCTCCGGCTCCAGAGCTGCCATGCCTTATCCCAGACACAACTGATCAGAACGGTCACTGACACGTGGAACCAGCCGAGTCATCATCTACCTCCCGACGCCCGACCTCTCCGCTGCGGCACACGACGGCGAGCTCTCCGCAGAGGCATTCCTGGCCATCCAGATACCTCAAACTCGCCGCTAGTGTTTAACTTTGCACGCTGAGCTTGCTGATGACCTCAGCCCATGCCGGTGATAGCCGGAACATGGCTGACCACGGTGACAGCGGCTCAAAGCTCACGGTGATGGTGTTCTAGCTCGGGAAGACCTCTTTTCGATCGGGTTTTGCTTCTACAGCATTGCCGGATCACATGCAACACGAAAATGAACCAAGAAGCCAATGAAAAGGCCGTAACCTAGAGTTCACCGGTGAACCGAAAAGTTTTCAATGCCGGAGGCAAAAACGCGGTGAACTCCTCAGTTTCTTGGGCAAAACATGATTTACTTCTTCATGAAGGATCATATGGATGTATAGATCCTTTCCTTAGATGCACACGATCGCGAAAGGATCATGTGAGGTGAATTTCACCTCGAAAACAATTTTGCTCAAATGAACACACCGATGGAAAAACTAGAATTACTTGGTGCACAATAAAGCAAACGATAAACGGCTTTCACCGTGAGCACCAGCACACGATGGCGCAACTTTTTTCTTTTGGAAGTGTGGCGAGATAACGGCTGGATCGCTGCGGAGACAGGGGTCCAAAGTGGCAGTGGTGGGATGAGTTTGGCAGCCGAAAATCAGGAAGAATGATGGGCTCGGTCGGTTCCACGGGGAGGGGTATGTGTAGCCATGGAGATGAGGTCACATTAAACTCATTTTTTCCACCGAGGTGCCTGAGTGTGTGCTTCACCGCTAGGGTAAGAGTGCCGGCGAGCCGCGGTCTCGCGCGCGTGGGAGGAGGGAAGAAAACTCAGCACACCCACACTGACAAGTGGGTCCCACCTCTCTCTTATCCACTGATGTTTCCACTTTAATCCGTCCAAAATATCCTCAGCCATGATTATCCATTTGATTTGAACTCTCTAAAGTGCAAATGTGAGCTGTAATTTGAATTCCACCGAATTGATTTAAATTTATTTTTTAAAATTTGAATTCAGCCCTAAATATGTGGTGATCACCTTTAGCATATTATTAGGTCCACAATTTTGATGATCACCACTTAATAATTTTGAATGTTCCATAATTATGAAACCTAGTTTTTGGATATAGGATTACCGATTAAATTTGAATCGGAATTCACGTGATCCAAAAGCTTTTTGTAACGTCAGAATTTTATACATGGCTATTGAGAATCCAAATTTCCAAACTACACCATGCAATGGACTTAACCATGTCCTAGCTTTTTATTCACATGAACATGGTGCCACAAAATGTGGAACTTTACATTCCTCCCCCCTTAAAAGAATCTTGTCCGAAGATTATAAAAGAAAGAGGAGTGGAAGGTAGATTACCGGGTACATGAAGATAATACGTCCGGATAATTTGAGCGGAGATAATCCTCGCTCTCCCACATTGCTTCTTCAACAGTGTGGTTACTCCATAGTACTTTATATAACCACAATGTTCGATTTCTTGTGATACGATATTTTTCATCAAGAATCCAGATCGGACGTTCAACATAAGTGAGATCCGGCTTTAACTCTTCCAACTATTCAATGCGGATTTTTGCTGTAGGCTTGAGACATTTTCGTAGCTGAGATACATGGAAAATGTCACGAACTCCGGTTAACGACGTCGGTAACTCCAATCTATAAGCAACCGGTATGCATCTTTCTGTAAGGGCCTAAGTTTTTGCACACATCCAAAGTGTTCATCACACCACACACACCTCATTTGAGGAAAACTTATGAACCCCTTTGAAGAGCAAGTAACCACAATCAATATGGTCATTAGAGGATAAACTCACAAAATGCAAAAGTGGTATTCCCCACATACATCATATAGGGGCTGAGCATATGAAAAAACTCCTATACCTTGCTAGGAATGCTCATGCCAAATTTCACCCAAATCCAAACCCTTTTTGGGGTATTTTTGGATATAACTAGAAAGAGGTTAGTTTGAACTCAAATTCAAATTCAAACTACTTTTATCTCATGAATTCAAAAGTGTGATACATATTCACACTCAGCACATTTTTGTGAGCTCACACACCAATTTTCACTCCATTTGGAGTTGATCTTGACATGAGCCAAGTTTAGCAAATTCAAATTCAATTTGAATTTCAAACTGCATATGTGCTATAAATATATTCAAATACCTCACAATTTGAATTCTATCAAGTTCAAATGGGCATTTGGTGGATAATTCAAATTGTAAAGGGTATTACGGGTATTACTGTTTAGAGCAGTAGGAAAATTGAATTTCAGAGGTTAAAACTAGGGGTGGGCCCCACTTGTCAGCCCCACAAGCGAGTTAACCAACTGAAACACCCGGGGCTCGGGTCTTGCGCGCGCTCACGCGGACGCCACGGCGCTGATCGCCGCTGCCACCTCCTGATCGGCGATCCCAGCTGCCAACCAACATCCCCAGCTCACTATCATCCAGTCCCGGACGCCACCGAGTCGTCTCACTTCTGTTCCGACGCCTCCTCGCGCTGAAAACCCGCAGAGAGCCGCCACACCCCTGAAACCACCACCCCACCGTCGACCGGCCAAAATCATCCCTCTTACCGTAAGCTGAGGCCACAAACGGCACCACCGACCTTTGCTCGATGTGCTCCAACCCTCAGCTGCTCGTGATCAGCTTCCCTCGAGCTTTTCCGAGCCGATCTTTCACTGCTCTATTCACTCCGAAGCGCCTCTGACTTGACACCGTCACCCGCACAGCTTCAAGCTTCTCCAGCACAGCAAACTGGTCTCTGAGGATAGCATCGAGGTCTAGTAGCTTCCCCTTCACTCCCTAGCTCTCTCTTACTGTCGCCTAGCCGGAATTTTAGGTTTTCCGAGGATCGCCGGATTTAACCGAAGCTCACAAGAACTCGAAATTCCTCTCGCATGGTTGATCATGCCCAAAGCTGGTCGAGCTAGAGCATCTAGAGTCCCTCACTACCATCCTGACCAAAAACCAAAAAGAAACATTCATCCAACGGGCTGAGCAACGCAAACTCGCCGCCGCCGGCCGAAATGGCTCGGGTCGCCGTTCAGCTCATAGCTCCGGTCGTTTTCCGCGTGGTTTGAGTGCACCAACATCTTCTTCGAGCTCTAGTGGTGCTTTACGGCCGCTTCGGGCATCGAGAAAGGCATGACACGTGCTGGTCATCGTTGGCGCCGCACCACCGATCGCCGCCGTCGATGCCGACCGGTTTTCCGGCGATGGCATGCTGCACAACCTTGTCCGGCAACTAGGGATTGGTATGAGGGGCGTGTAGCGTGAAACATCACCGGAAATGGTCCACCATAGCCGGAGAATGGACCGTGCCACGGCCTCTGTTCGTCGCGCGCTCGGGCAGCGGCGGGAGGTGGAAGACGACGCTGTGCAGTGGGCCCGGCTGTCAGCCGTTTAATCTTTTCTCTGATTTTCAGATTTAGTTCAACTGCAAACCCACATAACTTTGGCTAGGAAACTCCAAATCAGGTAAACCAAATTTTGTTGGATTCAGCTCTCTGATTACTTTCCAACAAATCAAGTTTCACCTTATGAAAATACTTATTTCTCCAGAATTAATTCTTCAAATTTAAATTATTTAGAATTTTAACTGGAGAACCCTTTGGAGAAAAATTATGAAATTTGACCCGGATTTTCACCATAATATCCTTGAGATACCATAAAAATTTGAGATTCATTCGAGCTCATTTGGTCCACCTAATGGTGTGATTAATAAAACTGTTCCAGAGAAAATGGAAAATGTCCAGAAACATTTTCAGAATTTCCCTGAAATTGTTTAGATCATATCTTTAGTTAGGAACATTCAAATTAAGTGAAACCAACTCCATTAGAACCCTTTAAAAATCTAGTTTTCAGAAAGTCATGGTTTGCTCTATGAAAACCCTTAGAACACCCTAAGAGCTCCAATTAAGGCCAAGTATACAATTATTTGTGGAGAGCACAAATGAGCTTTTATGCAAATCAAACTTGGCCAAGTCTCTGTTTAGGTTGTATCCAAACCACAGTAAAAATTTCAGAGTCATTGGGCCTGTCAAGTAAGACTTATAGTCTTCACAAATTCAACTTCAATTCAAATGCATCCAGATTGATACATATGTGTGTTATCTCACCCGAAGTCCTAGACTTGATCACTCCAGAGGAACAGCTAGCCTACGACAAACAGCAGCAAGGCAAGCTCCGTTTTGCATTAGCCTTTTATTAATTTTTTCTGTTTTGAGAACTTACTTTGAGCACCCACTTAAAGTTTGCATTATAGTCTTGTTTGAAAACCCAAATGCATAGCCAAGAAAACCCTGGGTTGGGCTTAGGTTTGTAAACCTCGATTAGCTACTGCTCGCGAGAATAGGCTAGAGGCACACTACTCGGGTAAACATAGCAAATGAAACACATGGCGAGAAAAATGAGCCCGAGCGGAGAGTAAGGGCAGCAGGACGTTGGGGCGTGAGTGCCATAGCTTCGCTTGTGTCGATTGAGGATCGAGCCGTGTGTGGGCCTGTTGAACAAGCTAGAACAGTACCGAAGACCTACCAGATATATAGGAACCGGGAAACCGATGTAATTCGGGTAGCTGGGTGTTGAGGCATTGCTTGTCGTCCAGAGCGTAGGTTGAGAGCTTGAGGTGTAAATCGGCTGGCGGCACTGCAGATGCACGCGCAGAGACCTCATGCTCGGGACAATAGGACCGGTTCAACATTTGGCTGACGGATGAAAGGTGGTTGCGTACGACGTCCGTGATGGTTGCTGTAGGCAACATCGAGTATGGGCGTACGTGACGGGTTATTCGGGTAACCCAGCAGGTGTAAATCGATTATAATCGCCGTCCCTCGCGGTCAGTGAGTACCACTTGTTCACTGTACCATGACGTAGAAAGAACAGGTTAGGGTCATGTAAAAGTTGCTGATGGAAAGCTATACATTGATTGTTAATGACTTGCTGTAGTTTAGAAAGAATTACAGTTATTTTCGACCTTGGGCAAAGTACATGAGAGAAATGTGTTTCTTGTTTGATTGCGGCTCTCTCATGTGCCTTAGCGTGAGGTTCTCTACAACTTGCTGCCAAAACTTGAAAGTAAGGTTCAAAAAATTAGGCGATTTCTTTGCAACTTATTTACCTCATGTACCCTGCAATCCCTCATGTAGAAGTTTCATGTATAGGAGAGACGGGTCAGACTCGCTGAGCCATCATGCTCACTGCTTGTGTTTGAAGCTTTTGCAGGGTGTTATGAGGAAGGGACTCCCGAGTAGGAGACGGAACCCCAAGAGGGAAACCCCATCGAGTGGGAGTCGTGCACACCGCCGTGTTAGTGTGTGTATGTGTGTTAGCAGGGACACGTTCACGGGCTAAACGTGAACACGATGCGTAGTCTACGCCCGTGATTGTAGACTGAATGTTCGTAAACTCGTTTATGTAATAAAACTTTGCTTCCGCTTTGTACCATTTTATGTGTGTTATCCGGTTCTGTGCAACGCAGCACCCCTCAGCATGATCCTGGCTCGATGAGGCCGTGAGGCCCTGTCGGCGTGGTATCAGAGCTCGCTTGAGGTTTAACAAACTAAAAAGGTCATATTTTTCAAAAACTCGGCGAGAACGAGTTAGTAGCCCATATAAGGATGTTATTAGTTTATAGAAAGTGGCAATACTAACCTATTTTCTTATGTCGGAAAATCATGCATCTCGGGACGTCATATGTCTTGGGGGGTGCATGTAAGCGGTGTCCACCAGTGCGCACAAGCTGAAGGGTGGAGCCTCACGGGTGGTGGGTAACCCGGCCCGCTTTAATATCCTCTACGACTCTTCATGTCGTTTGGGATATTCGAGCGACGCCCTTCCCTGGCGTGCTACGGGAAAGTTTGGGAGACCCCGTCACGTGGTCAGTAACGTGAAAAACGTAGCTCCAGGCGTGTTTGGCTTGAGAACACCCGTGCTAGTGATGACGAACGGGTGTATGAACTGTATTGGTACCGGGCTCGGTGTGCAGCCGAGTCTGATGATAGTGTGAGTTATTTGCAGGTATTCTAACCACGAATCGGTAGATGAGTAGCATCTGTGTGCGAGCGACGCTTAGTTCCACTGAACTAACGAAGCCGGCTAAGTCCGGTATAGGTTTTTCTTTGTGAGGAACGTAGTACCGACATGAACTGGTGACGCTTCGACGTCACACCCCACCAAATGATCAAACTCATTGTAAAACCTGAAGGTTTTAATCCAGAGCACTAAAACTTTGATGTAACTCCTTTCCTTAATCAGGATGTTCAAAGTAAATAAGTTTTGAACTTATAGGATACTAATGACAGAGTCCTCTGTTTTCAGCTGAAACAAGGCTGAAGTTAATCAGAGGTTACAGGTTGAGTTGTTTCGAGGTTGGGGTCATATGATACATTTCTGGAAATCTTTGGAAGATCTTTACAACTTATCTATTGATGTCCAGAGATGTTTCATCCCTTAACCAGTCGAAAAATGCAGTAGAGTTGAAACTGTCCAGAAAACAGGGCAGAGCAAATACTCTCTGTAACTCTCTGTAAATTGAGCATAACTTCATGCATAAAAATCCAAAAATAGAAAATGAGGTAGTTAGGAAAAGATCATGATATGGGTTACAACTTTGTAACAGAAAGTTTTGCCAAACTTGGTGTAGAATTAACTGGAATTCTTGGATCAAATCAGTACCTCAAGCAGGGAGGTGCTGTCAAATTTTCTCCAGAAATTCTGTCAACTTTGACATCTCATAACTTTTGAACCAGGACAGATCTTAGGCCAAGTAGATACTTGGAATTATACTGAAGTTAGCTTTAACTTTTATGTTGACCTCCGGGATAGGATTTGCTTTTAGCATGGTCTAAATCAGGTTGAAATGGAAACTGGTCAGGGCTGTCAGTTTTGGCAGAAGACCAGCAATCAAATTTGTTCTAAGTTTGACTTTGTGTTTCTAAGTTTTATGAGTTCAATGACATGTTTTAATGTTATAAATCAATGAACTACTGTTGAAATGAATATTTGAAATTTTTAAAATATGTTTCTACAGATGACAGCGGATAGACAATTAAAGAACAGGTGGGTGGTATCCCACTGTTCTCACCGCAGCGGTTATCCTTCAATATTTCGGGTATGTGGAGATGCCACAGTATCTCGCCAAGGAAGAAGGTGAGGAGGGGAACAAGACGTGGACCGTCCATGTCGAAGTTCCTGCAGGACCTCGCCACCCGGTTGGGCAATGTTCACCGTCACGGTGAAAGGTAGACAGCCGGAGGAAATGTGGCAAGTGGTAGCCTGCGACACCATGTCGCGTTTCTGCCAACTACATGTGAGAGCTATGGAGAGCACTCCATACACGCTCATTCCGGTGGAGGGATGAGCTAATCACGTGTGGAGGGAAAGGTATATGGAGGCAAGAGATCCGGGTTGCCCAAGGTACAACCCCGCAGAGGCGAACCTCAGCCTCCAGTTGAGGGCAGGAAAAGCCGTGATGGACAGCCAAGCTGTTCATACGGATTGTCTTGCTGTGAAGCTCAAGGGGAGCACCAGCCGTGGAGACCATTTCGAGAGTGCTCACAGCGCACTCCACAATGTTCTCCTTCTGACGATACAACGACTGAATGAGCAACACAATCAGTTGCATCGTCTGAAGAAGGCAAAGAAGAAAAGCCGCTTCGACATCACGGCTTTGCAACAGCAATAGCAGTCCTTTACCAAGCAAAATGAGGTCCTCACTCAAGAGCGTGATGATTCTATTGAGGAGGGGCAAGGCTAGGAAGAGGACTACAACCAGGCCATGGACGAGGTGCATGCGTTGCAGGACCTCGTACCTAAGGTAATGGGCCTACCGATGGTAGGTGCCGTACCCGTGGTTTTGGGTATCCCGGCGATGGGGGAACCTGAACAGGAAGAGGAGGTCATGGACCCGGAGCCACCAGCAGAGGTAGCGGAGGAGGACGACCCACAGGAGGTCGAGTTCTACTCCGAGTAGTGAGTTACCGTTGCCAAGTAGGGCAGCGAGGGTGGTGTAGGGAAAAGCTTTTGTAATCTGTGACAGGTCGTGTAGACAGTAGTATATGTATAGGTAGTGACGACATGAGCACGACTTCTCGGAGATCGAGAATAATGTATCTTGTATAAAGTTTATGCTTTATCAATATATGTGAAATGTTATGCAAGTTATTCATGTGTCACTTCAATACCTACTGTTTCATGTGGAATTTTAAGTATGACATGTGCTGATCGCTGCTGTTTTGAATTTCATAATGACTCGCACTCGTGCCAACCTAGACGTTGGGGGTTCTAGTCAGGGGGGGGGAGGCCTCCCAACAGCCTCCCGAGGACTCCTCGGGACAGCAACAGCAGTAACTGCCACCGCCAATGGTTACATTGGCCGACATCGTTGCGGCTATAGCGGGTTCTCATCAGCAGCACACGGAGTTGCTGCAGACGCTTATTGCAAATACGTCTCGACCCGAGAGGCTTCAAGACCGTGAGGAGCGCCAACAAAGCTCCTACTCCGACTTTCTGGCTACTCATCCCCCGGTATTCTCAAGGGCGGATGAACCCCTCGATGCGGACAACTGGCTCCGCACGATGGACCTCTAGTTTGGGCTGCTCCAAGTGAGTGAGCAGCGCAAGACTCAGTTCAGGGTCCAACAGCTTCAAGGATACGTGAGTGCTTGGTGGCGAACTACTGTGCTTCGCAACCCACCGAGCAAGTTATGACCTGGTCGGAGTTCCAGACGGCCTTCAGGGCCTATCACATACCGCCGGGCCTTATGAAGAGGAAGACGCAGGAGTTCCTTCGCCAGCAGCAAGGAAGCCGGAACGCGCTGGAATACTCCAGAGCGTTCAATGATCTTGCTCTCTATGCTTCTTATCATGCCGACACCGACGAGAAGCAGCGGGATCATTTTTACCAGGGGCTTAACCCGCTCCTTAAGGACAAGCTGGCGATGTTCAATCGCGGCAGCCTCAATGATATTATTGATGCTTTGATTGTTCAGGAGGACTCCGACAAGGAGTTAGCAGCAGCGGAGAAGAAGCGAAGCGCGCCACAAAGCAGCGGAGAAGAAGGTGGTCCTTCTCAAAAATACCGGATGGTGTATCGCTCACCATCGGGTCAACGCTGGCAGCCACCACAGAGGCCGATGCCATTCTGCAGTCGGCCGTATTCTCCATCGGCATTCAGGCAGGCACTACCAGGACCACCTCCGCAACAGCAACAGCAGCAGTGGGCGATGCCGCGTGCGTTTGCACTTCAGCAGCGCATGCGGGCTTTCAGCCCCCAAGCACGGGCCAGACAGCCACCACATGCTTCAAATGCGGTCGCCCAGGACACTTCGCCAACAACTGTGCTGAGAGGCAAGGCGGCGGAGTGGCACCACAGTTTCCGGGGAGGAATCAGCCCCGGAACCCCACTAATGCGCAGCGGGCAAATCCTAAGCCCGGCACCATCCACCAGCTCGCCATAGAGGACGTGCCGGAGGGGGAGCCAATCCTTGCGGGTATCTTCCAACTCCACCAGCATCCCGCCATAGTGTTATTTGACTCCGGCGCCACACATGATTTTATTAGACCAGCTTTTATTGCTAAACACAGCTTGCAAATACTAACCACCGAAAGTCCATATTTGATTTGTTCACCGGGTGTGAAGATTTCAGCAAGCATTATGGTTTCCAAAGTACCATTATGCTTAGCGGGTAGAATATACCCCACGCCCCTCATAGCTTTAGAGGGAGAAAAGGTCGATGTCATCCTAGGGATGTCGTGGTTAACCCGTCACGGCGCTGTTTTAGACACCGTCCTCCGAGTCGTGCATTTACACTCAGAAATGCACGAGTCACATTCATTATTTCTGGACAGTCCAGAAATAAAACTTCCAAGTGTATATCAATCCACCACCATCAGATTGGAAGACATTCCAGTAGTCCGTGAGTTCCCTGACGTGTTCCCGGATGATTTACCGGGGATGCCACCGACCGAGAGGTGGAGTTCAAGATCAAACTTGCACCGGGAACTATGCCAATATCCCGAAGGCCGTACAAGATGGCGCCCGAGGAATTGGCTGAACTGAAGACGCAGTTAATGGATCTGCTGGAGAAGGGTTTTATTAGGCCGATCTCCACGCCATGGGGCTCTTCGGCATTATTCGTGAAGAAGAAAGACAAGACGTTGCGGCTTTACATGGACTATCGTCCACTAAACGCTGTAACATCAAGAACAAGTACCCTTTGCCACGGATCGACATGTTGTTTGATCAGTTGGTCGAAACAAAGATCTTTTCGAAAATGGACTTAACATCTGGGTACCATCAGATTAAAATACAGGCTGAGGACATTCTGAAGACGGCTTTCTCGATGCGGTACAGACTTTATGAGTACCTGGTCATGTCCTTCGGCCTCACCAACGCTCCATCTCAATGTAATGGTCCGAAAAGTGTGAATACAAAAGACATGAGTTTGGACAATTATGGGTGTCATGTGTATGAAAAGGGGGCTAGTTTCAACTTTTTACACATATGATAACACATGAGAGATTTGTCCTAAGACCAACTTAGGGTTATTTGCATGTTTGGACCCTAGGTGGATTAAGACCACATAGTTGAAGTACTCGAGTGCAATGTAAGGGTTTAAAAATCAGAAGTTAAACTAAATGTCCAACTCAAATTTCAAATGAGGGAGGGCAATGGTAATTCAAACTATTGTGTTCAAACTCTTGTTTGCGGCAGCTAACAAGAGAATCAAATTTCATATTTAGATTCCTTAGGTCCAAATTAGCGGGTGGGCAAAGTTTCATTAGTTTTTGAAAAGGTTTGCTACCCATTTTTCCAAATGGAGTTAAATGTGCAAACAATTCAAATATACATTTGAATTTGGATGAAATTTGTCCAACTATCCAAATGCAGCTCATTATTCAACTCCAAACATTTGAATTGGTCACTTGCCAAATTTTGGAGATCTTTTGAGTGATGAGGAGGGACCGCCTGTGGGGCCCACATGTCATAGGGCTAAGTAGACTTAACCCCTAAGTTTTTCCCCTCTGTCTCTCACTCAACTGAGGGATTCACCCGAGCAGGGCTGCCGTGTGACACCGCGGGGAAAACCGGAAGCCACCTCCTGCTGAGCCCTTCGTGCTGGCGAGCTCCTCGTGGAGGGCCTTTACTCTCAGCCGTGCCTCATCTCACCACACCACCGAGAAAACATCCGTTGCTCTCGCTCTCACACGCCAGAGCACTGAGGAGCCGCCGCCATCGTCGATCGCTCGGGAGCGGTTTCATCTCGCATGCAAGCCTAAGCAACTCACCTAAACAGCACCATGGGACTGCTCACGACCCCCTCGCACCATTCCCAGTCGAGCTAAGCCACAGCAACCCTTGAGACTTGTGTGTTTCGGGCGACCGAAAAGAACCAAGCGGAGGTGCTCTCGTGGAAAGCTCGGCAGAGAGCTTGTCACGGCCGAGCAAGAGTGGTTTTGGACGCGCCAAGACTCCAGGCTGCTCGACCCCAAAGCTTGGACCAAGTGACTGATCGTCGCCGGCGTATTTCGCAATTTACTCTCGGCCGGTGCAGAACCACCCTCGGGTACAAAATCTTCAAATTCCCGACTTCTATTTTCTTAAAGACCATCAAACTGCACTCACAGGAGCTAGACTTGACGGCGCCCAAGTTTACTTCTCAACCCTAGCTTGATCATGGTTGTAGCCGGCGTATTTTCCATTTTTCCAACAACAGCCATGGCGGGGAGGTTCGGGCTCCCGATGAGAGCTAGGTTAGAGCCATCTCCGTGCAGCTTCATCACCCGGACGATCTTCCTTAGCATCCACCGGTGTGGTAGCGCCGTTCCACCGGTGTTTTGGTGAGCTAGGTTGGCCGGGCGACGTTGCCGAAAGGTTACCGAGCCACCGCACCGTCGCCGGCTAGGTTAGAGCCACCGCCGGCCGGGGGAGATGGTCCCATCGTGTTTAGCGTGTGGAACTAGGCCCTAGCAGCGAGGGAGGGCGCGGGAGCTGGCCGGACGGCGAAGATCAGTGCGGCTCCGGTGAGCCCGGTGGCGTGCGGGAGCGGGAGCGGGAGGTAGAAGACGAGGTGGCCGGGCCCGCTCGTCAGTCGCTCAGGAATAGTGGGGGGGGTCTTCTATTGCACCTGATCATCTGTGACAGTGCGGAAAACAGTTCTGTGGCCCCGTGTGGTGTAGCCGAGGGGTTGACACGTGTGGGCCGGACCCGCTGTCAGAGATTTGAACTTTTCCTGGTTAATTCAAATCCCAGAATTTCCCCAAACTTTAGAACCTCATAACTTTTGCTAGGAAGCTCCAAATTTAGCGATTCAAACTGGGTTGGATTCATCTTGAATAGATCTATCCAAATATGCAACCCAATTTGTTTGAAACCCATTATTTAGTTCTGGAAAATTCTTGAAATCTTTTCAGAAAAAGAATTTTAGAGGGAATTTGGTTCATCCAAAAATCCTCAAATTTTGCCAGAATAGTCTTTAGGATGTTAGTACACTCCTGTAAAAGTTTCAGCTCATTTGAAGTTGTTTTGATTAGGGGAATTCAGATTTGAAGTTGCTGTGTTCAAATGAGTACAGAAACAATTTCAGAAAAAATCCAAAACATGGAAATTCAGTCATAGGAAATTCTTAGCTCCAAAATATCCTAGGAAACTTCATGCATACTACCTGATCTAGGTTTGAAAGTGTAGTTCACTTCAATTTGCATTAAAGTGCAAGTTTATTTGGAATTAATTCCTTTTTGCCTAAATGCTTAGGGAATTGTTCTGAGTGATCTACTCATTGAAAATTTCTAAATTTTGGTCCAGATTACTTTCTTGTGACAAGGAACTCACAAGAAAATTTTCAGCTCCATTGGAGCTCTGGATCATCACTGTTCCGTTCAACCTATTTAGAGGAGTAACACACAAGTGATTAAATACACTTATCACTTAATCATGTTGCTTAAACCCAAACTCAAACCACTAGCGCCAGTGTCATTTTAAATTCTAAACAGGGTTCCAGTTTTTAAACTTATCATTAGAACTTGTAGCAAAGTCTTTACAATTAAACATATTTGCATATTCATTACGTGTAGCATCTACATGAAGAACTTGAATTCATTGGAGTAGAGATCAAAGGAGGGAAGCAAGAGATCAAGCCAAGTGGTCTTCACTAATTGATTTATATATATTAGTCCCCTGAAAAACAAAGGCAAGCCCCGGTTTGCATAAAAACTTACAAGTTTATATTTGTATTCACTTTATAATGTCTAGCATGTTGTTTATTGCATTAAGTCTAGGTGGTATGACACTCCAAATGCATGACCCAGAAAACCCTGGAGTATAATGTAGAGTAGATTATCAATTGATTATAACTGCTGATCTCAAGTCAACAAAAGTGGATTAAAAGAAGCAAAACTCGAGTGGGCAGTTTCCTACTCGTGAACCGGGATTAAGGGGGATAATCAGAAGAGTTGGGAATTGATCCTCATAGTTGGGAATGGAGACCGGGCAGAGGATGGGAGGATCAAGGACGTGGTCCTGTGAACCTAGTCTATGTCTGTGTCGATTAAGGCCCGTTCTCGTGTGCGGCCCTGTGAGACAAGTTTGAGATGTGTACCGGATGCATACTGGCAATATGGGACCCAGGAAACCGATGTAACATGTTAACCTGCGTGTCGAGGCATACCTCACCGTCTTATGCCGATGCTGAAAGGATAGAGAAGTCGTCTCTACGAGGGTTTGCCGTAGAGAGACTTAATCCTAGTCGGTGGGACCGGTTCGATATTTGGGTGTCGTGTGAAAGGTTGCCACGTACGACGTCAGTGATGGTTGCTGTGTGCAACATCGAGTACGGGCGTACGTGTCATGTCAGCCGGTGTTTTTTATTGCAATCACCGTCGCTCACGGTAGTGAGCATACTTGTACACTGAGTCGTGACGTAGTAATAAATGGGGAAACATTTAATATGCTTTGTGAGTAATCCTCATAATGGAGATGAGGAATGATCAACACTTTCACTATATTTATTTTCCACCTTGGGCTAGTGGCTTCGAGGCAAAGCGTTTCTTGTTTGATTGTGGAGTCTCGACGTTGATGGCGCAAGGTCTGTATGAGTCTAGGTTAGCTCACTAAAGTTACTTTCACCTCGGGCAAGTGACATCGCGATGAAGCGTTTCTTGTTTGATTGTGGAGTCTCGATGTGAATTGCACGAGGATGATAAAAGTTGCTTAAAACATGAAGTAAGGATTCTCCTTTAGCTCAAGTTCATCCTTTGTACAAACTGCTATATTCAGCCCTCTATTTTCAGCATGTAGAGTTTCATGACTACGGTGACGGTTAAGTCTTGCTGAGCTTCATGCTCATGGATACTGTACAAGTTGTTTTGCAGGTAATAACGGTACGCTGATATGTACGGGTGTTCGATGAGACCCGGACTCTCCGAGTGGTGAACTCATGGCAACCCCTGCCGCTGCTATTGTGATAGTGTTGCTAGCGAGAAGGGTCCGCGGGCTGGACACCTTCTCTGTTGCTTAGCATAGGTATGAGACGTGAGTTGTAATAGTCTTCCGCTGTAGATTATTTTGAGGAGTATTTGTAAAATTTACACTTTGTAAGCTTCCGCTTGATTTATGTAATATGATGCTTTATTATGTGTGCTGTTGGGTGCCGCATCGCATGGCACCACCCAATGCGATTCTTGGGCGAGGTGCCCTGTCCCCGTGATCGGGACCGGGCCCTCACAGCGTGGTATCAGAGCCGCATTGGTAATAGCGCATGGAATAAGGATCGTATTACGAAAAAACTTAGGATACGGTGAGGAAACGGTATTTGGCCCACATAAGGACTATAGTAGTATAGTTACTTAAAGTGGCAGGACTAACATACTTGTTATAATTCTGAATTTTGATTATGTAACGACGCACCTACACTCAGGTAAGCATGGTAAGGAACGCCACCGAAAGCGGTTCAATTTTGGTTAGCTCCCCTAACGAGGAAAGTGGTTCAGGGATAGGTCTCACAGCTTGGTGTGAGACGTCAATATGAAACTTTTGAACTCTCCATGTTCCTGAGTTCATATGAAGCGCTGATCCCTAGCGTGCATTAGGCGAGTAAGTGGAGACCCCATCGTGTGGTCAGTAGCGCGAAAGTGTGTTCTTCTGGAAATAGCCTAGAAGGACATACGTAGCGCTTGCCATCGGCGTGCCCTGCACGGCAGTAGGTGGTATCCGTTGGGTTGATAACATTCCCAGCCGTGATGACCCGTTCATGATATACTCGGGTTCCCCATCGTGTGGTGTAAAAACACGACCATGTACCTTGAGACGTGACTTGACTCAAGGACGGCACGTATGGAAATGATACGGGGCGTATGTTTTTAGTATGATATGGAACTGCCTGAAATGAAAACAACCTTTGAGTGCACCACTATTGAGTGTCTTCTGCAGGTACTAACCACGTATGTATCCCGTGTAGTACACGTGTGCGAGAGACCGTCTTAGTGCCACTGATTAAACGGATACGCCGGTATAAGCCGGTTTAGGATTTTATTTGGTGTGGCTACGTAGTACCGACATGCTTCTTACTGTGCATCGACACCGTACTACACTTAATAACCTCTTCCCTATGAAGAAACTAGTTACTGAACTCTTATTTTGAGCTAATATTCAAATGAGAGTATAACTAGGTGTCAAAGTTTTCAAAAACAGAGTGCTCTGTTTCTGGCAGGAATTCTTTCTGGACTTTAACAAAGCATAACTCTGAGCTGAATTAACCAATTAAGGTGTGTGATAGAGTTATGGAAATATTTTCAAGTGCTCTACAACTTCTTTGTAGACCTCCAGAGCAAAATCACATGTTAAGTTGGTGAAAAGTCCAGTTGAAGGCAAACTGTCCAGAACCAGGACAGCAGCAAAACTTCTTTGGACCGTTCTGTTTTTAAGCAATAAATCCCTGTAGAAAGATCCCTAAGGAGCTTATGATACACCTTTGGAAAGGTTATGAGATAAGCAACATTGTTGTAGTTCAAAGTTGGTTCAGATTCATACTGTATCTGTGTATACAACTGTGATAAAGTCAGCCACATACAAAGGAGATGTTGGCATATTTTATCCAGAAATTCTGCCAACTATGAGCAATCATAACTTTTGATCCAGAAGTGATATGGAGGCATTTGAATACTCGTTGGGAATATATTAAAGTTAACTTTAACTTTGATATTCAACTTGAGTTATGAAAGTGCTTTTAACTGGATCAAAAATTTGGGTTGTTGAGGACCGATCAATCTGTTTTTAAATCCTTGTGGTTAGTTACATCAGTTCGCGCTTAAATCATTTTGCTTATATATAAGGTTTCCTTATCAGTGTTTCACTACTTTGTTCATGGAATAAATAAAGTGCTAGTGTTGAGCTGATAATGAACTCTTGCAATTGAAGAATGGTGCGAACTCGTTCCATGGGTGAAGTGGGTGGTTCTAGTGGTGGTGATAACTCTCCGCAGCGGGAGCAGCGAGCTCCGCAACCGCAGCCGCCACCAGGACCTTCACCTACAGTCACAATGGCGGACATTCTGGCTGCCATGACGGGTGCAAGCGATGAGCGAACCGACTTGCTCTGTACCCTGGTGATGAATACATCCCGTCAAGGGGGATGTCAAGATGAAGACTTGCGCCAACCTCAACTGAATTCCTATGTCGAGTTCTTAGCAACTCAACCACCGGTTTTCATTGAAGCTGAGGATCCTCTGGTGGTGGATAGCTGGATCGTACCATTGAGTCTAAGTTCTGGTTCCTCCAATACACTGAACACCAGAAGGTTTTATACGCGGCGCAACAACTTCACGGGTCCGCCAATGCATGGTGGGCAAATCAACTCGCCTCCCTACCAGCTGGACATGATTTTACATGGACCGAATTCCGGAAAGCATTTCTCGTGTATCATGTTCCTTCCGGAATAATTCAGCGGAAACTCGAGGAGTTTCTGGCCTTAAAACAAGGAGGGAATGATGCATACGAGCATTGGCAAGTGTTCAACAAACTGGCACAGTATGCGCCTGAACATGTGAACACCGAGGCGCAAAAGTGTGAGTGGTTCTTCCGCAGCCTGAATACCAAGTTAAAGGAAAGACTCGTTTTAGCTGATCAAAAGAACTTCAACGAATTGATGAGTGCTGCCATCATGGTTGAAGATGCTCAGTGGGAAGTTCAGGCTGAGAAAAGGAAGAACCATATACTACCGGAGAGTAGCAGTAGTGCTCCTCATAAATACAGGGTGGTAGACAGTACCTTGAACTGTCAGCTGATGCAGCCGGCTCGACGACTCCAGCAATATTCAGGTCGTTCGTCCCAATACTCTGAATTCGGACAGCTGCAACAACAGTATATGCAGCCACGTTATTCTGTTCCTCAAGTGTTCTTGCCGCAGAAGAATACAACTATTGTCCATAATCAGAGCAACCAGGAATCGGCTGAGAAACCGTGCTTCACGTGCGGGTATTTGGGTCACATCAGCAGGAAGTGTCCAGAAAGGATACGCCACAGAGAAACTACACCGGAGCAGGGTATAAATTAACCCCGTGCTCAGCTTCAAGGAACAGCACCAAAATCCGGGTGCATTTACCATACAGCTCTAGAGGATGTGCCGGATGGGGCACCTGTGCTAGCGGGAATGTTCACCCTCAATGGACCGCCCGTGTTAATTTTATTTGACTCTGGAGCTACACACAATTTCATCAGGAGGTTATTTGTGTGCAAAGCTGAGCTCTCCACCTCTACACCGAAGGATCACTACCTTATCCGCTCACCTGGTGGAAATATAGCTGCTAATGAAGTGGTGATCAAAGCACCCTTGTGCTTAGGTGGAAAACTATACCCCACAACCCTCATTGTGTTACAGGGGCAGAAAATCGATGTGATCCTAGGAATGGCATGGATGATCTACCACGGGGCTGTTCTTGACATCGGTCCACGGATTGTTAGTTTGGACTCTCCGATCTACGGTCTCCAAACACTCATACTTGAAACCGTGGGTTCTAAAAATCCAGTGGTGTACCACAGCGTGACCACGAAACTGGAGGATATTCCGGTGGTCCGTGAGTACCCAGATGTGTTTCCCGACGATCTTCCAGGGATGCCGCCTGAGAGGGATGTGATATTCAAGATCGAGTTAGCGCCGGGAACCACACCAATATCTTGGAGGCCGTACAAAATGTCTCCGAAGGAATTAGCTGAACTGAAAGAACAGCTAAAGGACTTATTGGACAAAGGGTTCATCCGACCTAGCTCATCGCCATGGGGCTGTTCAGCCCTCTTTGTGAAGAAAAAGGATGAGTCACTTCGGTAATGTGTGGATTATCGGCTGCTGAATGCAGTGACGATCAAAAATAAATATCCACTACCGTGGATTGATATATTATTTGATCAGTTGGTGGGTGCCAAGGTATTCTCCAAGATGGACTTACGGTCAGGTTATCATCAGATAAAAATCAGAGCGGAGGATATACCGAAGACGACTTTCTCGACTAGATACGGGCTCTATGAGTATCTAGTCATGTCTTTTGGGCTAACAAATGCACCCGCACACTTCATGTATCTCATGAATTCTGTATTCATGCCAGAGTTGGATCACTTCGTCGTGGTTTTCATCGATGACATTCTCGTATACTCCACATCGGAGGAGGAGCACACCAAACATCTCCATATTGTGCTCCAACGCTTACGGGATCATAAGCTGTATGCCAAATTCAGCAAGTGTGAATTTTGGATCAGCAAGGTACCATTCTTAGGCCACATTATTTCAGCGGAGGGTGTGGCCGTAGATCCAACTAAAATTGAGCAAGTCTTGAAGTGGGAGTCTCCAACATCCGTTCATCAAATCTGCAGTTTTCTAGGACTAGCGGGTTATTACCGGAGGTTTATTCCCAGCTTCTCGAAGGTGGCTAAACCAATGACAGAACTATTGAAGAAGAGCAGCAAGTATGTATGGACGGAAGCCTGTGAAGAGGCATTTCAAACTTTGAAGAAACATCTCACAACGGCACCGGTGTTAGCTCAACCGGATACAAGAAAGCCATTTGATGTTTATTGTGATGCCTCAGGCATTGCGCTTGGCTGCGTATTAATGCAAGATAGACGCGTGATCGCGTATGGATCTCGTCAACTCTGAAACCACGAGCACCACTACCCCACTCATGACCTGGAACTCGCTGCGGTGGTTCTTGCGTTGAAGATGTGGAGGCACTACTTACTCGGGAATTCAGTGCACCTCTACACCGACCATAAGAGCCTCAAGTATATATTCACTCAGAAGGATACCAATATGAGGCAGCGGACATGGTTGGAACTAATCAAAGATTATGAGATCGAGATCCATTACCATCCGGGCAAAGCTAACGTGGTGGCTGATGCACTCAGTCGTAAATCCCACGTGAATAACTTGTCAGTTGTTCCGGATGAGGATGAAGAACCAAGCTTGCGGGTGATTCCGTATGGGGCGTTGTATAATCTTGCTCTTGTGCCTACCATTAGAGAAGAGATTGTACAAGCCCAGAAGAGAGATAGAGGGATGCGGAATATCCGAGCAAGGATTAAAGAGGATAAAATGAAATGTTTCCGGGAAGAGGATCAAGGTGTGTTATGGTTTAACGACCATATCGTGTTACCCCGGAACCTGAAGCTAAGAAAGAAGATCTTGGATGAAGATCATATGTCCAAGTACTCGATACACCCAGGAAGCAATAAGATGTAACAAGATCTTAAAACAAAATTTTGGTGGACTCGGATGAAACAAGAAATTGCCAAATATGTATCTGAGTGTGATACATGTCGGCGAGTCAAAGCTGACCATATAAAGAAAGCGGGGATGCTGCAACCATTAAGCATTCCGGCATGGAAGTGGGAGGACATCAGCATGGACTTTATTGTCAGACTACCTCTCACGTTCAGAAAGCATGACTCCATTTGGGTGATTGTTGATTGCTTAAAAAAATCAGCCCACTTCATCCCAGTGAATACGGGATTCCAGACTAAACAATATGCAGAGTTGTATCTCTCCAGAATTGTGTGCTTACATGGAGTCCCCAAAACCATCATATCGGACCGAGGTTCAATATTTGTTGCTCGTTTCTGGGAACAACTACATGAATCTCTGGGAACAAAGTTAATCAGAAGCTCAGCATACCATCCTCAGACCGACGGTCAAACGGAGAGGGTGAATCAAATTTTAGAAGATATGCTGAGAGCATGTGCCATAGATCATGGAAAGAATTGGGATAACCATTTACCATTAGCGGAGTTCTCCTACAACAATGGTTACCAATCCAGTATTAAAATGGCACCGTACGAAGCACTTTATGGCAGGAAGTGCCGCACACCACTCAATTGGTGTGAATCCGGCGAGAGGGTGATTTTTGGCATTGATCTTGTACAAGATGCCGAAGAGCGGGTCCAGCTTATTCAAGCAAACCTCAAAGCCGCTCAATCTCGCTAGAAGAGCTATGCCGACCAGCACCGCCGACCCTTGTGTTTTGAAGTCGAAGATCACGTCTATCTCCGAGTATCCCCGATGAAGGGGAATCATCGATTCGGGGTAAAGGGAAAGCTAGCTCCACGCTTTGTGGGTCCGTTCATTATTACAGAACGGTGTGGGCCGGTAGCCTACCGTTTGGAGCTGCCGCCATCCTTATCAGGCGTCAACGACATCTTCCATGTCTCACACTTGAGAAAGTGTTTGAAGAAGCCGACAGAGATTCTCTCGGGAGACATGGAGATATTACAACCATATCTTACCTACGCCGAGCAGCCCATCAAGATTATCGACGAGAAGAGCCGGATCACTCGAAATCGGACTTCGAAATTTTACAATGTCCTGTGGAGTAATCACACACAAGAAGAAGCGACATGGGAGAGTGAAGATTACATCCGCAAGAACTATCCAAAACTTTTGTCATAAAAGTTGTAATTAGTTTTCCGCCTCATCTTTCTTTTGTAATCTCGGGACGAGATTTCCTTTTAAGGGGGGAATGTAAAGGTCCCAAAAGTTTGAATACAAAAATACATGAGTTTGCACAATTATGGGTGTCATGTGTATGAAAAGGGGGCTAGTTTCAACTTTTTACACATATGATAACACATGAGAGATTCGTCCTAAGACCAACTTAGGGTTATTTGCATGTTTGGACCCTAGGTAGATTCAGACCACAGAGTTGAAGTACTCGAGTGCAATGGAAGGGTTTAAAAATCAGAAGTTAAACTAAATGTACAACTCAAATTTCAAATGAGGGAGGGCACAATGGTAATTCAAACTGTTGTGTTCAAACTCTTGTTTGCGGCAGCTAACAAGAGAATCAAATTGCATATTTGGATTCGTTGGGTCCAAATTAGTGGGTGGGCAAAGTTTCATTAATTTTTGAAAAGGTTTGCTACCCATTTTTCCAAATGGAGTTAAATGTGCAAAGAATTCAAATATACATTTGAATTTGGATGAAATTTGTCCAACTATCCAAATACAGCTCATTATTCAACTCCAAACATTTGAATTGGTCACTTGCCAAAATTTGGATATCTTTTGAGTGATGAGGAGGGACCACCTGTGGGGCCCACATGTCATAGGGCTAAGTAGACTTAACCACTAAGTTTTTCCCCTCTGTCTCTCACTCAACCGAGGGATTCACCTGAGCAGGGCTGCCGTGTGACACCGCGGGGAAAATCGGAAGCCACCTCCTGCTGAGCCCTTCGCCCTGGCGAGATCCTCGTGGAGGGCCTTTACTCTCAGCCGTGCCTCATCTCACCACAGCACCGAGAAAACTTCCGTTGCTCTCGCTCTCACACGCCAGAGCACGGAGGAGCCGCCGCCATCGTCGATTGCTCGGGATCTGTTTCATCTCGCGTGCAAGCCTCAGCAACTCACCTAAACTGCACCACGGGACTGCTCACGACCCCCTCGCACCATTCCCAGTCGAGCTAAGCCACAGCAACCTGAGAGACTTTTGTGTTTCACGGCGACCGAAAAGAACCAAGTGGAGGTGCTCTCGTGGAAAGCTCGGCAGAGAGCTTGTCACGGCCGAGCAAGAGTGGTTTTGGACACGCCAAGACTCCACGCTGCTCGACCCCAAAGCTTGGACCAAGTGACTGATCGTAGCCGGCGTATTTCGCAATTTACTCTCGGCCGGTGCAGAACCACCCTCGGGTATAAAATCTTCAAATTCCCGACTTCTATTTGCTTAGAGCCCATCAAACTGCACTCACAGGAGCTAGACTTGATGGCGCCCAAGTTTACTTCTCAATCCTAGCTTGATCATGGTTGTAGCTGGCGTATTTTCCGTTTTTCCAACAGCGGCCATGGCGGGGAGGTTCGGGCTCCCAATGAGAGCTAGGTTAGAGCCATCTCCGGGCTGCTTCACCACCAGGACGATCTTCCTTAGCATCCACCGGTGCGGTAGCGCCGTTCCACTGGTGTTTTGGCGAGCTAGGTTGGCCGGGCAGCGTTGCCGAAAGGTTACCGAGCCGCCGCACCGTCGCCGGCTAGGTTAGAGCCACCGCCGTCCGGGGGAGATGGTCCCATTGTGTTCAGCGTGTGGAACTAGGCCCTAGTGGTGAGGGAGGGCGTGGGAGCTGGCCGGATGGCGAAGATCAGTGCGGCTCCGGCGAGCCCGGCGGCGCGCGGGAGCGGGAGGTAGAAGACGAGGTGGCCGGGGCCGCTCGTCTGTCGCTCAGGAATAGTGGGGGGATCTTCTATTGCACCGGATCATCTGTGACAGTGCGGAAAACAGTCCTGTGGCCCCGTGTGGTGTAGCCGAGGGGTTGAAACGTGTGGGCCGGACCCGCTGTCAGAGATTTGAACTTTTCCCAGTTAATTCAAATCCCAGAATTTCCTCAAACTTTAGAACCTTATAACTTTTGCTAGGAAGCTCTAAGTTTAGTGATTCAAATTGGGTTGAATTCATCTTGAATAGCTCTACCCGAATATGCAACCCAATTAGTATGAAACCCATTATTTAATTCTGAAAATTCTTGAAAGCTTTTCAGCAAAAGAATTTTAGAGGGAATTTGGTTCATCCAAAAATCCTCAATTTTTGCCAGAATAGTCTTTAGGATGTTAGTAAACTCCTGTAAAAGGTTCAGCTCATTTGAAGTTGATTTGATTAGGGGAATTCAGATTTGAAGTTGCTGTGTCCAAATGAGTACAGAAACAATTTCAGAAAAAATCCAAAACTTGGAAATTCAGTCCTAGGAAATTCTTAGCTCCAAAAAATCCTAGGAAAATTCATGCATACTCCCTGAGCTAGGTTTGAAAGTGTAGTTCTCTTAAATTTACAGTAAAGTGCAAGTTTATTTGGAATTAATTCCTTTTTGCCTAAATGCTTAGGGAATTGTTCTGAGGGATCTACTCATTGAAAATTTCTAAATTTTGGTCCAGATTACTTTCTTGTGACAAGGAACTCACAAGAAAATTTTCAGCTCCATTGGAGCTCTAGATCATCACTGTTCTGTTCAACCTATTTAGAGGAGTAACACACAAGTGATAAAATACACTTATTACTTAATCATGTTGCTTGAACCCAAACTCAAACCACTAGCACCAGTGTCATTTTAAATTCTAAACAGGGTTCCAGTTTTTAAACTTGTCATTAGAACTTGTAGCAAAGTCTTTACAATTAAACATATGTGCATATTCATTACGTGTAGCATCTACGTGAGGAACTTGAAGTCATTGGAGTAGAGACCAAAGGAGGGAAGCAAGAGATCAATTCAAGTGGTCTTCACTAATTGATTTATATATATTAGTCCCCTGCAAAACAAAGGCAAGCCCCGGTTTGAATAAAAACTTACAAGTTTATATTTGTATTCACTTTATAATGTCTAGCATGTTGTTTATTGCGTTAAGTCTAGGTGGTATGACACTCCAAATGCATGACCCAGAAAACCCTGGAGTATAATGTAGAGTAGATTATCAATTGATTATAACTGCTGATCTCAAGTCAACAAAAGTGGATTAAAAGAAGCAAAATTCGAGTGGGCAGTTTTCTACTCGTGAACCGGGATTAAGGGGGATCAATCGAAAGAGTTGGGAGTTGATCCTCATAGTTGGGAATGGAGACCGGGCAGAGGATGGAAGGCTCAAGAATGCGGTCCTGTGAACCTTGTCTATGTCTGCGTTGATTAAGGCCCGTTCTCGTGTGTGGCCTCTGAGACAAGTTCGAGATGTGTACCAGATGCATACTGGCAATATGGCACCCAGGAAAACGATGTAACATGTTAACCTGGGTGTCGAGGCATACCTCAACATCTGATGCCGATGCTGAAAGGATAGAGAAGTCGGCTCTACGAGGGTTTGTCGTAGAGAGACTTAAACCCAGTCGGTGGGACCGGTTCGACATTTGGGTGTCATGTGAAATGTTGCCACGTACGACGTCAGTGATGGTTGCTGTGTGCAACGTCGAGTACGGGCGTACGTGTCGTGTCAGCCGGGTGTTTTTGATTGCAATCACCGTCGCTCGCGGTAGTGAGCATACTTGTACACTGAGTCCTGACGTACTAATAAACGGGGAAACATTTAATATGCTTTGTGAGTAATCCTCATAATGGAGATGAGGAATGATCAACACTTTCACTAAATTTATTTTCCACCTTGGGCTAGTGGCGTCGAGGAAAATCATTTCTTGTTTGATTGTGGAGTCTCGATGTTGATGGCGCAAGGTCTGTATGAGTCTAGGTTAGCTCACTAAAGTTACTTTCACCTCGGGCAAGTGACATCTCGATGAAGCGTTTCTTGTCTGATTGTGGAGTCTCGATGTGAATTGCGCGAGGATGATAAAAGTTGCTTAAAACTTGAAGTAAGGATTCTCCTTTAGCTCAAGTTCATCCTTTGTACAAACTTCTATATTCAGCCCTCTATTTTCAGCATGTAGAGTTTCATGACTAGGGTGACGGTTAAGTCTTGCTGAGCTTCGTGCTCACGGATACTGCACAAGTTGTTTTGCAGGTAATAACGGTACGCTGATATGTACGGGTGTTCGATGAGACTCGGACTCTCCGAGTGGTGAACTCATGGCAACCTCTGCCGCTGCAATTGTGATAGTGTTGCTAGCGAGAAGGGTCCGCGGGCTGGACACCTTCTCTGTTGCTTAGCATAGGTATGAGACGTGAGTTGTAATAGTCTTCCGCTGTAGATTATTTTGAGGAGTATTTGTAAAATTTACACTTTGTAAGCTTCCGCTTGATTTATGTAATGTGACGCTTTATTATGTGTGCTGTTGGGTGCCGCATCGCATGGCACCACCCAATGCGATTCTCGGGCGAGGTGCCCCGTCCCCGTGATCAAGACCGGGCCCTCACACTCACTTCATGTATTTGATGAACTCGGTATTTATGCCGGAGCTGGACAAGTTTGTCGTGGTCTTCATCGATGACATATTGGTATATTCCAAGTCGGAGGAAGATCTAGCACATGAAGCATCTGCGTATAGTTTTGCAACGGCTGCGGGATTACAAACTATACGTGAAATTCAGCAAGTGCGAATTCTGGATATCGCAAGTGCCTTTTCTCGGGCATATTATCTCAGCGGAGGGCATCGCTGTAGACCCAAGTAAAACCACACTAGTGCTGAATTGGAAGGCCCCGAGAACTGTTCACGAGGTACGGAGTTTCATTGGACTCGCGGGATATTATCGGAGGTTCATTCCGAACTTCTCAAAGATTGCAAAGCCTATGACTGAGCTGCTGAACAAAGCTACCAAATATGTGTGGAGTCCAGCAGGTGAAGCAGCGTTCAAGGCATTAGTGAAGCACCTAACATCAGCACCGATTTTGGCGCAGCCAGACACAACAAAACCGTTCGATGTGTACTGCGATGCATCCGACATTGGGCTCGGATGTATGCTGCTGCAAGACCGAAGGGTGGTCGCGTATGGATCACGTCAGCTCATAAACCACGAGCAGAATTATCCAACTCATGACCTAGAGCTTGCTGCCGTGGTACTCGCACTCAAAATGTGGAGGCACTACCTACTCGGTAACCTCGTGCATTTATATACCGACCACAAAATCCTCAAGTACATATTCACTCAGAAGGAGCTGAACGTGAGGCAGCGAAGATGGTTGGAGTTCATAAAGGATTACGAAATAGAGATCCATTATCACCCCGGCAAAGCAAACGTAGTGGCGGATACGCTGAGTCGCAAGTCACACGTCAATAATCTGACCATCACACCGTTGGAAGAGAGGGAGCCACCATTGCATGTGATTCCACATGGAGCTCTCTACAACTTGGCTTTGATCCTTACCATCCGTGAAGAGATAGTGGCGGCTCAGAAACATGACAAGGGCATGTCGTATTTGCGGAGACGTGTAGACAGTGGGGAGCTGAAATGTTTCCGGAAAGACGGAGACGGCGTCCTATGGTTCAAGGACCGGATTGTCGTACCCCGTAACCCGGAGCTACGGAAGAAAATCTTTGATGAGGCTCACTTGTCAAAGTTTTCTATTCACCCTGGCAGCAACAAAATATATTAAGAACTCAGAAACATGTTTTGGTGGACAGGAATGTAGCGGGAGATCGCAAAGTATGTGTCCGAGTGTGATACATGTCGAAGGGTCAAGGCAGGCCACATGAGAAAACCGGGACTGGTACATCCACTGGGTGTTCCTGCCTGGAAGTGGGAAGATGTGAGCATGGACTTTATCGTCGGTTTACCCACCACTTTTCAGAAGCATGATTCTGTGTTGGTGATCGTTGACCGGCTCACCAAAGTTGCCCATTTCATCCCGGTCAACACCAACTACAACGCCAAGAAGTATGCTGAATTGTACATCTCACGGATCCTTTGCTTGCACGGTGTACCCCGTACCATCATATTGGATCGGGGCACTTTATTTGTGTCCAGTTTTTGGGAGCAGCTACACGCTGCGTTGGGGACAAAGCTGATCCATAGTTCAGCGTACCACCCACAGACGGATGGACAAACCGAGCGGGTAAATCAAATTTTAGAAGATATGTTACGAGCTTGCGCTATCAACCACGGTAAGAATTGGGATGATTACTTACCGTTGGCCGAGTTCTCGTACCACAATGGGTACCAAGCCAGCATCGAGATGGCGCCTTACGAGGCGCTATAAGGGGGAAAATGCCGCACACCGCTGAATTGGTGTGAGTCTGGCGAAAGGGTCACCTTCGGGATTGATCTTGTCAACCATGCGGAGGAAAAGGTTCGGCTGATTTAAGCGAACCTAAAGGCCACCCAATCCCGACAAAAACAGTATGCGTACCAGCGAAGACGCCCGTTACAATTTGAAGTTGGGGATCATGTGTATCTACGTGTGTCTCCAATGAAGGGCGTAAACAGATTCGGGGTGAGAGGAAAGTTGGCACCCTGATTCATCGGTCCATTCAAGATTACAGGAAGATGTGGATCAGTGGCATACCGTCTGGAATTACCAGAAACACATTTCGGTGTGCATGACGTCTTTCACATTTCTCAGCTGAGGAAGTGTCTTAAGCTATCAACTACCATTCAGCTGGGGGATATTGAAGAGCTGAAACCGGATCGCACGTATCGGGAGGAACCGGTTCAGATAATTGATGAAAAGGCCTGAACCACACGCAACCGTACGTTGTGGTTCTACAAAGTTCTATGGAGTAATCACTCCGTAGATGAAGCGACATGGGAGAGTGAAGGATTTCTTCACGCTAACTACCCCGACTTTTTCACGTCGCACATACGGTAATTTCTCACCGTGCTCTCTCTCATTTTCACCTTATAATCTCGGGATGAGATTCTTTTAAGGGGGGGAGGAATGTAAGGGCCTAAGTTTTTGCACACATCCAAAGTGTTCATCACACCACACAGACCTCATTTGAGGAAAACTTATGAACACCTTTGAAGAGCAAGTAACCACAATCAATATGGTCATTAGAGGATAAACTCACAAAAAGCAAAAGTGGTATTTCCCACATACATCATATAGGGTATGAGCATATGAAAAACTCCTATACCTTGCTAGGAATTCTCATGCCAAATTTCACCCAAATCCAAACCCTTTTTGAGGTATTTTTGGGTATAACAAGAAAGAGGTTAGTTTGAACTCAAATTCAAATTCAAACTCCTTTTATCTCATGAATTCAAAAGTGTGATACATATTCACACTCAGCACATTTTTGTGAGCTCACACACCAATTTTCACTCCATTTGGAGTTGATCTTGACATGAGCCAAGTTTAGCAAATTCAAATTCAATTTGAATTTCAAACTGCATATGTGCTATAAATATATTCAAATACCTCACAATTTGAATTCTATCAAGTTCAAACAGGCATTTGGTGGATAATTCAAATTGCAAAGGGTATGAGGGGGGTATTACTGTTTAGAGCAGTAGGAAAATTGAATTTCAGAGGTTAAAACAAGGGGTGGGCCCCACTTGTCAGCCCCACAAGCGAGTTAACCGACTGAAACACCAGGGGCTCCGGTCTTGCACGCGCTCACGTGGACCCCACGGTGCTGATCACCTCTGCCACCTCCTGATCAGCGATCCCATCTGCCAACCGACGTCCCCAGCTCGCTATCATCCAGTATTGGATGCCACCGAGTCGTCTCACTTCTGTTCCGACACCTCCTCACGCTGAAAACCCGCAGAGAGCTGCCACACCCCTGAAACCACCACCCCTCCGTCGACCAGCAAAAATCATCCCTCTCGCCGTGAGCTGAGGCCACAAACGGCACCACCGACCTTTGCTCGACGTGCTCCAACCCTCAGCTGCTCGTGATCAGCTTCCCTCGAGCTTTTCCGAGCTGATCTTTCACTGCTCTGTTCACTCCGAAGCGCCTACGATTTGACACCGTCGCCCGTGCAGCTTCAAGATTCTCCGTCGCAGAAAACTGGTCTCTGAGGTTAGCATCGAGGTCTAGTATTTTCCCCCGCACTCCCTAGCTCTCTCTTAGCGTCGGCTAGCCGGAATTTTAGGTTTTCCGAGGATCGTTGGATTTAACCGAAGCCCACAAGAACTCAAAATTCCTCTCGCATGGTTGATCATGCCCAAAGCTGGTTGAGCTAGAGCATCTATAGTCCCTCACGACCATCCTGACCAAAAACCGCAAAGAAACATTCATCCAACGGGCTGAGCAACGCAAACTCGCTGCCGCCGGCAGAAATAGCTCGGGTTGCCATTGAGCTCATAGCTCCGGTCGTTTTCCGCATGGTTTGAGTGCACCAACAGCTTCCTCGAGCTCTAGTGGTGCTTTACGGCCGCCTCGGGCATCAATAAAGGCATGAGATGCGCTGGTCATCGTTGGCGCTGCACCGCCGATCGCCGCCGTCGATGCCGACCGGTTTTCCGGCGATGGCATGCTGCACAACCTTGTCCGGCAACTAGGGCTTGGTCTGAGGGGCGTGTAGCGCGAAAGATCACCGGAAATGGTCCACCGTAGCCAGAGAATGGACCGCGCCACGGCCTCTGTTCGTCGCGCGCTTGGGCGCCGGCGGAGGTTGAAGACGATGCTGTGCGGTGGGCCCGGCTGTCACCCGTTTAAACTTTTCTCCGATTTTCAGATTTAGTTCAACTTCAAACCCACATAACTTTGGGTAGGAAACTCCAAATCGAGTGAACCAAATTTGTTGGATTCAGATCTCAGAGTACTTCTCAACAAATCAAGTTTCACTTTATGAAAATACTTATTTCTCCAGAATTAATACTTCAAAGTTTAAAATGTTTAGAATTTTATCTGGAGAACCCTTTGTATGAAAATTCTGCAATTTTGCCATGACATTCACCATAATATACTCGAGCTATAATAAAAATTTCAGATTCATTTGAGCTCATTTGATGCACCTAATGGTGTGATTAATAAAACTGTTCCAGGGAAAATGGAAAATGTCCAGAAACATTTTCAGAATTTCCCTGAAATTGTTTAGCTCATATATTTAGTTAGGAACATTCAAATTAAGTGAAACCAACTCCATTAGAACCCTCTAAAAATCTAGTTTTCATAAAGTCATGGCTTGCTCCATGAAAACCCTTAGAACACCCTAAGAGCTCCAATTAAGGCCAAGTACACAATTATTTGTGGAGAGCTCGAATGATCTTTGCTGCAAATGAAACTTGGCCAAGTCTATGTTTTGGTTGTATCCAAACCAAAGTAAAAATTTCAGAGTCATTGGGCCTGTCTAGTAAGACATATAGTCTTCACAAATTCAACTTCAGTTCAAATGCATTCAAAATGATACATATATGTATCATCTCATGTAGTCGCTAAGGTTGAGGAGGAGCCCGAAGTCTTAGACTTCATCATTCCAGAGGAGCAGCTAGGCTATTAACCAACAGAAGCAAGACAAGCTCCGGTTTGCATTAGCCTTTTATTAAATTTTTCTGTTTTGAGAACTTACTTTGAGCACCCACTTAAAGTTTGCATTAGAGTCTTGTTTGAAAACCCAAATGCATAGCCAAGAAAACCCTGGTTTGGGCTTAGATTTGTAAACCTTGATTATATACTGCAATGCTAGGATAGTGTAGGATTCGGTACAAGTCGAGTAGTTGGAACTGCTCGCGAGAATAGGCTAGAGGCACACTACTCGGGTAAAGATAGCAAATGAAACACATGGCGAGAAAAATGAGACCAAGCGGAGAGTAAGGGCAGCAGGACGTTGGGGCCATGGTGCCATAGCTCTGCTTGTGTTGATTGAGGACCGAGCCGTATGCGGGCCTTTTGAAGAAGCTAGAACAGTACCAAAGACCTACCGGATATATGGGAACCGGGAAACCGATGTAATTCGGGTAGCTGGGTGTTGAGGCATTGCTTGTCGTCCAGAGGGTACGTTGAGAGCTTGAGGTGTAAATCGGCTGGCGGCACTGCGGATGCACGCGCAGAGACCTCTTGCTCGGGACTATATGACCGGTTCAACATTTGGCTGACGGATGAAAGGTGGTTGCGTACAACGTCCGTGATGGTTGCTGTAGGCAACATCGAGTACGGGCGTACGTGATGGGTTATTCGGGTAACCCTGCAGGTGTAAGTCGATTATAATCGCCGTCCCTCACGGTCAGTGAGTACCACTTGTTCACTGTACCATGACGTAGAAAGAACAGGTTAGAGTCATGTAAAAGTTGCTGATTGAAAGCTATACATTGATTATTAATGACTTGCTGTAGTTTAGAGCGAATTAAAGTTTTTTTCGACCTTGGGCAAAGTACATGAGAGAAATGCGTTTCTTGTTTGATTGCGGCTCTCTCATGTGCCTTAGCGTGAGGTTCTCTACAACTTGCTGCTAAAACTTGAAAGTAAGGTTCAAATAATTAGGCGAGTCCTTTGCAACTTATTTACCTCATGTACCCTTTAATCCCTCATGTAGAAGTTTAATGTATAGGAGAGACGGGTCAGACTTGCTGAGCCATCGTGCTCACTTCTTGTGTTTGAAGATTTTGCAGTGTGTTATGAGGAAGGGACTCCCGAGGAGGAGACGGAACCCCAAGAGGGAAACCCTGTCGAGTGGGAGTCGTGCACGCTGCTGTGTTGGTGTGTGTGTGTGTGTATGTGTGTGTGTGCTAGCAGGGACACGTTCATGGGCTGAACGTGAACTCGATGCGTAGTCTATGCCCGTGAGTGTAGACTAAACATATTTTGTTGTAAAAATGTTCATAAACTCATTTAAGTAATAAAACTTTGCTTCCGCTTTGTACCATTTTATGTGTGTTATCCGGTGCTGTGCAACGCAGCACCCCTCAGCATGATCCTGGCTCGACGAGGCCGTGAGGCCCTGTCACTTTCGGTAATTGCAAATGGACCGATGAAGCGGGGAGCTAGTTTCCCTTTAACTCCAAACCAATGAATTCCTTTCATCGGAGAGATGCAGAGATAAACGCAGTCTACGATTTCAAACGTTAAGGGACAACATCCTATATCCGCATAACTCTTTTGCCAAGATTGCGTGGCTTTGATATTAGCTTGTATCACTTTCACCTGCTCTCCGGCCCTAATGACAAGCTCAATCCCATAGACCACTCATTCACCCGACTCACACCAATTTAGAGGTGTACGGCACTTCCGGCCATAGAGAGCTTCATACGGTGCCATTTTGATGCTTGTTTGGTAACCGTTGTTGTACGAGAACTCCGCCAACGGTAAGTGACCATCCCAATTCTTACCGTAGTGTACGACACATGCTCTTAGTATATCCTCAAGTATTTGATTCACCCTCTCGGTTTGCCCATCGGTCTGAGGGTGATTTGCGGAGCTCCGAATTAATTTGGCCCCCAACGTTTTGTGTAGCTGTTCCCAAAAATGAGCTATAAACAGCAATCCTCTGTCGGATACAATGGTACGGGGAACCCCATGTAAGCACATAATCCGTTATATGTACAACTCCACATACTTCTTTTCGTTGTAACTTGTATGTACAGGATAATGTGCTGATTTGGTTAATTGATCAACGATTACCCAAATTGAATCGTGCTTATGGAAGGTAAAAGGCAATCTGACAATGAAATCCACACTCAAATCCTCCCATTTCCATGCCGGTATTTTCAAATGCTGTAGCAGCCCTGATTTCTGCATATGATCCACTTTTACTCTCCGACATTGTGAGGACCCGCCGTCCCGGTTCACGGGAACGGGGCACCTCACCCGGGAATCGCATTGGGTGGTGCCGTGCGATGCGGCACCCAACAGCACACATAATAAAGCATCATATTACATAAATCAAGCGGAAGCTTACAAAGTGTAAATTTTACAAATAATTCTCAAAATATTCTACAGCGGAAGACTAATACAACTCACGCCTCATATCTATGCTAAGCAATAGAGAAGGGGTCCAGCCTGCGGACCCTTCTCGCTAGCAACACTATCACAATAGCAGCGGCAGGGGTTGCAATGAGTTCACCACTCGGAGAGCTCCAAGTCTCATCGGACACCCGTACATATCAGCGTACCATTATTACCTGCAAAACAACTTATGCAGTATCTGTGAGCACGAAGCTCAGCAAGACTAACCTGTCACCCTAGTCATGAGACTCTACATGATGAAGATAGAGGGCTGATTAGAGAAGTTTGCACAAACGATGAACTTGAGCTAAAGGAAAGTCCTTACTTCAAGTTTTAAGCAACTTTTATAACCCTCGCGCAACTTACATCGAGACTCCACAATAAAACAAGAAACGCTTCATCTCGATGTCACTTGCCCGAGGTGAAAGTAACTTTAGTGAGCTATTCTAGACTCATACAGACCTTACGCCATTAACGTCGAGACTCCACAATCAAACAAGAAACGCTTTGGCTTGACGCTACTAGCCCAAGGTGGAAAGTAAATTTAGTGATATGTTGATCATTTCCTCATCTCCAGTATGAGGATTACTCACGAAGCATTATTAACTTTCCCAATTTATTACTACGTCACGACGCAGAGAACAAGTATGCTCACTACCGCGAGCGACGGTGATTGCAATCAAAAACACCCGGTTGACACCACACGTATGTAAAATCCCCAAAAAGTGGTAGCAAGAAAATTTTGCTCATTTACACTTAGGAAAAATGAGGGGAATTAAAACTTTGAATTATAATGGTGTGAGTTCAAAGTGAGGGTTTAGACTTCCCAAAACTTCCAAACATGGGGATTTAAATTCATAACTTGGATCTTCATAGCCCAAATATTCACCCTTCCAAATTTTAGCTCATTGGGAGGAGTTTTCATATTTGTTTGGGATTAAAAGGAAGAGCCCTCTAATCTGAATTTCAAATTCAGTTTCAAATTCCAATTCCCTCAATTTGAAAACTGGGTTTCACAAATGTGTTCTCCACCTTTTAATAAGCAGCCATGTCAAAAATTGGAAACTTTGGAGCTGGTTTGCTATATTTTTGAGGCAATACAAAGTGGAGAATTCAAAGTCATTTTCAAATTCAAATGATCAAACCCCATTCAAATTCTACACCAGAATTCAAACCATTTGAATTCTGCAAATTCAAACTTAACTTTGGGATGAAGTCAAGTCTTTAATGTTGAGTTGCTGGTGGGAAATATCAGAAAAATTTACTGAGAAATGAGGAGAGGGGGCCCACTTGTCAGTCACCATAGAAGCAAAATCTCTCTGTTTCACTCGGCTGTTCACGCGCGGGCGTCAGCTCCCGATCAAACCCGCCGGCCGACGCCACCGAGCTGCTTCCCCGCCGCCCCGACGTCGGTTCAGGCGCGTGGGTGCTTAAAGCGACCGCCGAGTGCCGTATCTGCCCTCATCCTCATTACCCCGCAGCCTCTCCACGCTCTGCTCGAGCCTCGCAAACTCAAACCCCCGCCCGGCGGAAGAACCATTCGGCTCATCGACGCCCGGCGAGCTCGGCGTGCCTCTCGCGCAACTGAGCCGCAGGAACGTTGCGCCAGGTCTCTCTCCTGCTACCCGAAGCCTCAAGTGAACACCAGCACCGGTGGTTGGCGCCTAGGAGCTGGAATTCCTTTCGGAGCTCCGGTGTTGATCGCCCGTACACCACACCGTCGCCCGACGGATTTGCGGCCTCTTCCGATCAACAGAAAGGTCCGTGAGGTGCGTGAGGAACCCTTCCCCCCTTCCTTTCCACCAGTTCCTGCTTTCTTAGCTCCGGTACCGAGTATTTTGAAGTTCGGCGCCGGCGGTTCTTCAGAAACCCGAGGACCCTTCGAAGAAATTCGTTGTGCTTGGGGTTGCTCCGCTCTAGATAAGCTTACAGTAGCTCCAGCACATGCTTGCGCATCTCCCGGAAGTTCTAGCAGCTCAAATGAGCAAGTATAGATGCCGGTTACCGAGTTTTTGTCGCCACCGGAGTTTTGCGGGCTCGGGTCGCCGGTGAGGTCCCATCTCCGGTGGGTTTCAGGGAGAGCGAGCTATGGGTCGAGGATTTCCGTGGGACACTGGTGCTTTTGGAGCAAACCCTAGCCCGAGTGACCCACTGTTGAGAAAGAGCGAGGTCGCCGAAGTAGGTTTCGACATGGTCGCCGGTGCAAGCACCTTTCCGGCCGTTGTCATCGGCTCCCGACCCCACCATCGTGTGCAGCACGGTGTAGAACTCACAGGCGGCGAGTTTGACGAAGTTTGGACCACGGGAACCCCGTCCCGGCGAGCCTCGCCGGCGTGCGTCACCGCGGGAAGCGCGGGCAGCGCGAGGAAGACGAAGGAGGGCCGGGTCCCACCGGTTAGCCTCCAGGTTCGCGCGAGGATCGGTTTGTGGCGCCAGATCCAGTGCGGCTGCGCGGGAATAACCCCGTAGCCCCCGGTGTTGCTAAAATCTGACTGGTCCGAATTAAAACAGTGGGCCCAGCCCAATTATTTGAAGTTTCTATTAGAGAAATAATTCCGGTAATTAGCTGATTTTTACAAGGCCATAACTTTGTGTAGAAAACTCCAAAAAGAGTGAGACCAATTTTGTTGGATTCCTCATGAGGAGTACTTCACAGAGAAACCAATTTTTGGCTATGAAAATGCCCAGGAATTTCTGTAGAATTGTTTTTAGTAAATCTTTTAGGGATTTATTACAGGATCTATTCTTTATGAAATATTCCCAAATTTGGTCAGAAAATCCTTCTTATAGTTACTGATCTCCAGTAAAAATTTGGGATTCATTGGAGATCATTTGCTAGGCTAAACTGCCTTCCCAAGTTCAGCCTTTATTTGGAAATTCAAATTTAAACAGAAGCTTTTTCAGAACTCCTGTCTAAGTTCAAAAATTCATATCTCTCTGATGGTAGCTCCCACAATGGTGAAACAAATTTTGTTAGAACCATGGAGACTTACCCTAATCAGATCTTCCACTATTAGCTATGTCAAAGCTCCTGAATTGGGCTCAAAATTCAGAGAAGCATTGTACTTGTAGGAATTTTAAACACTACATTGTGCAATGACATGTCTCCAAATTTGGCTCAAATCATCCTTAGAGAGTCTAGTATCCCCTGTAAAAATCCCAAAGCCAATTAAGGATCCTAAATAGCAGTAGCTATGAATAGTAGTTCAATTCTTATAAACCCTTAATACTTACACATATATTTTGCTACATTTCATTTAAGACCGAAGTGGAGGATACGCCGGAGCCTTTGGACGTCCTGCCACCAGAAGCTGACTTCCCCTTTTACTCGCAACCAGGCAAGCCCCGGTTTGCACTTAAGTACCTTTTATAAGGTTTTTCATTTGTATCACTTATGTCTAGGTTGAAATGTATGCATTAGAGTTAGGGTGATTGAAACCCCACTTGCATAGCCTTTTTAATCCTATAAAGGTTGGGTAGTTTACAAACTCGACGAGTAGAGAATGCCATGCTAATGTTTAGGATCTCGGTAGAAGTCGAGTAGTTGGAAGCTACTCGCGAGATAGTACTTATCACACGGGAAGAAAAGAGGTAGATAATGGCTTGAGTTATAAAAATGAGACCCAGCAGGGGGGATAGGATGCAGTGAGCAGAGGTCTCACGTGCTTAGCCCTGTTGGTGTCGGTTGAGGACCGTCCGTGTGCGGCCCTGCTGGACAAGTATCGAACAGTACCGGATGCATACTGGCATATGGGAACCAGGAAACCGATGTAATTGGTTAACCTGGGTGCCGAGGCTTACCCAACCGTAAATAGGAGTGGGTTGAGGGTAGCAAGGTGTAAATCTGCCGGTGGGCACAGTCACACTCCACGCGGAGACCTCCTGCCCGTTACAGATGGACCGGTTCGGCATTTGGGTTGCCTTTGAAAGGTTGTTGCATACAACAGAGTAGGAAGGGGTGTGGAATCACGCTTCTGAAAGTGGGTGTATGCAACGTGTTATCTGGGTGTGTCTTGATTGCAATCACCGTCCCTCGCGGTTATTTGAGTACCCGCTTGTTCACTTCGCTGTGACATAGTAAGAAGTGAAATAAGCTAATTGAAAATGCTGTATTGAACTATTAAATGTCTTGAAACCTTGTGTGCTGTAGTTATAGAGCAAATTAAGTTTCTATTCCACTTTGGGCATCTCCACATCGGGGGAAAGCGTTTCTTGTTTGTTTGTGGACTTCCGATGTGAGGGCTGCCTAAGGCACCTGAATCTGCTGCTATAAAACTGAAAGTAAGGATCAACTTATAGGCGTGTATTTATTGCAAAGTCCTTTCCTACCTTACACATCCATGCACGTAGAGTTCCATGCTTAGGGTTGACGGTTAAGACTTGCTGAGCCTTCGTGCTCACGGTTGCAATATTTGAGCTGTATGCAGGTGAGAGCTATGAGGAGGGGTCCGATGATGAGGCGATGCCCCCGTCGGGGTACACGGCCGAGCTGGAGCCCTGCACGCCGCCGTGATCTCCGGTTACTTGCTGCTAGTGTGTAGCGTCCCCGGGCTGGACAGCTGCACTTTTGCTTAGTTAGGATTTGAGAGCAACTATGTATATAACTTCCACTGTTAATTAGGTTTGTAAAAGACTTCCGCTGTTTTATATCAAATAAAAGTTTGTATGTTGTTCTTTATTCAGCACCACCCTATGCGATCTTGGAGTGGGTGAACCACGGGGTGGTCCCCACTGACGTGGTATCAGAGCCGCATTGGGAATAGCACGCTCGAAAAGAGCCTATTTTTGAAAACTTAGAAGTAGTCGAGTGAGGATTAGTCTTTAAGCCCGCATAAGGTCTATGATAGTAGTAGTTACTAAGGTGGAAAAGCTAACTTATGTGTTATACATTCTGTAACGACGCTCCGACGCCAGGTAAGAGGTAAGGTACGCCACGGCAGGCGGATCAATTGCGGTAACTCCCCATACGAGTAATAGTATGGAAGGATATACCGTGGCTTGGCACGGTAGTGAATATGAGTCTCTGAACCTCTTAAAGGTTCTGAGAGCATATGAAAACGCTGATCTCCAGCGTGCTTTAGGCAAAAGTGAGAATACCCCATCGTGTGGTAAGCAACACGATAGTATGCAACTCTTGAACGTTCAATGTTCAAAGGGCCATACGCAGCGCTCGCCATCGGCGTGCCTCAACGGTCATGAGGCAGTAGGTGGTATCCGTTGGGTTGATAAAATTCCCAACCGTGACGACCCGTTCGCGCTCTACTCGGGTTCCCCGTCGTGTGGTGTGAAAACACGACCATGTACCTTGAGACGTGGCTTGACTCAAGGACGATCCGTATGGCAATGATACGGACCATATGTTTTTATTATGATCTGGAACTGCCTGAAATGTCATAAACCATTGTGTGCACCATTATTGTGTGTTCTTCTGCAGGTACATTAACCACGTTGGTGCATGACGTATAGAAACCGTTTGTGAGTGACGTTCTTAGTTCCACTATTTGACACGTATCAGCCGGAATACCCGGTTTAGGATTTTTCTTTGGTGAGGAAACGTAGTACCGACTGCATAAAAGTTTATTTTCAAAGAAAAGTGTCACAATGAAGTTTAGGATTTCATTTAGGGGTTAGTAAACTCCTATATTGAACTAAGAGTCATTTGGGAGTATAGATTCAATCTCAAAAACTTAGGAACAATCTCCCCTGTTTTTGGCAGAAATTTTTCTGAACTTGAACAGGGCATAACTTAACATTGGTTGAACCAATGGAGGTGTGGGATACCATTCTGGAAAGGTTTAGAAGTCCTCTACAACTTTTCTGTAGAGCTCCAGAACAAAAATCTCCCTCCAAAGGGATGAAAATCTCAGATGAGTAGGTACTGTCCAAAAACAGGGCGGACCAAATGCTCTCTGGAATTTTCCGTATTTCGACCAAAACACTTAGTTTCACCGTTCGACGTCCAGTGGCTGTTGTGAAATAGTGAGTTGGAGTCGAAGGGTTTATGCATTTGACACATCACTTCGAGTTAGTACATGTTTGGGTCCAATACAATAGCGAGGAATCACGCGTGCTAACACACTTAACATCCCGTGGTGACCCCGATGGTCGAAATGAACTTTTAACCCATAAAGTTCAATACTTTGGAACTCGATCGTGTGACAGGGTCCAGGGATGTATATGTTGCATAAAGTGTATACTTTATCCATATGTGTGACTGTTATGGGTACTGTTTATTCCATTCTCGCACTACTATTGTATAGATTGGATGAAATAAACCAACATGTGCTGATCATTTGAATGATCTGAATGCAGAATGGTGCGGACACGTTCGACGCAAGAGGAGGGAGGTCCAAGTCAGGTTCGTGGTGATGGGTCTCCACCTCCGGAGCAGACCACGACGCAGCAGCAACCACCTCCTCCACCGCCAGAACTTCCAAGGAATCTTGCGGAGGTTCTCGCCGCAGTGCTCGGCTCGCGCGATGAGCAAACCGAGTTACTATGGATGTTGGTGCAGCAGAATGCGTCCCCTCAGGGAGGACGCCAAGACAATGGGCAACGCCAGCCCCAACAAAGCTCGTATTCAGAATTCATGGCGACCCATCCACCGGTCTTCATGGAGGCCGAAAAACCTTTGGAGGCGGACAGCTTTATCCGCACTCTAGAGGCAAAGTTCGGGCTGCTACGATGCACCGAACATCAGAAGGCGCTGTACGCAGCGCAACAGCTTCAAGGAGAAGCCGGTACCTGGTGGGTGAACTACACCGCCTCCTTACCAGCTGGCCATGCCGTCACATGGACGGAGTTTCGGGAGGCGTTCCGCGCCTATCACATACATCCCGGGGTTAAGGAAATGAAGCTCCAGGAGTTCCTGGCGCTCCGACAAGGCGAGAGGAGTGCTCATGAGTACTCCAGGTTATTCAACCGGCTGGTGCAGTATGCGCCAGGATTTGTGGACACGGAAGACAACAAGTGCAATGCGTTCTTCCGGGGCCTGAACTCCAAGATGAAGGTCCATCTCGCCCAGAGCAATCGCGGCACATTCAACGACCTAGTTAATGCCGCGATTCTACAGGAGAATGCTCAGCGCGAGCGCGGTTCTGACAAGACGAAACGCAGCACGCTGACGAGCAGCAGTGGTGGAACGTCACAGAAATACCGCGTGGTATATCGTTCACCATCCAGTCAGAGATGGCAGCCACCGGCGCGACCGCCTCAGTTTCGCGGTCGACAATATAATGCGCCGGGCTTCCGACCAATGTATCCACCACAGCAACAGCAGCAGTAAAGGATGGTCCCGCGTGCGCCTCAGTTTCAGCCGCGTGCACCAGGATTCCGTCCTCAAGTCGGCGGGACCCCGACACCTTACACGTGCTACACGTGTGGCCGTGTCGGGCACATTTCAAGAGACTGCCCCGAGCCGCGACAGGGCAGGGGTGCAGCACCATATCAGGGTGCTAATCAGCCTCGCAATCAGCCCAAGAAACCCACACCAAAACCCGGCAACGTCCATCATTTAGCTATCGAAGACATGCCAGAAGGCGAACCCGTCCTCGCGGGTACGTTCTCCTATTTAGGTCATCCCATAGTCATACTTTTTCACTCCGGTGCCACCCATAATTTCATAAGTCAGTCTTATGTTATTAAATATCAACTGCCTATCATTCCCACAAATAATTCATATTTGATATGTTCTCCAGGTGGGAAAATAACAGCTGATAGAATGGTCTATAGAGCACCATTACAGTTGGGTGGAAATCTATATCCGACTTCTGTAATCATATTAGAGAGTCAAAAACTTGATGTCATTTTAGGAATGTCATGGCTACATTGCCATGGTGCTGTTCTTGACATCATTCCACGTGTGGTTCGTTTAAACTCTCCACTTCATGAACCACATGTTCTTACTCTTGACCATTCGGTTCAAGAAATCCCAGCCACATATAACACGGAAGCCACGAAACTTGAAGATATTCGTGTGGTCCGTGAATACCCGGATGTCTTTCCGGATGATCTTCCGGGCATGCCACCCAAAAGAGATGTCGAGTTCAAGATTGAACTCGTACCTGGGACGACACCAATCTCACGGAGACCATATAAGATGGCTCCGAATGAGCTGGCTGAACTAAAGGAGCAGCTCAACGATTTGATGAGGAAGGGTTTCATTCGACCGAGTTCCTCGCCATGGGGATGCTCGGCGCTGTTTGTGAAGAAAAAGGATGAAACCTTGAGGTTGTGTGGACTACCGACCTCTCAACGCCGTCACCATCAAGAATAAATATCCACTGCCCCGCATCGATATCTTATTCGATCAACTTGTGGATGCAAGTGTGTTTTCAAAGACAGATCTTTGCTCTGGATATCATCAAATCAAGATCCGAGCGGAGGATATTCTGAAGACGGCCTTCTCGACGAGATATGGGTTGTATGAATACCTCGTCATGTCCTTTGGTCTCACCAACGCCCCGGCACACTTCATGTATCTCATGAACTCAGTGTTCATGCCGGAGTTGGACAAGTTTGTGGTGGTGTTCATAGACGACATCTTGGTTTACTCCAAGTCTGAAGAAGAACACGACAAGCACTTGCATATCGTGCTTCAACGTTTGCGAGACCATAAGCTTTATGCTAAGTTCAGCAAGTGCGAGTTTTGGATCAACCAAGTGCCATTCCTTGGTCATATCATTTCTGCAGAAGGCATTGCAGTTGATCCAAGCAAGATCGAACAAGTGCTGAAATGGAAGTCCCCCACATCAGTCCATGAAGTGAGAAGTTTCCTCGGGTTAGCAGGATATTACCGGAGATTCATACCGAACTTCTCCAAGCTTGCTAAGCCGATGACTGAACTGTTGAAGAAGGGGATCTAATATGTTTGGAGCTCAGATTGTGAAGAAGCTTTCCAGGCATTAGTGAAGCATCTTACAACAGCCCCGATGTTAGCTCAACCGGATACAACCAAGCCATTCGACGTATATTGTGATGCGTCCGGTATCGGGCTTGGCTGTGTATTGATGCAAGGAGGCAGAGTGGTCGCCTATGGCTCACGTCAACTCCGTAACCACGAGCAGCACTATCCGACTCATGATCTCGAGCTTGCTGCTGTGGTATTGGCCTTGAAGATGTGGAGGCACTATTTGCTTGGGAACTTAGTGCACCTATACACTGACCACAAGAGTTTGAAGTATATCTTCACTCAAAAGGAGTTGAATATGCGGCAACGGAGATGGCTAGAACTGATCAAAGACTATGAGATCGAGATTCACTACCATCCCGGTAAGGCAAACGTGGTTGCCGACGCCTTAAGCCGCAAATCCCATGTCAACAATCTGTCCATCACCCCACTTAAAGAGGAGGAGCCGAGTCTGTACTTGGTTCCATATGGGGCGTTATATAATCTTGCTCTCATCCCAACCATATAAGAGGAGATTATGGAAGCTCAGAGGAAGGACGTGGGAATGTCGCACATTCGGAGAAGGATGGACAATGGCGAAATGAAGTGCTTCCGAAGAGATGAACACGACACTCTATGGTTTAAAGACCGTATAGTGGTACCCCGTGACATGAAACTTCGGAAGAAAATCTTGGACGAGGCTCATTTGTACAAGTATTCTATTCATCCGGGCAGCAACAAGATGTACCAGGATCTGAAAAACAGGTTTTGGTGGACACGGATGAAGAGAGAGATCGCAAAATACTTATCCGAATGTGATACGTGTCGGCGTGTGAAGGCCGACCATATGCGTAAAGCCAGACAGCTGCAACCATTGAACATTCCGGCGTGGAAGTGGGAGGATATCAGCATGGACTTCATTGTTGGTTTACCTCTTACGTCTCACAAACATGACTCGATTTGGGTAATAGTCGATCGACTAACCAAGTCGGCTCATTTCATCCCCGTACATACAAAGTACGTGGCCAAGCAATATGTGGAGCTGTACATTGCAAAGATCTTATGTTTGCACAGTGTTCCCCGCTCCATCAGTTCAGATTGCGGTGCGCTGTTTGTCTCTCGGTTTTGGGAACAGCTGCACGCATCGCTGGGGACCAAACTGATCCGAAGCTCCGCGTATCACCCGCAGACGGATGGTCAAACTGAACGGGTGAATCAAGTGCTTGAAGACATGCTACGCGCTTGTGCCATCCACCACGGCAAGAATTGGGACGATCATTTGCCGTTGGCGGAATTTTCTTACAACAATGGCTATCAACCTAGCATTAAGATGGCGCCGTATGAAGCTCTCTACGGCCGGAAATGCCGCACACCTCTCAACTGGTGCGAGTCCGGCGAGCGAGTCATCTACGGCATTGAACTTGTGAATGAAGCTGAAGAACGAGTGCGAGTAATACAAGCCAACCTCAAGGCTGCTCAATTTCGTCAGAAGAGCTATGCGGATAAAAGACGCCGCCCTCTCCACTTTGACATCGGGGACCATGTTTATGTCCGTGTGTCTCCAATGAAGGGAGTTCACCGTTTCGGAGTGAAGGGTAAACTTGCGCCGCGGTTCATTGGTCCGTTCACCGTCATTGAAAGATGCGGACCCGTGGCCTATCGTTTTGAGTTACCGGCGTCGCTCGCAGGGATTCACAATGTCTTCCACATCTCTCAGCTGAGGAAATGCCTCAAACCCTCAGCTGAAATCCGCACCGAAGACATAGAAGTTCTTCAACCGGACCTCACGTACACGGAGTATCCCATCCGGATCATCGATGAAAAGACTAGTGCCACAAGAAACCGGACCTTATGGTTCTACAAGGTCTTGTGGAGTAACCATACCGCTGATGAGGCGACATGGGAAAGCGAGGATTATCTGCGAACATATTATTCGGACTTGCTATCATCCTATACCCGGTAAAGTTTTTCCCCACTTTGCTTTTCCTTTGGAATCTCGGGACGAGATTCTTTTTAAGGGGGGAGGGATGTAAAATCCCCAAAAAGTGGTAGCAAGAAAATTCTGCTCATTTACACTTAGGAAAAATGAGGGGAATTAAAACTTTGAATTATAATGGTGTGAGTTCAAAGTGAGGGTTTGACTTCCCAAAACTTCCAAACATGGGGATCTAAATTCATAACTTGGATCTTCATAGCCCAAATATTCACCCTTTCAAATTTTAGCTCATTGGGAGGAGTTTTCATATTTGTTTGGGATTAAAAGGAAGAGCCCTCTAATCTGAATTTCAAATTCAGTTTCAAATTCCAATTCCCTCAATTTGAAAATTGGGTTTCACAAATGTGTTCTCCACCTTTTAATAAGCAGCCATGTCAAAAATTGGAAACTTTGGAGCTGGTTTGCTATATTTTTGAGGCAATACAAAGTGGAAAATTCAAACTCATTTTCAAATTCAAATGATCAAACCCCATTCAAATTCTACACCAGAATTCAAACCATTTGAATTATGCAAATTCAATCTTAACTTTGGGATGAAGTCAAGTCTTTAATGTTGAGTTGCTGGTGGGAAATATCAGAAAAATTTACTGAGAAATGAGGAGAGGGGGCCCACTGGTCAGTCACCATAGAAGCAAAATCTCTCTGTTTCACTCGGCTGTTCACGCGCGGGCGCCAGCTCCCGATCAAACCCGCCGGCCGATGCCACCGAGCTGCTTCCCCGCCACCCCGACGTCGGTTCAGGTGCATGGGTGCTTAAAGCGACCGCCGAGTGCCGTATCTGCCCTCATCCTCATTACCCCGCAGCCTCTCCACGCTCTGCTCGAGCCTCGCGAACTCAAACCCCCGCCCGGCGGAAGAACCATTCGGCTCATCGACGCCCGGCGAGCTCGGCGTGTCTCTCGCGCGACTGAGCCGCGGGAACGTTGCGCCAGGTCTCTCTCCTGCTCCCCGAAGCCTCAAGTGAACACCAGCACCGGTGGTTGGCGCCTACGAGCTGGAATTCCTTTCGGAGCTCAGGTGTTGATCGCCCGTATGCCACACCATCGCCCGACGGATTTGCGGCCTCTTCCGATCAACAGAAAGGTCCCTGAGGTGTGTGAGGAACCCTTCCTCCTTCCTTTCCACCAGTTTCTGCTTTCTTAGCTCCGGTACCGAGTACTTTGAAGTTTGGCGTCGGCGGTTCTTTAGAAACCCGAGGACCCTTCAAAGAAATTCGTTGTGCACGGGGTAGCTCCGCTCTAGATAAGCTTACAGTAGCTCCAGCACATGCTTGCGCATCTCCCCGAAGTTCTAGCAGCTCAAATGAGCAAGTAGAGATGCCAGGTACCGAGTTTTTGTCGCCGCCGGAGTTTTGCGGGCTCGGGTCGCCGGTGAGGTCCCATCTCCGGTGGGTTTCAGGGAGAGCGAGCTATTGGTCGAGGATGTCCATGGGACACTGGTGCTTTTGGAGCAAACCCTAGCCCGAATGACCCACTATTGAGGGAGAGCGAGGTCGCCGAAGTAGGTTTCGACATGGTCGCCGGTGCAAGCACCTTTCCGGCCGTTGTCATCGGCTCCCGACCCCACCATCGTGTGCAGCACGGTGTAGAACTCACAGGCGGCGAGTTTGACGAAGTTTAGACCACGGGAACCCCGTCCCGGCGAGCCTCGCCGGCGTGCGCCACCGCGGGAGGCGCCGGCAGCGCGAGGAAGATGAAGGAGGGCCGGGTCCCACCGGTCAGCCTCCGGGTTCGCGCGAGGATCGGTTTGTGGCGCCGGATCCAGTGCGGCTGCGGGGGAATAACCCCGTAGCCCCCGGTGTTGCTAAAATCTGACTGGTCCGAATTAAAACAGTGGGCCCAGCCCAATTATTTGAAGTTTCTATTAGAGAAATAATTCCAGTAATTAGCTGATCTTTACAAGGCCATAACTTTGTGTAGAAAACTCCAAAAAGAGTGAGACCAATTTTGTTGGATTCCTCATGAGGAGTACTTCACAGAGAAACCAATTTTTGGCTATGAAAATGCCCAGGAATTTCTGTAGAATTGTTTTTAGTAATTCTTTTAGGGATTTATTACAGGAGCAATTCTTTATGAAATATTCCCAAATTTGGTCAGAAAATCCTTCTTATAGTTACTCATCACCGGTAAAAATTTGGGCTTCATTGGAGATCATTTGCTAGGCTAAACTTCCTTCCCAAGTTCAGCCTTTATTTGGAAATTCAAATTTAAACAGAAGCTTTTTTAGAACTCCTGTCTAAGTTCAAAAATTCATATCTCTCTGATGGTAGCTCCAAAAATGGTGAAACAAATTTTGTTAGAACCATGGAGACTTACCCTAATCAGATCTTCCACTATTAGCTATGTCAAAGCTCCTGGATTGGGCTCAAAATTCAGAGAAGCATTGTACTTGTAGGAATTTTAAACACTACATTGTGCAATGACATGTCTCCAAATTTGGCTCAAATCATCCTTAGAGAGTCTAGTATCCCCTGTAAAAATCCCAAAGCCAATTAAGGATCCTAAATAGCAGTACCTATGAATAGTTGTTCAATTCTTATAAACCCTTAATACTTACACATATATTTTGCTACATTTCATTTAGTGACCGAAGTTGAGGATACGCCGGAGCCTTTGGACGTCCTGCCATCAGAAGCTGACTTCCCCTTTTACTCACAACCAGGCAAGCCCCGGTTTGCACTTAAGTACCTTTTATAAAGTTTTTCATTTGTATCACTTATGTCTAGGTTGAAATGTATTCATTAGAGTTAGGGTTATTGAAACCCCACTTGCATAGCCTTTTTAATCCTGTAAAGGTTGGGTAGTTTACAAACTCGACGAGTAGAGAATGACATGCCAATGTTTAGGATCTCGGTAGAAGTCGAGTAGTTGGAAGCTACTCGCGAGATAGTACTTATCACACGGGAAGAAAAGAGGTAGATAATGGCTTGAGTTATAAAAATGAGACCCAGCAGGGGGGATAGGATGCAGTGAGCAGAGGTCTCACGTTCTTAGCCCTGTTGGTGTCGGTTGAGGACCGTCCGTGTGCGGCCCTTCTGGACAAGTATCAAACAGTACCGGATGTATACTGGCATATGGGAACCAGAAAACCGATGTAATTGGTTAACCTGGGTGCCGAGGCTTACCCAACCGTAAATAGGAGTGGGTTGAGGGTAGAAAGGTGTAAATTTGCCGGTGGGCACAGTCACGCTCCACGCGGGGACCTCCTGCCCGTTACGGATGGACCGGTTCGGCATTTGGGTTGCCTTTGAAAGGTTGTTGCATACAATAGAGTAGGAAGGGGTGTGGAATCACGCTTCTGAAAGTGGGTGTATGCAACGTGTTATCTGGGTGTGTCTTGATTGCAATCACCGTCCCTCATGGTTATTTGAGTACCCGCTTGTTCACTGTGCTGTGACGTAGTAAGAAGTGAAATAAGCCAATTGAAAATGCTGTATTGAACTATTAAATGTCTTGAAACCTTGTATGCTGTAGTTATAGAGCAAATTAAGTTTATATTCCACTTTGGGCATCTCAACATCGGGGGAAAGCGTTTCTTGTTTGATTGTGGACTTCCGATGTGAGGGCTGCCTAAGGCATCTGAATCTGCTGCTATAAAACTGAAAGTAAGGATCAACTTATAGGCGTGTATTTATTGCAAAGTCCTTTCCTACCTTACACATCCATGCACGTAGAGTTCCATGCTTAGGGTTGACGGTTAAGACATGCTGATCCTTCGTGCTCACGGTTGCAATATTTGAGCTGTATGCAGGTGAGAGCTATGAGGAGGGGTCCGATGATGAGGCGATGCCCCCGTCGGGGTACACGGCCGAGCTGGAGCCCTGCACGCCGCCGTGATCTCCGGTTACTTGCTGCTAGTGTGTAGCGTCCCCGGGCTGGACAGCTGCACTTTTGCTTAGTTAGGATTTGAGAGCAACTATGTATATAACTTCCGCTGTTAATTAGGTTTGTAAAAGACTTCCGCTGTTTTATATCAAATAAAATTTTGTATGTTGTTCTTTATTCTTTTCGTGTGTGCTGTTGGGTGCCGCATCGCACGGCACCACCCTATGCGATCTTGGAGTGGGTGAACCACGGGGTGGTCCCCACTACGTACGCCCGTACTCAACGTTGCACACAGCAACCGTCACTGACGTCGTACGTGGCAACCTTTCACACGACACCCAAATGTCAAACTGGTCCCACCGACTGGGATTAAGTCTCTCTACGGAAAACCCTCGTAGAGCCGACTTCTCTATCCTTTCAGCATCAGCATCAGACGGTGAGGTATGCCTCGACACCCAGGTTAACATGTTACATCGGTTTCCTGGGTCCCATATAGCCAGTATGCATCCGGTACACAACTCAAACTTGTCCAATGGGACGCACGCGAGAACGGGCCTTAATCGACTCAGACATAGACTAGGTTCACAGGACCACGTCCTTGACCCTTCCATCTGCTGCCCGGTCTCCATTCCCAACTATGAGGATCAATTCCCAACTCTTCCGATTGATCCCCCCTTGACCCCGTTTCACGAGTAGGAATCTGCCCACTCGAGTTATGCCTCTTTTAATCCACTTTTGTTGACTTGAGATCAGCAGTTATAAACAAGTGTTAACCTACTCTACATTATACTCCACGGTTTTCTGGGTCATGCATTTGGAGTGTCATACCACCTAGACTTAATGCAATAAATAAAATGCTAGACGTATAGAGTGAATACAAATAAAAACTTGTAAGTTTTGATGCAAACCGGGGCATGACTTTGTTTTGCAGGTGACTTATATATATATGCAGTTCAGTTAGTGAAGACCACCTGGTGCTTGATCAACTGCTTTCCTCCTTCCTTGATCTCTACTCCAATGACTTCAACTCCTCCACGTAGATACTACACGTAATGAATATGCACAATTGTTTAATTGTAAAGACTTTGCTACAAGTTCTAATGTAAAGTTTTTAGAAACTGGAACTCTGTTCAATAATTTAAAATGAAACTGGTGCTAGTGGTTTGGGTTTGGATCTAAGCACATGATTAGTGCTAGGTGGTCTCCCCCTCTTCTATATTGGTCACCTTAAGAGGTCAAACAGAATAGGGGTGATCCAGAGCTCCAATGGAGCTGAGAATTTTCATGTGCGTTCCTTGTCACAAGAAAGTCCTCTGGAGCAAAAATTAGCACTTTTCATTGAGTGGTTTGTTCAGAACAATTTTCTAAGCAATTAAGCAAAGAAGAATTAACTCTGAGATAACACCCATGTTCATGCCAAACTTACTGAACTAAAATTTCAATTAAAGCTCATAGAGTTTGCATGAATTTTTCCTGGCATTTTTGGAGCTAAGATTTGCCCAGAACTGAATTTCCAAGTTTTTGGAAATTCTCTGAAAAAGTTTCTGTATTCAATTGAACACAGCAACTTCAACTCTGAATTGCTCCGATCAAATCAACTCTAAATGGTCTGAAACTTTTACAGGAGTTCAAAAATATCCTAGAGAATATTCTGGCAAAATTTGAGGATTTTTGGATGAACCAAACTCCCTCAAAAATTGTTTTGCTGAAAAGCTTTAAAGAATATTCCAGAATTAAATAATGAGTTTCATACAAATTGGGTTGCAGATTTGGACAGAGCTATTCAATATGAATCCATCCCAATTTGAATCACTAAATTTGGGGCTTCCTAGCAAGAGTTATTAGGTTCTAAAGTTTGGGGAAAAATTCTGCAATTGAACTCTGTTCTATTTTCCAATTTTCAGAGACATAAGGAATTAACACCCCATTTTGACAAGCAAATGAGGTCCAATGCTTCTAAAAAGTTTACTGGAGTTCAAGTATTTTTGTAGGAATCTCCTTCCAAAATTTGGGGATTTTCCAACACACAGAACGCCTGGAAAAATTACTACAAGATTTTCTTTATATGAATTAATGAGCCAAAACCAGTGATTTTCATAAATATTGGGCTGTACCCTTGGATAGTACTATTTGAGAGGAATCCAAAAAAATTTATCTCACTATTTTTGGAGCTTTCTACACGGAGTTATGCATTTTCCAAGTTTGAACAGCTCTCTGTTTGATTTTTAAACAGAACAGTCACACGTGGGGCCCACGGGTCAGGTCCTTCTTCAACCTCTTGCCAGAGCCCGCGGGTGCACACCGGCAGAAAGCGTGGCGCGGCTCGTTCTCTCTCATTTCTCCACCAAATGAGCTCCGGTTTCGCCCTACATGCTCTTTGGAACATGGCGCAGCTGCCGGGCACGGTTTCCGCGCATGAAAACGGCCGAAAACAGGTCGGCACCGGTGGGGGCGGCTCGGAAGCTCGGCATGAACGCGTTCTGGCGCGTCCAAAGCTTCTCCCGGCGAGCTACTTTGCCCTAAAGCATCACCAGAGCTCGTGAAGCATGGAACGCACCTCAGTTCGTGCTGCAATTGGCAGGATTAGGGCGGTCACCGGAGACCCGACCCGTTTTTGCCGCCGGCGATGAATTCTCGTCGCCCGGGGCCTATGATGATTGGTTTTCTTTGGTTCTCAGCGTGGGAGGGCGCTAGGGCATCTAGTTACTGTGGGTTGAATTGTAGGAGGTATGATCAATCGGTTTGGGTGAATTTCAAGATTTACCAAATGTCTGTTCTACACATGTGCCGGTGCCAAAAATCGAATTCCGCCGAGCTGGCGTCGGGGGAGAGAAAAAGGACTACAGGGGAGAGATCAGTACCTCATGGCGCACCTCTGTGGCCTTTTAAGAAGGCCGGAGAGGCGCTGGACTGGCCGGGAGACGAGTAGCCGAGGCCGGCGACGCCGGGCTATGTTTTTCCGGCGACGACGGTTCGGCACTGGTTGTAGGCGGCCGTCCACGGCCCGAGGGTGGTCGGAAAACGTCGGGAAGGCGTCGCTTCAGGCTCTGAGACGCTCAGCCGGGCGCCCAACTCGTGGGAATGGCCAGTGGCGATCACTCGAGGCGCAGCAGCATTTTTTGTTGGGTGAGCACGTGAGGAAGAAAAACGATCAGTGGCTGCCTCGGCTGTGCGGAAAGGATAACGGTGAGGAAGCACAGCCACCCCAGCGTTTCCAGCGCTCGGTGAAAGAAACAGGAGGTGGCTCGGAGCTGCTCGGTGTCGCCTGGAGAAAACTCCTCGGTGGAGTGAAAGCCAGAGAGAACACTTAGTGTATAAGTCTAAATATCACTATGACATGTGGGTCCCACTGCCCCTTCTTATCCCCTCTCATTTTTCTCACAAATATCTCCACACTTTGGCAAATGCTGGAAATCAAATGGTGAGAATTAAAATCTGAAATGTTTGTGGACATTTGGACAAGTTTCATCCAAATTCAAATGTATATTTGAATTCATTGCAATTTAACTCCATTTGGAAAATGGATAGCAAATATCTTCCAAAATTCATGAGACTTTGCCTACCCCCTAATTTGGACCTAAGGAATTCAAATATGAACTCTGATATTTGATTTGGCTGCTGCAAATGAGATTTTTAATACAACAGTTTGAACACCATTGTGTTACTCTCATTTGAATTTTTGAGTGGAACAATTTGTTCTCAAAATCAAACTTTAGCTTCCTCACACATATGGGAACTTCCCACCTTAGTTTTAGACCCCTCTTGGGTTCCAAGTCTTCAATTAAATATTTGAACTTGTGTGAAGAAGGCTCTCATGTGTATTATCACGTGTGAAAAAGTTTAAACAAGTCCCATTTTTCATACATCGGAAACCAACTTTGCACAAGCAAGAGTTTCCTTGTATTCATATTTTTGGGACCTTTACAGACATGTATCACATTGGGAGACATAATTCGCTACCTCCCTCTTCATACGTATCCACCAAAATTTTGTCCGGAGGTCTTGGTACATTTTGTTACTTCTCGGATGAATAAAAAATTTGGACAAGTGAGTCTCATTCAAAATCTTCTTCCGTAGTCCCATATTCCAGGGTACTACTATCCGGTCTTTGACATCCTTCCGTAAACATCTCATTTTGGCTTTGGCGATTCCTTTCTGTATGTGAGACATAACCTTGTCTTTCTTTTGAGCCTCTATATTCTCCTCTAGGACAGTAGGAATGAGAGCAAGATTATATAATGCTCCATATGGAATGACACATAATATTAGTTCTTCATCCTCAGACGGAGTCATGGTTAGGTGGTGGTTATGTGCCTTCTGACTAAGCGCATCAGCAACCACATTCGCTTTACCCGGGTGATAATGAATTTCCAGTTCATAATCCTTGATCATCTCTAACCATCTCCCCTGCCACATAGATTTCCTAGTAGATAATGCCTCCACATTTTATGCAAGCACCACGGCAGCGAGCTCAAGATCATGAATCGGATAGTGCTGCTCGTGTTTCCGCAATTTTCATGATCCATACGCAACCACACGTCCTCCGTGCATCAATATGCAGCCCAGGCCGATGCCGGATGCATCACAATACACATCGAAGGATTTAGTTGTATCTGGCAAAGCAAGAACCGGGGCTGTGGTGAGTTGTTTCACAAATGTTTTGAATGCTCCTTTACATGCCTCACTCCAATTATATTTGGTACCCTTTGTCAGCAGTTTCGTCATAGGTTTAGAAATTTTTTGAGAATTTCAGAATTAACCTCCAATAATATCCCGCTAAGGAAACTTCGGACTTCGTGGACAGATTTGGCAGATTCCCATTGCAGCACTTGAACTATTTTACTTGGGTCCATAGCGATGCCCTCTGCTGAAATAATGTGCCCTAAAAATGGCACTTGATTAATCCAAAATTCACACTTTTTGAACTTTGCATAAAGTTTATGATCATGCAGCCGTTGCACCATGATATGCAAATGTTCAGCATGCTCTTCCTCTGACTTGGAATAAACCAATATGGCGTCGATGAAAACTATGACGAATTTGTCCAACTCCGGCATGAACACTGAATTCATTAAGTACGTAAAGTGATCCAGACCATTGGTTAATCCAAATGACATGACGAGATACTCATACAGCCCGTCTCTCATCGAGAATGCCATCTTCGGTTTGTCTTCCACCCGGATTTTGATCTGATGATATCCGGACCTCAGATCCATGTTTGAGAATACCTTCGCACCAAGAAGTTGATTGAATAAAATGTCGATGTGAGGCAATGGATACTTGTTGTTGATTGTGACGGCATTGAGTGGCCAGTAATCAACAAAGAGACCTAAGGTTTCATCCTTCTTCTTCTTCACAAACAACGTGGAGCAGCCCCACGGTGATGAACATGGACGAATGAACCCTTTACTCGAAAGATCATCCAGCTGCTCTTTTAATTCAGCTAGCTCCTTGGGTGCCATCTTGTACGGCCTCCGAGAAATCGGTGGTGGTTCCCAGCGCCAGTTCAATCTTGAACTTGATGTCGAGTTCGGGCTGCATGCCCAGTAAATCATCGGGAAACCCATCGGGGTATTCCCGGACCACTTGAATATCTTCAATAATACTAGCTTCCGTGTTGTATGCAACTGCATTTTCTTGATCCATGCGGTCCAAAAACAGAGTTTGTTGTCCATGAATCGGAGAGTCTAGTTGGGCAGTCCGGTTAACGATATTAAGAACGGCACCATGATGGTTTAACCACAACATCTCCAATATGATGTTGATATTGTTTTCATCCTAAATGATCAGTGATGTTGGGTCTATCCAGCCTCCCAAACATAGAGCTGCTCGGGAAACAATTTCATTAGCAGGTATATTTCCTCCCGGTGAATGTATAAGATATCGATATTTGGGAGTATCGGTGGATAATTGGTGCTGATCCACACATGGTCTACTGATCAAATTATGGGTGGCACTGTAATAAAAAAATATGAGAACGGGTATGTGGTTGATGGTAAACATGCCCGCTAACACCGGTTCTCTCTCCGGAACATCCTCAATAGCTATATGCTTAACATTGCCAGTTTTCAAGGCTGTCCTCCGCGGATGCAAACGGGGTCGAATACACCCTCGTACTGACTCTTGTTCGCTGCACTGCAGCTTCTCTGGGCAGTCCTTGACAAGGTGATCCACACGCTCACATATGAGGCCCTCATATGGCATTGATGTCCCGCTGATTTTTGGCCTGATACTTGGTGCATTCTGTTGTATTGAGACGTTTGTAGCTGCTGCTGTGGAGGTGGCGGTAAACCTGACACTCCAACCGAGCGACCTTGATATGAACCCGGTTGTGCACCTGGCTGACATCTCTGACTGGACGGTGATCGGTACACCATACGGTATTTCTGAGGAACATTACTTATGTTGTCTTGCACAGCAACCCTCTTCTTTGAATCCTCAGCAATTAGCTCACGTGTAGCATCTTTTTGCACAATCGCGGCATTGATCATATCATTGAATGGGCCATGATTGGACAATGCCAGCTTGTCCTTCAACATGGGGCTTAGACCCTGATAGAAGCTCACTCGCTTCTGATCCTCCGTATAAACATAATCCGATGCATAAGGCACCAGATTGTTGAAGGCTTTGGAGTACTCCCAGGACTCCTCCCCCTTGCTTCAAGTCTTGAAATTCCTGAAGATTCCTCCTCGTAATACCGGGAGGAACATGATTAGCACAGAATGCTTCCCGAAACACAGTCCAAGTAACTTGATATCCGGCAGGCAGGGAGGCGATATGGTTCACCCACCAAGCACCGGCGGAGACATATAACTGTTGTGCTGCAAATAACACCTTCAAATGATCATTGCACTGCAGCAGTCCAAACTTGGACATGGTGCGAAGCCAGTTGTCCGCCTTTAGAGGTTCATCTGAATCCATGAACATCGGTGGTTCAGTCACTAAGAACTCCGAATAAGTAGCTGGTTGAAACTGGATGTGGTCTCTATCTTGACATGCACCTTGACGTGTCATGTTCTGCATGGGCATCCACAACAGCTCGGTTTGATCATCACGCGAGCCGAGCATAGCTGCTATGACTTCCACCAAGTTGAACAGTGGTGGAGGTGCTGGTGATTGTTGTTGCTGCGCCGGCTGTTCCGGCCCTCGGGAGTCATCTCCTCCCTGACCTGATCCACCAACCTTGAACGTTGGATGAGTACGGTCCATTCTGCAACCGCACAACGATTAATGTATACCTTGATTTGTAAAGTCATATAAGAAAGAAAGCAGTAGTACGGTAATGACTATTGAATTGCGACATCATCTCGTATACGGATCAAGTAATAACTTTATAAAAGCTAAACCATCACCCGGCCAATTATACAATAGTGAGTTCCAAGTTGATGGACCCCCTCTGTGGAAGTTCATTTCAACTATTTTTGGTCACTACGAAATGTCAAGATCGCGTTGTCATCACGTAAACACAACCGTTATCTTTATATGACACAAACATGGTCAACGGAAAAGGAGAAGTTGAGTAGCCAATTACTCAAATCTGTCAGTAGATTAATAAATGTTAAAACACGAACAGGTTACAGAAGTTGTGGAGGTATAACCATATTCATGTGCTTAACTCAAACCTACATGGTATGACCTAATCAAATCCTTGTCCAGAAATGACTAGTTTTCCCTTATTCCGGATTTTGATCCAGTTAACAGCATTTTCATATCTCAAGATGAAAATCAAAGTTAAAGTTAACTTCAATATATTCCCAACAAGTATTTATATGCCCTCATATCTACTCTGGATCAAAAGTTATGATTCAAAGTTGACAGAATTCCTGGATAAATTTTGCCAGCACCTCCTTTGAAAGTGGCTGTTTTTATCACAGTTGTACATAAAGAAATGTTACAAATCTGAACAATCTTTGAATTGCAAAATTGTAGCTCATGTCATAATATTTCCAACGAGGTAACATAAGACCCTTATATACTTTTCTACCGACACTTATGATAGAAAAACAGAACAGTCCAGAGAGATTTGGAGTCTGCCCTGGTTCTTGACAGTTTACACTCATCTGGAATTTCAACCAGTTTTATGTGTGATTGTGATCTGGAAGTCTACAACAAAGTTGTAGAGCACTTCAACACCTTTCCAGAAATATATCATATACCTCAATTGGATAAATCTACAAGGAGTTATGCTCTGTCAAAATTCAGCAGGGTTTCTGCCAGAAAACAGAGCACTCTGTTTTTCACACTAATTGAGATGAACCACTCAAATTTGAATCTTAGTCGAAAAATCAGAGTACTAGGAACTAATATACATATATTTAAGTCAATGTTAGTCCATTTTACAGGGAATTGTTTAATGAAACAATGGTAACATGTCGGTACTACGTTCATAAAAAAATAGAAAATCCTAACTGGCATATACGTGTTATATGGTGCCAATAAGTCATCACTCGCAAACGTGTTCTAAACGCGATATGTTAACGCGGTTAGCACCTGCAGAAGATCACGGAATAATGATGCACTCAAAAGTTTTTATCATTTCAGGCAGGTCCATATAGCAAGTAAATGCATCGTCCCGTATAATTGCCATACGGGTCGTCCTAGAGTTAGGCCATGTCTCAGGGTACATGATCGGGTTATTCACCACCCGAAGGAGGGCTCCGCACCTTTGCAATCAAGCACACCGGTGGACCAGCGTTTTCGTATGCCCCATAGAACATGAAGAGTACTAGAGAACATACTTCGTGTTACAAACCACACGATGGGGTTTCCTCCTCTTGCCTCTGGATTTGCGCACTGGAGGCTAGTACAATTCATATGTCTCGAAGACATGAACTGTATTAGAAAACATATTCACTTCCCGACCATTTCTGAAGGGGACATCCCATACCACTTTCCTCGTATGGGAGAGCGAACAGAAACTGATCCGCTTTCGGTGTCGTTCCTTACCATTCTTACCTCCACGTAGGTGCGGCGTTACTGAATTTACATACGGAGGAGTAACACAAGAGTTACTGTTGCCTAAATAACTATGCTATTAATAGTCCTTATGTGAGGATACTATCGACTCCTCACCGTGATATGCGACACCCAACATCACACATACAAAGTAATGCATATTACATAACATACTTATAGAAGTTACAAAGTTATTCTGTCAGTACCCTTCAGACCGGGTACCCCCGCGCGGAGGCATGAAGACAGTCCAGACCCCGTCTCCCTGCTGAGGCAGGCGCTGGTACAGCCACGTGTCCTTGGCCCAGAGTTCGGCCGTGGGGCTGTCACGTGCGCCTAGGCTCTAGAGCTGACACGTGCCCTTGGCCCTGGACTAAGACTCCCCGCTGAGGTCCGGAGCTGCCACGTGTATCCGGGCTCTGAACCTCCTCCCCGCTGAGGAGGGCTCCGGAGCCGGCACGTGCCCTTGGCCCCGGACCGAGCCTCCCCGCTGAGGTGAGGTCCGGTGCTGCCACGTGTATCGGGACTCTGAACCTCCTCCCCGCTGAGGAGAGCTCCAGATCTGACACGTTCCCTTGGCCCCAAACCGAGCCTCCCCATTGAGGTGAGGTCTAGCGCTGCCATGTGTATCGGGGCTCCGAATGTGGGGGACGACGCCCTGACAGGACCTCGTCGGGTGGTGCTGTGATATGCGGCACCCAACAGCTCACAGGTCGAGGAAACACATCACATTACATAAATCAATTGCGGAAGCATTCAAGAGTATTTTACAAATACTTATCTCAAAATAAGCTACAGCGGAAGACTATAACTCTCACGACTCGTTTCTAACTTAGCAACAAAGAAACAGTCCAGGCCGCGGACATTTCTTACTAGCAACACGAAGCACAAACCGCAGCAGCGAGGATGCTCTTGAGTAACTATTCGGAGGTTTCTGAATATCATCGGCATCCCTTCTCATAAGCATGAAGTCAAATACCTGCAAAACAACTCGGATAGCATCCGTGAGCATAACTCTCAGCAAGACTTAATCGTCACCCTAGTCATGAAACTCTACATGAGGTTATGAACATAAAGTAGGATGGTATAATGCATAATAAACTCACCAAAATGTGAATCGTTACTTTTAAGTGTTGTTTGCAGCAATTTAAGAATAACCTTGGGCACGCCACATCGGTTATCCACAATCAAACAAGAAACGCTTCCCCCCGATGTAATTTGCTCACGGTGTAAATGAATCGAGTTTGCTCTAGCCTAACCATACAAAGTATCATCACAATGCTAGTATTAACTTCAAACCAACGTGATTAGTTCCTTTCTCCTGCAAGTTCTTACTACGTCACGACTGTGAGAACAAGTATGCTCGGTCCTTTTCCGCGAGCGACTGTGATTTGAATCAATAACACCCGGACTACATGACATGTACGCCCGTACTCGACGTTGCCTACTGCAACCATCACTGACGTCGTACTTGGCAGCCTTTCCCCCGTTTCACCCACGTTGAACCGATGAAATCGCCCTGTACAGTAGCCACTCTCATGGTGCACCTACCGACATGAGATGTCATGAGAATGTTACCAACATACTGCACAACGGCCGTCTCGCCTGAGGTGACCCGAAAAGGCTCAATGCAAGCTTCCTGAGGTACATCAGTTTACTGGGTCCCATATAGCCAGCATGAGTCCGGTACGCAACTCAAACTTGTTCAACAGGGCCGCATACGGATCGGTCCTTGACCGACACGGACAGGTCTATAGCACCCAGGCCCCTATGTCCTGCTGCCCCTAAAACTGCCGGTCTCAACTTTAACTTGGTACACATTTTCTGAACCAATCCTGTATGCCCCTGTTGTCCTGATCCTGCGAGTAGCATCTCACCACTCGACTTCTACCGAACCTTACTTAAGCATGGAAGTTCTACACGGTGAAAAGACAACTACCCAATACTCCATGGGTTCATTTGGTCATGCAAGAGGAGTATCAAAGCACTAGACCTAACGCACATATCATATCCTAACCAAAGAGTGATTACAAAGTAAAAAACTTAAAAGTTGTTAAATGCAAACCGGAGCTTGCCTGTTTTGCAGGGTAGTAGTATATAAGCAGTTAGTGATCCTTGCTGATCAACCCTTGATTCTCTGGAGTTTTTTCCACTTCAATGAATCGCTCCTTCGAATCCCCTTCGTTGTGATTCCTATTGAAATGTATATGCACAATTTTTATAGAATGCAATGGAAAGAATTACAGACTGGATTTTCTTAAGAACAGAGGCGGTGCGGAAATGCCATGAAGGGCTTGGTTTGCCTCTATTGTGCAAAGAAGTTTGAATGAACTAAATTTGTTATAGTGTGGCGGACCGGAATCCGCTCATCCAGGATCGCAGAGGGTGGTGCCGCGCGATGCGACACCCGACAGCACACGTCATAAGAACACAATATATTACATGGGAAAAACAGCTGAAACTGTACAAACAAGTACAAACTTCAGTTACAATTATTGTTCTATTACACAGCGGAAGACTACACTATACAACTCACGCCCGCCTATTTAGCAAAAGTCGGTTGCCCAGCCCTAGGGCAACCCACACTAGCTGCACGTCTCAGCTCAGCGCGGCGTGTACGGCTCCCACTCAGCCGTGGTCCCCGACGGAGGGTAACCCTCGCCGGTGGACTCGTACTCCGAGTCCGTGGGTGGCTCCTCACCTGAAAAACACTTAAGCAGCAACCGTGAGCACGAAGGCTCAGCAAGGCTTAACCGACTCACCTAAGCATGAAACTCTACATGAGGGGTACAAGGGGCATAGGATAGTAACTTTTCAGCAAAACGACACGCCTACAAGTTCATCCTTAGTTCATCTTTTAGCAACAAGTTAACAGTTCATGAAATCTGAAATTTAGTAAGCAGTATTTGGTGGCACACATGTGGCAATACAATTATATCAATCAGCATCATTGAATCAACATATTTCATCCATTAGTCTACGTTACGACGCAGTGAACAAGCAGCACTCGTCACCGCGAGGGACGGCGAATCGACTCGATATACACCTGCAGGGAAAACCCAAAGAGCACGTCACGTACGCCCACCCGTGGAGCTGCACAGCACGCTCACTCGATGTCGTACGGGACAACCTTTCACCCAACAGCCCAAACGTCGAACCGGTCGCACCGAAACGAGCAGGAGGTTCCCCACACGGAGCATCTCTCTATGCCCGTTGGCAGATTTCCACCTTGCTGCCCTCAACCTACACCTATAAATCGGTGTGCTATGCCTCGACGCCCGGAGGTTTAGGCTACATCGGTTTATCGGGGCCCATATATCCGATATGCCTTCGGTACGTTCAATACTTGTTCAGCAGGGCCGCACACGGATCGGTCCTCAATCGACACGGACAGGGCTGCGCACACAAGACTCTCTCTTGCTGCGCCCTAGCCCCTGCCTAGTCTCATTTTCATTACTAAAGTGATCTCACATCACTCAACCGAACCCGTGTGTCCCCATCCTATCTCGCGAGTAGATTCCAACTACTCGACTTGTACCGAAATCCTATGACTCATTAAGCATAGCCTGTCTACTCGAGGTCCTTGACACTACCCTCACTCTTTTAGGAACCTTTGGTTATGCAAGTGGGGTTTCATTCACCCTATACCTAATGCACAATCATACTTCACACGACACATGTAAACAAAGTAAAACTTTTAAAAAGGGTTAATGCAAACCGGGGCTTGCCTTGTTGCTGCTGGTCAGGAGTTAGTTCTTCGTCCGGAAGGAGGAAGTCCAGCACTTCCGGAGTCTCTTCTTCAACGGCTACACGTTAATGAAATACTATATGTTAATTTAGATGCAAATGTGAGTTTTAGAGTAAAACTTCTACTATTGGTTCTAGTAATCAGCCTCTAACACCTGGAACTTTGTTTAAGAATTTAAATATGAACTGGTGTTGGTGGTTTGGCTTGGACTTAATCACATGGTTAAATGCTAAGTGGTTTTCCCCTTTTCCATTTTAATCCCTTAAGTGGGTAAACAGGACAGGGGTGATCTAGAGCTCCAATGGAGCTGAGAATTTTTGTGTGAGTTCCTTGTCACAAGAAAACTCTCTGGACCAAACATTAGCACTTTTCCTGGAGTGGTTTGCGCAGAATAATTCTCTTGGCAAATCAGCAAGGAAGAATTAATTCTGAGGTAATACCCCTGTTCATGCTCAACTTAATGAACTACAATTTCTATTCTAGCTCATAGAGTTTGCATGAATTTTCCTAGCATTTTTGGAGTCAAGGTTTGCCCAGAATTGAATTTCCAAGTTTTGGAAATTCTCTGAAAATGTTTCTGCATTCAAATAAACACAGCACTTTCCAATTTGAATTGCTCTGACCAAATCGACTCCAAATGGTCTGAAACTTTTACAGGGGTTTACTAATGTCCTAAAGAACATTCTGGCAAAATTTGGGGATTTTTGGATGAACCAAACTCCCTCAGAAATTCTTTTACTCAGAAACTTTAAAGAATTTTCCAGAATTAATTAATGGGTTTCATACAAATTGAGTTGTATATCTGGACAGAGCTAGGCAAGATGAATCCAACCCAATTTGAATCACTAAATTTGGAGCTTCCTAGCAAGAGTTATGCAGTTCCAAAGTTTGAACCAATTCTGGAATTCAAATTAAATCGGGAAAAGTTCAAACTCTGCCTGTGGGTCCACCCTACACGTGTCAACCGCCGGAATCACGCCACACGGGCCACAGCCCTTTTCCCGCGCCACCACACGGGATCGCACGCCACAACTGATCCAGCGTTTTAAATCTTCAGCTGCTGACACGTGGGCCCGGTGGGTCTTCTTCCTCCTCTCGCTCCCGCGCCTCCCCCTCGCCGGCGCTGTACTGGAGCTCGCCGGACCCAGCTTCCCGGCCGCCTCTCGGCCGGAGACTCGCCGCCTGGGGGTTTTCAGGGTCGGGGAACAAGTCTACGGAGTTGGCTCGGGCTGCCGGTGGCCGGAAGTAGGCTGGCGACGAGCCGCGGCCTTCGGTGATGATCGGCACCGCCGCCCGAGCACATTAGCCCGCCAAAAGCTCGGCGGATCCGCTCTAAAGCATCAGTGGAGGTCAGGAAATCTCGGCGTGGCCTCAACCTGGCTCGGAAACGACGGCAAACCGGTTGTCACCGTGCGCCCGCGTGTTCCCGCCATGGCCGCCGACCGAAAAGCTCGAAATTAGCTGTAACTACGGCGTTTCTAGCTAGGGTTGTGGAGGGAAAAGGTTCCCTATCCTCTCTAGTTCTGGTGTGCGCAAAATGAACAACTTTAACCGAGAATTGAGCGTAAATTTCCACAGTTCTTACCCGCGGTCCGGTTTTCCTCGTCCGAGGGGAAAACTTGAAATTCCGAAGCTACGTCGCACGGATTGCTCTGGAATTTGGAGAGGAGCAGCGCAGGGAGTTGGCGCACCTTGGGGCGCTCTTGCTCAGTCGTGAAACTGGTTGGTGTGAGCTGCCCACGGGAGCACCTTTGCTCGGTTCTCACCGGCGGCCACGAAAACGTGGTTTCTCTCGGTGGGTAGTGGTTCACTTGACCGGAAGTGATGCGGGTAGTGCGTGGGAGGTCTGAGGATATATGTTTGCTGCGCTGCCGGCGTTGGTACACGAGGGACGATCGCTCCTGAGTGAGTCGATCACAGCGGCGGCTCCTCGGCGTTTTGTCGTGCGGGAGGGCGGTGACTGGGGGTCGGCCCGTGGTCGTGGCGAGCTGGGGCACGGCTGGGAGTTACTGCGCCCGCACAAGGAGCTCGCCAGCGCGCGAGGGGCGAGCAGGAGGTGGCGTCCGGCGTTTTCACGGCGTGTCGCGTGGAGCCTCGGCTCTGTTCCGAGTGCAATACTTAGCCCCTAAGGCTGTTGACTATTGTGCCATTTTAACCCTCCCAATGACATGTGGGACCCACTTGTCAGTGCTCCCCCACCCCTCAAAAGATCTCCAAAGCTTAGCCAGAGATGAATCCAAATATTTGGAGTTTGAAACTGACCTACATTTGTATGGTTGAGCTCATTTCCCCCAAATTCAAATAAATATTTGAATTCTTGGCATATTTGGACCCTTTTTGGAAAAATGGGTAGCACATCTTTTTGAAAATTTCTGAACTTTGCCTCCCCACTAATTTGGACCTGAGAAATCCAATTATGCACTTTGATACTTGGTTTAGCTGCTGAAATCCTGAGTTTGAATGCAACAGTTTTGGAAACACACTCTCATGTGTGATCACATGTGTATAATTTTTCCCATGTTGTGAGAGTGTAAGTTTCCCCTCTAACCACTTCTTTGATAAAGGTTACTTGCTCCTCCCATCCCTTACCAGCCATCCACAACAAGAGCTGAGGTGTGGTGAAGTGAAGAAAAGTTTTTGCAAGTCCCATTTCTTGGGCTTTTACATCCCTCCCCCCTTAAAAGAATCTCGTCCCGAGATTATAAAAGAAGAGATAGCGATGTAATAGGGACTTACCCGTGTTGAGAAGCCATGAACTCCGGGTAATTTGAGCGAAGGAACTCCTCGTTCTCCCACGTCGCTTCTTCGGCGGTGTGGTTACTCCAGAGTATCTTGTAGAACCACAACGTTCTGCTACGCGTGGTCCTGGCTTTCTCATCAAGAATTCCCACCGGATATTCATCATATGTTAAATCCGGTTTCAGCTCGCCGATGTCTTCGGTAGGAACAGCAGTTGTATGCTTCAAGCATTTTCGCAGTTGCGAAACATGGAAAATATCATGGACACCAGCCAGAGATGCCGGTAGCTCCAATCGATACGCTGCTGGTCCACACTTCTCGGTGATAGCGTAGGGTCCAATGAAACGGGGAGCGAGCTTCCCCTTCACACCGAATCGGTGCACGCCCTTCATTGGAGACACGCGGAGGTACACGTGTTCCCCAACGTCAAAGTGCAACGGCCTACGCCTCTTATCAGCGTAGCTCTTCTGTCGGGATTGAGCGGCCTTCAAATTGGCTCGAATTGTCCGAACGCGCTCTTCGGCGTCGTTCACCACATCAACTCCGAATGTGACCCTTTCACCGGACTCGCACCAATTTAATGGGGTGCGGCATTTACGACCGTAGAGAGCTTCGTAAGGTGCCATCTTGATACTTGCCTGATAACCGTTGTTGTACGAGAATTCCGCCAATGGTAGGTGATCATCCCAGTTCCTACCATGGTGGATGGCACATGCTCTCAACATGTCTTCCAGGACTTGATTCACCCTTTCTGTCTGACCATCGGTCTGAGGGTGATAGGCGGAGCTCCTGATCAACTTAGTACCCAATGCAGCGTGTAGCTGCTCCCAAAAGCGAGATACAAATAATGCACCTCGATCTGAGACAATGGTCTTGGGTACCCCGTATAGGCATAGAATCTTCGCTATGTATAGCTCCGCATATTTGCCGGCATTGTAACGTGTATTCACCGGAATGAAGTGAGCCGTCTTGGTTAACCGATCAACGATTACCCATATGGAATCATGCTTGTTGGCTGTTAGGGGTAATCCCACAATGAAATCCATGCTCACATCTTCCCATTTCCATGCCGGGATCTTCAGGGGTTGCAGCAGCCCTGATTTCTTCATATGATCAGCTTTCACTCGTCTACACGTATCGCACTCGGATACGTACTTAGCTACCTCCCGCTTCATCCGCGTCCACCAAAATTTCTTTTTCAAATCTTGGTACATTTTGTTGCTGCCCGGATGAATGGAGTATTTGGACAAGTGAGCTTCATCGAGGATCTTTTTCCTCAACTCCATATCTCGGGGTACGACTATGCGGTCATTGAACCACAACGTCCCCTCACCATCTTTCCGGAAACATTTAATTTCTCCAATGTCTATCCGTCTCCGGAGATGTGCCATGCCTTTATCCGTTTTCTGAGCTGCAATGATGTCCTCCCTAATAGTAGGGATGAGGGCAAGGTTGTACAGCGATCCATAAGGAACCAAGTATAGACTTGGCTCTTCCTCCTCCACCGGTGTAATGGTGAGGTGATGGACATGCGATTTCCGACTCAGCGCGTCGGCAACCACATTCGCCTTGCCGGGGTGGTAATGGATCTCAATCTCATAATCTTTGATCAGTTCTAACCACCTCCTCTGCCTCATGTTCAGCTCCTTCTGGGTGAAAATGTATTTCAAGCTCTTGTGGTCGGTGTAGAGATGCACCAAGTTCCCCAGGAGATAGTGCCTCCACATTTTCAGCGCCAACACCACGGCAGCAAGTTCAAGATCGTGAGTCGGGTAGTGCTGCTCATGGTTCCGAAGTTGGCGTGAGCCATAAGCGACCACACGTCCTTCCTGCATCAACACGCAGCCCAGCCCAATACCGGACGCGTCACAATACACGTCGAAGGGCTTTGTTGTATCCGGCTGAGCTAACACCGGGGCTGTGGTGAGATGCTTCACCAATGTTCGGAACGCTCCTTCACACGCCGTGTTCCAAACATATTTTGTCCCTTTCTTCAGCAACTCTGTCATCGGCTTTGCGAGCTTGGAGAAGCTCGGAATGAACCTCCGGTAGTATCCTGCTAACCCGAGGAAGCTTCTGACTTCATGGACTGAAGTGGGAGCTTTCCATTTCAACACTTGCTCTATTTTACTTGGGTCAACCGCAATGCCTTCAGCTGAGATGATATGTCCCAAGAATGGCACTTGGCTGATCCAAAATTCGCATTTGCTGAACTTGGCGTAGAGCTTGTGGTCTCGCAATCGCTGAAGAACGATCCGTAAGTGTTCGGCATGCTCGGCTTCTGTCTTGGAGTAAACCAAGATATCGTCGATGAACACTACCACGAACTTGTCCAGCTCCGGCATGAACACCGAGTTCATGAGATACATGAAATGGGCTGGAGCGTTTGTGAGACCAAAGGACATGACGAGATATTCGTATAAGCCGTATCTCGTCGAGAACGCCGTCTTCGGGATATCCTCCGCCCGGATCTTGATCTGGTGATATCCAGAGCGAAGGTCCATCTTTGAGAATACACTTGCCCCCACCAGTTGATCAAACAAGATGTCAATACGGGGCAGTGGGTACTTATTCTTGATGGTGACGGCGTTGAGTGGCCGGTAATCCACACACAGCCTCAGGGTCTCATCCTTCTTCACGAATAGCGCCGAGCATCCCCAAGGCGAGGAACTCGGCCTAATGAAACCCTTGCTCAACAGATCATTGAGCTGTTCTTTCAGTTCCGCCAGCTCATTTGGAGCCATCTTGTATGGTCTCCGTGATATGGGCGTAGTCCCGGGTGCAAGTTCAATCTTGAACTCGACATCCCGCTCAGGTGGCATGCCCGGAAGATCATCCGGGAACACATCAGGATACTCCCGGACTACGGGGATGTCTTCTAACTTGAGAACTTCAGCATTATTAATTGCTAAAACTTCCCGGACTGGCGTGTCTAACATCATGGAATGCGGACGGTGGAATGGCGAATTTAAGTGGACCGTCCGTGTCCGAGTCTCTAGGACAGCGCCATGGTATTGCAGCCATGACATCCCTAAGATTGCATCAATCTTTTGTCCCATAAGGATTATCAAGGTGGTGGGATATAGTTTCCCACCTAAGCACAGAGGTGCCTTTGGAATCATCATATTAGCTGAAATCTTCCCTCCCGGTGAGCATATCATATAAGTGCAGTCGGTTGGGAAGACTTGCAATTGGTGTTTAGCCACATAGGATGCACTTATAAAGCTGTGGGTTGCACCAGAATCAAATAATATGACGATGGCTTGATGGTTGAGAGTAAACGTACCCGCCAGCACGTTGTCTCCCTCTGGGGCGTCCTCATTGTCGAGGTTGCGGACGCCTCCAGTCCGCTGACCAACCTTCTTCACCGGAGGTCGGCCTCGAGCACCGCCCTGGAGCTGGGCTTGCCCGCTGCTCTGCTGCCCCTGGGGACAGTCCTTCGCAAAGTGGCCCGCCTGGCCACATGTGAAGCAGGTGAAACGGGGCGGTCCCCCGCTGATCGGTGGACGGAAACCTGGGGCGCGTTGTGGCGGTGGAAACGCCCGGGGTACCGTCTGCTGCTGCTGCTGTCTTGGTGGTGGCATCGGCGGACGGAACGGAGGTGCTTGAAAGGGACGTCCCCCGAACCGTTGCGGTCGCGCCGGTGGTTGCCACTGCTGCCCGGATGGTGTCCGATACACCATACGGTACTTCTGGGGAGCGCCACTCCCACCGCTGCTAGGTGGAGCGCTACGCTTCCTCTGCTCAGCTGCTAACTCCCGCTGAGCGTCCTCTTGCATGATGGCGGCATTGACTAGATCGTTGAATGTGCCGCGGTTCCATTGTACGAGGTGGGTCTTCATTTCGGGATGTAACCCCCGATAGAAGTGCTCCCTCTTCTTCTCCTCCGTGGAGATGTAGTCTGACGCATACTGCGCCAGATGGTTGAAGGCACGGGAGTAGTCGTGGGCACTCCTCCCGCCCTGTTTTAGTTCCAAAAATTCTTGGAACTTTCTCTTCATTATTCCGGGAGGAATGTGATAGGCGCGGAACGCCTCCCGGAACTCTTGCCATTCCACGGCATGGCCAGCCGGACGTGAGGCGACATAATTCGCCCACCATGCACCAGCGGCACCGTGGAGCTGCTGTGCTGCGAACAGTGTCTTCTGCCGCTCCGTACACTGGAGCAGCCCGAACTTGGACTCGATAGTCCGCAGCCAGTTGTCCGCCTCCAGTGGTTCTTCAGCTTCGGTGAACACTGGAGGGTGCGTACTCATGAAATCCGAGTACGACACTTCGCGGGGCTCACGAGGCCCTCGCTCTTGACGTCCTCCCGCCTGGGACGTATTCTGCACGATCGTGCGGAGCAGGTCGGTCTGCTCCTCACGACCTCCCACCAATGCTGCTATCACATCCGCTAGAGTAAGCGGAGGCGGCGGTGGTGGCTGCTGCTGCGGGGTGCTGTCGTAGGCCGGTGGCTGGGAGTCATCGCCTCCACCTTGGCTAGAGCCACCAACCTCGTGCGTGGTCCTAGTACGAACCATCTGCAACCATACGACATTAACCATCAGTTCCGCAACATTTTGCATGCAGTCCAATAGAACTGGGCGTAAAAACATTATGACAACCAAACGTGCGAAATATCTCGTAAGTAGATAATGTAATAACTTTGCACAAGCTACACCATTACCAGACCAAACACAAGTTAGTTTAATCCAACTTGATGAACCCCCTCTTTGGAAGCTCACCATAACTGGGTTTGGTCTCTACGAGACATTAGTATCGCCCTTAGGGTACAACACCCTCTCCAATGAGTTCAACTGTCATTCTTCCGTCAGAATGACCAGTTGCTACCTATTCCAAGTTTTGATCTGGTTCTGGGCATTTTCATGACTCAAGTTGAATAACAAAGTTAAAGTTAACTTTAGTATCTTTCCAACGAGTACTCATTTGCCCCCAGATCAGCTTTTATTAAAAAGTTATGTTAATTCAAAGTTAGCAGAATTTCTGGAAGAATTTTAACAGCACCTCCCTTGGAAGTGGCTGTTTCCAATCCTGATTTCCACTAAATTCTGTGCTGAAACTTCAGAAACTTTGAATTGCAAAGATGTCAAACATCTTCTACTCTTTCTAAGGATGGATTATATGACAATTTTAGATTTTTCTACTGGGAGTTATATTTGAAAAACAGATCAGTTCAGAGGATGTTTTACTCTGCCCTGGTTCTGGGCAGTTTACATTCCTCTGGGATTTCAGCCATCTTAAGGCGAGTTTCAGCTCTGGAAGTCTACAACAAAGTTGTAGAGGACTTGAATACCTTTCCAAAACTATATAGCACACCTCCCTGGGCTAAAAGACCTGTGAGTTATGCCCTGTTGAGGATCAGCAAACGTGCTGCCCAAAACAGAGCACTCTGCTTTTCATACTTTTGGCTATACTGCTCCACTATCCCATTCTTATACCCAACCAGGGTCCTAAATGTTGAACCTATAGATTTTAATTCTTTGTTATCATTATTCTCATGCATATGCCTACCATATCTCGGTACTACGTTCCTCACAAAAGAAAATCCTACCCGGATCATACCGGCATATACGTCTCAAATGTGGCACTAAACGGTCTCTCGCACACGTTTTCTACACGGATACATACGTGGTTAGTACCTGCAGAAAACCACACAATAATGGTGCACTCAATGGTTATTCATTTCAGGCAGTTCCATATTTGAAAGTAAATACAAACGCCCGTATCATTGTCATACGGCCGTCCTTGAGTTAGGTCACGTCTCAAGGTACGTGATCGTGTTTCAACACCACACGACGGGGAACCCGAGTATGTCATGAACGGGTCGTCACGGTTGGGAATGTTATCAACCCAACAGATACCACCTACTGCCCTGCAGGGCACGCCGATGGCAAGCGCTGCGTATGTCCTCCTGGGCTATTTCCAGACGAACACACTCTCGCGTTACTGACCACGCGATGGGGTCTCCACTTACTTGCCTAATGCACGCTAGGGATCAGCGTTTCATATGAACTCAGGGACATGAAGAGTCCAAGAGCTTCATATTGACATCTCACACCAAGCTGTGAGATCAATCCCTGAACCACGTTCCTCGTCAGGGAGAGCTAACCGAAATTGAACCGCTTTCGGTGGCGTTCCTTACCATACTTACCAGAGCGTAGGTGCGTCGTTACATAATTGAAATTCAGAATTATAACACATAAGTTAGTCTTTGCCACTTTAAGTAACTAGGCTAATATAGTCCTTACTTGGGCAACTACCGATTCCTCACCGTATACCTAAGTTTTTTTCCCATAATGCAGTCCTTAAGTACTGTGCTATCCCCACTGCAGCTCTGATACCAGGCTGTGGCGGACCGGAATCCGCTCATCCAGGATCGCAGAGGGTGGTGCCGCGCGATGCGACACCCGACAGCACACGTCATAAGAACACAATATATTACATGGGAAAAACAGCTGAAACTGTACAAACAAGTACAAACTTCAGTTACAATTATTGTTCTATTACACAGCGGAAGACTACACTATACAACTCACGCCCGCCTATTTAGCAAAAGTCGGTTGCCCAGCCCTAGGGCAACCCACACTAGCTGCACGTCTCAGCTCAGCGCGGCGTGTACGGCTCCCACTCAGCCGTGGTCCCCGACGGAGGGTAACCCTCGCCGGTGGACTCGTACTCCGAGTCCGTGGGTGGCTCCTCACCTGAAAAACACTTAAGCAGCAACCGTGAGCACGAAGGCTCAGCAAGGCTTAACCGACTCACCTAAGCATGAAACTCTACATGAGGGGTACAAGGGGCATAGGATAGTAACTTTTCAGCAAAACGACACGCCTACAAGTTCATCCTTAGTTCATCTTTTAGCAACAAGTTAACAGTTCATGAAATCTGAAATTTAGTAAGCAGTATTTGGTGGCACACATGTGGCAATACAATTATATCAATCAGCATCATTGAATCAACATATTTCATCCATTAGTCTACGTTACGACGCAGTGAACAAGCAGCACTCGTCACCGCGAGGGACGGCGAATCGACTCGATATACACCTGCAGGGAAAACCCAAAGAGCACGTCACGTACGCCCACCCGTGGAGCTGCACAGCACGCTCACTCGATGTCGTACGGGACAACCTTTCACCCAACAGCCCAAACGTCGAACCGGTCGCACCGAAACGAGCAGGAGGTTCCCCACACGGAGCATCTCTCTATGCCCGTTGGCAGATTTCCACCTTGCTGCCCTCAACCTACACCTATAAATCGGTGTGCTATGCCTCGACGCCCGGAGGTTTAGGCTACATCGGTTTATCGGGGCCCATATATCCGATATGCCTTCGGTACGTTCAATACTTGTTCAGCAGGGCCGCACACGGATCGGTCCTCAATCGACACGGACAGGGCTGCGCACACAAGACTCTCTCTTGCTGCGCCCTAGCCCCTGCCTAGTCTCATTTTCATTACTAAAGTGATCTCACATCACTCAACCGAACCCGTGTGTCCCCATCCTATCTCGCGAGTAGATTCCAACTACTCGACTTGTACCGAAATCCTATGACTCATTAAGCATAGCCTGTCTACTCGAGGTCCTTGACACTACCCTCACTCTTTTAGGAACCTTTGGTTATGCAAGTGGGGTTTCATTCACCCTATACCTAATGCACAATCATACTTCACACGACACATGTAAACAAAGTAAAACTTTTAAAAAGGGTTAATGCAAACCGGGGCTTGCCTTGTTGCTGCTGGTCAGGAGTTAGTTCTTCGTCCGGAAGGAGGAAGTCCAGCACTTCCGGAGTCTCTTCTTCAACGGCTACACGTTAATGAAATACTATATGTTAATTTAGATGCAAATGTGAGTTTTAGAGTAAAACTTCTACTATTGGTTCTAGTAATCAGCCTCTAACACCTGGAACTTTGTTTAAGAATTTAAATATGAACTGGTGTTGGTGGTTTGGCTTGGACTTAATCACATGGTTAAATGCTAAGTGGTTTTCCCCTTTTCCATTTTAATCCCTTAAGTGGGTAAACAGGACAGGGGTGATCTAGAGCTCCAATGGAGCTGAGAATTTTTGTGTGAGTTCCTTGTCACAAGAAAACTCTCTGGACCAAACATTAGCACTTTTCCTGGAGTGGTTTGCGCAGAATAATTCTCTTGGCAAATCAGCAAGGAAGAATTAATTCTGAGGTAATACCCCTGTTCATGCTCAACTTAATGAACTACAATTTCTATTCTAGCTCATAGAGTTTGCATGAATTTTCCTAGCATTTTTGGAGTCAAGGTTTGCCCAGAATTGAATTTCCAAGTTTTGGAAATTCTCTGAAAATGTTTCTGCATTCAAATAAACACAGCACTTTCCAATTTGAATTGCTCTGACCAAATCGACTCCAAATGGTCTGAAACTTTTACAGGGGTTTACTAATGTCCTAAAGAACATTCTGGCAAAATTTGGGGATTTTTGGATGAACCAAACTCCCTCAGAAATTCTTTTACTCAGAAACTTTAAAGAATTTTCCAGAATTAATTAATGGGTTTCATACAAATTGAGTTGTATATCTGGACAGAGCTAGGCAAGATGAATCCAACCCAATTTGAATCACTAAATTTGGAGCTTCCTAGCAAGAGTTATGCAGTTCCAAAGTTTGAACCAATTCTGGAATTCAAATTAAATCGGGAAAAGTTCAAACTCTGCCTGTGGGTCCACCCTACACGTGTCAACCGCCGGAATCACGCCACACGGGCCACAGCCCTTTTCCCGCGCCACCACACGGGATCGCACGCCACAACTGATCCAGCGTTTTAAATCTTCAGCTGCTGACACGTGGGCCCGGTGGGTCTTCTTCCTCCTCTCGCTCCCGCGCCTCCCCCTCGCCGGCGCTGTACTGGAGCTCGCCGGACCCAGCTTCCCGGCCGCCTCTCGGCCGGAGACTCGCCGCCTGGGGGTTTTCAGGGTCGGGGAACAAGTCTACGGAGTTGGCTCGGGCTGCCGGTGGCCGGAAGTAGGCTGGCGACGAGCCGCGGCCTTCGGTGATGATCGGCACCGCCGCCCGAGCACATTAGCCCGCCAAAAGCTCGGCGGATCCGCTCTAAAGCATCAGTGGAGGTCAGGAAATCTCGGCGTGGCCTCAACCTGGCTCGGAAACGACGGCAAACCGGTTGTCACCGTGCGCCCGCGTGTTCCCGCCATGGCCGCCGACCGAAAAGCTCGAAATTAGCTGTAACTACGGCGTTTCTAGCTAGGGTTGTGGAGGGAAAAGGTTCCCTATCCTCTCTAGTTCTGGTGTGCGCAAAATGAACAACTTTAACCGAGAATTGAGCGTAAATTTCCACAGTTCTTACCCGCGGTCCGGTTTTCCTCGTCCGAGGGGAAAACTTGAAATTCCGAAGCTACGTCGCACGGATTGCTCTGGAATTTGGAGAGGAGCAGCGCAGGGAGTTGGCGCACCTTGGGGCGCTCTTGCTCAGTCGTGAAACTGGTTGGTGTGAGCTGCCCACGGGAGCACCTTTGCTCGGTTCTCACCGGCGGCCACGAAAACGTGGTTTCTCTCGGTGGGTAGTGGTTCACTTGACCGGAAGTGATGCGGGTAGTGCGTGGGAGGTCTGAGGATATATGTTTGCTGCGCTGCCGGCGTTGGTACACGAGGGACGATCGCTCCTGAGTGAGTCGATCACAGCGGCGGCTCCTCGGCGTTTTGTCGTGCGGGAGGGCGGTGACTGGGGGTCGGCCCGTGGTCGTGGCGAGCTGGGGCACGGCTGGGAGTTACTGCGCCCGCACAAGGAGCTCGCCAGCGCGCGAGGGGCGAGCAGGAGGTGGCGTCCGGCGTTTTCACGGCGTGTCGCGTGGAGCCTCGGCTCTGTTCCGAGTGCAATACTTAGCCCCTAAGGCTGTTGACTATTGTGCCATTTTAACCCTCCCAATGACATGTGGGACCCACTTGTCAGTGCTCCCCCACCCCTCAAAAGATCTCCAAAGCTTAGCCAGAGATGAATCCAAATATTTGGAGTTTGAAACTGACCTACATTTGTATGGTTGAGCTCATTTCCCCCAAATTCAAATAAATATTTGAATTCTTGGCATATTTGGACCCTTTTTGGAAAAATGGGTAGCACATCTTTTTGAAAATTTCTGAACTTTGCCTCCCCACTAATTTGGACCTGAGAAATCCAATTATGCACTTTGATACTTGGTTTAGCTGCTGAAATCCTGAGTTTGAATGCAACAGTTTTGGAAACACACTCTCATGTGTGATCACATGTGTATAATTTTTCCCATGTTGTGAGAGTGTAAGTTTCCCCTCTAACCACTTCTTTGATAAAGGTTACTTGCTCCTCCCATCCCTTACCAGCCATCCACAACAAGAGCTGAGGTGTGGTGAAGTGAAGAAAAGTTTTTGCAAGTCCCATTTCTTGGGCTTTTACATATAGTGTTTTAGTTTCTAACTATCTAAGTTTCCTAATGACCATAAGAGATGAGCTGAAAAGAATTGAATGCAACTGAGGAAGAAGAACTCGAATGACTTCAAAACTTTTATGTCATGTTCTATACTAACTAGGGATTTAGCTTGCCAAATTTCAGCTAATGTGGAGTAAAATTGTGTTCTCCATAATTCCTACAATGTCTCTTATGTATTTCACCATATACATAAGTATGTGGAACAAAAACAGGGAGTTCTAATGATCAACTTGATCTGATAATTTACATGTGAGTTTCTGGTCACATGAAAGTAATTTGGTCCAAAATTTAGACCTTTTACTTGAGTAGTTCCTCCAGAACAATTCCTTAAGTATTTCTACTAAGAAGAATTCATTCTGGAGTCATGTGCATTTTCATGCCCAATTAAGTGAACTACAATTTCAAGTATCTCTCAGAGGAGATTGACTAAAGTTTCCTATGATTTTTGGAGCTATGATTTGCCTAGAATGGATTTTACAAGTGGGCAACATTTTCTGAAATTGTTTCTGGACTTTTATAAACACAGCAGTTTGTAATTAGCAAATTCTGCTCAAATGATCTTCAAATGAGATGAAAATTTGCTAGAAGGTCAACAATATGCTAAACAATATTCTGGCAAAATTTCATGATTTTTGTATAGACAAAACGCCCTCAATAATTCTTTTTCAGAAAACCTTCAAAGAATTTTCAGAATTTAATATTGACATTCATACAAATTGGGGTTCATATTTGGATAGATCTTTGCAAAAGGAATCCAACCCAATTTGAATCACTCAATTTGGAGATTCCTACACAAACATATGATTTTACAAAGTTGTGGCAATCTCTGGAATTGTTTTGCTATTGAAAAGTCTGCTGGACCCACTGTTTTAAACTCAGCAAAAAGGAATTGGGCCACACCGGTTCACATGGGTTCCATCGTGTCTTCACAGAGGATCCTCGAGCCACAGCTGATCCCAAATTTAAATTTAAGACGCTGACGACTGGGGCCCACCCCTTCTTCCTCCTCCCGCCGCCTATTTCGCTCGCGCGCCGCGCAGCTCGCCGGCCCGACGCTGCCCCTCCCCGGCGACCACTTTCCAGCCATCTCGCGACCGGAGGCTTGCCGCTAGAGGGTTTGTGAGGCCGGGGAATACGATGGTGGTACTTGCTCGGGCTGTCGGTGACCGGAAGTACCCCGGCGACGTGCGGCGGCTACGGGAAGCGTTCAGCGCCGTCGGCCGACCTTCCATGACCGCCAAACACTCGATCAACCCGCGCTAAAGCACCCTGAACGTTTAGGGCAGACCAACACAGCCTCAAACTAGCTCTGGAATGGCGGAAAAGGAGGTTTCACTGTGTGCCCGCGGAGTACCGCCATGAACGCGTTCGGTATAGCTCAGAATAGGCCACCCGGAGTCGGTTTCAAGTCCAAGTTGCTAAAAGAAAAATGATTGCCGGCTAGTCCGGCCCGTGTGTGCAATATTTGAAAAGCTACGGAGGATCGATGAGAGAGAATTTTGGAGATCATTACCGGACGCTCGGTTGAAGCCGCCAGAGCAAAATTCCAAAATTCGCCATCGATACTTCACGGTTTGGCTTGAGCTTTGGGTGGAAGCAGCGTAGTGGTCGTGCGCTTCCGTTGCCGCCCTTGCAGGGCCGTGAAAGCTCCTGTGGAGAGCTGTCCACGTGAAGCCGACCGCCGCTTTTTTTTAGGTCGCTGCGGAGGAAGCTATTCACGGGTAAGGGAGGCCGGAGCTCAGTGGTTTGTGTGTCGGGGAAGTGGGAACTGGGCTCGCGGTGATGTCTAGCAGCTCGGAGCTGAGTCGCACACAAGTTTTTCCCGGTTCCCCGGTTACTCCCGAGGTGCAGCGGTGAGAGAAGAGCTGGGTTCGTGTTCTGCTCACGAGGAGGTAGTGAAGAGCACTTTGCTTCGGTCAGGGAGGAGGTGATCATGTTGAGCCGAAGAGAACCACTCACACGGTGCCAGCAATCGGGAGAGGGATGCAGGAGGTGGCGGCAGCCGTTCCCTCGGTGGCACACGATCAGGTCCCGGTTGTTCAAGTGCAAGAGCAGAGAGTCTCGGTTGCTTTGTGTGCAAGTCTCAATTTTCAGCTCAATGACATGTGGGTCCCCCACTTTCCTCCTCTCCAAAAGATCTCCTCAGTTTAATCTCTCAACTTCCAAAGTTTTGAAGTTTAAATGTGGGATAGCATTTGAATTCGCCAAATTCAGTTTGAATTTGCATAGCAAATTTGAATTCGGTTGGAATTTGAAAATGCTTCCATTTAATTCCTTTTTGAGCCGACCCTACAATGACAAGTTTGTCATCCAACTTTTTCCACAAATTCCAAACTGTATGGCTGCATGAGTATCCAAAGTTTTTGGGCACAATTTGTGGTGAACTTTGAATTTTGAAATCTGATTTTTAATCCTTCATGCAAAGAGGTATTTAAATCCTTGTTGGTTCAAGACCTTCAAATAAAAATGTGAGCCTCATTTTGGACGAACATCCATGTAGCACTTTGCATGAAGAAAAGTTTTAGCAAGTCCCATTTTTCATGCCTTTGCCACACATATGCAATCAACCTCAGTTTTATTCATGCACATGTTTGGGACTTTTACATTCTTGCATCCATATGCCATGCTTTTGTTGATGAAGACCTTCATGCGATTGTACATCTCTTGAGGGCTTTCACAGTCCTCAATAGCAAACCTCCCTAGCTACCCCTCAATCATTTCAATCTTGGCTTCTCGTACTAAGTGATTTCCTTCGTGTGCTGTCTTGAGGGTGTCCCATATGTCTTTGGCTACTTCTATTCCATCAACCTTGTTGAACTCTTCCGGGCTCAAGGATGAGGTAATCACGGTGGAAGCTTGTGCGTTGCAGTGCATTGCTTGTGCTTGCTCCGGAGTGAGTTCTTCGTCAATGTCCAGAATATCTATACCTGTGCACACAATATGCCAAAGACTTGGATTTATGGAAATGAGATGCATCTTCATATTATGCTTCCACATAGTATAATCATTTCCATGAAAAAGTGGATGCTTCCCTATAGGAATAGAGAGATAGTTGTCATTTGAATTAAGACGTTCATAATTAAAAGGATATCGGGAGTAATCTTGATGACCACTCCCTTTTGGCTTGTCTTCGTCCTTCTTCTTGTCCTTTTGATTTAGGAGTTTTTTCTTGAGTAGTGCCTTGAGTTGGCGAACCTCCTCCCCGCTGAGGAGGGCTCCAAAGCCAACACGTGCCCTTGGCCCCGGACCGAGCCTCCCCGCTAAGGTGAGGTCCGGCGCTATCACATGTATTGGGCTCCGAACCTCCTTCCCACTGAGAAGGGCTTCAGAGCCGACACGTGCCCTTGCCCCTGGACTAAGCCTCCCTGCTAAGGTGAGGTCTGGAGCTGCCACGTGTATCCGGGTTCCGAACCTCCTCCCCGCTGAGCAGGGCTCCGGAGCAGCCACGTGTCCCACGGTCCGGCGTGGGCCGTGGGTCGAAGAAGTAGAGAAGGAGTGCGCTGTCAGGCCGTGCATTCAAGGCTCGCGCCCTCCTCAGAAGCATGGCGCACGACACACGCCTCTGTCCACCGCCCGTTTGACATCATGGTGACAAGACAGGGCGGCGAGGCATGACACCGGCACAGTGCCGTACAACGGCACAGGGCCGCCCAACAGAGCTAGAGGACTCAGCGACAAGACGGTGTGTTCATCATCACCTGCTGCACGGTGAGGGGCGCTCAGCGCGCCAGGCAGTGGGACTTAACTCCGCCACTGACCGCTCTATTTGGAGTCGTAAAAACCCTAGATTATCAGCACAGAAACCAAGCAATCATCACAAAAGTTCAACACACCACTCTTATTCAAGCTACTCCGATTGAAACGTTCCTATTACAGCTTATTCAATGGGAATCCTATACTTAATCATGTGAACTGGTGCTGTTCTCGCCGTGTGACGGAGGTGGTCCATACATGGGCGCACGCCATGGTGAGTCGGCAGTCCATGTAGGGTTAGATGGCGCTGGTGCTCCATTCGCTCCCTCGTTGGCACGAGTCTCCTCTTGTTTCTCCAGCAAATACAGCTTCTTGCGGAGGTAACGGATCTCTTCTTGTGCGCTTGCTTAGCGGTTTCTTAACTCCATGAGCAACCTCTGAGACTTGTCAGCAGCTTGTGGGTTGGAAAGAGCTGTTACATGGGGTCCAATGATCTCCCTTGTACCACTCTTCCGATACGGGTGCAGCTCAAAAGTTGTGTCCTCAAGCTGCTCATGGAAGGCGTAGCACAGTCTGGTGAGTGCTTCCCATGCAGCATCATCGATAGCTTCTGCCCTTGTAGCTCTCCATGTGGGTGTGAAGTGCCGAGTGACAACCCTACCGTTAGATAGGATGGTTACGTCAGCCTTCCACTCTTCATGTCCGAGACGAGGGACTTTCTTGAGGAGATACTCCGAATATAGGATGAAGCAATCCAGAAATTCTTTTAGCTCCTTGGATATGTGTCCTTCCATTCCGTCGGACTGAAATTCTTGAACTGAATAGTTGGCCCATTAATCACCTTCATTATTGGTCTCAGCAAGGGGTGGCTCCTCCTCGGGTTCATCTTCTCCCATCATAGTTTCATGAGGCTCCACGGGGTGTAAGCCCGCGTGAAACTCCTCCTGAGGTGCGTACCAACGCTGTTCTTGTGGATCATCCTCCATATCATCTTCAAATGGTTCCACCTCTTCCGGATCCCCTTCCTCATGCATATAGCTATTGACTTCATCTTCATCACGAGGTTCCGTCTTCACCTCCTCCCAATATGGTCCATCGGACACCTCAATGGGGTTAAGATCACTCCCAGGTTGTGGTGGACGAGCTCTTATGCGTGCTGTGCTCCTGGTCACCGGCATCTATAAATAATAAATGAGAAACTTTAGAGAAGGAAGAAATAACTCCAAAACTTCAGAAACTATGGAGCGAGGAAGCAAAAGTGTTGCTGTCCAAAAGAAGAGAAAAGGAGGGGCTGAAAATAAAACTTTGCGGTGGCTGAGTTGACAAGTAAAGTGCAGCAGCAAGCAATTTTGAAGATAGCGGTTTAGAGGGGTGTGCCTATGTGTTTTAGAGTGTCCATTCTACCTCGTCTTGCGTCCTACGGTCAACGTGGCTCTGATACCTATCTGTGACAACCGGTTCCGAAAATAGAACCAAGTGAATGCATATGTGTGCCTAGAATGTTTATCACACATACACATGTAATCCACAAACTGAATTCAGAATATAACCATGAATAAATAGGGTTTAAGTACTTTATTACAATGACTCAATGTCTCACTCATGAATGTCTATCTTATTCTTGCAGCGGCAGACTCTAAACGACAGTGGAAAGTGACTAAAGACAGCAGGCTCCATCTTCGAATCCACAGGCGTGTTTACGGTAGTTCGCACGCCTAGTACTCCACATGGTCCTCGAAGTACTCATCTCCTGTAACTGATGTTTATGTGGTAATGCAAGGGTGAGTACATGTCGTACTCAGCAAGTGCGGGAAAAGTATGACATGTAGCTTACAACAAGGTATGGAATAAAAAGGCTCATTGCAGCAAGCAAATTTTATTTCACAAACATGGTAAAAACAGCAACTAAGTGTAGATGAATTAAATCCCAATATAACCAAGTAAAATAGAAACATTATTTCATCATAATTCACCATTTATCAAGTCTCATACATCCATTAATATTTCTCAAGTTCATCTCATGCTCATAAATATTCATAACCATCTCATATTCATATAACCGAAACCAAACTCATTATCATGACTCAAACAGTCCCAAAACCAATCCCAATGACCATACCATTACCATACCGAATAACCATCCCAAGTTTTACCTTCTAATCATGGAAGTTTGCCAGGTGCTTGTGACCGGAAAGCACGGCTATCATGATAGTTTTACACTCTGCAGAGGTGGCACCACTTTACCCACAAGTTCGTGATTTCGTCACCCGTCGGCGACTGCAGAACCTCCATTATACCAGTACACAACCGTCGGTGTATGACCAAGAGATCACAAAATATCCTTTACAAAGGGGCTACTAGATGTATGGACTCACTGAGGTTTCACCGGCATGCTCGAATCACCATTCTCCCACCCACGGGCCCCCTCTTGTGCCATGTAGTACCCAGGGCAGTCCCTCTCGACCCCCATTCCCCGCGCCATCCACGGTCCATAACAAGCTAGCAACACACCTAATTAATCAGATAAGCCACACCCATACTTGGCCTTGTGGTGGCACTGCTTTCCTGGCATCTTCTCGTATGAACCGGTCCTTAGATCTACGGCAAGCACCACCATCTCATCCAGCAACATTCACGAACCAAGCTTGCCTAGATCTCCCCAATTCCATGCCCATTAACATCATCAAGATCTCATCATCATTATTCATATGAGTGCAGTAGCTAGACATGTTTTATTTCAGCTTCCCGTATCCCGTGAATTAAGCGAAGAAAAAACGAAAAACGACCATACCTGACTCATCAACTTTCCCAGCGACAAGGGTGGTTAACAAAACTAGTAAACTCCTATAAAAGGGTGTCCCATCAATTTAACTCAAGCATACAAGTTTTCGCAAACAAAACAGTTTCAAAACATGGGATCAATATGGTCATGAGGCACTTACCTTGCTCCCGTGGTTCTTGTTGTTCGAGTGTCTCGAAGTCTTGGTGCTGTAGTTTCTCGTAGATGGCCTCTGGAGCTTGTTCTTCTACTCACTGTCACGCACATACAAAATTTACAGCAATCAAACATCATGCACAAACTTTACTCAAGATGCAATTGGGTAGATGAATGCAAATCCTATGGTGCAGTTTTATTAAACCAGTTTGTATGTGTTCTTGCATGTTTTAATGGGCTTTCATGGGGTTTTATGATGAACAAGGGTGCTTGGATGAAGTGTGGACGTGGTGATGATCTTGACTCAAGATCTAGATCAATTCCACAATCAAAAATCGATCAAAACACGATCTATCCACACGTAAAAGTTTCTGTTCAAAGGGGGCGAAGAAAACGGATGCGTGGAAACAGCGACGACGTCGTAAGATGGGTAATGAAGACCTACCTCACTTCTCTTCGGTGGCAGGGCCTTCCTCCTAGCAATGGCAGCAGCAGGGAATTTTTCTATTGAAGATTAGGGCAGGACAGATTGTCTGCTCTTTTCCGGCGACGGCGAGGCGTGACGGGGATCGTCGGCGGGGCTCGACAACGGGGCTCGACGGAGGGGCTTGACGGCGAGGCTCGTCGGTGGGGCTCACCGGTGACTGAACTCCGGCGAGGGGGGTCCAACTCGGCGAGTTGGGGGCTAGGGCCTCCAAGTCGCCGACCTGGGGGGGGGGGAGGGGGGCTGCAGCCAAGGGGGGGGGGTTTGGGTTATATTTATAAGGGGGGGAGGGGGAGAATCCTAATCCAATTGGAGCAAAATCCTAACAAACTTTTCCCCGATTAATTTGGTGCGGCAGCAATGTGGGGAAAATTCCCCTTTTTGGGGAATTGGGGAATTTTTTGATTTGGGGGAAAATTTGGGGAAATTGGAATTGGCTCATTTCAGCTATCTTTTTCCCATTCCCCACCATTTCTATGTCACTTACTCCATCTCTACATTCCCCTCTCCATTTCTATGTCCCACTCTCCATTTCTACATTCCCCTCTCTATTTCTATGTCCCATTTCTCCATTTCTATATGCACTTCTCCATTTCTATGGTTCCTTCATCCATTTCTATGGTCCTTTGTCCATTTCTATGGTTCTTTTCTCCATTTCTATGGTTCTTTCTCCATTTCTATAGTTCTTTCTCCATTTTCTATGGTTCTTTCTCCATTTCTACTTCTTTTATAATGCTTCTCTACATGAAAAATGTATGCAATGCTTGGAAATGAATTTGAGGGTGTTACAAACCTAGCCCCCTTAAGTTGAATCTCGCCCTCCAGATTCGATAGAGTAGAGAATAGATGAGGGAATTTTGCCTTGAGGTCTTCCTCATGCTCCCATGTAGTTTCGGCTTCCGTGTGATGGCTCCATTGTACTTTGCACCAACGGATCACTTTGTTCCTCGTGACCCTTTCCTTCACGTCCAAAATTTTGACGGGGTGCTCCGCATAGGTCAGATCCTCTTGAAGCTTGAGCTCATCCATCGGTACTTGTTCTTCTGGTACTTTTAAGCACTTCTTGAGTTGGGATACGTGAAACACGTCTTGCACGTCGGAGAGGTGCGTTGGCAGTTCTAGTTGATAGGCTACTTCTCCTCGCTTGTCCAAAATCTTGAATGGCCCGATGTAGCGAGGTGCTAACTTTCCCTTGACGTTGAACCGTCGTTGGCCTCGGATAGGCGATACCTTAAGACACACGAAGTCTCCCACTTCGAAGATCAATTTTCTTAGCCTATTGTCCGCATAACCTTTTTGTCGTGACTGAGCAGCCTTCAAATTTTCTCGTATCATTTGGACTTGCTTCTCAGCGTCTTGCAGCACTTCAGGTCCAAACACTTGGCTCTCTCCTTTCTCATTCCAGAACAGCGGCGTTTTACACCTTCTACCATACAATGCTTCGAAAGGTGACATCTTCAAGCTGGCTTGGTAGCTGTTGTTGTATGAGAATTCAGCGTACGGCAGGCTCCTATCCCAACTATGCCCATGTTTCAAGGCGCAAGCTCTCAACATGTCTTCCAAAATTTGATTTGTCTTCTCAGTTTGCCCGTCGGTTTGCGTGTGATAAGCGGAGCTGAAATTCAGTCGTGTACCCATGGCTTCATGCAGATTCTTCCAGAACCTAGAGGTAAATTGAGGACCCCGATCTGAAACTATCCTCTTTGGAACTCCATGGCGACACACGATTTGCTCCATATACAGGTCGGCTAGTTGTGCAACGTTGTACTTGGTTTTAACAGGAAGGAAATAGGTTGTTTTTGTCAACTGGTCCAACCATAATAGAGTCGTGACCCGATTGAGTACGTGGCAATCTGATGATGAAATCCATGCTGATATCTTCCCACTTCCACTTGGGTACTTTCAATGGCTGCAACAGTCCAGCGGGTCTTTGATGTTCGGCCTTCACCCGTTGGCACGTATCACATAAGGCAACATATTCAGCTATGTCCCTTTTTATACCATCCCACCAATAGCAAGTTTTCAGGTCCTTGTACATCTTTGTACAGCCAGGGTGTATGGAATAAGGTGAGTCATGTGCCTCCTTTAATATCGTGTCGCAGATGTGCTTCACGTTAGGTACACAAATCCTTTTTCCTAACCAAAGCGTGCCTTTCTCGTCTTCCTTGAAATTCTTTTATATGCCTTGTCGGATTCTTTCCTTGATTTCCTCATCTGTTGTTTGGCCATCTCGTATCTCTTGTTCCAGCGAAGAGTTGAGTTCTATCACCTCCATCTCGTTCAAGAACCCGAGATGTGACCGTTCGAACTCCTTGTGCAGCTCGGGTGGTAGCTCCCAAACCGTGAGTTGGTGACATGCTCCTTTTCGGCTCAACGCATCAGCTACTACATTGGCCTTTCCCGAGTGATAGTTGATTCCGACATCATAATCCTTGATGAGTTCCAACCATCGACGTTGCCTCAAATTCAGATCCGTTTGCGTGAATATATACTTGAGGCTTTTGTGATCCATATAGATCTCACATAGGTGGCCAAGGATATAATGCCTCCAAATCTTCAAGGCGTGTACCACGGCTGCAAGTTCCAAGTCATGTGTGGAGTAATTCAGCTCGTGTTTCTTTAGTTGCCTCGACGCATAGGATACCACTTGTCCTTCTTGCATGAGCACACATCCAAGCCCTTGTCTTGATGCGTCACAATATATGTCGAAGCTCTTGCTCACGTCCGGCAATAACAAAACTGGCGCTGTGGTTAGTCTTTTCTTGAGCTCCTCTGTGAGACCTATGTGTGCTGAATACATTGGCTTTGACGATAAAAATTTTGAATACTACCAGAACACCTTTTTAACAAGGTCCGAGTCTAGGTCCGAGCTCCTGCAAGGTCCGACAATAGGTCCGACTTGTTTTGGATAGCTCCAGAAAGGTCCGACGTAAGGTCCGACTTGCTTTGTCTAGGTCTGACTTATTTTGGCTAGGTCCAACTTGTTTTTGCTAGCTCCGGTGCTAGGTCCGACAAGCTTTGGTAAGTTCCGTGCTAGGTCCGACTAAGCTTTAGTAAGCTCCGGCGCTGGGTCCGACTAGCTTTGGTAAGCTCCGGTTCAAGGTCCGGTTAGCTTTGGTAAGGTTCGGAGCTTGATTGCAATGGTTCTGCTTTTAACTTGCAATGTTTCGAACTTGCTTTACTCTTATGGAAAGTTTGCTTAGTATTATTTTACTAAGTTTTTGGTGTGTTTTGGTGGTTATGGCTGATAAAATTTTGCTATGGTTTACAACATGCTTATGTGAGGTGCTCACGTAAGATGTTGTAGTTTCGGAACTAACGAGAGTCAAGTCGAGGACTTGTGCTCGGAAGTATTGGTTGTTTATTCATGTGCAGGTGTTGCTTGAGTTTAAGACATGGCTGGTGACGGGATCCATTGAACTAGTCTTAGGGAGAAGATGAGGTTCAACAACCAAGTTCGGGAGGAATTGTGGTTGAGTTGATCTGGAGGTCGCGCAACATGTTTGGATCAAGAACAATGCATATGAAGGTATCGTAGACGTTGTTGGAAGGTGTTTACACGTGTGCAAGGAGTGCATGGACGTGGATGCATGATTCCAAGGCATGATGATGGGATGTGGACGTAAAGAATTGGTCGGAAAGATCCAACCAACTAGGTTATGGACTCAGGCTGCGGCTGAGTCGTGTTTGACTCAAATATGGAAAGTTTTGAGTTGGTTATGATAGGATTTCGTGTGGGTCACGAAGTTGAGTTATTTTAGGAATGTGGGATACGTTCCTAAGGTGTTTGGAAGTCTTAAGATTGCTTCTATCTGTGTATACAAGAGTCCTAAGCTGTATTGGAAAGTTACAGTTTGAATCCAAGTAGGAGTAGGAGTCCTAGTTTGAGTTGAGTTGGCCTTCGGGCTGGTTATATAAGCAAGGGAGGTCAGAGCTCGTCGTGCACGACTTTGGGGCTGTTCCTATTGTGTTTTGATAAATAAAATTCGTATTCTAAAGAAACTTTTGTGCCTTGTTCGTCTGACTTGTTTTAGACAAGTTTTTCTCGTCGAGTTTCTGTTCAGCACTACCTTGCTTCGGTGGTTTTATCATAACTCGAGTTTTACAGATCCAATTGATGTGATTCTTTTTGGGTTGTCTTCAAAACTTGATTATATATAATCTGTGAAAGTTTCACGGTCATTGAATTTGTGGTTTCTTATATACACGAGTTTCTTTGCAGTACTCCAGAACTGTTTTTCTCGCGTAGGACAGATTGACCTTTGTTTGATCTTTCGATCGTGACTTGAGTTTCTCTCAACGTATTTTCATGATTCTTGTTGTGACGCCTTCGTGACTTGATTCTATACAATCTATACTAGTTTTGTCACAGTTGAACACGTTTAGATTAGTCGCACACATGGTTTCTTTAACAGATTGGTTTTCTGCAGAGGGGTGTTTTGTTGCTTCCGCTGAAAAGTTTTTATCTACCATTCACCCCCCCCCTCTGGTAGCTTTACACGTGTACTTCGATCCTACATCCTCAAATCTTTATTGGCACACTGGTGTCCACTGAAATGCATTTCCCTTCATTAGTAATTCAGTCATAGGCTTCGCTATTTTTGAGAAATCCTTGATGAACCAGCGGTACTATCCAGCCATTCCAAGGAAACTCCGAATATCTCTCACATTCTGTGGTTAGTTCCACTTTAAAACGTCTCCCACTTTTCCGGGATCAACCGATACTCCTCCCTTGGAGATGACGTGGCCTAGGAACGATATCTCCTTTAGCCAAAATTGACAATTGCTGAACTTGGCATACAATTGATGCTCTCGCAGTTTCTGCAACGTCAATCTCAAGTGTTCTTCATGTTCTTCCTCGCTTTTCAAATACACCATGATATTGTCGATGAAAACCACGACAAACGTGTCCAAGTACTCCATGAAGACCTTATTCATGAGGTACATAAAGTATGAGGGTGCATTCGTTAACCCAAAAGTCATAACGGTATATTCATACGAACCATACCGTGTTCGAAATGCAGTCTTGGGTATGTCGGAGGGCTTAATCTTCAGCTGGAAGTATCCCAACCGAAGATCAATCTTGGAGAAAATTTGGGCACTTTTCATTTGGTCGAACATGTCCTCTATACGGGGCAGCGGGTATTTATTCTTGATTGTCACCTCATTGAGAGACCTATAATCCACACATATCCTTTGGGTCCCGTCCTTCTTGTCTACGAAGAGCACGGGGGCTCCCCATGGTGTTGAGCTTGGGCGTATAAAACCCTTTTCTAGCTGCTCCAGAATTTGCTTCTTAAGTTCCACTAGTTCATTAGCAGGCATCCTATACGGCCTTTTCGCTATAGGTGCAGTTCCAGGTACTAAATCAATGGCAAATTCAATGTCCCGGTCAGGTGGCATACCTAGGAGTTCTTCCGGGAACACATATGAAAATTCTTGAACCACCGGAATGCTTTCCAATGTTGCTTCTTCGACGTGGTTCAATGCTGCCTTCTCGGTTCCCGGTTGGGCTGATTCAAACTCAATACGAGTACCGTGCTCATTTGTCAACTGCACGCTCCCTCAGCACATTAAATCACTCTGTTGTGCTTGCTTAACCAATCCATTCCAAGTATTATATCAATCCCTTGGGAATCCAAGACAATAAGGTTGGTAAGAAAGTCTATCCCCCTTATTTTAAGGTTTACTTTCGGACATTATATGATATAGAATTCAGATTTCACTTCCCAACTATATGCATCAAGGTGTATGAACTAAGCAACTTCTTTTATTAATATCAGCCTATATGAGGATGTCAACAAGTGCCAAAGCATCTCACATCTCTCTACTATGTGTGGATGTGGACATTCGCCGAAACGTCCCACAACTCACATCAGCACAGAAACCAAGCAATCATCACAAAAGTTCAACACACCACTCTTATTCAAGCTACTCCGATTGAAATGTTCCTATTACAGCTTATTCAATGGGAATCCTATACTTAATCATGTGAACCGGTGCTGTTCTCGCCGTGTGACGGAGGTGGTCCATACATGGGCGCACGCTATGGTGAGTTGGCAGTCCATGTAGGGTTAGATGGCGCTGGTGCTCCATTCGCTCCCTCGTTGGCACGAGTCTCCTCTTGTTTCTCCAGCAAATACAGCTTCTTGCGGAGGTAACGGATCTCTTCTTGTGCGCTTGCGTAGCGGTTTCCTAACTCCACGAGCAACCTCAGAGACTTGTCAGCAGCTTGTGGGTGGAAAGAGCTGTTACATGGGGTCCAATGATCTCCCTTGTACCACTCTTCCGATACGGGTGCAGCTCAAAAGTTGTGTCCTCAAGCTGCTCATGGAAGGCGTAGCACAGTCCGGTGAGTGCTTCCCATGCAGCATCATCGATAGCTTCTGCCCTTGTAGCCCTCCATGTGGGTGTGAAGTGCCGAGAACAACCCTACCATTAGATAGGATGGTTACATCAGCCTTCCACTCTTCATGTCCGAGACGAGGGACTTTCTTGAGGAGATACTCCGAATATATGCTGCAGCAATCCAGAAATTCTTTGAGCTCCTTGGATATGTGTCCTTCCATTCTGTCATACCAAAATTCTTGAAATGAATGGTTGGTCCATTCATCACCTTCATTATTGGTCTCAGCAAGGGGTACCAATGCTGTTCCTGAGGATCCACAGGGTGTAAGCCCGCGTGAAACTTCTCCTGAGGTGCGTACCAATGCTGTTCTTGTGGATCATCCTCCATATCATCTTCGAATGGTTCCACCTCTTCCGGATCCTCTTCCTCATGCATATAGCTATTGACTTCATAAAACTCCTCCTGAGGTGCGTACCAATGCTGTTCTTGTGGATCATCCTCCATATCATCTTCGAATGGTTCCACCTCTTCCGAATCCTCTTCCTCATGCATATAGCTATTGATTTCATCTTCATCATGAGGTTCCGTCTTCACCTCCTCCCAATATGGTCCATCGGACACCTCAATGGGGTTAAGAGCACTCACACGTTGTGGTGGACGAGCTCTTATGCGTGCTGCGCTCCTGGTCACCGGCATCTATAAATAAGACATGAGAAACTTTATAGAAGGAAGAAATAACTCCAAAACTTCAGAAACTATGGAGCGAGGAAGCAAAAGTGTTGCTGTCCAAAAGAAGAGAAAGGGAGGGGCTGAAAGTAGCACTTTGCGGTGGCTGAGTTGACAAGTAAAGTGCAGCAGCAAGCAATTTTTGAAGATAGCGGTTTAGAGGGGTGTGCCTATGTATTTTAGAATGTCCATTCTACCTAGGCTTGCGTCCTACAGTCAACGTGGCTCTGATACCAATCTGTGACACCCGGTTCTGAAAATAGAACCAAGTGAATGCATATGTGTGCCCAATATGTTCATCACACATACACATGTAATCCACAAACTGAATTCAGAATATAACCATGAATAAATAGGGTTTAAGTATTCTCACTCATGAATGTCTATCTTATTCTTGCAGCGGAAGACTCTAAATGACAGCAGAAAGTGACTAAAGACAGCAGGCTCCATCTTCGACTCCACAGGCATGTTTACGGTAGTTCGCACGCCTAGTACGCCACATGGTCCTCGAAGTACTCATCTCCTGTAACTGATGTTTATGTGGTAATGCAAGGGTGAGTACATGTCATACTCAGCAAGTGCGGGAAAAGTATGACATGTAGCTTACAACAAGGTATGGAATAAAAAGGCTCATTGCTGCAAGCAAATTTTATTTCACAAACATGGTAAAAACAGCAACTAAGTCTAGATGAATTAAATCCCAAAATAACCAAGTAATACAGCAACAGTCTTTCATCATAATTCACCATTTATCAAGTCTCATCCAGCCATTAATCTTTCTCAAGTTCATCTCATGCTCATAAATATTCATAACCATCTCATATTCATATAACCAGAACCAAACTCATTATCATGACTCTAACAGTCCCAAAACCAATCCCAATGACCATACCATTACCATACCAAATAACCATCCCATGTTTTCCCTTCTAATCATGGAAGTTGGCCAGGTGCTTGTGACCGGAAGCACGGCTATCATGATAGTTTTACACTCTGCAGAGGTGGCACCACTTTACCCACAAGTTTGTGAATTCGTCACCCGTCGGCGACTGCAGAACCTCCATTATACCAGTACACAACCATCGGTGTATGGCCAAGAGATCACAAAATAGCCTTTACAAAGGGGCTACTAGATGTATGGACTCACTGAGGTTTCACCGGCAGGCTCGAATCACCATTCTCCCACCCACGGGCCCCCTCTTGTGACATGCTGTTTCCAGGGCAGTCCCTCTCGACTCCCATTCCCCGCGCCATCCACGGTCCATTACAAGCTAGCAACACATCTAATTAATCAGCTAAGCCACACCCATACTTGGCCTTGTGGTGGCACTGTTTTCCTGGCATTTTCTTGCATGAACCGGTCCTTAGATCTACGGCAAGCACCACCATCTCATCCAGCAACATTCACGAACCAAGCTTGACTAGATCTCCCCGATTCCATGCCCATTAACATCATCAAGATCTCATTATCATTATTCATATGAGTGCAGTAGCTAGACATGTTTTATTTCAGCTTCCCCTATCCCGTGAATTAAGCGAAGCAAAAAGGAAAAACAACCATACCGGACTCATCAACTTTCTCGGTGACAAGGATGGTTAACAAAAAATAGTAAACTCCTATAAAAGGGTGTCCCATCAATTTGACTCAAGCATACGAGTTTTCGCAAACAAAACAGTTTCAAAACATGGGATCAATATGGTCAAGGGGCACTTACCTTGCTCCTGTGGTTCTTGTTGTTCGAGTGTCTCGAACTCTTGGTGCTGTAGTTCCTCGTAGATGGCCTCTTGAGCTTGTTCTTGTAAAGGTCCCAAAATATGCATACAAAGAAACCCTTGTTTGCACAAAGTTGGTTTCACATGTATGAAAAATGGGACTTGTTAAAACTTTTTCCACATGTGATAACAAACATGAGAGCCTTCTTCACACAAGTTCAAATATTTATTTGAAGACTTGGAACCCAAGAAGGATCTAAAACTAAGGTGGGAAGTTCCCATATGTGTGAGGAAACTAAAGTTAGATTTTGAGAACAAATTGTTCCACTCAAAAATTCAAATGAGAGTAACACAATGGTTTTCAAACTGTTGTATTAAAAATCTCATTTGCAGCAGCCAAATCAAAGATCAGAGTTCATATTTGAATTCCTTAGGTCCAAATTAGGGGGTAGGCAAAGTCTCATGAATTTTTGAAGATGTTTGCTACCCATTTTTCCAAATGGACTTAAATGTGCAGTGAATTCAAATATATCTTTGAATTTGGATAAAACTTGTCCAAATAACCACACACAATTCAGAATTGAATTCCCACCATTTGAGTTCCAGCATTTGCTAAATTATGGAGATATCTGTGAGAAAATTTTGGGGAGGTGAGTTGGGCAATGGGGTCCACATGTCATGGAGGGAATTTGGTGTGCAGAAGATCTTCATTGACAGTGCCCAGTCCCTGTTTTTCCTCCTCCACGTGAAGGAACCGCGCCACCGAGACAGAACTCGGGTTTTCTCACCGTGCGACACAGGGGCAGGCTGAAGCCACCTCCTGCTCGTGTTCTTCGTGCTGGCGAGCTGGTACCTCTTTCTTATCACCTCAGCCGACGTTCCCGTGCCACAACCCCGAGAGAACCCTCGGTTTGCTTCTTCTCTCACGCGCGGGAACAGAACCACTGCCGCCACCACCGATCCACCCTGCCGCTGCCATTTTATCGCGTGCAAGCCTCGGCAGAGCGACAAAATGGCACCAGGGCATCTCCCTCTCCATCCTCGGCGTTTCATCAACTGGTGTTTGGCCTCCCTACCCCGGGAAAGTCATGTTGGCGCGGCGGCCGACGAGGACCAACGAAGAGGTCGCGCATGGACAGCGCTGCAGGGAGCTTTTCATGCCCGAGCGAGAGCACCCTCGGATGCGCTAGGACGCTCTAGTGCTCACCTCCGAAGCTCAAGCCGTGACATGATCCACCGAGCGTGAATTTGGGAAAACTCCTCCGGCGGGCACAAACCGACCTCTTGGCACGGTAACAACAAATTCGACCTCTACCCTTGTTCTTAGCTCGTCAATTCTTGCACACAGAGCCGCCAGGAGTCAGCGATCATTTGTTTCTTCACAACTCTAGCTGGGAAACGCACGTAGACCGCATAAATTCTAGGTTTTCTGAGCTCAAACGCGGAGGAGGTCTCGGGTGCACGGTGAGACACCATTAGCCGCCGGTCCCGAGCAGTTTTGAGGCAAGGTCGAGCATCCTCATGATTCACTGGTGCCATGGCGCCGTTTCACCAAGATTCTAGCAGTCTAGGCTAGCTGGCCGACGCTGCCGAAGGTAAGCCGAGCCGTAGCACCGTCGCCGGCTGGGTTCGAGCCACACCCGGCCGGGGAAAGTTGTTCCAGCGTGTTCAGCATGTGGCTTTAGGCCCTAGCAGCGAGGAAGGGCTCGGGGGTGGCCGGAGGTTGAAGATGACCGGCGGGTCCCGCTCGTCAGTGACAGTGATTTAAATCTCTGATCGGCTGTGGCGCTGGGATCTAGTGTGGCTGCGTGGGGAAAGTCCAGTAGCCCCGTGTGGCTTACCTTAGCGAGTGACACGTGGCCCCCCTGGACCCACAGTCAGTGGTTAAACATTTTACGATTTTTAGTTTTCAGTTTAAACTTTGGAGAGCCACAACTTTGTGTAGGAGTGTCCAAAAATTGTCAAACAAATTTTGTTGGATTCCTCTCAGAGAGTACTGTCCAAGGGTACAACCCAATATTTATGGAAATCACTGGTTTTGTCTCATTAATTCATATAAGGAAAAATTTGTAGGAATTTTTCCAGGAGTTCTGTGTATTGGAAAATTCTCAAATTTGGGAAGGAGATTCTTCCAAAAATACTTGAACTCCATTAAAATTTTCAGAAGCATTGGACCTCATTTGCTTGGCCAAATGCGGTGTTAATTTCTTATGTCTCTGAAAATTGGAAGTAAATAGAACAGAGAGAAATTTCAGATTGTTCCCCAAACTTTAGAACCTCATAACTTTTGCTAGGGAGCTCCAAATTTAGTGATTCAACTTGGGTTGGATTCATTTTGAATAGCTCTATCCAAATATGCAACCCAATTTGTATGAAACGCATTAGTTAATTCTGAAAATTCTTTAAAGCTTTTCAGCAAAAGAATTTTAGAGGGAGTTTAGTTCATCCAAAAATCCTCAAATTTTGCCAGAATATTTTTTAGGATGTTAGTGAACTCCTGTGAATGTTTCAGCTCATTTGGAGATGATCTGATCAGGGCAATTCAGATTTGAAGTTACTGTGTTCAATTGAATACAGAAACATTTTCAGAGAATTTCCAAAACTTGGAAAATTCAGTTCTGGGTAAATATTAGCTCCAAAAATGCTAGGAAAATTCATGCAAGCTCTATGAACTATAATTGAAATTGTAGTTCACTAAGTTGGGCATGAACATGGGTGTTATCTCAGAATTAATTCTTCCTTTCTTAATTTCTTAGAAAATTGTTCTGAACAAACCACTCAATGAAAAGTGCAAATTTTTGGTCCAGAGGACTTTCTGGTGACAAGGAACTCACCTGAAAATTCTCAGCTCCATTGGAGCTCTGGATCACCCCTGTTCTGTTTAACCACTCAAGGTGATCAATATAGAAGAGGGGGAAACCACTTAGCACTTAATCAGGTGCTTAGATCCAAACCCAAACCACTAGCACCAGTTTCATTTTAAATTCTTAAACAGAGTTCCAGTTTTTAAACTTGTCATTAGGACTTGTGAGTAAACTCTTTATAATCAAATCCATATGCGTATTCATTACGTGTAGCATCTACGTGAAGGACTTGAAGTCATCGGAGTGGAGATCAAGGAAGGAGGACAGCACTTGATCAAGCCAAGTGATCTTCACTAACTGAATCTTCATATATATAAGTCCCCTGCAAAACAAAGGCAAGCCCCGGTTTGCATCAAAACATTACAAGTTTTTATTTGTATTCACTTTATATGTCTAGCATTTTGTTTATTGCATTAAGTCTAGGTGGTATGACACTCCAAATGCATGACCCAGAAAACCCTGGAGTACAGTGTAGAGTAGGTTATCAATTGATTATAACTGCTGATCTCAAATTAACAGAAGTGGATTAAAAGAAGTAAAACTCGAGTGGGCAGTTTTCCTACTTGTGAAACGGGGTTAAGGGGGGTCAATCGGAAGAGTTGGGAATTGATCCTCATAGTTGGGAATGGAGACCTGGCAGTGGATGGAAGGATCAAGGACGTGGTCCTGTGAACCTAGTCTATGTCTGAGTCGATTAAGGCCCGTTCTCGTGTGCGGCCCCACTGGACAAGTTTGAGATGTGTACCGGATGCATACTGGCTATATGGGACCGAGGAAACCGATGTAACATGTTAACCTGGGTGTCGAGGCATACCTCACCATCTGATGCCGATGCTGAAAGGATAGAGAAGTCGGCTCTACGAGGGTTTGCCATAGAGAGACTTAATCCCAGTCGGTGGGACCGGTTCGACCTTTGGGTGTCGTGTGAAAGGTTGCCACGTACGACGTCAGTGACGGTTGCTGTGTGCATCGTCGAGTACGGGCGTACGTGTCGTGTCATCCGGGTGTTTTTGATTGCAATCACCGTCGCTTGCGGTAGCGAGCATACTTGTACACTGAGTCGTTACGTAGTAATAAACTGGGAAACATTTAATAAGTTCTGTGAGTAATCCTCATAATGGAGATGAGGAATGATTAACACTTTCACTAAATTTATTTTCCACCTTGGGCTAGTAGCGTCAAGGCAAAGCATTTCTTGTTTGATTGTGGAGTCTCGATGTTGATGGCGCAAGGTCTGTATGGGTCTAGGGTAGCTCACTAAAGTTCCTTTCACCTCGGGCAAGTGACATCGAGATAAAGCGTTTCTTGTTTGATTGTGGAGTCTCGATGTAAATTGCGCGGGGCTATAAAAGTTGCATAAAACTTGAAGTAAGGACTCTCCTTTAGCTCAAGTTCATCTTTTGTACAAACTGCTAAATTCAGCCCTCTATTTTCAGCATGTAGAGTTTCATGACTAGGGTGACGGTTCAGTATTGCTGAGCTTCGTGCTCACAGATACTGCATAAGTTGTTTTGCAGGTAATAACTGTATGCTGATATGTACAGGTGTCCGATGAGACTCGGAGCTCTCCGAGCGGTGAACTCATTGCAAACCCTGCCGCTGCTATTGTCATAGTGTTGCTAGTGAGAAGGGTCCGTGGGCTGGACACCTTCTCTGTTGCTTAGCATAGGTATGAGGCGTGAGTTGTAATAGTCTTCCGCTGTAGATTACTTCCAGAAATATTTGTAAAATTTACACTTTGTAAGCTTCCGCTCGATTTATGTAATATGATGCTTTATTATGTTTGCTGTTGGGTGCCGCATCGCACAGCACCACCCCATGCGATTCCCGGGCGAGCGGCCCCGTGATCGGGATCGGGCCCTCACAGTTCTTCTACTCACGGTCACGCACATACAAAATTAACATCAATCAAATATCATGGACAAACTTTACTCAAGATGCAATGGAGTAGATGAATGCAAATCCTATGGTGCAGTTTTATTAAATCAGTTTGTATGTGTTCTTGCATGTTTTAATGGGCTTTCATGGGGTTTTATGATGAACAAGGGTGCTGGGATGAAGCGTGGACGTGGTGATGATCTTGACTCAAAATCAAGATCAATTCCAACTTAAAAAATCGATCAAAACACGATCTGTCCACACGTAAAAGTTTCTGTTCGAAGGGGGCGAAGAAACGGATGCATAGAAACAGCGACAACGTCGTAAGATGGGTAACGAAGACCTACCTCACTTCCCTTTGGTGGCAGGGCCTTCCTCCTAGCAATGGCAGCAGCAGGGAATTTTTCTATGGAAGATTAGGGCAGGACAGATTGTCAGCTCTTTTCCAGCGATGGCGGGGCGTGACGGGGCTCGTCGGGCGGGCTCGACGACGGGGCTCGACGGCGAGGCTCGACGGCGGGGCTCGACGGTGGGGCTCGTCGGCGGGGCTCACCGGCGGGGCTCTCCGGCGGGGTTCACCAGCGACTGAACTCCGGCGAGGGGGGTCCAACTCGGCGAGTTGGGGGCTAGGGCCTCCAAGTCGCCGACTTGGGGGGGGGGGGGGGAAGGGGAGGGGGGCTGTGGCCAAGGGGGGGGGGGGGTTGGGTTCTATTTATAAGGGGGGAATCCTAATCCAATTGGACAAAAATCCTAACAAACGTTTCCCCAATTAATTTGGTGCGGCAGCAATGTTGGGAAAACTCCCCAAATGTGGGGAAAATTCCCCTTTTTGGGGAATTTGGAGATTTGGGGGAAAATTTGGGGAAATTAGAATTGGCTCAATTCAGCTATCTTTTTCCCACTCCCCACCATTTCTATGTTACTTACTCTATTTCTTCATCCCCCTCTCCATTTCTATGTCCCACTCTCCATTTCTACATTCCCCTCTCCATTTCTATGTCCTACTCTCCATTTCTACATTCCTCTCTAAATTTCTATGTCCCATTTCTCTATTTCTATATGCCCTTCTCCATTTTTAAGGTTCCTTCCTCCATTTCTATGGTCCTTTCTCCATTTCTATGGTTCTTTTCTCCATTTCTATGGTTCTTTCTCCATTTCTATAGTTCTTTCTCCATTTTCTATGGTTCTTTCTCCATTTCTACTTCTTTTATAATGCTTCTCTACATGAAAAATGTATGCAATGCTTGGAAATGAATTTGAGGGTGTTACATGGACGTAGGGTTTTATGCTCCGGCGCCCCAAACCACGTCTATCCTCATGTTCACCCTCTCTCTAAAGTTTGATCGCTCTAGAGGCGTCAAGCCCCTCCAATCAAAGAACCTCCATGGGCTGCTCCAGTAGCAGGCCGGGGGACGTGTCGTAGCAAGACTTTGACATTTAGCGCGCCAGGTAGGGGGAATTTTTGCACTCTCTAGGCGACCAAGCTTCACCTCGATGGTGAACATCACCTCCCTCGGCGAGACCTCTGGCCCCACTCACAGTCGTCTCCAAGCGGGAGATGATGAGGCCACCTCCTGCTCCAAGGTGGGCAGGACTGGCAGGGCCGACGACCAGACAATTGGCATGCTCAACATGATGTACGGGGGCTCTTCTGACGTCTCGTCCCGGCGAGCCGTCAAGATCCTGCGTCGGGCGGTGGCAGCGGCTGCACCAACTCCCTGGTTGGCGCCACACCGCAAGTGGATGGAAAAGCCGATCAGTTTCGATGCCCCCGACTGCCCCAAAAAACATGGCAGGCGCCGGGAAGCTGCCACTCGTCATCGCCCAGACCATCTCCAACGTGAAGCTCTACCACGTGCTGATCGATGGCGGGGGCATCCCTCAGCGTCATCAGCCCTGCGGCTTTAAATAAGCTGCAAATCCCTATATCCTAGCTCACCCCCTCGAGACCGTTCTTGGGGGTAGGACGGGACCCTATCTTCCCGTGCGGTAGCATCTCCCTCCCGGTGACATTGGGGACACCTGAGAACTACCGCCCGAAGAGCATCGTTTTCGACGATGCGGAGGTCAACCTCCCCTTCAACGCCATAATCGGCAGGCTTGCCCTGTACCGATTCATGGCAGTGGCCCACTACGGCTATCTGGTTATGAATATGCCAACCCCGGAAGGCATCCTCAAGATCCGAGGAGACTGATCTGCGGCTGTCTCAGTGCTAGAGAAGATCCAAGCGTTAGCAGCTGCGCGGGAGGCTGCTTCCAGTCAAGCTAGCCGGCCGCCTCCAAGCATGCGTCAGCGAGGGAAGGCATCTGCACCCCATGTGCAGCCCTCAGAGAGTGAGGACGTTCCCGTCAAGGTTGTCCATGTCGGCTCCGATTCCACCTAGACCACTCAGATTTCCGGAGGCCAATGTGACAAATAGGAAGACACGCTCGTCACCTTCCTCCGGGCTAACGTCGACGTGTTTGCTTGGCAACCGTCGGAGATGCCCAGGATCCCCAGGGAGGTGATTTGGCACCGACTGATTTACCCCAACACCAGGCCAGTCCAACAGAAGCTATGAAGCAATCCATCGAGTGGCAAGACTTCATCCGTGAAGATATCAAGGAGCCGCTCGGTGCTGACTTCATCCAAGAGGTCCACCATCCATGATGGATGACCAACCCTGTTGTCATCCCCAAGGCCGGCGGGAAGCTTCGGATGTGCATCGACTACAGAACCCTCAATAAGGGATGTGCAAAGGATCCATTTCCTCTCCCCCGTATAGACCAAATAGTGGATTCTACGTCCAGTTTTGATCTACTGTGTTTCCTAGATGCATATTCAGGTTTCCAATAAATACCTATGTCTAGCGAAGATAAAGAGCATACTGCCTTCATCATAGTAGATGGTCTATACAGCTATGTATCGATGCCTTATGGTCCTAAGAATGCTCTTCCCACTTTTGTACGTGCCATGCATAAAACATTTGGGAATCTCATTCGTGACCTAGTAGAGGTGTATGTCGATGACATCATAGTAAAGATTAAGTCGCAAGCATCTCTCCTCGACAACCTAGCCCTAGTCTTCGACAGGCTGCGTTCGACACGCACGAAGTTAACCTAGACAAATGTGTCTTCAAGGTCTCTGCTGGGAAGCTACTCGGTTTCTTGATCTCACACCAAGGAATTGAAGCTAACCCAGAGAAGATTAATGCGATAGAACTGATGCGGCCCCCTGCCCACATCAAGGACGTGCAGAAGCTTACCGGATGCTTGGCTACACTCAGTCGGTTTATCTCTAAACTGGCTTAGTGGGCTCTTCCGTTCTTCAAGCTTCTGTGCAAATCTGGTCCATTCGTATGGACCGAGGAGGCGGATGAGGCGTTCCAAGAGCTGAAGAAATTCCTCACAGCGCTGCCGATCATGGTTGCCACGGAACAGGGCGAGCCTTTGCTTCTCTACATCGATGCAACAACTGAGGTCGTGAGCAGGGTTCTGGTTGTAGAGCGGCCAGAACCCCATCGACCTCAAGTCCCAGATGAGGCTCCTGCTGCCGTTGGTCTAGACTCCCAGGACGTGGACTCTGAGACCCAAGTGACGGGGAAATAGTCAGGTCCCAACCAGCCGGACCTGATGATCAATGCATATCCTGGTCCTAGCTCTTGAAATGCAATCCCAGACCCGGGGGCCTAGGGGCCCAGAGTCCCGGGTCACCCCAAGAAGACCAAGTCAGGTCTCAGGCAGCTAGACCTGATGACCAGTGCACACCTGGGTCCCAGCTCCCAGAGTGCTGTTCCGGCCCTGGGGGCCGAGGGGCCTGAGTCCCAGACCTCTACAAGAGGACGCACCGGACCCCTCCGGGAGGGTTCCGACCATCCAGCATCTAGTCTACTTCATCACTGAGGTCCTCCACGATGCCAAGACAAGATATCTGGAGGTGCACAAGCTGCTCTATGCAGTCCTCGTTGCATCAAGGAAGTTGCGCCACTACTTTCAAGCTCACAAGATCTCAATGGTCACCTTGTACCCACTGAGGACCATTCTCCACAGCCCCAACGCAACATGGAACATAGCTAAATGGGCTGCAGCGCTGGCGGAGTTCGAGCTAGACTTCATACCGCGCCTTCGGTGAAAAGTCAGACATTAGCTGACTTCGTGGCTGAATGGACACCACCACCATGCCAACCATGGGGCCAAGACACCACTGGACCAGAGCCCAGAGCTCCAGTCATCACTGGACCTCACTGGACTCTCTTCTTCGATGGCTCCTCGCGCGCGAGCAAGGTGCCAGAGCGGGGGTTCTGCTCCTCACACCAACCGGCGAGCAGTTCAAGTACATGGTGTGACATTACTTCAAGGCAACCAACAACATGGCGAAGTATAAAGCCCTCATCTTCGGGTTAAAGACCACGCTGTCCCTCGGCGTCGAGCAGCTGTTGGTCAAGGGTGATTCTCAGAAGATCATCAAGCAAGTTAAGGGAGAGTGCTGCTGCAACGACCCTTAGCTTGCAGCCTATCTCCTCCAAGTACAGAAGTTGGAGAAGGACTTCTTATCATTGGATTTGTGCCATGTTCCCGGCACTAACAACACAATAGCCGACGACCTGTCAACAAAGGCTTCCACCTGGGCTCCGGTGCCCAAGGGGGTCTTTGAAAGGAAGTTGCTGCGACCTACCGCCTCGTCTCGAAGCTGGCGGTCCTGGCTGCTCTGCTACCATGGTGCCCGCCAAGGATCGTAAGCGTCACCGGGGACTCCGTGCAACCCGGCACTCAAGATACAAGCGCTCAAGTAGGTCCGAAAGCATGGATCACAGTGATCCAGGACTACTTGAAAGACAATATCCTTTCTGATGAACGTGTATCCGTTGTACAGACCGCTCGGTTGGCTAAGAGATACGCGCTGGTAGAAGGAGATCTCTACTGGCGTGGCGCTAATGGCGTCCTATTGCGGTGCATAACCCGGGAGGAGGGATGCGACCTGCTCACAGGGATCCAAGGAGGCAAGTGTGGGAACCATGCATCTTCCCAGACGCTGGTCGGTAAAGCCTTCCGGCATGGCTTCTACTGACTGACTGCTCTCCAGGATACCGTCGACGTGGTCAAGCAAGGCGTGCCAGTTCCACGCCAAGCAGATCCACACACCACCGCAGACGCTGTAGATGATCCCGCCCTCATGGACCTTCGCTGTGTGGGGGCTGGACATCTTTGGAGCCATTACCAAGATCTGTCGGAGGGTATCGGTACCTCTACGTCGTCGTAGACAAGTTCACCAAGTGGCCGGAAGCTGCCCCTGTAGTAACAATCTACATGCTGCAGGGGACCCGACCCGTGCCACGGGGCCGTGCCGCTCGCCCGGGAATCACATTGGGTGATGCTATGTTATGCGGCACCCAACAGCACACATATATGGAAAATTGTATTACATAAATCAAAAGCGGAAGCGTACAAGTGTTCTTTCTAAATACTTTACATCAAATAGCTACAGCGGAAGACTACAATCAACTCACGTCGAATAACTAATGAGCACTCGAGAAGAGGTCGAGTCTGCAAACTCCTCTCGCTAGCAACACGGAGACATTGCAGTGGCCTGGTTCTCCATGTGTTACTTGACTCAGAAGTCTCCGAGTCTCACCGGACAACCTTCTTTATAAGCATCGATGTTAAACTGCAAAACCACTCATATAGCAAGATTGAGCACAAAGGCTCAGCAAGACTTAACCGTCTCTCCTAAAGCATGCAACTCTATATGAAGGTCACTTAAGACATAAACATATAAGTTGCATAAAGACTCGCCTACACGTTCATCCTTAACTTTCAGATTTGCCATCATAGTAGTGACCTTGCGCCCAGCAACATTGGAACTCCACAATCAAACAAGAAAGGCTTCATTCCAATGTTACTTGTCCCAAGGTGGAAATTAACTTTAATTTGCTCTACCTCTACTTCAAACAAGGTTTTCATGCAATTCCAATGATCATAACAGCAATTAAAACTTGCAAACTGTTATCACACAACTTGCTAACTACGTCACAACATAGTGAGCAAGCGGTACTCATATCCATGAGGGACGGTGATTTGAATCAAACACTGCCCGGATAACTCGACACATACGCCCGCCTCTGAAGACCCAAATCTGGCGTCCTTCATTACGTCGTATGTGCCAACTTTTTGCAGGACACCCTACTGTAGAACCGGTCGCGCCGTCTCGGGCTCATAGGTCTAACGAGATGATGTGGTATGCCTCGACAATTCAGTTAACCTGGTACATCGGTTTCCTGGGTCCCATATAGCAGTAAGCATCCGGTACACAACTCAATACTTGCTCAGCGGAGCTGCACACGCTTCGGTCCTTAACCGACACTGGTAAAGCTACTCGACCAAGACCTCATCTTGTTGCTGCCTAACCCTCCTGCCTGTTCTCATCTTTGGAAACTTAAAATTTAGTTTGCCTCTTTAAATCATACTTGTGTGATCCCGAACTATAGCTCGCAAGTAGATTCCAACTATACTCTTTAAAATGACACTGGTGCTAGGGTTTGGGTTTGGGTTAATCAACATGATCAAGTGCTAAATGTTTTTCCCCACTTGTGGTTTCATCACCTCAAAAGGTTAAACAGAACAGGGGTGATCCAGAGCTCCAATGGAGCTGGCAATTTTGATGTGAGTTCGTTGTCACAAGAAAGTCATCTGGACCAAAAATTGGCACTTTTCACTGAGTGGTTTATTCAGAACAATTCTCTATACATTTAAGCAAGAAGAAATTAATTTTGAATAAATTTGCACTTTCATGCAAATTCAAGTGAACCACAATTTTAAACATAGCTCAGGGAGCATGCATGAATTTTCTAGGAAATTTGGAACTAGGAATTGCCCAGAACTGAATTTCCATGTTTTGGAAATTCTCTGAAATTGTTTCTGTATTCATTTGAACACAGCAACTTGAAATCAGATTTATCCTAACCAAATCAACTCCAAATGAGCTGAAATTCGTACAGGAATTAACTAACATTCGAAAGAATATTCTGGCGAAATTTGAGGATTTTTGGATCAACCAAACTCCCTCTAAAATTCTTTTGCTGAAAAACTTTAAAGAATTTTCCAGAAATAAAATATGACTTTCATACAAATTGGGTTGCATATTTAGATAGAGTTTTTCAATGTGAATCTAACCCAATTTGAACTCTTCAAAGTTTAAACCGAATAAGTAAAATTCTGGAAATGTTTAAACTCTGCCGCGGGCCCCACACGTCAGTTCATCTTCTTCCTCGCGCCAAACATAGGGCAGCGGCAGCGCCCTCTGGTGGGGGCCGCCGGAACCAACTCACCGGCCACCGCCGGCCTCCAACTTGCCGCCCCCCACTAATTTGACACGCTGAACTCGATGGCACGGTCTCCGGCGGCCAGCGATGCCTGGAGAGGGGTGCGCGACGGCGGCAGCTCGTCACTAGGGTTCCGGCGAGGTCAAGTGAGCCCCATCCTTCAACAAATCTTGGATTTTTGGCTCTATAACACCAGTGGATGGTGTAGAAGCTAGAAATGGACTCTAATGCCGGTGAAACGGCCGGCAATCGGGGGCTCCACGGTGACCCGAGGTACTTTTGCACCGGTGGCTAAGAAAATGGCTATAACTTCCTCATTTCTTGATGTTTTTGCTTGGTTCTTCGTCGAGGTAGGGGCGCTAAGAAGTGTAGAAGCTATGTGCAACTTTACTCGAGCTTTGGTGGACCGTGCAACTCAAATTTTTGGGTAGACCGAGCCCTACCCATATGTACTAGGTTTCATAAAACGGCAAAATTCTTGCTACCGGTTCTAGCAAACTCTAAACGGCTTCCGGCTACAGGATCAGGACATGCAGGCACACCTCTTTCGTGCAAGGGCCTAAGTTTTTTAGCACATATTCAGGTGCTCATCACCACACACACACACTTCATTTGAAGAAACTTGATGAACACATTTGAAGAGCAAGTAAACACCATCAACATGATCATTAGAAAATAAACTCAAAAAATGCAAAAGTGGTATTTCCCATGTACATCATATAGGTGCTGAGCATATGAAAAACTCCTACACCTTGATAGGAATGTCAATGCCAAGTTTCACCCAAATTCAAAACCTTTTTGAAGTCCTTTTGGGTATAGCTAGAAAGAGGGTGGTTTGAACTCAAATTCAAATTCAAACTGTTTTCATCCCATGAATTCAAAAGTGGGAGGCCTATTATTACTCAGCACATTTCTGTGAAATCACACACCAATTTTCACTCCATTTGGAGTTGATCTTGACATGAGATAAGTTTAGCAAATTCAAACTTTATTTGAATTTCAAATTGCATGTGTGCTGAAATTTGGTCAAACACTTCACAATTTGAATTCTACCAATTCCAAATGGGCATGTGGTAGATAATTCAAATCCTAGGGGGTATTAGGGGGATTACTGTTTGTAGCAGTGAGAGGAAGTTAATTTCAGAGGTTAAAAGGGGGTGGGACCCACATGTCATATAGTGGCAGATCAACACTTGCACCTGAAGCAAAGGACTTTGCCTCTGTTCTGTTCGAAGCCACCGAGGGGAACCACGGCGCCACCAGCTGCTTCCTGGCTCCACGCGCTGGCGCCAAGGGTCAGTCCCGAGCCCTTCTTAACGTGCTCCACGCCCTCTGCCGAAGCAAACCCCGTTTGCCTTCTCCTCCTCGCGTGCAAACACCGAGCGGCGCCCTCCTTCCTCCGCTACCTCGACTCGATCGGGAAACCGTCCAAATCGACCGCGCCATCTCCCCCTGAGCTGCAAAACGGCACGGTGCACTCGCTGCTCGCGTCCCCGACCCAGAAATGAGTTAGCTTCGGCCTCCCTTGCCCCTCCACAGTTCACTCCGCCACGATCTAGCATCGGCCGATGATCGGGCGGTCGTGGACAGCCCTCCACAGGGGTTTTCACGGCCGAGCGATCACGGCTACGGGAGCAGGCTACGGTGGTGCTACTCTCCTCCAAGTGTTGGAGCAGACCGTGCAGCATCGACGATGAATTTGAAGATTTGGCTCCGGTGAGTTCAAACCGAGCAGCCGGTACGTTTCTGCAAATTCTCCCTCTTTTAATCTCCAAAGGTCCTCAAATCTTGCATGTAGCAGCTAGAATAGCCGGCGATCAAAATCCCTTTAGCATCCGTTGCATGAAAACCCATCGGGGCGACGTAATCCGAGCTTTTCCGAGGGTGTTCTTCGCGGACTCATTCGGTCGCACAGTGAGACCGTATTTGCGGCCACTCCCGAGCTAGTTTGAGGTTGCGCCAAGCTTCCTGGCCGTGCCCTGGTGCTGTAGAGCTAGTCGGTCGAGCTTTTGATGGGCTGAGAACACCGGCCGACACTGCCGAAGCTCAACCGAAGCCGCCACACGTCGCTGGCCATCTTTCAGTCACCGGCGATCCTAGATAACCCCACCACCGTGTTCCTTGACGTCGCAAACCCCCTGGCGGTGAACTTCAGCTCGATCGGTGGCCAGAACCATCGAACCGGCGAGTGGCAGTTAGCTCCGGCGAGCTGAGCGCGTGGGCGCGCGAAAAACAAACGGAGGAAGAAGAAGCCGGTGGGTCCCGGCTGTCAACGGTGGAAATTTAAAGCTGGGATCTGCTGTGGCACCGGATCGGGTGCGGCTGCGCGCAGAGGACTCAGTAGCCACGTGTGTCGACCGATGAGGAGCTGACACGTAACCCCGGGTCCCATGCGCAGCAGTTTGAACTTTTCCCGATTTTCAGATTTAGTTCAAACTTCAAACCCACATAACTTTGGCTAGGAAACTCCAAATCGAGTTAAACAATTTTTGTTGGATTCAGCTCTCTGAGTACTTTCCAGCAAATCATGTTTCACTTGATGAAAATCTTTATTTCTCCAGAATTAATTCTCTAAATTTAAACTGTTTAGAATTTTAATTGGAGAATCCTTTGGAGGAAAAGTCTGAAATTTTGTTGGGATGTTCACCAAAATATCCCTGAGCTACCATAAAAATTTCAGATCCATTTGAGCTTATTTGATCCACCTAATTGTGCGATTAATAAAACTGTTCCAGAGAAAAGAGAAAGTGTCCATAAACATTTTCAGAATTTCTCTGAAACTGTTTAGCTCATATCTTTAGCTAGGAATCTTAAAATTAAGTGAGACCAACACCATTAGAACCCTCTGAAAATCTAGTTTTCAGAAAGTCATGGCTTACTCCATGAAAATCCCTGGAACACCCTAGAAGCTCTAATTAAGTTCAAGTACATAATTATTTGTGGAGAGCTCAAATGAGCTTTGCTGCAAATAAAACTTGGCCGAGTCTCTGTTTAGGTTGTATCCAAACCACAGTAAAAGTTTCAGAGTCATTGGGTCTGTATAGTAGAACTTATAGTCCTCACAAGTTGAAATTCAATTCAAATGCATTTAATTAATACATATACTTGTTATATCATGTAGTCGCTAAGGTTGAGGAGGAACCCGAAGTCTTAGACTTCGTCACTCTGGAATAGAAGCTAGCCTATGACCAAGAGCAGCAAGGCAAGCTCCGGTTTGCATTAACCTCTTTACAAATTTTTATTGTTTTGAGAACTTCCTTTGAGTACCCTTTATTTCTTGCATTAGAGTCTTGTTTGAAACCCGAATGCATAGCCAAGAAAACCATGGGTTGGGACTAAGATTGAAAACCTCGTTAGCCACTGCAATGCTAAGATAGAGTAGGATTCGGCACAAGTCGAGTAGTTAGAACTACTCGCGAGGATAGGCTAGGGGCGCTTGACTCGGGTAAAGCTACCAAATGAAACACATGGCAAGAAAAATGATACCGAGCGGAGAGTAAGGGCAGAAGGACTTTGGGGCATGGGTGCTATAGCTCCGCTTGTGTCGATTGAGGACTGAGCCATGTGCGGGCCTGTTGAACAATCTAGAACAGTACCGAAGACCTACCGGCTATATTGGAACCGGGAAACCGATGTAACTCGGTTAGCTGGGTATTGAGGCATTGCCTGTCGTTCAGAGGGTAGGTTGAGAGCTCGAGGTGTAAATCGTCTGGTGGCACTGAGATGCGCGTGAAGAGACCTCTTGCTCGGGACGATAGGACCGGTTCAATATTTGGCTGACGGGCAAAAGGTGGTTGCATACGATGTCCGTGATGGTTGCTGTGGCGGACTGGAATCCGCTCATCCAGGATAGCAGAGGGTGGTGCCGCACGATGCGACACCCGACAGCACACTTCATAAGAACACAATATATTACATGGGAAAACAACTGAACTGTACAAACAGGTACAAACTTCAGTTACAAACTATTGTTTATAATACACAGCGGAAGTCTAAACTATACAACTCATGCCCGCCTATCTAGCAAAAGTCGGTTGCCCAGCCCTAGGGCAACCCACACTAGCTGCACGTCTCAGCTCAGCGCGGCGTGTACGGCTCCCACTCAGCCGTGGTCCCCGACGGAGGGTAACCCTCACCGGTGGACTCGTACTCCGTGTCCGTGGGTGGCTCCTCACCTGAAAAACACTTAAGCAGCAACCGTGAGCACGATGGCTCAACAAGACTTAACCGACTCACCTAGGCATGAAACTCTATATGAGGTGTACAATTAACATAGGATAGTCACAATGCATCAAATGGACACGCCTACAAGTTCATACCTAGTTCCACTTTTAGCCACAGGTTAACAGTTCGGGAATCTGCAATTTAGTAAGCAATCTTTGGTGGCACACATGTAGAAACACAATTATATCATAAAAGCAATATCGAAGCAAAATATTCCATAAATTATCTACGTTACGATGCAGTGAACAAGCGGTACTCGTCACCACGAGGGATGGTGAATCGACTCGATATACACCTGCAGGGAAACCCAAAGAGCACGTCGCGTACGCCCACCCGTGGAGCTGCACAGCACGCTCACTCGATGTCGTACGGGACAACCTTTCACCCATCAGCCCAAACGTCAAACCGGTCGCACCGAAACGAGCAGGAGATTCCCCACACGGAGCATCTATCTATGCCCGTTGGCAGATTTCCACCTTGCTGCCCTCAACCTACATCTATAAATCGGTGTGCTATGCCTCAACGCCCGGAGGTTTAGGATACATCGGTTTATCGGGGCCCATATATCCGATATGCCTTCGGTATGTTCAATACTTGCTCAGCAGGGCCGCAAACGGATTGGTCCTCAATCGACACAGACAGGGCTGCGCACACAAGACTTCCTCTTGCTGCGCCCTAGCCCCTGCCTAGTCTCATTTTCATTACTAAAGTGATCTCACATCACTCGAACCAAACCCGTGTGTCCCAAACCTAACTCGCGAGTAGATTCCAACTATTCGACTTGTACCGAAGTCCTATGAATCATTAAGCATAGCTTGTCTACTCGAGGTCTTAGACTCTACCCTCACTCTTATGGAAAAATTATGGTTATGCAAGTGGGGTTCCATTCATCGTACACCTAATGCACATCCATACTTCATACTAAGTGTGCATAAAGCAAAACTTGAAAAATAGTTTAATGCAAACCGGGGCTTGCCTTGTTGATGCAGGTCAGGGTTTAGTTCTTCTTCTGGAAGGAGGAAGTCCAGCACTTCCGGAGTCTCTTCGCCTTCAGCGACTAAACGTTAATGAAATACTACATGTCAATTTAAATGTGATGTGTAAACTTGAATACATAATACTAATAACTCTAGCTAGCCCTCCCCTTTGGTCCTGAAATTTTTATGGTGGCTTGGTAGGGTCATAACCAGAGTCTTGACTCAGTTTCATTTGAAACAAAGTTCATTTGAACCTTGTACAAATAAAAGACTATGTGGTCATTATTTGAGCCTCTAAGTAATTCCAGGGGTTTTCGTGGTTCCAACCATTACTTTCTGGAAACTAGAATTTAAGATGGTTCTAATGGAATTGGTTTCATGTCATTTGAAGAATTCTACTGAAAGTTATGCCCTAATTAAAATTTGAGAAAATCTGAAAATTGTTTCTGTATATTTTTCTATTTTCTCAGGGCAGTTCTCTTAATCACCCAATTAGGGGGACTAAATGAACTTGGATGAGTCTGAAAATTTTACTGTGACTCAAGGATTTTCCAATGAACCTCTCGTCCAAATTTCAGCATTTTTCATAAAGTAACTCTCCAGATAAAATTCCCAACAGTTTAAACTTTAGGGATTTAATTCTGGAGAACTATTCACTTTCATGAGCTTAAATTGGTATTGCTGGAAAGTACTCAGAATTCTGATTTCAGCAAAATTTTGTTCACTGAATATGGAGTTTCCTAGCAAAAGTTCTATCCATTTGAAATTTGAACTAAAACTGGAAATTCGAATATAGTTTAAACTGTCGGGTGGGGTCCCCGGGGCTACGTGTCAGCCTCCCAGCTAACCCACACCGGAGCCCGCAGAATCCCCCGTGCAGTCGCACGAGATCCTGGTGCCGCAGCAAATCCCGGGTGCTCTCAGCAGAGACCGACACGCGGGGCCCGCAAGGCTTCTTCAACCTCGCGCTCCCGTGGCTCCCCGCCGCCCACCTCGCCAGAATACTCGCCGCCGGGCGTTCTGCTGCCCGACCTCCGACGAAACTCGCCGCCTGTGCCTATCTCGGCCTGGGGAACACAGTGGTGCCCTCACCAGAGCTTGACAACGGCCGGAACAGTGCTCCCGCCGGTAACAGCGGCCGGGAGCTCACCGGCGACGTCGAACTCGGCATCCCCTGCACCTTTTTCGATGCGGTTTGCTCGGGGAGCTCCACTGACGCCTGCTGATCGCGGACATTGGCACCGATCCCCGTGAAAACGGCTGCAACTACGACCTCACCGGCGACCTAGGCTGGATATCGGCTGTGCTCAGAAAACTTTGAAAAACCGTAACCCTAGCCCATGGTTCTTGCTGGTTTTTGATCCTAGGTGGTCGTGTACCAGTGCAGAACGTGTGTGTAGCTCGGAATCCCTGGAGGTAAACTATCTACTCCGAATTTCCTCGTTTTGCAACCTTCGGTATTTTGAACACGGAATGGGTAAATGGCCAAATACTACCCCGACGACGTACGAGAGGAGGAACGGTCGGCACTAGCGTGTCACGCACCTTGTAGCGGACCTTTTTCGTATAGCTCGCTGGGCGAGAGACGGGCTCTAGCTCTCGGACGCTGGGGATCAACGGAAGTCGGCGTTTCTGTTCTTGCGCGGAACCGAGGAAGAAGCTCGGGTGGTGGTCTTTCTCGTTCGGAAAACGGGATAAAGTGCGGTGTGGTGTGTGCGCTGGCCTTTGAGCCGCGACTTTGGCACCGTGAGGTGGTCGTTCGATGCCTCGGTGGCTCACCGCCTCTCCCGTGCCTTGCGCGCGAAGCAGAGGCCGGCTGCAGCAACCGACTGAAACACTCGTATGTGCAGCTGACATGTGGGCCTCCCCTTTAATCCTTTTTTTCCAAATTTTCTCAATTCTGTTGTGACAAAATATCCTCAGCTACTCACAACTGAATGTGAGACTTAGCCCCCAAGTTTTGGTTTGAATTTGAGTTCTCCATTTTGAAATTTGGTTGGTCCAATTTGCTTCATATTTAAACTGAATTTCAATTTCAGTTTTGAATTATTGCAAATTTGGCTCCCGACAAGATGAACTCCAATGGAGATGAAAATTGGCTGCCTAAATCAGAAAAATGTGCTGAGTTTGAATATGAAGCTAACTTTTGAATTTGAGTGATGAAAGTTGCTAAAATTTGAATTTACATTCAAATTGGCCTCTTTTTCAAATACCTCCAAAAGTGCCTCAAAAAGTGTTGGATTTACATGAAACTTGGCCTGAACCTTCCCAAGACTTTTTCAGTTCTAGGGGTGAGCTCAACCTCTCATGTTCATGTGTAGAAATCCTACTTTCTGAAAGTGAAGGCTTTCCCCTCTAATCCCTCTTTTGATAGAGGTTACTTGCTCTTCACAATATTTCCTAAGATATCCACAACAAAAACTGTGGTGTTGTGAGGTGATGAAAAGTTTTTGCAAGTCCCTTTTCTTGGGCCTTTACAGTTGCTGTAGGCAACATTGAGTACGGGCGTACGTGACGGGTTATTCGGGTAACCCTGCAGGTGTAAATCGATTATAATCGCCGTCCCTCGCGGTCAATGAGTACCACTTGTTCACTGTACCGTGACGTAGAAAGAACAGGCTAGACACATGTTAAAAGTTTGCTGATTTGAAATACATACCTTGCTTGTTAATGGCTTGTTGTAGTTTAGAGCTAACTAAAGTTCTTTTCAACTTTGGGCAAAGTACATAAGAGAAATGCATTTCTTGTTTGATTGCGGCTCTCTCATGTGCCTTGGCGTAAGGTTCTCCACAACCTGCTGCTAAAAACTTAAAAGTAAGGTTCCACTAATTAGGCGAGTCCTTTGCAACTTATTTTACCTCATGTACCCTATCAACCTTCATGTAGAAGTTTCATGTATAGGAACGACGGTCAGTCTTGCTGAGCCATCGTGCTCACTTCTTGTGTTTGAAGCTTTTGTAGGGTTCTATGAGGAAGTGACTCCCGAGGAGGAGACGGAACCCCAGGAGGGGAACCCCGTCGAGTGGGAGTCGTGCACGCTGCCGTGTTAGTGTGAGTGCATGCTAGAGGGGACACGTTCACGGGCTGAAAGTGAACTCGATGCGTAGTCTACGCCTGTGAGTGTAGAATGGACATATTTTGTTGTAAAAATGTTCATACACTAGTTTATGTAATAAAACTTTGCTTCCGCTTTGTAACTTTGACGTGTGTTATCGGGTGCTGTGTAACGCAGCACCCCTCAGTGTGATCTTGGCTCGACAAGGCCGATAGGGTTGTGTCAGCGTGGTATCAGAGCTTGCTTGAGGTTTAACGCACTACAAAGGTCATCTTTTTCAAAAATCCAGTGAGGAACGAGTTAGTAGCCCATATAAAGACATTATTAGTGTATAGAAAGTGGCATACTAACCTATTTGCTTATGTCAGAAAATCTTCCATCTCGGGACGCTTTATGTCTTGGGGGTGCACGTAAGCACTGTCCACCAGTGCGCACAAGCTGAAGGGTGGAGCCCCACGGGTGGCAGGTAACCCGACCCGCTTTGATATCCTCTACGACTCGTCATGTCGTTTGGGGTATTCGAGCAAAGTCTGTCCCTGGTGTCCTTTGGGCAATTTTGGAGACCCTTCACGTGGTCAGTAACATGAACACGTAGCTCAAGGCGTGTTTGGCTTGAGAACATCCGGGCGAGTGATGACGGCTGGGTGTACGAACTGTATGGATACCGGGCTCCGTGTGTAGCCGAGTCTGACGATTGTGTGAGTTATCTGCAGGTAATCCAACCACGAAACGGTAGACATGTAGCATCCTTGTGCGAGTGACTCTTAGTGCCACTGAAATAACGAAGCCGGCTAAGTCCGGTGTAGGTTTTTCTTTGTGAGGACGTAGTACCGACATGCTCTGGTGACGCATCGACGTCATACTCCACTAAATGAACAACTTCATTGTAAAACTTGAAAGTTTTAATACAGAGTACTAAAACTTGATGTAACTCCTTCCCTTAATCAGGATATTCAAAGTTAACAAGTTTTCAACTTATAGGATACTAAGGACATAGTCCCCTGTTTTCAGCTAAATTAAGGCTGAAGTTAATCAGAGGTTAGAGGTTGAGTTCTTTAGAGGTTGGGGTCATATGATACATTTATGGAAAGATTTGGAAGATCTTTACAACTTTTCTGTTGAGGTCCATAGGTGTTTCATCCTCTAACCAATCGAAAAATGCAGTAGAGTTGAAACTGTCCACAAAACAGGGCAGAGCAAACACTCTCTGTAACTCTCTGTAAATTGAGCATAACTTCCTGCATAAAAGTCCAAAAATAGAAAATGAGGTAGGTCTGAAAAGTTCATGAGACGGGTTACAACTTTGTAACAGAACATTTTGTCAGAATGGGGAGCAGAATTAACTGGAATTCTTGGATCAATTCAGTACCTCGAGCAGGGAGGTGCTGTCCAATTGTCTCCAGAAATTCTATTAATTTTGACATTTCATAACTTTTGAACCAGGACAGATCTTAGGCCAAGCAAATACTTTCTGGAAAGCTTCTGAAGTTAACTTCAACTTTGATGTTGAGCTCCAGAATTGGTTTTGCTTTAGCATGGTCTAATTCAGGTTGAAGTGGAAACCGATCAAGGCTGTCAGATAGGACAGCAAATCGACAGTCAAATTTGTATAAATTTGAACTATGTTTCCAAGTTTTATGAGTTCAATGACATGTTTTATGTTATAACTCAATGATTTACTGTTCAAATAAATATTTGACATTTCTCAAATATGTTTCTACATATGACAGCGGATAAACAGTTCAAGAACGGGTGGGTGGAATCTCACTGTTCTCACTACAGCGGCTATCCGGAAGCCTTGAGGCAAATGCTTCAATATTTCGGATACCACAAGATGCCACAGTACTTCGCCAAGGAAGAAGGCGAGGAGGGGAACAAGACGTGGACGATCCATGTCGAAGTTCCTACAGGACCTACACCACCCGGTTGGGTGCCGTTCACCGTTACGGTGAGAGGTAGACAGCCGGAGGGGATGTGGCAAGTGGCAGCCCGTGACACCATGTCGCGTTTATGCCAGCTACATGTGAGGGCTATGGAGGGCACTCCATATGCGCTCGTTCCGGTGAAGAGACGGGCTAATCATGTGTGGGAAGGAAGGTACATAGAGGCAACAGATCCGGGTTGCCCAAGGTACAACCACGTGGAGGCGAACCTCAGCCTCCAGATAAGGGCGGGAAAGGTCGTGATGGACAGCCAAGCTGTTCATACGGAGTGTCCCGCTATGAAGCTAAAGGAGAGCAACAGCCGTGGAGACAATTTCGAGAGTGCTCACAGCGCACTGCGCAATGTTCTCCTTCCGACGATTAAGTGACTGAACGAACAACATAATCAGTTGCATCGTCTGAAGAAGGCGAAGAGGAAAAGCCGTGTCGACATCACGGCTTTGCAACAACAAGTGCAGGCTCTGACCCAGCAGAACGAGGTCCTTACTCAAGAGCGGGACAACGCTATTGAGGAGTGGCAAGGCTGGGAAGAGGACTACAACCAAGCCATGGACGAGGTGCACGCGTTGCAGGACCTCGTACCCCCGGTAATGGGCATACTGGTGGTATGTGCCGTACCCGTGGTCTTGGGTCTTCCGGCAATGGGGGAACCCAAGCAGGAAGCGAAGGTTGTGGACCCAGAGCCACCAGCAGAGGTACCAGAGGAGGACGACCCGCAAGAGGTCAAATTCTACTCTGAGTAGGAGGTTACCGTTGCCAAGTAGGGCAGCTGGTGTGATGTAACCCAAACTTTTGTAATCGATGACATGTCGTGTAGATAGTAGTGCATGTATAGGTAGTGACGACATGAGCACGACTTCTCGGAGATCCGAGACTAATGTATCTTGTATAAAGTTTATGCTTTATCAATATATGTGAATGTTGTGCAAATTATTCATGTGTCACTTCAATACCTGCTGTTGCATATGGAATTTTTAATTATGACATGTGCTGACCGCTGTTGTTTTGAATTTCAGAATGACTCGTACTCGTGCCAACCCGGACGTTGGGGGTTCTAGTTAGGGGGGAGAAACCTCCCAACAACCTCCCGAGGACTCCTCGGGACAGCAACAGCCGCCACCGCCACCGCCAACAGTTACTTTGGCTGACATTGTGGCAGCGATGGCGGGCTCTCATCAGCAGCACACGGAGTTACTACAAACCCTCATTGCGAATACGTCTTGACCAGAGAGATGTCAAGATCGGGAGGAGCGCCAACAGAGCTCCTACTCCGACTTTCTGGCTACTCATCCCCCGGTATATTCAAGGGCGGATGAACCCATCGATGCGTACAACTGGCTCCGTATGATGGAGATGAAGTTCAGACTGCTCCAAGTGAGTGAGCAGCGTAAGACTCAATTCGCGGTCCAACAGCTTCAGAGGTCCGCGAGTGCTTGGTGGGCGAATTTCTGCGCCTCGCAACCCACCGAGCGAGTTATGACCTGGACGGAATTCAGGACGGCCTTCATGGCCTATCACATACCGTCGGGTATCATGAAAAGGAAGACGCAAGAGTTTTTACGCCTGCAACAAGAAAGCCAGAACCCGCTGGAATATTCCAGAGCATTCAATGATCTTGCGCTCTACTGTCACACCCGGTTTCTCCGAAGAACAACCGAGTGAATATCACATGTATGCCAGGATCATTTTCTCATACATGTGATGACAAATAGTGAAGCATCATTTATTACAAGCCAGGTGTCGAATATAAATAAGTCTTACATAGCATACGTCTCGATGGACGATATTAAGTTCATGACATATAAATAAGACAGCAGCGGAATATAAATCGTGTGGGCTCCGTCACAGGCGTTGCCCGGTGGACTCCGTGAACCTAGAATCCTTCCTAGGGACCAAAGTCTTGGTCATTAAACACCACCTCATTCTCTTGACCTGAGCAGCAATATAGACCAACAGAAAAGCAAGTTTGAGTACCGTTGGTACTCAGCAAGTGTGGGAAAATTATGTCACGCATGGCTAGAGCAAGGAGAGGTTGAACTCATGGTTTAAGCACTATGCAATTTATACCTATCACCTTAGCTTATTAAGCATCTACATTACTATATAGGTGAAATGGTCCCAATCTCCCAACCCATCATCAATATCAAGTAACCATAATCTCATCTCCAATGTTAAGCTTCCCGCTTAACATCCTTAACTTCCCAATCCATCATCCTCTAATCATGAATAAGTCCAAGCCGCTCTTGACCGTGAGCACGGCTGTCATGTGAGTTTTGACTCTGCAGAGTTTGCATCACTGTACCCACATGTATTGATTTCATTCCCCGTTGCCAGGTGGACTAAAAGAACCTCCATTATGCCAGTGGCCGCGAACCACATTCACACTTCCTAGGTGTGTAGCCAGGAGATCACTACGAAGCCTTTACAAAGGGATTCCCGACGAGCATGGGCCCACTGAGGTTTCACCCCTAACAGCATACAAGAGGCTCCAACCCCGCTGCAGCGGCCCCCTCTTGAGCCTTGCGGTTCTTATGGTAGTCCAGCTGACACCTATTCCCCGCACCATACAACACACCCATACTACGCCGGGGATACACCCAATTAATTGGCGAAGCTGCCCCATCTCAGCATGTGGTTGGCACGGTAAAGCCAGGTTACATGCTCCATGAACCGGTCCTTAAGATCCGGGCAAGTACTAAACATAAACCCAAGTCTCGTGCACCCAGCATCAACCAAATCATCCAACTTGCCTCGACCCCTACCTCTACATAACTCATAATGTCTCATTCAAGAGTAAAGTAAACAAGTTGATGATCTCATATCCCACTTATCCCATTCTAAGCATGGCTAAGCATAGTAATATGAATGAATGACATAATAAAACAAATCCCAACCCAAGCTACAAGGAAACAAGATAATGCAATTCTAGGGAAACTTCCTAGCATGGGTTTCATATTTTAATTGACAATGCAAATAATTCTATCTACACATCCTAGCATAGGATCAAAAGTGGTTAAGGACACTTGCCTTCTTCCTGCTGCTCTGGGAATGGAAACTCTTGGTCTTGGAAGGGGAGAACTTGCTCTAGGGCAGGTTCTACTCATGCCAATACACATAGCAAAAGAAAACAACAATCCATAAGACATAGTTCACACTTTCACTCATGCAAACCACACATACATACATATGGGAGTCATTCACATTTCTAAGTGTTGTGGTTACCCTAGATGTGTTGATTTTTGGCCTACATGCACTTTTAAACATATGTGTATGATTTCTAACTTTTGTATTCAGATTTTTATTTGCACACTATATATGAATTTCTAATTTGAACAAATTCTTATATTTAATTAATACACTTCTTAGCCACAAAGTTTGCATGAAAGGTAATTTCCTACTCCAAATAGGTTTTAAGATCTTCTACCAAATCCTAAACTGAAGTTTTTGGATTTGGAGACTTCATTTATCATTTTCAAATTATGCATACCTATTTTCCTATATTCTTCCGTTTTATTTTCTATGCCTAAAAGTGAGTTTTAATATTAAATAGTAGGACATATCATCTAAAAAGAATAGGTTCTGATCTAAAATATTAAATAATATATTTTTGAACTTCTCCTCTGATGTGAACTAATTTAAATTTAATTTTATCAGTTTTCAGAATTATTTCGTAGCTTAAAATATGTTTCTAGAACTAATAAATATGAACAACACTTAGGCAGATTTCATTTCAGCCTAAAATCTATTTTTAACTCATTCTAAAGTTTTTCAAGTGCTAGGAGAGTTTAAATTTCAATTTGCACATGTATTTTCCTTACCTTTTAAATTTAAATCCTAGTCACATATTCAAATTTCTGAATTTAATATCATATAGGGTCAAAAAGGTAAATCCACCCTACTGCAGGGTCAAATTTACTATTTCATAAATTTCCAGGGGTCTAACTACACATAACAGAGGGGTTTTCCTAATTTTTATTAAGTCCAGGGGCTAAAACTGATTTTTAAATGAATTTACACGAATTTCTGAAGTTCCAGGGGCTAGATCAGAAGTTTCAGGGGCTAGCTCGTGTTTTCCGAGATCCCCAGGGGGTAGCGCGTAAGAATCCCGGCCTTTATAACGCGGGGCTGATGTGGGTCGTTGGATTTAAAACGGACGGCTCAGATTAGATTGCCGAAGCGGTACGCGTTGGTTTTATTTCTACCGTGCGATTTAAAATAGACGGCCCTCAAGGGGCCACGTCGCCCTGGCCGTGTGCGGGTGGCGCTGCCCGGCGGCGCGCGGCGGCGGGAGGCGGCGATCTCGCCGGAGATCTTCGGATTTTCATCTATACTTCCTAAAACTTGGATTTCATGGCATAGAACGGTAGAGGGGAGGTCGGGGATCTCACCTCGGGGTTTTTCTCGAGCTCAGAGGCCCTGGAAGGTGGTCGGCGGCGAGGTCCGAGATGAAACGCGGCGGTGCTCGCCGGAGCTGCGTCCAGAGCGGAAAACACCGGGTTTTATTCACCTGCGTGACTCCCCGGAGGCGGTGGAACATGATCAGCGCGTTAGATCAGGAAGTCCGAGCAAGGATTGAAGGAAAACGGTGATAAAAGTTTCGGTTCTCATCGGAGAGAATGGTGGAGCGGTGCTGGGGAATTCGGCAAGTTTTCCTTGCGTGAATTGCACGAGGGGAGGCGGCGGCGGGTCGGTTTGGTTAAGTAGCATCGCCCGGGGCCAAAGATCGGGTTGGGGCGCGGTTTTCCGCAAGTCAGTTGCGATCGGGCGTGAGAGAAGAGTCCGGGGCCGTTGGGGCGCGCGGGGAGAGGGATGACACGCGGGCCCCGCATGTCAGCGATAGGGAGAGAGGGGGGGTGCGGGCTCGGGCTGGCGCGGGGATTGGGCCTGCTGGCGGGTTTCGGCCCACTGGCCGGTTGGGGTTTTTCTTTTTCTTTTTCCTTTTCTTTTCTATTTTGATTTGAATTTGAATTCCAGTTTGAATTTGAATTTCTGCACCACATGCAATACGTCCAAAAATTTTTAAATTCCCCTCTTTAGCAGGTTTTGGAGTGTTACAGCTCTACCCCCCTTAAAAGAAATCTCGTCCTCGAGATTGGTGGTTCTAGGAAAACAATTCCGGAAACTGTGCCTTAAGCTCGTCTTCTCACTCCCATGTGGCTTCCTCTTCCGAGTGATGCTTCCACTGCAGCTTGCACATCCGGATCCTTTTATTTCTTGTGAGGCGTTCCATTGTCTCCAAAATCTTGACCAGTTGTTCGGCATAAGAAAGATCCTCTTGTACGTCAACCTCATTCATGGGTAACATCTCTTCAGGCGTCCTTAGACATTTCTTGAGCTGTGACACATGGAATACATCGTGCACATCCGATAGGCGAGCCGGTAGTTCGAGTTGATATGCCACTTCGCCTTTCTTCTCCAGAACCTGAAAGGGTCCGATGTATCGAGGTGATAACTTCCCTTTCACCTTGAACCGACGAAGTCCTCGGATAGGGGACACCTTGAGATAGACATAGTCCCCCACATTGAAAACGAGCTCTCTTCTCCGTACATCGGCATAGCTCTTTTGTCGGGTCTGTGCTATCCTCAAGTTGTTGTGAATTTCCCTCACTTTTGCCTCGGCTTCTTGTAATACCTCGGGCGCAAACACTTTACTTTCCCCTGTTTGGTTCCAAAATAGTGGAGTTCTGCACTTCCTCCCATACAACGCCTCAAATGGTGACATCTTCATACTAGCCTGATAGCTGTTGTTATAGGAGAACTCCGCATATGGTAAGTTCTTATCCCAACTCCTATTGCTCTTGAGCGCACACGCTCTTAGCATATCCTCAAGGATATGATTGGTTCTTTCCGTCTGCCCGTCAGTCTGGGGGTGATAGGCAGAACTAAAATTTAGATGAGTTCCCATGGTTTCATGTAACTTCTGCCAGAACCTTGAGGTGAACGGTGTCCCTCGATCTGACACTATCTTCTTTGGCACTCCATGGAAACACACGATCCTTGACATGTACAATTCTGCCAATTTGGATCCGCTGTAGCTTTCTTTCACGGGGATGAAATGAGATACCTTGGTTATCCTGTCGATGATGACCCATATCGAATCATATCTCAATTGGGTCCTAGGTACTCCCCACTATGAAATCCATACCTATTTCTTCCCATTTCCATTCAGGCACTTTGAGTGGTTGCAATAATCCCACGGGTCGTTGATGTTCTGCTTTCACCAACTGACATGTGTCACATAGGGCAACATGTTTCGCGACATCGCTTCATGCCATACCACCAATACCTGCTCTTGAGGTCATGATACATCTTCGTACTCCCAGGATGAATGGAATAGTCGGAATCATGAGCCTCCTTCAAAATCAATTCATGGATTTCCTTCACCTCAGGCACATAGATTCTTTTCCCGTGCCACACCATACCTTGTCCATCCTCTCTGAACCCGGGGGCTTTATTATCCTTGATGAGTTCTCTGATTTCTTGTATCTTCTCATCATTCTTCTGACCATTGCGTATGTCTTGCTCTAATGTGGAGTCCACTTCCATGGCGATGGCTTCACCACTATTCACCATACATAGATTGAGTTTTACAACCTCTTCCTTCAATTATGTAGGCATGTCCTTTAAGCTCAACCTATTGACCTGCACCTTCCGTCTTAAAGCATCTGCTACGACGTTCACTTTCCCAGGATGATAGTTGATGCCCACATCAAAGTCGTTGATTAGATCTAACCATCTCCTTTGTCTGAGGTTGAGATCTGGCTGTGTGAAAATATACTCTAAGCTCTTATGATCCGTATATATCTCTGTCCTTTTCCCCATCAAGTAATGCTGCCAGATCTTCAATGCGTGTACCACTGCGGCTAGCTCTAGGTCATGTGTAGGATAGTTCTTCTCGTGTTTTCACAGCTGCCGGGACGCATACGCCACGACATGCCCCTCTTGCATGAGAACACATCCCAACCTGTGTCCAGAGGCATCGCAGTACACCGAAAAGTTCTTCTGCATGTCTGGCATAACTAGCACTGGGGCTGTTGTCAATCTTTTCTTCAATTCTTGAAAACTCGTCTCACACTGCGGTGTCCATGTGAATGTGATTCCCTTCTCTAACAATTTGGTGAGGGGTCTCAAAATCTTGGAGAAACCCTCGATAAACCGTCGATAATACCCAGCCAATCCTAAGAAGCTTCGAACTTCCCCGACATTTTCAGGGGTCTTCCACTTCTGCACATCCTCGATCTTGGCGGGATCTACGGAGATTCCTCCCTCCGAGATTATATGTCCTAAGAAGGGAACTCTCTTCAGCCAAAACTCACACTTGCTCAACTTGGCATATAGTTGGTGTTCTCTCAGCTTTTGCAACACAAACCTTAAATGTCCCTCATGTTCTTCTTCATCTTTGGAGAAGACGAGAATGTCATCAATGAAAACCACCACAAATTTGTCCAGATATTCCATGAATACCTTGTTCATGAGATACATGGAGTATGCCGGGGCATTAGTTAGCCCGAAAGGCATGACGGTGTATTCATACAGCCCGTACCGAGATACGAAAGTTGTCTTTGGAATGTCGGTTTGTCTTATCTTAAGTTGGTGGTATCCCGACCTGAGATCAATTTTTGAGAACACACAAGCTCCCCTGAACTGGTCAAATAAGTCTTCAATGCGGGGTAATGGGTACATGTTCTTGATGGTTACTTCATTCAAAGCACGGTAGTCTACGCATAACCTTTGGGTTCCGTCCTTCTTGGGCACAAATATCACTGGAGCTCCCCATGGTGAGGAACTAGGACGAATATACCCCGTCTCCGTCAACTCTCTTATATGCTCCTTGAGTTCTTCCGGCTGTTTGGAGTCCATCCGATAAGGCCTCTTGTATATTGGAGCTGTTCCAGGCACTAGCTCAATCACGAATTCCACTTCACGATCAGGAGGCATACCTGGCAACTCCTCCAGAAAAACGTCTGGATATTCCCTGATAATCCTGATCTCTTCCACTTCCACCTCAACTTGATTGAGTTTAAGGTCCCTCCAAGGGTTTTGTACAGTTATGAACTTCACTCTTGTGCCACTAGGGTGAGTTAGTTCCACCGTTCTTGTCGAACAATGGATGATTCCCTTATGTTTGGTCAACCAATCCATACCCAAAATAATATCTATCCCTTGTGAGTCTATCACTATGAGGTTTGCAGTAAATACTACCCCATTAATGTCTAGATTCACCTTGGGACACACTTGTCTTGTCCTTATTTCTCCCCTGGAGAGTTTACTGCTAGCATATGGTTCATTTGTGTTGTTGCTAGATCATGCTTCTTAACAAACCCTTGAGCAATGAACGAGTGTGTAGCACCAGAATCGAACAATAGGGTTGCAATGTGTAAATTGGCAGGAAACTTACCAATTACCACGTCAGGTGCCTCTTGCGCTTCCTCCATGGTAACGTGGTTCACCCGTCCTCGCATCACATTCTGTTGTTGTGGCTGCATGGGCTTCTTCTTCGGGCACTTATGGGCGTAGTGCCCCACTTCACCACAGTTGAAGCATTGCACCCCAACTTTAGGTGCCTGGCCTTTGTTGTCTTGGGGTTGGTTCGGTGGTCCTTGTACTGCTGGTCGAGGTTGATATGTGGGGCGAGGCTGCTGTACAAACTGACGCTGCGGCTGTGCTGGTGCTGACGGAGGCCTGAAATTCGGGTTGTACCCTCTGGGTGCTGAGTAGGGTACCACAACACGGCTCGTCTGCCCTGCGGGTTGCTGCATCAGACGTGGGCGTGTGTTGCTACCTGAGGCTTGGTGTGACCATCCCGCTTTCCTCGTGTTTTCATTTTCCAAGGCCTTCAGCTTCCTCTCCACGACAAATGCTCTATCTACCATCTTTTGGAAGCTTTCATACTCGTTGGAGGACATTGCACATTGCATTTCCATAGTAAGTCCTTCCACAAAACAGTCTTGTTTCTGCTCATCCGTTTCGATGTCCCGTGGTGCATAACGGGATAGTTGGGTGAACTTAGTGAGGTATTCCCTCACAGTCATGTTTCCTTGCTGCAGTCCCAAGAACTCCTTCCTCTTGTTTTTGATTTCACCCCTTGGTATGTAATGGTTGCGGAAACTGCGCTTGAACTCTTCCCAAGTGATGTTCTCGGGGTCATGATGGGCTGACACGTAAGCGGTCCACCAATCAGCAGCAGGTCCATGCAATTGGTGAGAGGCAAACAGCACCCTCTCATACCCTTGGCATTGTATGATCCTCATCTTACTCTCAATGATTTTTAGCCAGTCGTCTGCCTCCAGAGTTTCAGCAGAACTTGCAAACTTTGGAGGTTGAGTCCCCAGAAACTCACTCAACCTTGGTTGGCGTGGTGCAGCTTGTGAGGGTAGAGCTTGGTGCAAGTTGGCCACCACTTGAGTTAGGCTCTGGATGAGCTGATTCTGATTTTCAAGCATCTGGTGGATAGGATCAGCTCCTTCACGGCGACCACCCCTATCTTGTCCTCCAGAAAGATGAGGGTTGCCGGCCTCATCGTTGTTGTTGGCGGGGTTGGCACCACGACCCTTTCCTCTTCCAGCCATCTATCATGATCAACCAAATGTTAACTTAAAGCATTACGTATTAACTTGCCAAATTGCTTGTTTAAACTTAAACTTTTGAGGCCTTAGTTAACATTTTCTGGGGGTTTCACGTAGATTTTTGGTAGTCACGTCTCACGCAAAAATAAATGCACTCTTAATTCATAGGGGTTCACACATCAAAGCAAAACAACCTAAAGACGAGGTTGTGGACAAATGCCCATGGCTTCCACAACTCACGTCACACACCAAACATTAACACACAAATAACTAAGGTATTGACTCGACTACTCGATAACCTGCTGAAATAAGGGAAAGAACTCTAAACGACTCGTAAAACTGAGCTGGCTCTTCGGGGTCTTCCTCATTATTGCGGCTGCCCTCTGATTCCGCTTTGGGAGGGGAAGCTGCTGGTGGAGAAGTGCGGCGATGCCTGCTCTCCCTGCGGTCTGGGGAGTTAGGAGTCCACGTGTTATTCACGATGACACACAGTTCATTCCCATCTCCTTTTTCTCTCGCCCTCAAGCTAGCACGAAGCAATGCCTCAGTCTCCTTCAGGGTGTCACGAACATCCTGAAGCTCCTGTTGGCACTCCTGCAGTCGAGTGCTGAGCATAGAAGCATCCTCCAAGCACAGGTCCATGTGCTCATGGGAAGTCCCCTGCTGCACTGGCGGGTACTTGAACTCCGCGGTGCCACTCTCTCGCTGGAGGACATACATGTACTCTGTCCTGTCCAGGTGGCGACGGTTGATGTAACTCTGGCAGGTGATGGCCTCCCAGGTGACATCCTTCTCAGCATCGACCTGTGTCGCCCGACAAGCTGGAGAGCGGTGGATCTTGAGCAGCTGATTTTCATGGATAATCCTCATCTCTGAGCTCCATTCTTCCCGCTTCTCATGGATGGTCCTGGTGGAGCTGTAGTGTATGATTAGCTTGCCCGTATTGCTGGCAGCGGGGAGCATACGCCGAAGACGGCGCAACAAGCCTCCTACTACCAATCCTTAGGAGTGCTACATCACCGGACGGTTCTCCTCTCTCAGGGCAAGGGCAACTACAGGAACTCTCCCTCCGGTGGACTTGAAGGCGGTGCGGATCATGCGAACCATCTAAAACATAAAGCATTTAAAATTAGGTTAGATAAGAGTTAAACAAAAATTGTATTTTGAATAAAAGTTGGGGTAAGATGAATAAAGTGACACCATTAAATAACCCTTTCAACCCACACCTTTGTAAAATAGTTTTTAAGAAAATAGGGTCCTTAAATACGTCCATTTCTAACTAGGTCCACGTTCCTACGGGCAACCTTGGCTCTGATACCACTTCTGTCACACCCGGTTTCTCCGAAGAACAACCGAGTGAATATCACATGTATGCAAGGATCATTTTCTCATACATGTGATGACAAATAGTGAAGCATTATTTATTACAAGCCAGGTGTCGAATATAAATAAGTCTTACATAGCATACGTCTCGATGGACGATATTAAGTTCATGACATATAAATAAAACAGCAGCGGAATATAAATCTTGTGGGCTCCATCACAGGCGTTGCCTGGTGGACTCCGTGAACCTAGAATCCTTCCTCGGAACCAAAGTCTTGGTCATTAAACACCACATCATTCTCTTGACCTGAGCAGCAATATAAACCAACAGAAAAGCAAGTTTGAGTACCGTTGGTACTTAGCAAGTGTGGGAAAATTATGTCATGCATGGCTAGAGCAAGGAGAGGTTGAACTCATGGTTTAAGCACTACACAATTTATACCTATCACCTTAGCTTATTAAGCACCTACATTACTATATAGGTGAAATGGTCCCAATCTCCCAACCCATCATCAATATCAAGTAACCATAATCTCATCTCCAATGTTAAGCTTCCCGCTTAACATCCTCAACTTCCCAATCCATCATCCTCTAATCATGAATAAGTCCAAGCCGCTCTTGACCGTGAGCACGGCTGTCATGACAGTTTTGACTCTGCAGAGTTTGCACCACTGTACCCACATGTAGTGATTTCATCCCCCGTTGCCGGGTGGACTAAAAGAACCTCCATTATGCCAGTGGCCACGAACCACATTCACACTTCCCAGGTGTGTAGCCATGATATCACTATGAAGCCTTTACAAAAGGGATTCCTAACGAGCGTGGGCCCACTGAGGTTTCACCCCTAACAGCATACAAGAGGCTCCAACCCTGCTGCAGTGGCCCCCTCTTGAGCCTTGCAGTTCATATGGTAGTCCAGCTGACACCTATTCCCCGCACCATCCAACACACCCATACTACGCCGGGGATACACCCAATTAATTCGCCAAGCTGCCCCATCTCAGCATGTGGTTGGCACGGTAAAGCCAGGTTACATGCTCCATGAACCGGTCCTTAGGACCCAGGCAAGTACTAAACACAAACCCAAGTCTCGTGCACCCAGCATCAACCAAATCATCCAACTTGCCTCGATCCCTACCTCTACATAACTCATAATGTCTCATTCAAGAGTAAAGTAAACAAGTTGATGATCTCATATCCCACTTATCCCATTCTAAGCATGGCTAAGCATAGTAATATGAATGAATGACATAATAAAACAAATCCCAACCCAAGCTACAAGGAAACAAGATAATGCAATTCTAGGGAAACTTCCTAGCATGGGTTTCATATTTTAATTGACAATGCAAATAATTCTATCTACACATCCTAGCATAGGATCAAAGTGGTCAAGGACACTTGCCTTCTTCCTGCTGCTCTGGGAATGGAAAGTCTTGGTCTTGGCAGGGGAGAACTTGCTCTGGGGCAGGTTCTACTCATGCCAATACACATAGCAAAATAAGACAACAATCCATAAGACATAGTTCACACTTTCACTCATGCAAACCACACATACATACATATGGGAGTCATTCACATTTCTAAGTGTTGTGGTCACCCTAGATGTGTTGATTTTTGGCCTACATGCACTTTTAAACATATGTATATGATTTCTAACTTTTGTATTCAGATTTTTATTTGCACACTATATATGAATTTCTAATTTGAACAAATTCTTATATTTAATTAATACACTTCTTAGCCACAATGTTTGCATGAAAGGTAATTTTCTACTCCAAATAGGTTTTCAGATCTTCTACCAAATCCTAAACTGAAGTTTTTGGATTTGGAGACTTCATTTATCATTTTCAAATTATGCATACCTATTTTCCTATATTCTTCAGGTTTATTTTCTATGCCTAAAAGTGAGTTTTCATATATTAAATAGTAGGACATATCATCTAAACAGAATAGGTTCTGATCTAAAATATTAAATAATATATTTTTGAACTTCTCCTCTGATGTGAACTAATTTAAATTTAATTTTATCAGTTTTCAGAATTATTTCCTAGCTTAAAAATGTGTTTCTAGAACTAATAAATATGAACAACACTTAGGCAGATTTCATTTCAGCCTAAAATCTATTTTTAACACATTCTAAAGTTTTTCAAGTGCTAGGAGAGTTTAAATTTTAATGTGCACATGTATTTGCCTTACCTTTTAAATTTAAATCCTAGTCACATATTCAAATTTCTGAATTTAATATCATATAGGGTCAAAAAGGTAAATCCACCCTACTGCAGGGTCAAATTTACTATTTCATAAATTTCCAGGGGTCTAACTACACATAACAGAGGGGTTTTCCTAATTTTTATTAAGTCCAGGGGCTAAAACTGATTTTTAAATGAATTTACACGAATTTCTGAAGTTCCAGGGGCTAGATCAGAAGTTTCCGGGGCTAGCTCGTGTTTTCCGAGATCCCCAGTGGTAGCGCGTAAGAATCCCGGCCTTTATAACGCGGGGCTGATGTGGGCCGTTGGATTTAAAACGGACGGCTCAGATTAGATTGCCGAAGCGGTACACGTGGGTTTTATTTCTACCGTGTGATTTAAAATAGACGGCCCTCAAGGGGCCACGTCGCCCTGGCCGTGTACGGGTGGCGCTTCCCGGCGGCGCGCGGCGGCGGAAGGTGGCGATCTCGCCGGAGATCTTCGGGTTTTCATCTATACTTCCTAAAACTTGGATTTCTTGGCATAGAACGGTAGAGGGGAGGTCGGGGATCTCACCTCGGGGTTTTTCTCGAGCTCGGAGGCCCTGGAAGGTGGTCGACTGCGAGGTGCGAGATGAAACGCGGTGGTGCTCGCCGGAGCTGCGTCCAGAGCGCAAAACACCGGGTTTTCTTCACCTGCGTTACTCCCTGGAGGCGGTGGAACATGATCAGCTCATTAGATCAAGAAGTCCGAGCAAGGATCGAAGGAAAACGGTGATAAAAGTTTCGGTTCTCACCGGAGAGAAGGGTGGAGTGGCGCTGGGGAATTTGGCGAGTTTTCCTTGCGTGAATTGCACGAGGGGAGGCGGCGGCGGGTCTGTTTGGTTAAGTACCATCGCCCGGGGCTGAAGATCGGGCTGGGGCGCGGTTTTCCGGAGGTCAGTTGCGATCGGGCACGAGAGAAGAGTCCGGGGCCGTTGGGGGCGCGCGGGGAGAGGAATGACACGCGGGCCCCACGTGTCAGCGAGAGGGAGAGAGGGGGGGCGCGGGCTCGGGCTGGCGCGGGGATTGGGCCGGCTGGCGGGTTTCGGCCCACTGGCCGGTTGGGGTTTTCTTTTTCTTTTTCTTTTTCCTTTTCTTTTATGTTTGGATTTGAATTTGAATTCCAGTTTGAATTTGAATTTCTGCACCACATGCAATACGTCCAAAAATTTTTAAATTCCCCTCTTTAGCAGGTTTTGGGGTGTGACATCTACGCTTCGTATCACGCTGATACCGACCAGAAGCGGCGGGATCACTTCTACCAGGGGCTTAACCCGCTCCTGAAAGACAAGCTTGCAATGTTCAATCGCGGCAGCCTCAATGACATAATTGATGCTGCGATTGTTCAGGAAGACTCCGGCAAGGAGTTAGCGGCGGCGGAAAGGAAGCGAAGCGCGCTGCAAAGCAGCAGAGAAGGAGGTGGTCCTTCTCAAAAATACCGAATGGTGAATCACCCACCATCGGATCCATGCTGGCAGCCACCACAGAGGCCGATGCCATTCCGCAGTCGGCCATATTCTTCACCGGCATTCAGGACGGCGCTGCCAGTACCACCTCCGCAGCAACAACAGCAGCAGCGGGCGATGCCGCGTGCGTATGCACCTCAGCAGCGCATGCCGGGCTTTCGTCCCCCAAGCACTGGACAAGCAGCGGCCACATGCTACAAATGTGGTCGTCCAGGACACTTCACCAGCAGTTGTCCGGAGAGGCAAGGCGGCGGAGTTGCACCGCAACTTCCGAGGAGGAATCAGCCCCGGAACCCTTCTAATGCGCGGCGGGCAAACCCTAGGCCCGGCACCGTCCACCAACTTGCCATAGAGGACGTGCCGGAGGGTGAACCAATCCTTGCGGCTATGTTCCAACTCCACCAGCATCCCGCTATAATATTGTTTGATTCAGGCGCCACGCATAATTTTATTAGCCAAGCTTTCATTGCTAAACACAGCTTGCAAATACTACCCACCGATAGCCCATATTTGATTTGTTCACCGGGTGGGAAGATTTCAGCAAGCAAGATGGTTTCTAAAGTACCATTATGCTTAGCGGGTAGAATGTACCCTACGTCTCTCATAGTTCTAGAGGGACAGAAGGTTGATGTCATTTTAGGGATGTCGTGGTTAACCCACCACGGCGCTGTTTTAGACATTGTCCTTCGAATTGTGCACTTGAACTGAGAAGTGCATGGATCTCATTCCTTATTTCTGGACAGTCCAGAAATAAAACTTCCACGTGCCTATCAATCCACAACCATCAGATTGGAAGACATTCCAGTGGTCCGAGAGTTCCCTTACGTGTTCCCGGATGATTTACCGGGGATGCCGCCCGACAGAGAGGTGGAGTTCAAGATTAAACTTGCACCGGAAACCATGCCAATATCCCGAAGGCCGTACAAGATGGGGCCCAAGGAGTTGGCTGAACTGACGACTCAGTTAATGGACCTGCTGGAGAAGGGTTTTATTAGGCCAAACTCCTCGCCATGGGGCTGTTCGGCATTGTTTGTGAAAAAGAAAGACGAGACGTTGCGGCTTTGTGTGGACTATCATCCACTAAACGCCGTAACCATCAAGAACAAGTACCTGTTGCCACAGATCGACATGTTGTTTGATCAGTTGGTCGAAGCAAAGATCTTTTCCAAGATGGATTTAAGATCCGGGTACCATCAGATTAAGATACGGGCTGAGGATATTCCGAAGACAGCTTTCTCGACGAGGTACGGACTTTATGAGTACCTGGTCATGTCCTTCGGCCTCACCAATGCTCCAGCTCATTTCATGTATTTGATGAACTCGGTATTCATGCCGGAGCTGGACAAGTTTGTCGTGGTCTTCATCGATGACATATTGGTATATTCCAAGTCGGAGGAAGAACACAAGAAGCATCTGCGTATAGTCTTGCAACGGCTGCGGGATCACAAGCTATACGCGAAATTCAGCAAGTGCGAATTCTGGATATCGCAAGTGTCTTTTCTGGGGCATATCATCTCAGCGGAGGGTATCGCTGTAGACCCGAGTAAGATTACACAAGTGCTGAATTGGAAGTCCCCGAGAACTGTTCACGAGGTACGTAGTTTCCTCGGATTCGCGGGATATTATCGGAGGTTCATTCCGAACTTCTCGAAGATTGCCAAGCCTATGACGGAGTTTCTGAAGAAGGCTACCAAATATGTTTGGAGTCCAGCTTGTGAAGCAGCATTCAAGGCATTATGGATCACGGCAGCCAGACACAACAAAACCGTTCGATGTGTACTGCGATGCATCCGTCTTTGGGCTCGGATGTGTGCTGATGCAAGACCGAAGAGTGGTCGCATATGGATCACGGCAGCTCAGAAACCATTAGCAGAATTACCCAACTCACGACTTGGAGCTCACTGCCGCGGTGCTCGCACTTAAAATGTATAGGCACTACCTACTCGGTAACCTCTCACATTTATATATCGACCACAAAAGCCTCAAGTACATATTCACTCAGAAGGAGATGAACATGAGGCAGCGAAGATGGTTAGAGTTGATAAAGGATTACGAAATAGAGATCCATTATCACCCCAGCAAAGCAAACGTAGTGGCGGATGCGCTGAGCCACAAGTCACACGTCAACAATCTAACCATCACACCGTTGGAAGAGAGCGAACCACCACTGCATGTGATTCCACATGGAGCTCTCTACAACTTAGCTTTGATCCCCACCATCCATAAAGAAATAGCGGCAGCTCAGAAACTCCGCCTATGTTGTAATGACATAGCCGGTCCCAAGCCCGGATAAAGGAGGAGGGGGTTGTGATAGGCTTGGCGAGCCAACAACTACACTTAGCCACTATCATGGAAATGAAACCCAATAGAAATTCGTTGGGGCGTAACCCTCTTAGCGACGCGCCATATCGGAACCCGGGTATGGTGTTAAGTGGGCAAGGGCCGGGTCGCCACCGCCTTAGTGGCGCGCCATATCGGAACCCGGATATGGTGTTAAATGAGCAAGGGCCGGATCGCCATCACCTTAGTGGCGCGCTACATCATCGCCCGGATGTAGTGATAAGTGAGCAAGGGTCTTTGCATCTTACTCGACGGGTGCAAAGCGTAAGGAAGCTAGCCGAGGAACATAGATTTCGGGTGGGTAGTTGGAATGTAGGATCCTTGACGGGGAAGCTACGTGAGTTAGTAGATGTTGCCATTAGGAGACGAGTAAATATCCTTTGTGTACAAGAGACTAGATGGGCGGGTCAAAAGGCGAGAGAAGTCGAGAATACCGGTTTCAAGCTTTGGTATTCTGGTTCGGCTGGGACTAGGAATGGCGTAGGTGTTCTAATAGATAAGAGTCTTAAGGATGGAGTAGTGGATGTTCGAAGACGTGGGGATAGGATCATCTTAATCAAGATAGTAATTGGGGACATTGTCTTGAACGTCATTAGTGCTTATGCCCCACAAGTTGGGCTCAACATGAGTGCTAAGAGGCAATTTTGGGAGGACTTGGAGGATATGGTTAGTAGTGTACCGATAACCGAGAAACTCCTCATAGGGGGAGATCTCAATGGTCATGTGGGTGCAACTAACCTAGGATTTGAAGGAGTACATGGAGGTTTTGGATGCGGCGATAGAAATCAAGAGGGTAAGGACATCCTAGACTTTGCCGTAGCCTATGATCTGTTGATAGCTAACACCCTCTTTAGGAAGAGGCAATCTCACCTAGTGACCTTTAGTAGTGCCCAACACTCTAGCCAGATTGACTTTGTCCTCACTAGGAGAAAGGATAGACGGGAGTGTCTAGATTGTAAGGTGATCCCGGGGGAGTGTGTTGTGACACAACATAAGCTTGTGGTAGCTGACTTTCGCTTCCATACATGTTCTTTGCGGGACAAAGGTGTCAAAATCACAAGAACAAAGTGGTGGAAGTTGAAGGGAGAATCACAAGAATCCTTTAAAAATAGGGTGATCACAGAAGGACTCTGGGCAGAAAATGGAGATGCAGATAGTATGTGGATGAAGATGGCAACTTGCATTAGGAAGGTAGCTAGTGAGGTGCTCGGTGTGACAAAGGGAAAGAAACTTATAGATAAAGACACTTGGTGGTGGAATGAGGATGTACAAAAGGCCATTAAGGAGAAGAAGGAGTGTTACAAGAGTTGGCATAATGATAGAAACGCAAACAACATGCTTAAGTACAAAGAGGCTAAGAAGAATGCAAGGCGGGTTGTGAGTAAGGCAAGAGGACAAACCTATGATAAGTTATATGAGAGACTAGGGACAAAAGAAGGTGAAAAAGACATATACAAGGTAGCAAAAATCCGCGAGAGAAAGATGAGGGATCTCAATCAAGTTAAATGCATCAAAGATGAGACTGACCGCATTCTAGTGAAGGATGAAGAGATTAAGAATAGATGGCGTGATTACTTTAATGGGCTATTCAATGATGGGAATGAGAGCACTATGGTTGAGTTGGATGACTCCTTTGATGACTCCAACAGGCGGTTCGTGCGGAGGATACAAGAGTTTGAGGTTAAGGAGGCCTTAAAAAGGATGAAAGGAGGAAAGGCCCTCGGCCCTGACGATGTCCCTATTGAGGTGTGGAGATGTCTTGGGGACGTTGCAATAGTATGGCTCACAAAGCTATTCAACCACATTTTTCGGTCAAACAAGATGCCTGAAGAATGGAGGAAAAGTATATTAGTACCTATCTTCAAAAATAAAGGAGATATTCAAAGTTGTACTAATTATCGAGGTATTAAGCTTATGAGTCATACTATGAAGCTTTGGGAGAGAGTGATTGAACACCGCCTGAGGAAAGTGACCAATGTCACTAGAAACCAGTTTGGTTTTATGCCTGGGAGGTCTACAATGGAGGCGATTTTCTTGATTCGTCAGCTTATGGAGAGATATAGGGAGCAGAAGAAGGACTTGCATATGGTGTTCATCGACTTGGAGAAGGCGTACGACAAGATACCAAGGTCAGTCATGTGGTGGGCACTAGAGAAACATAAAGTGCCAACAAAGTACATTACCCTTATCAAGGATATGTACAATAATGTTAGGACAAGTGTGCGCGTAAGTGATAGTGAGACTGATGCATTTCCTATCACGGTAGGATTACATCAAGGATCAGCTTTGAGCCCATACATCTTTTCCTTGGTCATGGATGAGGTGTCGAAGGATATACAAGGGGATATCCCTTGGTGCATGCTCTTTGCTGATGATGTAGTGCTGGTAGATGAAACTAGAGATGGTGTTGATAAGAAATTAGAGTTATGGAGACAAACCTTAGAGTCCAAGGGGTTTAGACTTAGTAGGACCAAAACCGAGTATATGAGGTGCGACTTTAGTGGTGTTGGTCGTGAAGAGGGAAATGTTAGTCTACAAGGACAAATAGTACCTAGAAGGGACTCTTTCCGATACTTAGGATCAATGTTACAAAGCAATGGCGATATTGATGAGGATGTTTGCCACAGGATCAAGGTAGGGTGGATGAAATGGCGACAAGCCTCTGGAATCCTATGTGATAGGAAAGTCCCACAAAAGCTAAAAGGGAAGTTCTATAGGACGGTGATCAGACCCGCGATGCTCTATGGGGCGGAATGTTGGCCAACTAAACGGCAACATGTCCAACAAATGAGTGTCGCAGAGATGCGCATGCTACGGTGGATGTGTGGGCACACGAGAAGAGACCGAATAAGGAATGAGGTGATTCGTGATAAGGTAGGGGTGGCGCCGATTGAAGAGAAGTTAGTCCAACATCGGCTTAGGTGGTTTGGACATATCCAACGGAGACCTCCAGAAGCACCGGTTAACAGTGGGATTTTAAGAGGTAGAGAAAATATTAGGAGGGGTAGAGGACGACCAAGGTTGACCTGGGAGGAGGCGGTAAAACGAGATTTGAGAGATTGGAATGTGTCCAGAGACTTAGCTCATGATAGGACCGCATGGAAAGTAGCAATTCATGTGCCAGAATCGTAGTCTTGTTTTTTTCTTTTTTTTCTTTTCTCTTTTTCTTTTCCTTTTTTCTTATTTCTTTTCTCTTTTTCCTTTTCTTTTTTCCTTTTTTTCTTTTTTTTTCCTTTTTTCCCCTTGTTCTCATATCTCTTCCTCTGTTTTACTTCATTGATATTGGGTTTCATGTCTAGCCGACCCCAACAGGCTTGGGATAAAGGCTTGGTTGTTGTTGTTGTTGTGTTGTCAGAAACATGACAAGGGCATGTCGCATTTGCGGAGACGTATAGACAGTGGGGAGCTGAAATGTTTCCAGAAGGACGGAGACGGCGTCCTATGGTTCAAGAACCGGATCGTCATACCCCGTAACCCGGAATTACAGAAGAAAATCTTTGATGAGGCTCACTTGTCAAAGTTTTCTATTCACCCCGGCAGCAACAAAATGTATCAAGAACTCAGAAGCAAGTTTTGGTGGACATGGATGAAGCGGGAGATTGCAAAGTACGTGTCCGAGTGTGATACATGTCGAAGGGTGAAGGCAGACCATATGAGGAAACCGGGACTGCTACAACCACAGGGTGTTCCTGCCTGGAAGTGGGAGCATGTGAGCATGGACTTCATCGCCAGTTTACCCACCACTTTTCAGAAACATGATTCTGTGTGGGTGATCGTCGACCGGCTCACCAAAGTTGTCCATTTCATCCCGGTCAACACCAACTACAACGCCAAGAAGTATGCTGAACTGTACATCTCACGGATCCTATGCTTGTACGGCGTACCCCGTACCATCATATCGGATCGGGGCACTTTATTTGTGTCCCATTTTTGGGAGCAGCTATACGCTGTGTTGGGGACGAAGTTGATCCATAGTTCAGCATACCACCCGCAGACGGATGGGCAAACCGAGCGGCTAAATCAAATTTTAGAAGATATGCTACGAGCTTGCGCTATTAACAATGACAAGAACTGGGATGATCACTTGCCGTTGGCCGAGTTCTCGTACAACAATGGGTACCAAGCCAGCATAAAGATGGCGCCTTACGAGGCGCTATACGGAAGAAAATGCCGCACACCACTGAATTGGTGTGAGTCTGGCGAAAGGGTCACCTTCGGGATTGATCTTGTCAACAACGCGGAGGAAAAGGTTCGGCTGATTCAAGCGAACCTAAAAGACGCACAATCCCGACAAAAACAATATGCGGACTGGAGAAGACGCCCATTACAGTTCGAAGTCAGGGATCACGTATACCTACGTGTGTCTCAAATGAAGGGCGTGAACAGATTCGGGCTGAGGGGAAAGTTGGCACCCCGATTCATCGGTCCATTTCAGATTACCGAAAATGTGGATCAGTAGCATACCGGCTGAAATTACCAGAAGCACTTTCCGGTGTGCACGACGTCTTTCACATCTCCCAGCTGAGGAAGTGTCTCAAGCTATCAACTGCCATTCATCTGGAGGATATAGAAGAACTGAAACCGGATCTCACGTATCGGGAGGAACCGGTTCAGATTATTGATGAAAAGACCCGAAGCACACGCAACCGTACGTTGTGGTTCTACAAAGTTCTATGGAGTAATCACTCCGTGGATGAAGCGACATGAGAGAGCGAAGGATTTCTTCGCGCTAACTACCCTGACTTTTTCACGTAGCATATACGGTAATTTTCCACCATCCTCTCTCTCATTTTCACCTTATAATCTCAGGACGAGATTCTTTTAATGGGGGAGGAATGTAAGGACCTAAGTTTTTTAGCACATATTCAAGTGTTCATCACCACACACACACACTGTATTTCAAGAAACTTGATGAACACATTTGAAGAGCAAGTAAACACCATCAACATGATCATTAGAAAATAAACTCACAAAATACAAAAGTGGTATTTCCCACAAAATAGTTCCAGTCTACCTCACGGTCGTAGACTACGCATCAAGTCCACGTTTGGCCCTTGAACGTGTCCCTGCTAGCACACACGCACACTAATCTGCGCCGTGCACGACTCCCACTCGACGGGGTTCCCCTCCTGGGGTTCCGTCTCCTCTTCGGGAGTCCCTTCCTCATAGAACCCTGCAAAAGCTTCAAAAACAAGCAGTGAGCACGAAGGCTTAGCAAGTCTGACCCGTCTCACCTAAACATGGAACTTCTACATGAGGGGTGATGGGTTACATGAGGTAAAAATCATTTGCAAGGACTCGCCTAATTATTAGAACCTTACTTTCAAGTTTTAGCAGCAGGTTGTGGAGAACCTTACGCTAAGGCACATGAGAGAGCCGCAATCAAACAAGAAACGCATTTCTCTCATGTACTTTGCCCAAAGTTGAAAAGAACTTTAGTTAGCTCTAGACTACAGCAAATCATTAGCAATCAAGTCCATCTTTCAATCAGCACCATTTTAACATGTAACTAGCATGTTCTTTCTACGTCACGGTACAGTGAATAAGTGGTACTCACTGACCGCGAGGGACGGCGATTATAATCGATTTACACCTGCAGGGTTACCCGAATAACCCGTCACGTACGCCCGTACTCGATGTTGCCTACAACAACCATCACGGACGCCGTACGCAACCACCTTTCGCCCGTCAGCCAAATATTGAACCGGTCCCATCGTCCCGAGCAAGAGGTCTCTGCATGCGCATCTCAGTGCCGCCAGCCGATTTACACCTCAAGCTCTCAACCTACCCTCTGAACGACGGGCAATGCCTCAATACCCAGCTACCCGAGTTACATCGGTTTCCCGGTTCCCATATAGCCGGTAGGTCTTCGGTACTGTTCTAGCTTGTTCAACAGGCCCGCACACGGCTCGGTCCTCAATCGACACAAGCGGAGCTACAGCACACAGGCCCCAAAGTCCTGCTGCCCTTACCCTCCGCTTGGTATCATTTTCTTGCCATGTGTTTCATGTGCTATCTCTACCCGAGTCGGGTGCCTCTAGCCTATGCTCGCGAGTAGTTCCAACTACTCGACTTGTACCGAATCCTACACTGTCTTAGCATTGCAGTAGCTAACAGGGTTTTGCAATCCTAAACCCAACCCATGGTTTTCTTGACTATGCAATTGGGTTTCCAAACAAGACTCTAATGCAAGTAATAATGATACTCAAATAAGTGCCTAAAACAATAAAAATTTGTAAAAGGTTAATGCAAACCAGAGCTTGCCTTGCTGCTCTTGTTCGTAGGCTAGCTGTTCCTCCGGAGTAACGGAGTCTAGGACTTCAGGTTCCTCCTTGACCTTAGCGACTACATGATAGAAGAAGTACATGTATCAATTTAAATGAATTTGTATTAAGTATGAACTTGTGAAGCTTATAAGTCCCACTAAACAGACTCTATGATTGTGAAACTTTTACTGTGGCTTGGTTACAACCTAAACAGAGACTTGGTCAAGTTTTAGTTGCAGCAAAGCTCATTTGAGCCCTCCACAATTAATTATGTACTTGACCTTAATTGAAAGCTTTTAGGGTGTTCTAAGGATTTTCTTGAAACAAACTATGACTTTCTGAAAACTAGATTTTCAGAGGGTTCTAATGGAGTTGGTCTCGCTTAATTTGAAGGTTCCTAGGTAAAGATATGAGCTAAACAATTTCAGAGAAAATTCTGAAAATGTTTCTGAACATTTTCTATTTTCTCTGGAACAGTTTCAATAATCACATCATTAGGTGGATCAATTGAGCTCAAATGGATCTGAATTTTTTATGGTAGTTCTGGGATATTTTGGTGAACGACCCAGCAAAATTTCAGGATTTTCCTCCAAAGGATTCTCCAGTTAAAATTCCAAACAGTTTAAAGTTTGAGGAATTAATTCTGGAGAAATAAGGATTTTCATGAAGTGAAACTTGATTGCTGGAAAGTGCTCAGGGAGCAGAATCCAACAAAATTTGGTTCACTCGATTTGGAGATTTCTAGCCCAAGTTATGAGGATTTGAAATTTGAATGAAATCTGAAAATCGGGGAAAAAGTTTAAATCTGCCGGGGCCCACGGAGACACGTGTTAAGCGCGGAGCCGACAGCACACTGAGGCCCACAGGGTTTTTGGCGCACCCGCACACCCGATCCCGGCCGCAGCCCGATCCTGATTTAAAATATCTCCCGCTGACAGCTGGGGTCCACCCTTTCGTCAACCTCCCGCTGCCCGCGCTCTGCCGCCGGGGATCCTCGCCGGAGAGCTCGCCGGCAGCTTCTGTGGAGCTCCAAACTTCACGATCTTGGCCGCCCTGCCTACTTTCACTCAGGGAACATGATTCTGGGGTCAGCTCGTCATGACAACGGCCGGTACATGGTCGGCGACGAGCCGCCGCCTCGGAAAGACTTCGGCCGTGTCGGCTGACTTCCCTAGAACCTCAACTACTCGAGTAACCGGTCGGGGAGCATTAGCGGACCTCAGGGAAGGTCGACATGAGCTTGAGGCAGCTCGGGGGAGGCCCGAAGTAGGTCCTCACCGTGCGCCCGATGCGTCCCACATATTCCGCCATTGGTAAACTCCGAATTATGTCGGGTACAGAGGTTCTCCGGCCAAAGGTTGTGAAGGCAACTTGTGCGTTACCGTGCCTAGCTTGTGTGAGAGCAGATTGAGGTCCTGTCTGTACCGCACCCGAAGGTCGGTCTGTACCCAGAAAGGGGAAAACGGGAAATTCGCCGCCGATGAGCAAACACTCGGGCTGTGGCTCAGGGGTGAGCAGCACCTGTCACCAGCGCGTCCAAGGGTGCCTTTGCTCGAGCGTGACAACGCTCCGGTTCGGCTGTCCACGGGAGCCCGAAGTGCGGTAGCATTTGGTCAGTGAATTAAGCTCTCGGTACAGCCGAGATCGATCGGTTTCAGCTGAATCCTAGCCACGGGGAAGAAGGAGGAAGGTTCCTAGTACCTTGCCATAGCTCTGGAGGGGACGGGAAGGCTGTGATCGGTGCTCCTGATCGGTTCCAAGCGGCGGAAGGACTTTGCCGGCGCTGTGTTCTTGCGGGGGAAGAAACGGTGATAGCTTCGGCCGAAGAGGGGGGGGGGGGAAACGCCTTAAGAAGGCTCTGAACCGCCTCATGCCCGCGCGTGACCAAGCAGCTGCTGGCGCGGCGGCTCCCCTCGGTGGCGATCGCAGCGGCGGCTCGGCAACACGAGTGAGAAAAGTCTCAGTCGGTTGAATCCTCTCTGTGGCTGACATGTGGGGCCCACCCGGGGTTTTAACCTCTGAAATTCACTCCTAATCACTGTTGTAAACAATGAGCCCCAAAATACCCATGGTGATTCAAGTTATTCACCCATGAGCCATTTGAATTGATTAGAATTCAAATTGGGTTTGGTTTGAATGAATTTCAGCACATGTTCAGTTTGAAATTCAAATAAAGTTTTAATTTGCCCCACTTAGCTCATGTCAGTATCAACTCCAAATGCAGTGAAAATTGGTGTGTGAGCTGACAAAAATGTGCTGAATAAGAATATGCCTCCCACTTTTGAATTCATGGGACAAAAACAGTTTGAATTTGAATATGGTTTCAAACTGCCCTCTTTCTAGCTATACCCAAAATGACCTCAAAGAGGTTTTGAATTTGAGTGAAATTTGGCATGGACATCCTTAGCAATGGGTAGGAGTTTTCATATGCCCAGACCATCTATATCACATGTGGGAAATACCACTTTTGCAATATGCGAGTTTGTTCTCTAATGAGCATGTTGATGGTGGTTACTTGCTCTTCATTTGTGTTCATCAACTTTCCTCAAATGAGGTGTGTGTGTATGGTGATGAACACTTCAAATATGTGTCAAAAACTGAGGCCCTTACATTCCTCCCCCCTTAAAAGAATCTCGTCCCGAGATTATAAGGTGAAAATGAGAGAGAGGAGGTGGAAAATTACCAGATATGCGACGTGAAAAATTTGGGGTAGTTGGCGCAAAGAAATCCTTCGCTTTCCCATGTCGCTTCATCCACGGAGTGATTACTCCATAGAACCTTGTAGAACCAAAACGTACGGTTGCGTGTGGTTCAGGCCTTTTTGTCAATAATCTGAACCGGTTCCTCCCGATAGGTGAGATCCGGATGCAGTTCTTCAATGTCTTCCAGCTGAACGGTAGTTGATAGCTTGAGACACTTCCTCAGCTGGGAAATGTGAAAGACGTCGTGCACACCGGAAAATGCTTCTGGTAATTTCAGCCGGTATGCTACTGATCCACATCTTTCGGTAATCTGGAATGGACCGATGAATCGGGATGCCAACTTTCCTCTCACCCCAAATCTGTTTACGCCCTTCATTGGAGACACACGTAGGTATACGTGATCCCCGACTTTGAACTGTAGTGGGCGTCTTCTCCGATCCGCATACTGTTTCTGACGGGATTGGGCGGCTTTTAGGTTCGCTTGAATCAGTCGTACCTTCTCTTCCGCGTTGTTGACAAGGTCAATCCCGAAGGTAACCCTTTCGCCAGACTCACACCAGTTCAATGGTGTGCGACATTTCCTCCCGTATAGCGCCTCATAAGGCGCCATCTTGATGCTGGCTTGGTACCCATTATTGTACGAGAATTCGGCCAACGGCAAGTGATCATCCCAATTCTTGCCGTGGTTGATAGCGCAAGCTCGTAGCATGTCTTCTAGTATCTGATTCACCCGCTCGGTTTGCCCATCCGTCTGCGGGTGGTATGCTGAACTACGGATCAGCTTCGTCCCCAAGGCAGTGTGCAGCTGCTCCCAAAAACGGGACACAAATAAAGTGCCCCGGTCCGATATGATGGTACGGGGTACGCCGTACAAGCATAGGATCCGTGAGATGTACAGTTCAGCATACCTCTTGGCATTGTAGTTGGTGTTGACCGGGATGAAATGTGCAACTTTGGTGAGCCGATCGACGATCACCCAAACAGAATCATGTTTCTGCAAAGTGGTGGGTAAACCAACGATGAAATCCATGCTCACGTCCTCCCACTTCCAGACAGGAATGCCCAGTGGTTGCAGCAGTCCCGGTTTCCGCATATGGTCTGCCTTCACCCTTCGACATGTATCACACTCGGACACGTATTTTGCAGTCTCCCGTTTCATCCGTGTCCACCAAAACTTGCTTCTGAGTTCTTGATACATCTTGTTGCTGCCGGCGAGAATAGAAAACTTTGATAAGTGAGCCTCATCAAAGATTTTCTTCCATAATTCAGGGTTACGGGGTACGACGATCTGGTCCTTGAACCATAGAACGCCGTCTCCGTCCTTCCGGAAACATTTCAACTCCCCACTGTCTACACGTCTCTGCAAATGCGACATGCCCTTGTCATGTTTCTGAGCTGCCGCTATCTCTTCACGGATTGTGGGGATCAAAGCTAGGTTGTAGAGAGCTCCGTGTGGAATCATATGTAGTGGTGGTTCACTCTCTTCCAACGGTGTGATGGTCAGATTGTTGACGTGTGACTTGCGGCTCAGCGCATCTGCCACTACGTTTGCCTTGCCCGGATGATAATGGATCTCTATTTCGTAATCCTTTATCAGTTCTAACCATCTTCGTTGCCTCATGTTCAGCTCCTTCTCAGTGAATATGTACTTGAGGCTTTTGTGGTCGGTATACAAACGTACGAGGTTGCCGAGTAGGTAGTGCCTCCACATTTTTAGTGCAAGTACCACGGCAGCAAGCTCCAAGCCGTGAGTTGGATAATTCTGCTCATGGTTTCTAAGCTGCCGTGATCCATACGTGACCACTCTCCGGTCTTGCATCAGCACACATCCGAGACCAATGCCGGATGCATCGCAGTACACATCGAACGGTTTTGTTGTGTCTGGCTGCACAAAAACCGGTGCTGATGTCAGGTGTTTGACTAAAGCCTTGAATGCTTCTTCACACGCTGGACTCCAAACATATTTGGTAGCCTTCTTCAGCAGCTCTGTCATTGGCTTGGCAATCTTCGAGAAGTTCGGAATGAACCTCCGATAATATCCCGCGAGTCCGAGGAAACTCCGTACCTCGTGAACAGTTCTCGGGGATTTCCAATTCAGCACTTGAGTGATCTTGCTCGGGTCCACAGCGATACCCTCCGCTGAGATGATATGCCCGAGGAAAGGCACTTGCGATATCCAGAACTCGCATTTGCTGAATTTTGCATATAGCTTGTGATCCCGCAGCCGTTGCAAGACTATACACAGATGTTTCTTGTGATCTTCCTCCGACTTGGAATATACCAGTATGTCGTCGATGAAGACCACGACAAACTTGTCCAGCTCAGGCACGAATACCGATTTCATTAAGTACCTGAAGTGAGCTGTAGCATTGGTGAGGCCGAAGGACATGACCAGGTACTCATAAAGTCCATACCTCGTCGAGAAAGCTGTCTTTGGAATGTCCTCCGCCCTTATCTTAATCTGATGGTACCCGGATCTTAAGTCCATCATGGTAAAGATCTTTGATTCGACCAACAGATCAAACAACATGTCGATCCGTGGCAACGGGTACTTGTTCTTGATGGTTACGGCATTTAATGGACGATAGTCCACGCAAAGCCGCAACGTGTCATCCTTCTTCTTTACAAATAGTGCCGAACAGCCCCATGACGAGGAGCTCGGCCTAATAAAACCCTTCTCCAGAAGGTCCGTGAGCTGAGTCTTCAGTTCAGCCAACTCCTTGGGCGCCATCTTGTACGGCCTTCGGGATATTGGCATGGTTCCCGGTGCAAGTTCAATCTTGAACTCCACCTCTCTATCGGGTGGCATCCCCGGCAAATCGTCCGGGAATACGTCAGGGAACTCTCGGACCACCGGAATATCTTCCAATCTGATGGTTGTGGCTTGATAGACACATGGAAGTTTTATTTCTGGACTGTCCAGAAATAGTGAGTGAGACCCGTGCACTTCTGAGTTTAAGTGCACGACCAGAAGGACGGTGTCTAAGACAGCGCCGTGGCGGGTTAACCACGACATCCCTACGATGACATCAACCTTCTGTCCCTCTAAGATAATGAGAGACGTGGGGTACACTCTACCCGCTAAGCACAATGGTGCCTTGGAAACCATTATGCTTGCTGAAATCTTCCCACCCGGTGAACAAATTAAATATGGACTTTCTGTGGGTAGTATTGGCAAGCTGTGTTTAGAAATGAAAGCTTGGCTAATAAAATTATGCGTGGCACCTGAATCAAACAGTACTATAGCGGGATGCTGGTGGAGTTGGAACATGCCCGCAAGGAATGGCTCACCCTCCGGCACGTCCTCTATGGCAAGCTGGTGGACAGTGCCGGGCCTAGGGTTTGCCCGCCGCGCATTAGTAGGGTTCCGGGGTTGATTCCTCCCTGGAAATTGCGGTGCCACTCCGCCGCCTTGCCTCTCCGGGCAACTGCTCGCGAAGTGTCCTGGACGACCACACTTGTAACATGTGGCCGTTGCTGGTGTAGTGCTCGGGGGACGAAAGCCCTGCATGCGCTGCTGAGGTGCATACGCACGTGGCATCATCCACTGCTGCTGTTGTTGCGGAGGTGGTGCTGGCAGTGCCGGCCTGAATGCCGGTGAAGAGTACGGCCGACTGCGGAAAGGCATCGACCTCTGGGATGGCTGCCAGCGTGAACCTGATGGTGGGCGATTCACCATCCGAAACTTTTGAGAAGGACCGCCTCCTTCTCCGCTGCTCTGAGGCGCACTTCTCTTTCTCTCCGCCGCCGCTAACTCCTTGCCGGAGTCCTCCTGGACAATCGCAGCATCAATGATATCGTTGAGGCTGCCGCGATTGAACATCGCCAATTTATCCTTCAGGAGCGGGTTAAGCCCCTGGTAAAAGTGGTCCCGCCGCTTCTCGTCGATATCTGTGTGATACGACGCGTAGAGCGCGAGATCGTTGAACGCCCTGGAGTATTCCAGTGCGTTCCGGCTCCCTTGCTGCAGGTGCAGGAACTCCTGCGTCTTCCTCTTCATCAAGCCTGGCGGTATGTGATAGGCCCTGAAGGCCGTCCAGAACTCCGTCCAGGTCATCACTCGGTCGGTGGGCTGTGAAGCACAAAAGTTGGCCCACCACGCGCTCGCGGATCCTTGGAGCTGCTGGACCGTGAACTGATTCTTGTGTTGCTCACTTATCTAGAGCAGCCCGAACTTCATTTCTATTGCGCGGAGCCAGTTGTCCGCGTCAGGAGGTTCATCCGCCCTTGAGATTACCGGGGGATGAGTAGCCAGGAAGTCGGAGTAGGAGCTCTGTTGACGCTCCTCATGGTCTTGACGTCTCTCTGGGCGAGACGTATTCGCAATGAGAGTTTGCAGCAACTCCGTGTGCTGCTGATGTGAACCCGCCATTGCCGCGACGATGTCGGCCAATGTAACCGTTGGCAGTGGCGTTGGCGGTGTTTGCTGTTGCTGTTGCTGCTGTTGCTGCTGCTGTCCCGAGGAGTCCTCAGGACGCTGTTGGGAGGTCTCTCCCCCTTGGCTAGTACCCCCAACATCAGGGTTGGCACGAGTACGCGTCATTCTGAAATTCCAAACAGCAGCGATTAGCACATGTCTTACTTAAAATTCCCTATGTAACAGTAGGTATTGAAGTGACACATGATTAATTTGCACAACATTCACATATATTGATAAAGCATAAACTTTATACAAGATACATTATTCTCGGATCTCCGAGAAGTCGTGCTCATGTCGTAACTACCTATACATACGCTACTGTCTACACGACATGTCACCGATTACAAAAGTTGGGTTACTCTACCCTAGCTGCCCTACTTGGCAACTGTAACCCCCTACTCGGAGTAGAACTCGACCTCCTGCGGGTCGTCCTCCTCCGGTACCTCTGCTGGTGGCTCTGGATCTACCACCTCTTCTCCCATCTCGGATTCTCCCATTGCTGGAAGGCCCAAGACCACCGGTATGCCCAACACCGGAGGTACGAGGTCCTGCAATGCATGCACCTCGTCCATAGCCTGGTTGTAGTCCTCTTCCCAGCCTTGCCCTTCCTCAATAGCGTCGTCCTGCTCTTGAGTAAGGTCCTCATTCTGCTGGGTCAGATTCTGTACCAGTTCTTGCAACGCCGCGATGTCAACACGGCTCTTCTTCTTTGCCTTCTTCAGACGATGCAACTGATTGTGCTGTTCATTCAGTCGCTTGATCGTCGGAAGGAGCACATTACGGAGTGCGCTGTGAGCACTCTCGAAATGGTCTCCACGGCTCATGCTATCCTTGAGCTTCGTGGCGAGATGCTCCGTATGAACAGCTTGGCTGTCCATCACGGTGTTTCCCGCCCTCATCTGAAGGCTGAGATTTGCCTCCGCGGGGTTGTACCTTGGGCAACTCGGGTCCGTTGCCTCCAGGTACCTCTCTTCCCACACATGCTGAGCCTGTCCCTCCACCGGAACGAGCGTGTATGGAGTACCCTCCATAACCTGCACGTGTAGTTAGCAGAAACGTGACATAGTGTCACGGGCTGCCACTTGCCACATCCCTTCCGGTTGCCTACCTCTCACCGTAACGGTGAAGGGCACCCAACCGGGTGGCGTGGGTCCTGCAGGGACTTCGACATGGATCATCCACGTCTTGTTCCTCTCTTCGCCTTCTTCCTTGGTGAAGTACTGCGGCATCTGGTTGTATCCAAAATATTGAAGCATCTGCCTCAATGCCTCCGGATAGCCGCTGTGGTGAGAACAGTGGGATTCCACCCAACCGTTCTCCAACTGCTTATCTGATGTCATCTGTAAAAATATATTTGAGAAATGTCAAATATTTATTTAAACAGTAAACCATTGAGTTATAACATAAGACATGTCATTGAACCCATAAAACTTGGAAACATAGTTCAAATTTTAAACAAATTTGACTGCTGATCTGCTGTTCACATGACAGCCCTGATCAGTTTCCATCTCAACCTGATTTAGGCCATGTTAAAGGCAAAACTAATTCTGGAGCTCAACATCAAAGTTAAATCTACCTTCAATAGATTTCCATAAAGTATTTTCTTGGCCTAAGATCTGTTCTGGTTCAAAAGTTATGAGATGTCAAAGTTAACAGAATTTCTGGAGAAAATTGGACAGCACCTCCCTGCTTTAGGTACTGTTTTGACCCAAGAATTCCAGTTAATTCTGCTCTCTATCTGACAAAACTTTCTATTACAAAGTTGTAACCCATCTCATAAGATTTCCAGAACTACCTCATTTTCTATTTTTGGATTTTTATGCAGGAAGTTATGCTCAATTTACAGAGAGTTTACACAGAGTTTTTGCTTTGCCCTGTTTTCTGGACAGTTTCAACTCTACTGCATTTTTCGATTGGTTAAGGGATGAAACACCTTTGGACCTCAACAGAAAAGTTGTAAAGCTCTTCCAAAGCTTTCCAGAAATGTATCATATGCCCCCAACCTCGAAAGAACTCATCCTCTAACCTCTTATTAACTTCAGCCTTAATTCAGCTGAAAACAGAGTGCTCTGTCCTTAGCAACCTATAAGTTAAAACTTGTTAACTTTGAATATCCTGATTAAGGGAAAGAGTTACATCAATTTTTAGTGCTTTGGACAAAAACCTTCAAGTTTTACAATGAAGTTGTTCATTTAGTGAGGTGTGACGTCGATGCGTCACCAGATCATGTCGGTACTACGTCCTCACAAAGAAAAACCTATACCGGACTTAGCCAGCTTCGTTAGTTCAGTGGCACTAAACGTCACTCGCACACGAATACTACACGTCTACCATTTCGTGGTTAGACTACCTGCAGATAACTCAAGCAATCATCAGACTCGGCTGCACACCGAGCCCGGTATCCGTACGGTTCGTACATCCGGCCGTCATCACTCGCCCGGATGTTCTCAAGCCAAACATGCCTTGAGCTACGTGTTCACGTTTCAGACCACGTGACGGGGTCTCCCAAATTGCACCATGCACGCCAGGGACAGACGTTGCTCGAACACCCCAAACGACATGAAGAGTCGTAGAGGACATTAAAGCGGGTCGGGTTACCTGCCACCCGTGGGGCTCCACCCTTCAGCTTGTGCGCACTGGTGGATAGCGCTTACGTGCACCCCCCCAAGACATAAACGTCCCAAGATGCACGATTTTCCGACACAGACAGATAGGTTAGTATGCCACTTTCTATACACTAATAACATCCTTATACGGGCTACTAACTCGTTCCTCACTGGATTTTTGAAAAAGATGACCTTTTTAGTGCGTTAAACCTCAAGCGGGCTCTGATACCAACGCTGACACGACCCCACGGTCTTGTCGAGCAAGGATCACGCTGAGGGGTGCTGCGTTGCACAGCACCGGATAACACACATACAAGGAACAAAGCGGAAGCAAAATTTTATTACATAAACTGGTTTCTGAATATGTTTACATCAAAATAGGTCCAGTCTACCTCACGGGCGTAGACTACGCATCAAGTCCATGTTCAGCCCTTGAACGTGTCCCTGCTAGCACACACGCACACTAACTCTGCGGTGTGCACGACTCCCACTCGACGGGGTTCCCCTCCTGGGGTTCCGTCTCCTCTTTGGGGGTCCCTTCCTCGTAGAACCCTGCAAAAGCTTCAAACACAAGCAGTGAGCACGAAGGCTCAGCAAGTCAGACCCGTCTCACCTAAACATGGAACTTCTACATGAGGGGTGATGGATTACATGAGGTAAAAATCATTTGCAAGGACTCGGCTAATTATTAGAACCTTACTTTCAAGTTTTAGCAGCAGGTTGTGGAGAACCTTACGCTAAGGCACATGAGAGAGCCGCAATCAAACAAGAAACGCATTTCTCTCATGTACTTTGCCCAAAGTTGAAAAGAACTTTAGTTAGCTCTAGAGTACAGCAAATCATTAGCAATCAAGTCCATCTTTCAATCAGCACCATTTTAACATGTAACTAGCCTGTTCTTTCTACGTCACGGTACAGTGAACAAGTGGTACTCACTGACCGTGAGGGCCGGCGATTATAATTGATTTACACCTGCAGGGTTACCCGAATAACCCGACACGTACGCCAGTACTTGATGTTTCCTACAACAACCATCACGGACGCCGTACGCAACCACCTTTCGCCCGTCAGCCAAATATTGAACCGGTCCCATCGTCCCAAACAAGAGGTCTCTGCACGCGCATCTCAGTGCCGCCAGCTGATTTACACCTCAAGCTCTCAACCTACCCTCTGAACGACGGGCAATGCCTCAATACCCAGCTACCCGAGTTACATCGGTTTCCCGGTTCCCATATAGCCGGTAGGTCTTCGGTACTGTTCTAGCTTGTTCAACAGGCCCGCACACGGCTCGGTCCTCAATTGACACAAGCGGAGCTACAGCACACAGGCCCCAAAGTCCTGCTGCCCTTACCCTCCGCTTGGTCTCATTTTCTTGCCATGTGTTTCATGTGCTATCTCTACCCGAGTCGAGTGCCTCTAGCCTATGCTCGCGAGTAGTTCCAACTACTCGACTTGTACCGAATCCTACACTGTCTTAGCATTGCAGTAGCTAACGGAGTTTTGCAATCCTAAACCCAACCTATGGTTTTCTTGGCTATGCAATTGGGTTTCCAAACAAGACTCTAATGCAAGTAATAATGATATTCAAACAAGTGCCCAAAACAATAAAAATTTGTAAAAGGTTAATGCAAACCGGAGCTTGCCTTGCTGCTCTTGGTCGTAGGCTAGCTGTTCCTCCGGAGTAACGAAGTCTAGGACTTCGGGTTCCTCCTCGACCTTAGCGACTACATGATAGAAGAAGTACATGTATCAATTTAAATGTATTTGTATTAAGTTTGAACTTGTGAAGCTTATAAGTCCCACTAAACAGACTCTATGACTGTGAAAATTTTACTGTGGCTTAGTTCCAACCTAAACAGAGACTTGGTCAAGTTTTAGTTGCAGCAAAGCTCATTTGAGCCCTCCACAATTAATTATGTACTTGACCTTAATGGAAGGCTTTTAGGGTGTTCTAAGGATTCTCATGAAACAAACTATGACTTTCTTAAAACTAGATTTTCATAGGGTTCTAATGGAGTTGGTCTCGCTTAATTTGAAGGTTCCTAGCAAAAGATATGAGCTAAACAATTTCAGAGAAAATTCTGAAAATGTTTCTGAACATTTTCTATTTTCTCTGGAACAGTTTCAATAATCACACCATTAGGTGGATCAATTGAGCTCAAATGGATCTGAAATATTTATTGTAGTTCAGGGATATTTTGGTGAACATCCCAGCAAAATTTCAGGATTTTCCTCCAAAGGATTCTACAGTTAAAATTCCAAACAGTTTAAAGTTTGAGGAATTAATTCTGGATAAATAAGGATTTTCATGAAGTGAAACTTGGTTTGCTGGAAAGTGCTCAGAGAGCTGAATCCAACAAAATTTGGTTCACTCGAGTTGGAGTTTTCTAGCCCAAGTTATGAGGATTTGAAGTTTGAATGAAATCTGAAAATCGGGAAAAAAGTTTAAATCTGCCGGGGCCCGCGGGGACACGTGTTAAGCGCGGAGCCAACAGCACACTGAGGCCCACAGGGTTTTTTGCGTGCCCGCACACCTGATCCCGGCCGCAGCCTGATCCCGATTTAAAATATCTCCCGCTGACAGCTGGGGTCCACCCTTTCGTCAACCTCCCGCTGCCCGTGCTCTGCCGCCGGGGAACCTCGCTGGAGAGCTCGCCGGCAGCTTCTGTGGAGCTCCAAACTTCACGATCTTGGCCGCCCCTGCCTACTTTCACTTGGGGAACAGGATTCTGGGGTCAGCTCGTCATGACAACGGCCGGTACATGGTCGGCGACGAGCCGCCGCCTCGGAAAGACTTCGGCCGTGTCGGCTGACTTCCCTAGCACCTCAACTACTCGAGTAACCGGTCGGGGAGCATCAGCGAACCTCAGGGAAGATCTACATGAGCTTGAGGCAGCTCGGGGGAGGCCCGAAGTAGGTCCTCACCGTGCGCCCGATGCCTCCCGCATATTCCGCCGTCGGTAAACTCCGAATTACGTCGGGTACAGAGGTTCTCCGGCCAAAGGTTGTGAAGGCAACTTGTGTGTTACCGTGTCTAGCTTGTGTGAGAGCGGATTGAGGTCCTGTAATACTTTCTAGAGTACGAATTCGACAGAACCGTACCCGAAGGTTGGTCTGTACCCAGAAAGGGGAAAACGGGAAATTCGCCGCCGATGAGCAAACACTCGGGCTGTGGCTCGAGGGTGAGCAGCACCGGTCACCAGCGCGTCCAAGGGTGCCTTGGTTCAGGCGTGATAACGCCCCGGTTGGGCTGTCCACGGGAGCCCGAAGTGCGGCGGCGTTAGGTCAGTGAATTAAGCTCTCAGTACAGCCGAGATCGATCGGTTTCATCTGAATTCTAGACACGGGGAAGAAGGAGGAAGGTTCCTAGTACCTTGCCATAGCTCTGGAGGGGACGGGAAGGCTGTGATCGGCGCTCCCGATCGGTTCCAAGCGGCGGAAGGACTTTGCCGGCGCTGTGTTCTCGCGGGGGAAGAAACGGCGATAGCTTCGGCCGAGGAGGGGGGGGGGGTGGAAACGCCTTAAGAAGGCTCTGAACCGCCTCATGCCCGCGCGTGACCAAGCAGCTGCTGGCGCGGCGGCTCCCCTCGGTGGCGATCGCAGCGGCGGCTCGGCGACCCGAGTGAGAAAAGTCTCAGTCGGTTGAATCCTCTCTGTGGCTGACATGTGGGGCCCACCTGGTGTTTTAACCTCTGAAATTCACTCCTAATCACTGTTGTAAACAGTGAGCCCCAAAATACCCATGGTGATTCAAGTTATTCACCCATGAGCCATTTGAATTGATTAGAATTCAAATTGGGTTTGGTTTGAATGAATTTCAGCACATGTTCAGTTTGAAATTCAAATAAAGTTTTAATTTGCCCCACTTAGCTAATGTCAAGATCAACTCCAAATGGAGTAAAAATTGGTGTGTGAGCTCACAAAAATGTGCTGAATAAGAATATGCCTCCCACTTTTGAATTCATGGGATAAAAACAGTTTGAATTTGAATATGGTTTCAAACTGCCCTCTTTCTAGCTATACCCAAAATGACCTCAAAGAGGTTTTGAATTTGAGTGAAATTTGGCATAGACATCCTTTGCAATGGGTAGGAGTTTTCATATGCCCAGCCCATCTATATCACATGTGGGAAATACCACTTTTGCAATATGCGAGTTTGTTCTCTAATGAGCATGTTGATGGTGGTTACTTGCTCTTCATTTGTGTTCATCAACTTTCCTCAAATGAGGTGTGTGTGTGTATGGTGATGAACACTTAAAATATGTGTCAAAAACTGAGGCCCTTACACGAGCGATCACGGCTACGGGAGCGTGCTATTGTGGTGCTACTCCCCTCCAAGTCTTGGAGCAGACCATGCAGCATCGACGACGAATTTGAAGATTTGGCTCCGGCGAGTTCAACCCGAGCAGCCGGTATGGTTTCTGCAAATTCTCCCTCTCTGATTCTCCATAGGTCCTCAAATCTTGCATGTAGCAGCTAGACTAGCCGGCGATCAAAACCCCTTTAGCATCTGTTGCATGAAAACCCATCGGGCCGACGTAATCCGAGCTTTTCCGAGGATGTTCTTCGCGGACTCATTCGGTCGCATGGTGAGACCGTATTTGCGGCCACTCCCGAGCTAGTTTGAGGTTTCGCTGAGCTTCCTGGTCGTGCCCTGGTGCTGTAGAGCTAGTCGGTCGAGCTTTTGACGGGCTGAGAACCCCGGCCAACATTGCCGATGCTCAACCGAAGCCGCCACACGTCGGCGACCATCTTTCGGTCACCGGCGGTCCTAGATAACCCCACCACCGTGTCCCTTGACGTTGCAAACCTCCTGGTGGCAAACTTCAGCTCGATCGGTGGCCGGAACCGCGAGTGGCAGTTAGCTCCGGCGAGCTGAGCGCGCGGGCACGCGAAAAATAGCCGGAGGAAGAAGCCGGTGGGTCCCGGCTGTCAGCGGTGGAAATTTAAAGCTGGGATCTGCTGTGGCACCAGATCGGGTGCGGCTGCGCACAGAGGACTCAGTAGCCACGTGTGTCGACCGATGAGGAGCTGACACATAACCCCGGGTCCCATGCGCAGCGGTTTGAACTTTTCCCGATTTTCAGATTTAGTTCAAATTTCAAACCCACATAACTTTGGCTAGGTAAGTCCAAATCGAGTGAATCAAATTTTGTTGGATTCAGATCTCTGAGTACTTTCCATAAAATCAAGTTTCACTTCATGAAAATCTTTATTTCTCCAGAATTAATTCTCTAAATTTAAACTCTTTAGAATTTTAGTTGGAGAACCCTTTGGAGGAAAAGTCTGAAATTTTGCTGGGATGTTCATCAAAATATCCCTGAGCTACCATAAAAGTTTCAGATCCATTTGAGCTTATTTGATGCACCTAATGGTGTGATTAATAAAACTGTTCCAGAGAAAAGAGAAAGTGTCCAGAGTTTAGCTCATATCTTTAGCTAGGAACCTTCAAATTAAGTGAGACCAACACCATTAGAACCCTCCGAAAATCTAGTTTTCAGAAAGGCATGGCTTACTCCATGAAAGTCCCTAGAACACCGTAGAAGCTCTAATTAAGGTCAAGTACATAATTATTTGTGGAGAGCTCAAATGAGCTTTGCTGCAAATAAAACTTGGCCAAGTCTCTGTTTAGGTTGTATCCAAACCACAGTAAAACTTTCAGAGTCATTGGGTCTGTCTAGTAGGACTTATAGTCCTCACAAGTTGAAATTCAATTCAAATGCATTTAATTAATACATATACTTGTTATATCATGTAGTCGCTAAGGTTGAGGAGGAACCTGAAGTCTTAGACTTCGTCACTCCGGAAGAGAAGCTAGCCTACGACCAAGAGCAGCAAGGCAAGCTCCGGTTCGCATTAACCTCTATACAAATTTTTATTGTTTCGAGAACTTCCTTTGTGTACCCTTTATTTCTTGCATTAGAGTCTTGTTTGAAACCCGAATGCATAGCGAAGAAAACCATGGGTTGGGATTAAGATTGAAAACCTCGTTAGCGACTGCAATGCTAAGATAGAGTAGGATTCGGTACAAGTCGGGTAGTTGGAACTACTCGCGAGGATAGGCTAGGGGCACTCGACTCGGGTAAAGCTAGAAAATGAAACACATGGCAAGAAAAATGAGACCGAGCGGAGAGTAAGGGCAGCAGGACTTTGGGGCCTGGTGCTATAGCTCCGCTTGTGTCGATTGAGGACCGAGCCGTGTGCGGGCCTGTTGAACAAGCTAGAACAGTACAGAAGACCTACCGGCTATATGGGAACCGGGAAACCGATGTAACTCGGTTAGCTGAGTATTGAGGCATTGCTTGTCGTTCAGAGGGTAGGTTGAGAGCTCGAGGTGTAAATCGGCTGGCGGCACTGAGATGCGCGTGCAGAGACCTCTTGCTCGGGACGATAGGACCGGTTCAATATTTGGCTGACGGGCGAAAGGTGGTTGCGTACGATGTCCGTGATGGTTGCAGTAGGCAACATTGAGTACGGGCGTACGTGACGGGTTATTCGGGTAACCCTGTTGGTGTAAATTGATTATAATCGCCGTCCCTCACGGTCAGTGAGTATCACTTGTTCACTGTACCATGATGTAGAAAGAACAGGCTGGACACATGTTAAAAGTTTGCTGATTTGAAAGACATACCTTGCTTGTTAATGGCTTGTTGTAGTTTAGAGCTAACTAAAGTTCTTTTCAACTTTGGGCAAAGTACATGAGAGAAATGTGTTTCTTGTTTGATTGCTGCTCTCTCATGTGCCTTAGCGTAAGGTTCTCCATAACCTGCTGCTAAAACTTGAAAGTAAGGTTCCACTAATTAGGCGAGTCGCAACTTATTTTACCTCATGTACCCTATCAACCTTCATGTAGAAGTTTCATGTATAGGAAAGACGGGTCAGTCTTGCTGAGCCATTGTGCTCACTGCTTGTGTTTGAAGCTTTTGCAGGGTTCTATGAGGAAGTGACTCCCGAGGAGGAGACGGAACCCCAGGAGGGGAACCCCGTCGAGTGGGAGTCATGCACGCCACCGTGTTAGTGTGGGTGCGTGCTAGCGGGAACACGTTCATGGGCTGAACGTGAACTCGATGCGGAGTCTACGCCCGTGAGTGTAGACTGGACATATTTTGTTGTAAAAATGTTCATACAGTGGTTTATGTAATAAAACTTTACTTCCGCTTTGTACCTTTGACGTGTGTTATCCGGTGCTGTGCAACGCAGCACCCGTCAGCGTGATCCAGGCTCGACAAGGCTGATGGGGTCGTGTCATTTCGTGTAGAGAAGTGGCGACGACGAGGACCGTAGCTCGCTGTCCATGGTGACCCGAGTTGAACTTCCGCCGGTGAGCTTCGGTTCTTCACGCCAATCATTGATTTGCGTGCACCACGAGCTAGGAACGTCAGAGTTGTGGGGCTAGCACGGTAGAGCACAAGCGGGCGCTGCTTTTATGTGTGGCAAGCACGAGCAACCATTGCCCGGTTGGTGGCCGGCTATCGGGAGAAGCCGAGCGGCCGAGGCGGTTGTGTTTTCGCGGGAGCAGACCACCGAGGGTGAAAGCGAGCTGGGAGAGGAGAAATAACTCTGTTGCACTCGTGGTGGAGTGATCAGAACGAGCAAACTCGAGGGAAAAAAGGAGGTGGCACCAGAGGTCTCGGGAGTGGATTGCACCGGCGCTCTGTTCAGCTGTTTCAGTCGGTTTGAGTGAGAAACAGAGATTACCCGGTGACTTCAGTAGCAAGTCTGCCCATCTCAATGACAAATGGGTCCCACTGCTTTTCCCTCTCCAAATATCTCCAATTTTGGCACATTGCAACTTCCGTCATGAGGAGCTTAAATTTGAAAATCATTTGGCAAATTGACAAAGTTTACCTCAGTTTCGAATTTGAATTCAAATTCCAAATAAATTCAAAGCCCCTTTGGCATACATATCAAAGAAACTCCAAACTTTCTCAAAATTTGCATTCCCACTAATTCGGACCTGAAGACTTTGAATATACCATCTGATTTTTTAGTTGGCCACTGTAAATAAGAATTTTGAACCAACAGTTTGGAACTCCCTTTTTGAAATGGCCACCTTATGATTGAAGTGAACAATTTAGTTCAAAGACTGATTTAAACTCCTTTTGCACATGACAACATTCACATGTTTATAAAAGTTTTTGCATGTCCCATTTCTTTAAATTGAACTCAACTTTATTCACAACTCAAGTTTTCCATTTACAAGTTTTTTGGACTTTTACATTCCTACCCCCTTAAAAAGAATCTCGTCCCGAGATTCATAATTAAGAACAATGTGGGGAGGACAACTATCAAACATAAGCCTCTAATAACTCCGGATGATTGCGTTGTAAATACTCCTCGCTTTCCTATGTAGCTTCGTCGGACGTGTGATTCTGCCATAACACTTTGAAAAATCGCAGCGTCCGGTTTCTGGTCTCGCGAGTCTTTTCATAAATTATTCGGGTTGGATGCTCAACATAAGTGATGTCCGGCTTCAAATCTGCGATGCCTCCCGTGAGAATCTTTGTTGGAACTTTCAAACACTTCAGCAACTGAGATATGTGGAAGATGTTATGAACTCTGGCTAAGGCAGCCGGTAACTCTAGACGGTATGCCATGGGTCCACATCTTTCGATGATGGCAAAGGGACCGATAAAATGCGGAGCTAATTTTTCTTTCACTCCGAATCGGTGAATTCCCTTCATAGGAGATACGTGGAGATATACGTTGTGACGCCCCTATCCCGAGAAGAAAAACCTCTCGGAACCGAGACTGATGCATATGTGTGCCCAGGATGTTCATCACACATACACATATAATCCACAAACTGAATTCAGAATATATAAAACCACGAATGAATAGATTCAAGTACTTTATTACATCGATATTTATTGCAGCGGAAGTCTTATCTTAGCAGCGGAAGTCTTATTCTAGCAGCGGAAGTCTTCTAAACTATTGCCGAAGCAAACTAAGCAGCAGCAGCGGCTCCATCTCTACTCCACAGGCAAGGTTGAGGGTAGATTACACGCCTAATACTCCATGTGGTCTTCATAGTACTCTTCTCCGGTTGCTAATGATGTATGATAATGCAAGGGTGAGTACATGACGTACTCAACAAGTGCGGAAAGTATGACATGTAGCTTACAACAAGTAGGTATAAAAAGGCTCATTGCATAAAAGCAAAGTTTATTTCACAAATCATGATAAAAACAGCAACAAGTTTTAAGTGAATGTAATCCCAACATGTATTTCAACATTAACATACCTCCATCATGATTCACCACTTTTCATATCTCATCCGAACATATATCTTTCTCAACTTTTCACATGCTCATGAATATGATCTCGTATTCACTACCATGTCATCTCATATTCAATTCCATCTCATAACCGAGATCAAATCTCATTGCCACGACTCAACAGTCATGCAACCAATCTCATTACCCGGACTCAACAGTCCCGAAAACCAAATCCAAAGACCAAACCATTACCAAACCAATAACCAAACCGAATACTATCCCAATAACCATCCCATCTAATCATGTGAGTTGTCCAGGCGCTTGTGACCGTAAGCTCGGCTATCATGATAGTTTTATACTCTGCAGAGTTTGCACAACTTTACCCACGATTTTGTGATTTTGTCACCCGTCGGCGACTGCAGAACCTCCATTATACCAGTACACAACCATCGGTGTATGGCCAAGAGATCACAAAATAGCCTTTACAAAGGGGTTACTAGATGTATGGACTCACTAAGGTTTCACCAGCAGGCTAGAATCTCCAATTCTCCCACCCACGGGCCCCCTCTTGTGCCGTGCAGTTCCCAGGGCAGTCCTCACTTGACTCCCATTCCCCGCGCCTTTCACGGTCCATAACAATCTAGCAACTTACCTAATTAGTCAGCTAAGCCGCAACCATATTTGGCCTTGTGGTGGCACTGTATTCCTGGCATGGCTCGCATGAACTGGTCCTTAGATCTACGGCAAGTAACCACCATATCATTCTACCACTTCCACAAAACCAAACTTGCCTAGATCTCCCTCCGATTCATGTTCATTAACATCAAATTCTCATTATCATTACTCATGCGAGTGCAGTTAGCTAAACACATTCTATCGCTTCCCATATCCCGTAGATTAGCGAAGCAAAAAGCAAAACCGACCATACCCGACTCATAAACTTTCTTGACGACAATGGTGGTTAACAAAACTAGTAAACTCCTATAAAAGGGGTTTCCCATCAATTTGACTCAGCACACACACCTTTTCGCAACAAAACAGTTTCCAAAAACATGGGATCAATATGGTCAAGTGGCACTTGCCTTGTTCCTGTGGCTTCTGTTGCTCTTGGATCTCAAAGTCTTGGTGTTGTGGCTCGTCATAGATAGCTCCCTGAGCTTGTCCTTCTAGTCACGATCACACATATACAAGGTTCATAGAAATCAATTATCGTGCACAAACTTTACTCATAATGTAATGATGCATATGCATGCTAATCCTATGATGTCGTTTTTATTAGATCGGTTTGTACGTGTTCTTGCATGTTTGCATGGCTTGCATGGGGTTTCACGATGAACATAGGTGTAGAGATCAAATGTGGACGTGGCGATGATCTGGACTCAAGATCTAGATCAGACCGATCAACACGTGATCTGTCCACGAAAAAGCTTATGTTCGAAGAGATCTAAGAACAGATGCAAATAAACCACGATGATGTCGTAAGGTGGTATTGGAGACCTACCTTACTTCATTCGAGTCCTTCCTCCAGAAAAACAGATCATCGGCTTTCCTCCAGTGATGGCGATCATGGTCTGGGCTCGTCAGCGGTCTCTCCGGTGGTCAAACTCCGGCGAAGGGGTTTAGCTCGGCGAGTTGGGGGCTAGGGCTCCAATTAATCCACTAGGGACGTAGAAAAGAAGTGTGTGGTTGCGGCCAAAGGTTCTGGGTTCTATTTATAACCGGAAAAAGAAGAGTCCTCCTCCGATTGGATTTCAAATAAAAGTCCTATTTGATTTGTGTTTGGATATTATCAACTTACCTCCCATCGATTTGGTTGCAGTATCAACGTAGAAGAGTTCGTGTCGGTTTCCTTAGTAATGGATACTCACGTACAGAGGAAAACCGCTTCAGAATCGCGTCCTTCCGCAGGGATAAGCTCTGGAGGCTCCACGTGTCCAGCGGAGGCCGGGTCTCCCTTTTCTGCAGAGGCGAGCTCTGGTTGTACCGCGTGTCAGGCGGGCGAGACCTTCCTCTCTCTAGAGGCGAGCTCCGCGTGCGCCACGCGTCAGGCGGGCGGGACCTCCCTTTCTCCTGAGGCGAGCTCTGCGTGCGCCACGTGTCTGGTGGGTCAGGACCTCCCCTCTCAACAGAGGCGAGTTCCGTGTACGCCACGTGTCAGTGCCGGACCTCCCCTCTCAACAGAGGCGAGTTCCGTGTACGCCACGTGTCAGTGCCGGACCTCCCCTCTCTTCGGAGGTGGGCTCTGATAGTGCCACGTGTCCTAGCAGCATTGGGCTTTCTTTCTGCTCAAGGATGAGCTCCGTGGTTGACACGTGTTCAATAGCTTCGGACCTCCCGGAGGTGAGCTCCACGGTTGACACGTGTCCAATAGTGTCGGACCTCCTAGAGGTGACACGTGTCCGGTAGGACCGGACCTCCCGGAGGTGAGCTCCGGAGGTGACATGTGTCTGGTAGGACCGGACCTCCCGGAGGTGAGCTCCGAGAGCAACACGTGTCCCACGCATCTGGTCCTCTCTCTTCCGCAGTGACTAGCCCCGAAGGTGACACGTGTCCTGCGGGGCTGGCCTCGCTCCTCCGCGGAGGCTAGCTCCGGAGGCAACATGTGTCCCACGGGGTCGGACCTCGCCCCTTTCGCAGAGACGAGCCCCGAGCCTGCCACGTAGCCAGTTTAGCGGCGGACCTCTCCCCCTTCGCGGGGATGAGCTCCGAAGGCGCCACATGGCCAGCGGGCCGCGGGAAATGTCTTCGACGCTTCTCGGCGAACTGGAATTGGTTCTTTTCAGCTATCTTTTTTATTCTTTCTCTGTTTCTAATTCGTTTAAAATGTTTTCTCTACATGAATTATGTATGCATACATGATTATGAAATTGAGGGTGTCACATACATGGTCCCCAACATGGAAGTCCAGAGGACGACGTCTCTTATCCGCATAGCTCTTTTGTCTGGACTGAGCGGCTTTAAGATTTGTTTTAATAAGCCTTACCCGCTCTTCAGCTTCATTTACAAGATCAATCCCGTAAATAACTCTCTCGCCAGATTCACACCAGTTTAATGGTGTGCGGCACTTCCAGCCGTAGAGAGCTTCATACAGTGCCATCTTGATACTCGCTTGATATCCATTGTTATAAGCGAATTCCGCCAACGGTAGATGATCGTCCCATCCTTTACTATGGTGAATGGCACATGCTCGAAGCATATCTTCGAGAACATGGTTCACCCTCTCCGTTTGCCCATCGGTTTGAGGATGAGACGCAGATCTTCTAATCAATTTGGTCCCCAGTGAGGCATGTAGCTGCTCACAGAAATGAGCAACGAACAACGCACCTCGATCAGAGATGATCGTCTGGCGAACTCCATGTAGGCACAGTATTCTTGCAATATACAGATCCGCATACTTCTTGGCATGGAATCCCATATGTACCAGGATGAAATGTGCTGATTTGGTTAACCGATCAATGATCACCCAAACCGAGTCATGCTTATTAGCCGTGAGAGGTAGTTCAACAATGAAATCCATACTAATATGCTCCCACTTCCATGCCGGAACGCTTAGCAGTTGCAAGGTTCCCGCTTTCTTCATGTGGTCGGCTTTAACTCGCCGACATGTATCACATTCTGATACTTATTTAGCAATCTCTTGCTTCATTCGGGTCCACCAAAATTTAGTCCTCAATTCCTGGTACATATTGTTGCTGCCCGGATGAATAGAAAATTTGGATAAGTGGGCGTCATCCAAAATTTTCTTCCGCAGCCTCATATCACGGGGTACGACAATCCGGTCCTTGAACCATAAGGTATCTTCATCATCTAACCGGAAACATTTCATCTCCCTGTTCTTCAACCTCCTTTTAATATGAGACATGCCCTTGTCTCGCTTTTGAGATTTCATAACCTCCTCTTTTAATGTGGGTATGAGAGCTAGATTATGTAGAGCTCCATACGGAACCAAGTAGAGACTCGGTTCTTCCTCTTCGATCGGTGTAATGGTCAGATTATGAGTATGAGATTTCCGGCTGAGTGCATCGGCAACAACCTTTTCCTTGCCCGGATGATAATGAATTTCAATCTCATAGTCTTTGATCAGCTCTAACCATCGCCGTTGTTGCATATTCAGCTCTTTTTGAGTGAATATGTACTTCAATCTTTTGTGGTCGGTGTAGAGATGAACTAGATTTCCCAATAGGTAGTGTCTCCACATCTTCAAAGCTAGTACCATGGCAGCAAGCTCGAGATCATGAGTTGGATAATGCTGTTCATGATTCCGTAATCACCGTGATCCATATGCGACCACGTGTCCTCCTTGCATGAGTATGCAACCAAGTCCAATGCCGAACGCATCACAATAAACATCGAAGGGCTTGGTTGTATCTGGTTGAGCTAAAACCGGGGCTGTTGTGAGGTGTTTCACCAATGCTTGAAAAGCTTCCTCACATGACTTGCTCCAATCATATTTCATGCCCTTTTTCAGTAGCTCCATTATAGGTTTAGAGATTTTGGAGAAGCTCGAGATGAACCTCTGGTAATATCCCGCCAAACCTAAGAAGCTACGAACTTTATGGACTGATGTTGAAGACTTCCATTTCAGCACTTGTTCAATCTTGCTTGGATCAACAGCGATGCCTTCCACTGAAATAATATGCCCAAGAAACGGCACTTGGTTGATCCAGAATTCACATTTACTAAACTTTGCATAGAGCTTGTGATCTCTCAATGGTTGGAGCACAATATGCAAAGGTTTAGCGTGTTCCTCCTCTGATTTGGAATAGACCAAGATATCATCGATGAATACCACGACGAACTGATCGAAATCTGGCATGAACACTGAGTTCATAAGATACATAAAGTGAGCCGGAGCATTGGTCAACCCAAATGACATGACAAGATACTCATAGAGTCCATATCTTGTCGAGAATGCTGTTTTTGGTATATCCTCTGCTCAAATCTTGATTTGATGATATCCCGACCTTAAGTCCATCTTGGAGAAGACTTTAACACCCACTAGTTGATCGAAGAGAATATCAATTCTTGGTAGTGGATGCTTGTTCTTTATCGTCACAGCATTTAATGGATGATAGTTGATGCATAGCCTCAGCGTCTCATCCTTCTTCTTTACTGATAAAGCCAAGCAACCCATTGATGAACTTGGACGAATAAACCCCTTGTCCATCAGATCTTTGAGTTGCTCCTTCAGATCAGCTAATTCATTCGGAGCCTATTTGTATGGTCTCCGAGAGATCGGCGTGGTTCCCAGTATCAACTCTATTTTGAATTCCACCTCGCGCTCAGGTGGTAAGCCTGGAAGATCTTCAGGAAACACATCCAGATATTCACGGACTAGCGGAATGTCTTCTAACTTGCAAGCTTCGGCATTACATACTTCCGGGACTTTGGGAACAGCTTTGCCGAGATACAACGTATGACGCCTGTGAAGTGGAGAGTCCAAATGAACACTCCGGTTCTCAATGTCTAGAACAGTCCTATGGAAAGTTAACCATGATATTCCCAATATGGCATCGATTCCTTGATCTTCAAGAATAATGAGGGTGGTAGGATAAATTTTTCCACCCAAACAAAGTGGTGCTCTAGAAACGACTTCATTAGTCGATATGTCTCCACCTGGCGAATGAATAAGGTAAGAACCCTTAGTGATAATGGTGGAGATCTGATCCCGGATCACCATCGCCTTGCTAATGAAGTTATGTGTTGCACCAGAGTCGAATAGAATGACAACCGGCTTGTCATTTAAGGTGAACCTGCCCGCAAGAACTGGTCCTCCCTTGGGAAGATCATCGACCGACACATAATTAACAGTTCCCACTTTGGACATGGCTTTTCTTTGCTGTCCAAGATCATTATTTAGAGCTGGACCCGCAGACATCATGTTGCTGCTCGGTTCAGTTGCTTCATTGATGTTGTGTTCGTTGTCAATTTAAGTGGGATACCACTCGGTTCCTCTGAGAAATCACCTTGATCGTTTTCAACCTCTTTAGGGGAATAATACTCTGGTGCACATTGTTGGTACTGAGGTGCACGAAAATAAGTTGTTGTTGCGGTGGAGGTAAATAAAACCTCTGTGGAGTATAAGAGTCGTCATACTCCAAGAATGACTGCTCCTTTTGAGGAACCTCTTGACCGGAAGGTGAACGGATTACCCACCGATACTTCTGAGGCAGATGATTGCATTCATCCTGTGATGAGTCCCTCTCCCTCTTTTCTTTAAGGTGAAGATTGTAATAATATTCCTTAGTGATAGCACAGCTAACAAACTCATCAAAATTCTTTTTGCTAACTTGAGCCAATCACATCGCAGCCTAGCGGTCAGCCCTCGGTAAAAATGATAACCCTTCATGGCTGGTGATTTCACATAATCCGGAACATATTGAGCTCAGTGATTAAATTCCTTAGCATACTCAATAACACTCATTTCCCCTTGTTTTAGATTCCAGAATTCATCAAGACATGTTTGCATTATGCCCGCAGGAACAAAACGAGCACGAAATGCATCCTGGAACTCCGTCCACGTGACCCGATGTCCTTCAGGTTGGATAGCAAGGTATTCTGCCCACCAGGCGCCAGCAAAGCCGTGAATCTGCTGGGCGACAAATAGAGTCTTCTGGAAGTCGTCATATTGAATCAACCCAAACTTGGACTGAATGACACGTAACCAGTGATTTGCTTCACAATGGTCAGCCGCTTCGGAAAATACCGGCAGTTGTGTCGCCAAGAAATCCAGATAAGTGCTCGGGGTTGGCATGTGATATTGAGCTTCTCTATTTATTCCTTGCTGAACTAGAGTTTGGAGAGTTTCATTCATCTTTGCCATAATTTCTGCCAATCCGGTTGGCGATGGATCTTGTGATGATGTCGAGTCATTCCCACCTCGACTCGAACGTCCACGCTCCATTTGAGAATGTGCACGTACCATACTGCACGAAACAAATTTTGAGTCAATCAAAATTCTATCCCAGAAGTAAGTAAAGATAAGTAAAACATGAACATTTCATGAACTTTATGAAAGCATAACCACATTCATGTTTAGACAAATCTTAAGTACGCTAAACTAATCAGCTTGACTACCCTGACCAGTTCAGACAAACTCCAAAATTTACTCATGTTAACTATATATTCTTGTCTTGAGTTCAATACCAAAGTTTTAGTAAACTTCAGTATCTTTCCAATGATTATTCATAAGCCTTAAGATCGTTTCTATATCAAAAGTTATGATTCTCCAAATTTGACAGAATTTCTGGATAAAATTTGCCACCATCTCCTTTGTATGTGGCTATCTTTATCACAGTTGTATATGCAAATACAATAAGAATCTGAGCAAGCTTTGAACTACAACAATGTTTCACATTTCATAACATTTCCAACGGTGTATCATAGGCTCCTTAGGGATTTTTCTACTGACAGTCACTTAAAAACAGAAGGATCCAGAGAGATTTTTCTGCTGTCCTGGTTCTGAACAGTTTGCCTTCAACTGGACTTTTCACCAACCTAACGTGTCATTTTTCTCTGGAGGTCTACAAATACGTTGTAGAACACTTAAAAATCTTTCCATAACTGTATCATACACCTTAATTGGGTAAAACTACTCAGATTTATGCTCTGTCAAATTCCAGCAATAATTTTTGCCAGAAACAGAGCACTCTATTTTTGAAATCTTTGAAGCCTAGTCATTCTCTCATTTGAATCTTAGCTCAAAATAAGAGTTCAGTGACTAATATTTGTTTCAAACTTACATTTTTAGTTGAAAGTTGGTTCATGAATCATTTCTCAATAGGGAAGAGATTATTAAGTGTAGTACAGTGTTGATGCACCGTAAGAATCATGTCGGTACTACGTTGCTTCACCAAAAAAAATCCTAACCAGATTATACCGGCATATCCGTATTATCGGTGGCACTAAGACGGTGACTCGCAAACATGTTCTACTCATACTACGGTTTCGTGGTTAAACCTGCATAAATGACACACAATCATCAGGATCGGCTGCACACCGAACCCGGTCCCAATACAGTTCGTACACCTGTCCGTCATCACTCGTATAGGTGTTCCCAAGCCAAACACGCCTTGAGCTACGTGTTCACGTTACTAACCATGTGACGGGGTCTCCGATACTTTCCCGTAGCACGCTAGGAAAGGGCGTTGCTCGAATACCCCAAACAACATGAAGAGTCGTAGAGGATACCTAAGCTGGCCGGGTTACCTGCCACCCATGAGGCTCCACCCTTCAGCTTGTGTGCACTGGTGGACAGCGCTTACGTGCACCCCCAAGACATATGAAGTCCCAAGATGCATGATTTCTGACATATGCAAGTAAGTTAGGCTGCCACCTTCATTATATGCTAATATAGTAGTCCTTATGTGGGCCTAGTACCGTTTCCTCACCGTATCCTAAGTTTTTATCATAATATGATCCTTATTCTGTGTGCTATTACCAATGCAGCTTTGATACCACTCTGTGGGGGACCTGACCCGTGTCACGGGGCCGTGCCGCTCGCCCGGGAATCGCATTGGGTGGTTGTAACACCCCAAAATTTTGATTTACAACCCTAAATCATGTTAAGAGGGGAATTTAAAAATTTTTGGACGTGTTGCATGCTTTGCAAAAATTTAAATTCAAACTGGAATTCAAATTAAACTCAAATCAGAAAAGAAATAGAAAAAAAAAGAGAAAACAGAAAAAAAACAGGCCAGTGGGCCGCAACCCACCAGCCGGCCCAACCAGCGCCGCACCAGCCCGCAGCCGCGCGCGCTGTTTCCTTCCGCTGACAGGTGGGACCCACCAGATCGTCGTCTACCTCGCGCCCGCGCCAAACTCCCTCTCACCCGAATCAAAACCGATCGGGATTTCGGCGTATCCCCGCTGAATTCTGTTCGTAGGCGACGCGGACTTGACCTAAACCACCCCGCCGCCCTCCCCCATCTATAAAAACCCCGGCCTTGTTCTGTTTTTCCCACGCGATCGCCGATTTTCCTCTGGTGAGAACCGAGACTTCTCCGGCGAATTCTGGCCGATCTACGCTCGGAAATTCCGATCTAACTCGCTGGTCTTGATCCACCGCCTCCGGGGAACCTTGCAGGTGCAGAAAACTTGGTGACTTGCGTTGTAAACACAGCGCCGACGAGCCTCGCAGTGAATTCGCCTCGGACCTCGTCGCCGATCACCTTCCAGGACCTCCGAGCTCAAGAAAACCCCCGAGGTGAGATCCCCGACCTCCCCTCCACCGACCTATGCCATAAAATCACAGTTCTAGGAAGAATTCTTGAAGATCCGAAAGTCTCCGGCGAGATCGCCGCTTCCCGCCGCCGTGCGCCGCCGGCAGCGCCGCCCTCGCTCGATCAGAGCGACGTGGCCGCTTGTGCGCCGTTTATTTTAAATCGCACGGTAAGGTTTAAATCCCCGCGTACCGGTTCGACGTTATAATCTCAGCCGTCGGTTTAAAATCGGACGGTCCACGTCAGCCCCGCGTTATTAAGAATGGAAATCTTACGTGCTACCCCCTGGGGTTCTCGGGAAATAAGAGCTAGCCCCAGAAACTTCTGATCTAGCCCCTGGAACTTCAAAAAATCAGTTTTAGCTCCTGGACTTAATAGAAATTAAGAAAAACTCCTCTGATAAGTGTAGCTAGACCCCTGGAAATTCTTAAAATAATATAATAGCCCCTGCAGTAGGGTGAGTTTACCTTTTTAGCCCTGTTTAGTATTTAATTTAGGAAATTGAATATGTGGCTAGTGTTTAAAAATTAAAAAGTGGGACAAACATATTGTCAAAATTTAATTAAAGACTTTCTCAGTATTTAGGAAACTTTGGAGTGAGATAAAAACATATTTTGGGCTGAATTGAATCTGTTAAATTTATTATTCACAGTTAGGGACACATTTTTAAGTAATGAATAGTTTTAGAAAATAGGGAAAATAATTGTGAAATAGTTTACATCAGAGGCCAAGGTCAAAATATGTTATTAAATTATTTAGGACCAGAACCCATTCTGTTTAGATGATGTGTATTACTAATTTCATAATAAAGCACACATGTATGCATAGGAAAATAAATCTGAAAATATAGCAACTAGCAAATGATAAATGGAGTTTCTAAAATCCAAAGAATTCAGTTTAGGGTTGGTAGAATTTCTGAAGGCACATATGGAGAAGGAAAATGCCTTTCATGCATACTTAGTAGCTAAAAGGTGTAGTAATTAAATATAAGGAATTTATTTAAGTTGGAAACTCATATATGTATGTATAGTATGTAAGTATAAATGTGAACACCCAAGTAGGAATCATATACACATGATTAAAAGTGTATGCAAGCCACAAATCAACACACATAGAGTAACCACAACACATATAATGGTGAATGACTTTCATAAATATGAATGTGTGGTTTGTATAAGGTGGAAGTGTGAACCATGTCTTATGGATTGTTGTTTTTCTTTTGCTATGTGTGATGGTATGATATAGAACCTGCTCAAGAGCAAGTTATTCCTTTCCAAGATCAGGACTACCCATTTCAAGAGCAGCAAGAAGGAGGCAAGTGTCCTTGACCACTTTGATCCTATACTAGGATGTGTAGTTAGAACTGTTTGCATTGTCAATTGAAATATGAAACCCATGTTAGGAAGTTTCCCTAGAATTGCATTACCTTGTTTCCTTGTAGCTTGGGTTGGGATTTATTTTATCATGTCATTTATTATTATGCATATGCTTAGCCATGCTTAGAATGGGATATTTTGGATATGAGATCATCAGTTTATTTTACCATACTCTTAAATGAGACATTGTGAGTTATGTAGAGGTAGGGATCAAGACAAGTTGGATGTTTTGGTTGTGTGCTGGGTGCACGAGACTCGGGTTTGTGTTTAGTACTTGCCTGGATCCTAAGGACCGGTTCATGGAGCATGTAACCTGGCTTTACAGTGCCAACCACATGCTGAGATGGGGCAGCTTGGCCAATTAATTAGGTGTATCCCCGGCGTAGTATGGGTGTGTTGGATGGTGCGGGGAGTAGGTGTCAGCTGGACTACCATATGAACCGCAAGGCTCAAGAGGGGGCCACTGCAGCGGGGTTGGAGCCTCTTGTATGCTGTTAGGGGTGAAACCTCAGTGGGCCCACGCTTGTCGGGAATCCCTTTGTAAAGGCTTCGTAGTGATCTCCTGGCTACATACCTGGGAAGTGTGAATGTGGTTCGTAGCCACTGGCATAATGGAGGTTCTTTTAGTCCACCCGGCAACGGGGGATGAAATCACTACATGTGGGTACAGTGGTACAAACTCTGCAGAGTCAAAACTGTCATGACAGCTGTGCTCACGGTCAAGAGCGGCTTGGACTTATTCATGATTAGAGGATTTATGGTTTTGGAAGTTGTGGTTGTTAAGCGGGGAGCTTAACATTGGAAATGATGTTATGGTTATTGGATTATGATGATGGGATGGGAGATTGGGACCATTTCACCTGTGTAGTAATGTAGGTGCTTAATAAGCTAAGGTGATAGGAATTAATTGCATAGTGCTTTAACCATGAGTTCAACCTCTCCTTGTTCTAGCCATGCATGACATAACTTTCCCACACTTGCTGAATACCATTGGTACTCAACCTTGCATATTTTGTTGGTTTATATTGCTGCTCAGGTCAAGATAATGAGGTGGTGTATAATGACCAAGACTTTGGACCCGAAGAAGGTTTCTAGGTTCATGGAGACCCCCGGGCAACGCCTGTGACGGAGCCCTCAAGAATAATATTCCGCTGCTAGTTTATTTACTTGTGATGAGCTTATTATTGTCCATCGAGACATTTGCTATGTAAGACTTATTTATATTCGACACCTGGCTTGTAATAAATGATGCTTCACTATTTGTCATCACATGTATGAGAAAATGATCCTGGCATACATGTGATATTCACTTGGTTGTTCTTCGGAAAAACCAGGTGTGACAGTGGTGCCGTGTTATGCGGCACCCAACAGCACACATATAAGGGAAACTGCATTACATAAATCAAAAGAGGAAGCTTACAAGTGTTCTTTGTAAAAACTTTACATCAAATAGCTACAGCAGAAGACTACAATCAACTCACGTCGAATAACTAATGAGCACTCGAGAAGAGGTCCAGCCCGCGGACTCCTCTCGCTAGCAACACGGTGACATTGCAGCGGCTGGGTTCTCCATGTGTTACTTGACTCGGAAGTCTCGCAGTCTCACCGGACAACCTTCTTTATAAGCATCGATGTTAATCTACAAAACCTCTCATATAGCAAGAGTGAGCACAAAGGCTCAGCAAGACTTAACCGTCTCTCCTAAAGCATGCAACTCTACATGAAGGTCACTTAAGATATAAACATAGAAGTTGCATAAAGACTCGCCTACACGTTCATCCTTAACTTTCAGATTTTAGCCATCATAGTAGTGACCTTGCGCCCAGCAACATTGGAACTCCACAATCAAACAAGAAACGCTTCATTCCAATGTTACTTGTCCCAAGGTGGAAATTAATTTTAATTTGCTCTGCCTCTACTTCAAACAAGATTTCATGCAATTCCAATAATCATAACAGCAATTAAAACTTGCAAACTGTTATCACACAACTTGCTTACTAGCCATGCATGACATAACTTTCCCACACTTGCTGAGTACCATTGGTACTCAACCTTGCATATTTTGTTGGTTTATATTGCTGCTCAGGTCAAGATAATGAGGTGGTGTATAATGACCAAGACTTTGGACCCGAAGAAGGTTTCTAGGTTCATGGAGACCCCCGGGCAATGCCTGTGACAGAGCCCTCAAAAATAATATTCCGCTGCTAGTTTATTTACTTGTGATGAGCTTATTATTGTCCATCGAGATATTTGCTATGTAAGACTTATTTATATTCGACACCTGGCTTGTAATAAATGATGCTTTAATATTTGTCATCACATGTATGAGAAAATGATCCTGGCATACATGTGATATTCACTTGGTTGTTCTTCGGAAAAACCGAGTGTGACAGAAGTGGTATCAGAGCCAAGGTTGCCCGTAGGAACGTGGACCTAGGTGGAAATGGACGTATTTAAGGGCTCTATTTTCTTAAAAACTATTTTACAAGGTGTGTGTTGAAAAGTGTTATTTAATGAAGTCACTTTCTTCATCTTACCCCAATTTTCATTCAAAATAGGATTTTTGTTTAAAAGTTTATCTAACCTAAGTTTAAATGCTTTTTGTTTTTAGATGGTTCGTATGATTCGCACCGCTCGCAAGTCCACAGGAGGGAGAGTTCCCGTAGTTGCCCTTGCTGAAAGAGAGGAGAGCCGTCCAGTGACGTACCTTTCCTACGGATTGGCAGTAGGAGGCTTGTTGCGCCGTCTTCGACGTATGCTCGAAGCCGCCGGCAATACGGGCAAGCTAATCATCCACTATAACTCCACCAGGACCATCCGTGAGAAGAGGGAAGAATGGAGTTCAGAGATGAGAATTATACACGAAAATCAGCTACTTAAGATCCACCACTCTCCAGCTTGCAGAGCGACACAGGTCGATGCGGAGAAGGATGTCACCTGGGAGGCCATCACCTGCCAGAGTCACATCTATCGTCGCCACCTGGACAGGACTGAGTACATGTATGTCCTCTAGCGTGAGAGTGGTACCACGGAGTACAAGTACCCTCCGGTGCAGCAAGGGACTTCCCATGAGCACATGGACTTGTGCTTGGAGGATGCTGCTATGCTCAGCACTCGACTGCAGGAGTGTCAGCAGGAGCTTCATGATGTTCGTGACACCCTGAAGCAAACCGAGGCGTTGCTGCGAGCATGCCTGAGGGCGAGAGAAAGAGGAGATGGGAATGAACTGTGTGTCACCGTGAATGATACATGGACTCCTGACTCCCCGGATCGCCGAGCGATCAGGCGTCGTCGCACTTCTCCACCAGCAGCCTCCCCACCCAAAGCAGAATCAGAAGGCAGCCGAAATGATGAGGAGGATCCCGAGGAGCCAGCTCAAGAAAATGAGTAGCGTAGAGTCTTTCCCTTAAATTAGAAGGATGTCGAGTGGTCGAGTCGTTACGTTAGTTAATGGTGTGTTAATGCTTGGTGTGTGACGTGAGTTGTGGAAGCCATGAGCAATTGTCCACAGCCTCGTCTTTAGATTGTTTTGCTTTGGTGTGTGAACCCACTTGAAATAATAGTGCATTTATTTTTGTGTCAGACATGAACCCTCAGAAAAATATAACAAAGCCTCAACACTTCAAAGTACAAACAAGTGAAAGTAGTAAGATAATACGTAATACTTTAAATTAATATTTGGTTGATCATGCCAGATGGCCGGAAGAGGAAAAGGACGTGCTGCCAACCCCGCCAACAGCAACGATGAGGCATGCAACCCTCATCTTTCTGGAGGCCAGGACCGAGGTGGTCGCCGTGAAGGAGTTGATCCCCTCCACCAAATGCTGGAGAATCAAAATCAGCTCATCCAGAACTTGACTCAAGTGATGGCCAACTTGCATCAAGTTCCACCTCCACAAGCCTGCACCACGCCAACCAAGGTTGAGTGAGTTTCTAGGAACCCAACCTCCAAAGTTTGCAAGTGTTGCTGAACCTATGGAGGCAGATGATTGGCTAAAGACCATTGAAAGCAAGATGAGGATCATCCAGTGCCAAGGGTATGAGAGGGTACTGTTTGCCTCTCATCAATTACATGGACCTGATGCTGATTGGTGGACCGCCTACGTGGCTGCCCATCATGACCCTGAGAACATCACTTGGGAAGAGTTCAAGCGTAGCTTCCGCAACCATTACATCCCAAGAGGTGAACTCAAAAACAAGAGGAAGGAGTTTTTGGGGTTGCAGCAAGGTAACATGACTGTGAGGGAATACCTCACTAAATTTACTCAACTATCCCGTTATGCCCCCCGAGACATAGAGACTGATGGGCAGAAACAAGATTGTTTCGTGGAAGGACTTACCGTGGAGATGCAGTGTGCAATGTCCTCAAATGAGTATGAGAGCTTCCAAAAGATGGTGGACAGAGCATTTGTGGTAGAAAGGAAGCTAAAGGCCTTGGAAAATGAGAATAAGAGGAAGGCCAGTTGGTCACATCAAGCCTCGGGTAGCAACACCCGCCCCCGTCTGATGCAGCCACCAGCAGGGCAGACGAACCGTGCTGCGGTACCCTACTCAGCACCAAGAGGGTACAACCCAAACTACAGGCCTCCGACAACACCAATACAGCCACAACGTCAGTTTGTACAGCAGCCTCGCCCTGCATATCCACCTCGACCAGCAGTGCAAGGACCTCCAAACCAACCCCAAGACAATAAAGGCCAAGCACCTAAGGTTGGGGTGCAATGTTTTAGCTGCGGTGAAGTGGGGCACTACGCCCACAAATGCCCAAAGAAGAAGCCCGCGCAGCCACAACAGCAGAATGTGATGCGAGGACGGGTGAACCACGTCACTATGGAGGAAGCACAGGAAGCACCCGACGTGGTAGTTGGTAAGTTTCCTGCCAATTTACACCTTGCAACCCTGCTGTTTGATTCTGATGCTACCCACTCGTTCATTGCTCAAGGGTTTGTTAAGAAGCACGACCTAGCAACCACACAAATGAACCATATGCTAGCTGTAAACTCTCCAGGTGGAGAAATAAGGACAAGACAAGTGTGTCCCAAAGTGAACCTAGACATTAATGGGGTAGTATTTACTGCTAACCTCAGAGTGATAGATTCACAAGGGATAGATATTATTTTGGGTATGGGTTGGTTGACCAAACATAAAGGAATCATCCATTGTTCGACCAGAACGGTGGAACTAACTCACCCTAGTGGCACAAGAGTAAAGTTCATAACAATACACGAGCCTAGGAGGGACATTAAATTAAATCAAGTTGAGGTGAAAGTTGAGGAAATCAGGACCATCAGGGAATATCCAGATGTTTTTTCGGAGGAGTTGCCAGGTATGCCTCCCGATCGTGAAGTAGAATTTGCAATTGAGCTAGTACCTGGAACAGCCCCGATTTACAAAAGACCTTATCGGATGGACTCCAAGCAGCTAGAAGAACTCAAGGATCATTTGAGAGAATTGACGGAGAAGGGGTATATTCGTCCTAGTTCCTCACCATGGGGAGCTCCGGTGATATTTGTGCCCAAGAAGGACGGAACCCAAAGGTTATGCGTGGATTACCGTGCCTTGAATGAGGTAACCATCAAAAACAAGTACCCATTACCCCGCATTGAAGACTTGTTTGATCAGTTGAGGGGAGCTTGTGTGTTCTCGAAAATCGATCTCAGGTCGGGATACCCACCAACTCAAGATAAGGCAATCTGATATTCCCAAGACAGCTTTCGTATCTCGATACGGGCTGTATGAATACACCGTCATGCCTTTCGGGCTAACTAATGCCCGGCATACTTCATGTACCTCATGAACAAGGTATTCATGGAATATCTGGACAAATTTGTGGTGGTTTTCATAGATGACATTCTCGTCTTCTCCAAAGATGAAGAAGAACATGAGAAACATCTAAGGTTGGAGTTGCAGAGGCTAAGAGAACACCAACTATATGCCAAGTTGAGCAAGTGTGAGTTTTGGCTGAATAGAGTTCCCTTCTTAGGACATATAATCTCGGAGGGAGGAATCTCCGTGGATCCCGCCAAAATCGAGGATATACAGAAGTGGAAGACCCCTGAAAATGTCGGGGAAGTTCGAAGCTTCTTGGGATTGGCTGGATACTATCGACGGTTTATTGAGGGATTCTCTAAGATCTCGAGACCTCTCACCAAACTGTTGGAGAAGGGAATCACCTTCACATGGATGCCACAGTGCGAGAAGAGTTTTCAGGTGTTAAAGGGAAGATTGACAACAACCCCAGTGTTGGTTATGCCAGATATGCAAAAGAGCTTCACGGTGTATTGTGATGCCTCTGGAAACGGGTTGGGATGTGTTCTTATGCAAGAAGGGAATGCCGTGGCATATGCATCCCGGCAGCTTCGGAAGCACGAGAAGAACTATCCTACACATGACCTAGAACTAGCCGCAGTGGTACACGCGTTGAAAATTTGGCGGCACTATTTGCTGGGGAAGAGGACCGAGATATATACGGATCATAAGAGTTTGAAGTACATTTCCACACAGCCAGATCTCAACCTCAGACAAAGGAGATGGTTAGAGCTAATCAATGACTTTGATGTGGGCATCAACTATCATCCCGGGAAAGCAAACGTCATGGCCGATGCTTTGAGTCGGAAAGTGCAGGTCAATAAGTTGAGCTTGAAGGACATGCCTATAGAATTGAAGGACGAAGTTATAAGGCTTAATCTATGTCTAGTAAATAGTGGTGAAGCCATCGCCATGGAAGTGGACTCCACATGAGAGCGAGACATACGCGAGGGTCAAAAGAATGATGAAAAGATACAAGAGATCAGACAACTTATCAAGGAAAATAAAGCTCCGGGTTTTAGAGAGGATGAACAAGGAACGGTGTGGCACGGGAAAAGAATCTGTGTGCCAGAAGTAAAGGAGATCCATGAATTGATTCTAAAGGAGGCTCATGATTCTGACTATTCCATTCATCCTGGGAGTACGAAAATGTATCAGGACCTTAAGAGCAGGTATTGGTGGTATGGTATGAAGCGAGATGTCGCGGAACATGTTGCGCTATGTGACACATGTCAGTTGGTGAAAGCAGAACATCAACGACCCGCGGGATTATTGCAACAACTCAAAGTGCCTGAATGGAAATGGGAAGAAATCAGCATGGATTTTATCGTGGGATTGCCTAGGACCCAATCAGGATATGATTCGATATGGGTCATCATTGATAGGCTAACCAAGGTAGCTCACTTCATCCCCGTGAAGGAAAGCTACAGCGGATCCAAATTGGCAGAGTTGTACATGTCAAGGATCGTGTATTACCATGGAGTGCCAAAGAAGATTGTGTCGGACCGAGGGACGCAGTTCACCTCAAGGTTCTGGCAGAAGTTGCACGAAACCATGGGAACCCATCTGAACTTTAGTTCTGCCTATCATCCCCAAACTGATGGGCAGACGGAAAGAACCAATCAGATCCTTGAAGATATGTTGAGGGCATGTGCACTCAAAAACAATCGGAGTTGGGATAAAAACTTACCGTATGCGGAGTTTTCCTATAACAACAGCTATCAAGCTAGTATGAAGATGTCACCGTTTGAAGCTTTGTACGGGAGGAAGTGCAGAACTCCCCTATTTTGGAACCAAACGGGGGAAAGTAAAGTGTTTGGTCCAGAAGTACTACAAGAAGCCGAGGCGAAGGTGAGGGAAATTCGCAACAACTTGAGGATAGCACAAACACGCCAAAAGAGCTATGCCGATGTACGAAGAAGAGAGCTCGTTTTCAACGTGGGAGACTATGTCTATCTCAAAGTGTCCCCTATCAGAGGACTTCGTCGGTTCAAGGTGAAAGGGAAGTTGTCACCTCAATACATCGGACCCTTTCAAGTTTTGGAGAGGAAAGGCGAAGTGGCATATCAACTAGAATTACCGGCTCATCTATCGGATGTGCACGATGTATTCCATGTGTCACAACTCAAGAAATGCCTGAGGACGCCTGAAGAGGTGTTACCCATGAATGAAGTGGACGTAGCTGAGGATTTGTCTTATGCCGAGCAACCATACAAGATTTTGGAGACAATGGAACGCCTCACCAGAAATAAAAGAATCCGGATGTGCAAAGTGCAGTGGAAGCATCACTCAGAAGAGGAAGCCACCTGGGAGCGGGAAGATGAGCTCAAGGCACAATTTCCGGAATTGTTTTCTTAGAAACACCAATCTCGAGGACGAGATTTCTTTTAAGGGGGGTAGAGCTGTAACACCCCAAAATTTTGATTTAAAACCCTAAATCATGTTAAGAGGGGAATTTAAAAATTTTTGGACGTGTTGCATGTTTTGCAAAAATTTAAATTCAAACTGGAATTCAAATTAAACTCAAATCAGAAAAGAAATAGAAAAGGAAAAAGAGAAAACAGAAAAAAACAGGCCAGTGGGCCGCAACCCACCAGCCGGCCCAACCAGCGCCGCGCCAGCCCGCAGCCGCGCGCGCTGTTTCCTTCCGCTGACAGGTGGGACCCACCAGATCGTCGTCTACCTCGCGCCCGCGCCGAACACCCTCTCACCCGAATCAAAACCGATCGGGATTTCGGCGTATCCCCGCTGAATTCTGTTCATAGGCGACGCGGACTTGATCTAAACCACCCCGCCGCCCTCCCCCGTCTATAAAAACCCTGGCCATGTTCTGTTTTTCCCACGCGATCGCCGATTTTCCTCCGGTGAGAACCGAGACTTCTCCGGCGAATTCTGGCCGATCTACGCTCAGAAATTCCGATCTAACTCGCTGGTCTTGATCCACCGCCTCCAGGGAACCTTGCAGGTGCAGAAAACTCGGTGACTTGCGGTGTAAACACAGCGCCGACGAGCCTCGCCGTGAATTCGCCTCGGACCTCGTCGCCGATCACCTTCCAGGACCTCCGAGCTCAAGAAAACCCCCGAGGTGAGATCCCCGACCTCCCCTTCACCGACCTATGCCATAAAATCACAGTTCTAGGAAGAATTCTCGAAGATCCGAAAGTCTCCGGCGAGATCGCCGCTTCCCGCCGCCGTGCGCCGCCGGCAGCGCCGCCCGCGCTCGATCAGAGCGACGTGGCCGCTTGTGCGCCGTTTATTTTAAATCGCACGGTAGGGTTTAAATCCCCGCGTACCGGTTCGACGTTATAATCTCAGCCGTCGGTTTAAAATCGGACGGTCCACGTCAGCCCCGCGTTATTAAGACTGGAAATCTTACATGCTACCCCCTGGGGTTCTCGGGGAAATAAGAGCTAGCCCCGAAAACTTCTGATCTAGCCCCTGGAACTTCAGAAAATCATGTAAATTCATTTAAAAATTAGTTTTAGCCCCTGGACTTAATAGAAATTAAGAAAAACTCCTCTGATAAGTGTAGCTAGACCCCTGGAAATTCTTAAAATAATATAATAGCCCCTGCAGTAGGGTGAGTTTACCTTTTTAGCCCTGTTTAGTATTAATTTAGGAAATTGAATATGTGGCTAGTGTTTAAAAATTAAAAAGTGGGACAAACATATTGTCAAAATTTAATTAAAGACTTTCTCAGTATTTAGGAAACTTTGGAGTGGGATAAAAACATATTTTGGGCTGAATTGAATCTGTTAAATTTATTATTCACAGTTAGGGACACATTTTTAAGTAATGAATAGTTTTAGAAAATAGGGAAAATAATTGTGAAATAGATTACATCAGAGGCCAAGGTCAAAATATGTTATTAAATTATTTAGGACCAGAACCCATTCTGTTTAGATGATGTGTATTACTAATTTCATAATAAAGCACACATGTATGCATAGGAAAATAAATCTGAAAATATAGCAACTAGTAAATGATAAATGGAGTTTCTAAAATCAAGAGAATTCAGTTTAGGGTTGGTAGAATTTCTTAAGGCACATATGGAGAAGGAAAATGCCTTTCATGCATACTTAGTAGCTAAAAGGTGTAGTAATTAAATATAAGGAATTTATTTAAGTTGGAAACTCATATATGTATGTATAGTATGTAAGTATAAATGTGAATACCAAAGTAGGAATCATATACACATGATTAAAAGTGTATGCAAGCCACAAATCAACACACATAGAGTAACCACAACACATATAATGGTGAATGACTTTCATAAATATGAATGTGTGGTTTGTATGAGGTGGAAGTGTGAACCATGTCTTATGGATTGTTGTTTTTCTTTTGCTATGTGTGATGGTATGATATAGAACCTGCTCAAGAGCAAGTTATTCCTTTCCAAGATCAGGACTACCCATTTCAAGAGCAGCAAGAAGGAGGCAAGTGTCCTTGACCACTTTGATCCTATACTAGGATGTGTAGTTAGAACTGTTTGCATTGTCAATTGAAATATGAAACCCATGTTAGGAAGTTTCCCTAGAATTGCATTACCTTGTTTCCTTGTAGCTTGGGTTGGGATTTTTTTATCATGTCATTTATTATTATGCATATGCTTAGCCATGCTTAGAATGGGATATTTTGGATATGAGATCATCAGTTTATTTTACCATACTCTTAAATGAGACATTGTGAGTTATGTAGAGGTAGGGATCAAGGCAAGTTGGATGTTTTGGTTGTGTGCTGGGTGCACGAGACTCGGGTTTGTGTTTAGTACTTGCCTGGATCCTAAGGACCGGTTCATGGAGCATGTAACCTGGCTTTACAGTGCCAACCACATGCTGAGATGGGGCAGCTTGGCCAATTAATTAGGTGTATCCCCGGCGTAGTATGGGTGTGTTGGATGGTGCGGGGAGTAGGTGTCAGCTGGACTACCATATGAACCGCAAGGCTCAAGAGGGGGCCACTGCAGCGGGGTTGGAGCCTCTTGTATGCTGTTAGGGGTGAAACCTCAGTGGGCCCACGCTCGTCGGGAATCCCTTTGTAAAGGCTTCGTAGTGATCTCCTGGCTACATACCTGGGAAGTGTGAATGTGGTTCGTAGCCACTGGCATAATGGAGGTTCTTTTAGTCCACCCGGCAACGGGGGATGAAATCACTACATGTGGGTACAGTGGTACAAACTCTGCAGAGTCAAAACTGTCATGACAGCCGTGCTCACGGTCAAGAGCGGCTTGGACTTATTCATGATTAGAGGATTTATGGTTTTGGAAGTTGTGGTTGTTAAGCGGGGAGCTTAACATTGGAAATGATGTTATGGTTATTGGATTATGATGATGGGATGGGAGATTGGGACCATTTCACCTGTGTAGTAATGTAGGTGCTTAATAAGCTAAGGTGATAGGAATTAATTGCATAGTGCTTTAACCATGAGTTCAACCTCTCCTTGTTCTAGCCATGCATGACATAACTTTCCCACACTTGCTGAATACCATTGGTACTCAACCTTGCATATTTTGTTGGTTTATATTGCTGCTCATGTCAAGATAATGAGGTGGTGTATAATGACCAAGACTTTGGACCCGAAGAAGGTTTCTAGGTTCATGGAGACCCCCGGGCAACGCCTGTGACGGAGCCCTCAAGAATAATATTCCGCTGCTAGTTTATTTACTTGTGATGAGCTTATTATTGTCCATCGAGACATTTGCTATGTAAGACTTATTTATATTCGACACCTGGCTTGTAATAAATGATGCTTCACTATTTGTCATCACATGTATGAGAAAATGATCCTGGCATACATGTGATATTCACTTGGTTGTTCTTCGGAAAAACCGGGTCTGACAGTGGTGCCGTGTTATGCGGCACCCAACAGCACACATATAAGGGAAACTGCATTACATAAGTCAAAAGAGGAAGCTTACAAGTGTTCTTTGTAAAAACTTTACATCAAATAGCTACAGCAGAAGACTACAATCAACTCACGTCGAATAACTAATGAGCACTCGAGAAGAGGTCCAGCCCGCGGACTCCTCTCGCTAGCAACACGGTGACATTGCAGCGGCTGGGTTCTCCATGTGTTACTTGACTCGGAAGTCTCGCAGTCTCACCGGACAACCTTCTTTATAAGCATCGATGTTAACCTACAAAACCACTCATATAGCAAGAGTGAGCACAAAGGCTCAGCAAGACTTAACCGTCTCTCCTAAAGCATGCAACTCTACATGAAGGTCACTTAAGATATAAACATAGAAGTTGCATAAAGACTCGCCTACACGTTCATCCTTAACTTTCAGATTTTAGCCATCATAGTAGTGACCTTGCGCCCAGCAACATTGGAACTCCACAATCAAACAAGAAACGCTTCATTCCAATGTTATTTGTCCCAAGGTGGAAATTAATTTTAATTTGCTCTGCCTCTACTTCAAACAAGATTTCATGCAATTCCAATAATCATAACAGCAATTAAAACTTGCAAACTGTTATCACACAACTTGCTTACGACGTCACTACACAGTGAGCAAGCGGTACTTATATCCGTGAGGGACGGTGACTCGAATCAAACACTGCCCGGATAACTCGACACATACGCCCACCTGTGAAGACCCAAATCTGGCATCCTTCATTACGTCGTATGTGGCAACCTTTCGCAGGACATCAGACTGTAGAACTGGTCGCGCCGTCTCAGGCTCATAGGTCTAACGAGACGATTTGGTATGCCTCTACAATCCAGTTAACCTGGTACATCGGTTTCCTGGGTCCCATATAGCAGTAAGCATCCGGTACACAACTCAATACTTGCTCAGCGGGGCTGCACACGCTTCGGTCCTTAACCGACACAGGCAGAGCTACTCGACCAAGACCTCGTCTTGTCGCTGCCTAACCCTCCCGCACGGTCTCATCTTTGGAAACTTAAACTTTAGTTTGCCTCTTAAAATCATACTCATGTGAATCCAAACTATAGCTCGCGAGTAGATTCAAACTACTCGACTTCTACCGGATGTCATAGCCTATTAGGCACAGCATTATTCTACATCGGGGATACGTCTTCTACCCTGGACTCGAGGGTTTCTTTGGTCATGCATTTGGAGTATAAAACATTCCTGACCTAATGCACATATAAACTCTAAACCATAATAGTGAACAAAGTAAAAACTTTATAAATCAACTTTAATGCAAACCGGAGCTTGCCTTGGTTATGCAGGTGAATAAGTATATATTCAGTCTGTGAAGACCACTTGAAGCTTGATCGCTCGCTTTTCTTCCTCTTTGATCTCCCCTTCGATTGCTTCACAATCTTCACGTAGATGCTACACGTTATGAATATGCATATGTATCTAATTGTAAAGCATTTTCTAACAAGTTCCAATGACAAGTTTAAAACTGGAACTCTGTTTAAGAATTTAAAATGACACTGGTGCTAGGGTTTGGGTTTGGGTTAATCAACATGATCAAGTGCTAAATGTTTTTCCCCACTTGTGGTTTGATCACCTCAAGAGGTTAAACAGAACAGGGGTGATCCAGAGCTCCAATGGAGCTGGCAATTTTCATGTGAGTTCCTTATCACAAGAAAGTCATATGGACCAAAAATTGGCACTTTTCACTGAGTGGTTTATTCAGAACAATTCTCTAAGCATTTAAGCAAGAAGAAATTAATTCTGAATAAATTTGCACTTTCATGCAAATTCAAGTGAACCACAATTTTAAAAATAGCTCAGGGAGCATGCATGAAGTTCCCTAGAAATTTTGGAACTAGGAATTGCCCAGAACTGAATTTCCAAGTTTTGGAAATTCTGTGAAATTGTTTCTGTATTCATTTGAACACAGCAACTTGAAATCGGAATTCTCCTAACCAAATCAACTCAAAATGAGCTTAAATTTATAAAGGAGTTAACTGACATTCTAGAGAACATTATTGCAAAATTTGATGATTTTAGGATGAACCAAACTCCCTCTAAAATTCCTTTGCTGAAAAATATTAAAGAATTTTCCAGAAATAAGAAATGACTATCATACAAATGGGGTTGCAGCTTTGGATAGAGTTTTTCAATATGAATCTAACCCAATTTGAATCACTAAATTTGGAGGTTCCTACACAAAGATATGACTCTTCAAAGTTTAAACCGAATTAGGAAAATTCTGGAAATGTTTAAACTCTGCCGCGGGGCCCACACGTCAGTTCATCTTCTTCCTCGCGCCAAACAAAAGGCAGAGGCGGCGCCCTCCGATGAGGGCTGCCGGAACCAACTTTCCGGCCACCCCCAGCCTCCAACTTGCCGCCCCCTACTAATTTGACATGCTGAACTCGATGGCACGGTCTCTGGCGGCCGGCGATGCCCGGAGAGGGGTGCGCGACGGTGGCAGCGCGTCACTAGGGTTTCGGCGAGGTCAACCGAGCCCTATCCTTCACCAAACTCTCAGATTTTTGGCTCTAGATCACCAGTGGACGGTGTAGAAGCTAGAAATGGACTCTAATGCCGGTGAAACGGCCGGCAACCGGGGGCTCCACGGTGACCCGAGGTACTTTTGCACCGGCGGCTAAGAAAACAGATATAACTTCCTCATTTGTTGATGTGTTTGCTTGGTTCTTCGTCGAGGAGGGGCGCTAAGAAGTGTAGAAGCAATGTGCAAGTTTACTCGAGCTTTGGTGGACCGTGCAATTCAAATGTTTGGGTAGACCGAGCGCAACCCATATGTACTAGGTTTTGGAAAACAGCAAAATTCTTTCTACCGGTTCTAGCAAACGCTATGTAAGGGCCTCAGTTTTTGACACCCATTTGCAGTGTTCATCCCCACACCACACACCTCATTTGAGGAAAAATGATGAACACAAATAAAGAGCAAGTAACAATTATCAACATGCTCATTAGGGAACAAACTCACACATTGCAAAAGTGGTACTTCCCACATGTGATATAGATGGGCTGGACATATGAAAACTCCTACACTTTGCCAAGGATGTCCATGCCAAGTTTCACCCAAATTCAAAACATTTTTGAGGTCATCTTGGGTGTAGATAGGAAAGGGGCAGTTTGAAAACATATTCAAATTCAAACTGTTTTCACCCACTGAATTTAAAAGTGGAAGGCATATTCTTGCTCAGCACATTTTTGTGAGCTCACACACCAATTTTCACTCCATTTGGAGTTGATCTTGACATGAGCTAAGGGGGAGAAATTCAAACTTTATTTGAATTTCAAACTGCACTTGTGCTGAAATTCATTCAAACCAAACCTCATTTGAACTTTGATCAATTCAAATGGCTCTTGGGTGAATAATTTGAATGGCCAAGGGTAGAATAGGGTTCACTGTTTACCACAGCTGTTAGGAGTAAATTTCAGAGGTTAAAAGAGGAGTGGGACCCACATGTCAGCCTCTGCCTCAAAGCAAACCGACTGAACCACAGTTCAGTCGGTTCCCGGCAGCTGTGCGCGCGCGCCACCGAAGGGGGCAGCCGGCGCCAGCTCCTGCTGCGTGCCCCAAGCCGGAGACCAGCCGGCCGGGCTATTTATTCCCTCCCCGGCGTGCTTCAGTCACCATTTCCCCGAGCTACCGGCATGCGCGACTGCTTTTCCCACTGCCATCACTAGCGCTCGAGTTCCTGCTTGATCAAGCCGATCGCAGCTCCCTCTTTCCATTCCAAGGTCCCAGCAAGGTACTAGCAACCATCCTCCATCCTTCCCATTGATAGAAATCGATTGAAACCGAGTGATATCGGCTGTGCCGAAAGATCAAACTCGGAACTGGAAACCGCCGCACCTCGGGCTCTCGTGGACAGCCCAACCTGGGCGTTGTCACGCCCGAGCCAAGGCACCCTTGGACGCGCAAGTGATCGGTGCTGCTCATCCCCGAGCCACAGCTCGAGTGGTTGCTCACCGGCGGCGAATTTCCACTTTTCCCCTTTCTGTGTGCAGAACGACCCTCGGGTACGATTCTGTTTAATTCGTGCTCTAGAAAGGATTAGAGGGCCTCAGGCCACTCCCACACGAACTAGACACGGTGACGCACAAGTTGCCTTCACAACTCTGGGCCGGAGAACTTCTGTGCCCGGCGTAATTCAAGGTCTACTAATGGCGGAACGCACGGGGGGTATCGGGCGCACGGTGAGGACCTATTTCGGGCCTTCCCCGAGCTGCCCCGAGTTCATGTCGACCTTCTCTGAGGTCCACTGATGCTCCCCGACCGGTTTCCCAAGTAGCTGAGGCACTAGGAGCATCAGCCGACATGGTCGAAGTCGTTCCGATATGGCGGCTCGTCGCCGACCATGCTCCGGCCGTTGTCATGAGCAGCTGACCCTCGGATCATGTTCCCCAAGTAAAAGTAGGCAGGGGCGGCCAGAATCAAGAAGTTTGAAGCTGTACAGCAGCCGGCGGCGAGCTCTCCGGCGAGGTCCCTCGGCGGCGGAGCGCGGGTGTCGCGAGGTTGAAGAAGGGGGTGGTCCCCAGCTGTCAGCGGCCGATATTTTGAATCGGGATCCGGCTGCGGCCGGGATCGGGTGTGCTGGCGCGCAAAAGCCTTGTGGGCCGCGGTGTGCTGTCGCTTCGGCGTGCGACGCGTGTCTCCTGGGCCCACGCGCGAGTTTAAACTTTTCCCCGATTTTCAGATTTCCTTCAAACTTCAAATCCTTATAACTTTGGCTAGAAAGCTCCAAATTGAGTGAACCAAATTTTGCTGGATTCAGCTCTTTGAGTACTTTCCAGAAAATCAAGTGTCACTTCATGAAATTCCTTAATTCTCCAGAATTAATTCCTTAAAGTTTAAACTGTTAGGAATTTTAACTGGAGAATCATTTGGAGGAAAATCCTGAAATTTTGCTGAGATGTTCACCAAAATATCCTTGAACTACCATAAAAATTTCAGATCCATTTGAGCTCATTTAGTCCACCTAATGGTGTGATTAGTAAAACTGTTCCAGAGAAAATAGAAAATGTTCAGAAACATTTTCAGAATTTTCTCTGAAATTGTTTAGCTCATATCTTTAGTTAGAGACTTCCAAATTAAGTGAGACCAATTCCATTAGAACCCTCTGAAAATCTAGTTTTCAGAAAGTCATAGTTTGTTTCATGAAAATACTTAGAACACCCTAAAAGCCTTTAATTAAGGTCAAGGACATAATTATTTGTGGAGGGCTCAAATGAGCTTTGCTGCAACTAAAACTTGACCAAGTCTCTGTTTAGGTTGTAACCAAGCCACAGTAAAAGTTTCACAGTCATTAGGTCTATCTAGCAAAGGTTATAGACTTCACAACTTCAAAGTTAATACAAAGGCATTTAATTAATACATACATTGTTCTTATCATGTAGTCGCTAAGGTCGAGGAGGAACCCGAAGTCCTAGACTTCGTTACTCCGGAGGAACAGCTAGCCTACGACCAAGAGCAGCAAGGCAAGCCCCGGTTTGCATTAACCATTTTATAAATTTTTATTGTTTTGAGCACATACTTGTTTTCTTTATGTTGTGCATCAGAGTCTTGTTTGGAAACCCCACTGCATAGCCAAGAAAACCATGGGTTGGGGTTTAGGATTGCAAACCCCGTTAGCCACTGCATTGCTAGGATAGAGTAGGATTCGGTACAAGTCGAGTAGTTGGAACTACTCGCGAGAATAGGCTAGAGGCACATTGCTCGGGTAGAGATAGCACATGATACACATGGCAAGAAAATGAGACCGAGCGGAGAGTAAGGGCAGCAGGACTTTGGGGCCTGTGTGCTGTAGCTCCGCTTGTGTCGATTGAGGACCGAGCCGTGTGCGGGCCTGTTGAACAAGCTAGAACAGTACCGAAGACCTACCGGCTATATGGGAACCGGGAAACTGATGTAACTCGGGTAGCTGGGTATTGAGGCATTGCCCGTCGTTCAGAGGGTAGGTTGAGAGCTCGAGGTGTAAATCAGCTGGCGGCACAGAGATGCGCGTGCAGGGACCTCTTGCTCGGGACGATGGGACCGGTTCAATATTTGGCTAACGGGTGAAAGGTAGTCGCGTACGGCGTCCGTGATGGTTGTTGTAGGCAACATCGAGTACGGGCGTACGTGACGGGTTGTTCGGGTAACCCTGCAGGTGTAAATCGATTATAATCGCCGTCCCTCGCGGTCAGTGAGTACCACTTGTTCACTGTACCGTGACGTCGAAAGAACAGGCTAGTTACATGTTAAAATGTTGCTGATTGAAAGTTGGATATTGATTGTTAATGATATGTTGTAGCTTAGTGCTAACTAAAGTTCTTTTCAACTTTGGGCAAAGTACATGAGAGAAATGCGTTTCTTGTTTGATTGCGGCTCTCTCATGTGCCTTAGCGTAAAGTTCTCCACAACCTGCTGCTAAAACTTGAAAGTAAGGTTCTACTAATTAGGCGAGTCCTTGCAAATGATTTTTACCTCATGCAACCCATCACCCTCATGTAGAAGTTTCATGTTTAGGTGAGACGGGTCAGACTTGCTGAGCCTTCGTGCTCACTGCTTGTGTTTGAAGCTTTTGCAGGGTTCTATGAGGAAGGGACTCCCGAAGAGGAGACGGAACCCCAGGAGGGGAACCCCGTCGAGTGGGAGTCGTGCACGCCGCAGAGTTAGTGTGCGAGTGTGCTAGCAAGGACACGTTCGAGGGCTGAACGTGCACTTGATGCTTAGTCTACGCCCGCGAGTGTGGACTAAACTTATTTTGATGTAAACATGTTGATAAACTTGTTTATGCAATAAAGCTTCCGCTTCCGCTTTGTACCTTTGACGTGTGTTATACGGTGTTGTGCAACGCAGCACCCCTCAGCGTGATCCTGGCTCGACAGGACCAGTGGGGTCGTGTCAGCGTGGTATCAGAGCTCGCTTGAGGTTTAACACAGTACAAAGGTCTTCTTTTTCAAAAATCCAGTGAGGAACGAGTTAGTAGCCCGTATAAGGATGTTATTAGTATATAGAAAGTGGCTTATTAACTTATTTGTTATGTCAGAAAATCGTGCATCTCGGGACGTTCATGTCTTGGGGGGTGCACGTAAGCGCTGTCCACCAGTGCGCACAAGCTGAAGGGTGGAGCCCCACGGGTGGCAGGTAACCCGACCCGCTTTGATATCCTCTACGACTCTTCATGTCGTTTGGGGTATTCGAGCAACGTCTGTCCCTGGCGTGCGTGGTGCAACATGGGAGACCCCGTCACGTGGTCTGAAACGTGAACACGTAACTCAAGGCGTGTTTGGCTTGAGAACATCCGGGCGAGTGATGACGGCCGGGTGTACAAACTGTATGGATTCCGGGCTCGGTGTGCAGCCGAGTCTGATGATTGTTTGAGTTTCTGCAGGTAGCCTTACCACGAAACGGTAGACGTGTAGCATCCGTGTGCGAGTGACGAGTAGTGCCACTGAACTAACGAAGCCGGCTAAATCCGGTATAGGTTTTTCCTTTGTGAGGACGTAGTACCGACATAATCTGGTGACGCCTCGACGTCACACCCAACTAAATGAACAACTTCATTTAAAAACTTGAAGGTTTTGATCCAAAGTAGTAAAACTTGATGTAACTCCTTCCCTTGAACAGGATATTCAAAGTTAATAAATTTTCAACTTATAGGATGTTAAGGACAGAGCACTCTGTTTTCAGCTAAATCAAGGCTGAAGTTAATCAGAGGTTAGAGGTTGAGTTCTTTCGAGGTTGGGGTCGTATGATACATTTCTGGAAAGCTTTGGAGGAGCTTTACAACTTTTCTGTTGAGTTCCAGAGGTGTTTCATCCCTTAACCACTCGAAAAATGCAGTAGAGTTGAAACTGTCCAGAAAACAGGACGGAGCAAAGACTCTCTGTAGACTCTCTGTAAATTAAGCATAACTTCCTGCATAAAAATCCAAAAATAGAAAATGAGGTGGTTCTGGGAAGCTTATGAGATGGGTTACAACTTTGTAACAGAAAGTTTTGTCAGATTAGGAACAGAATTAACTGGAATTCTTGGATCAAATCAGTACCTAAGGCAGGGAGGTGCTGTCCAATTGTTCCCAGAAATTCTGTTAACTTTGACATCTCATAACTTTTGAACCAGAGCAGATCTTAGGCCAACCAAATACTTTCTGGAAAGCTATTGAAGTTAACTTTAACTTTGATGTTGAGCTCCAGGACTGGTTTTGCTTTTAACCTGGCCTAAATCAGATTAATATGGAAACTGGTCAGGGCTGTCATGGGAACAGCAGATCAGCAGTCAAATTTGTTTAAAAATTTGAACTATGTTTCCAAGTGTTAAGGGTTCAATGACATATCTTATGTTATAACTCAATGGTCTACTGTGTAAATAAATATTTGACATTTCTCAAATATATTTTTACAGATGGCAGCAGATAAACGGTTGGAGAACGGGTGGGTAGTTTCCCACTGCTCTGACCGTAGCGGCTACCCGGGAGCATTGTGGCTAATGCTCCAATATTTCGGGTACAACCAGATGCCGCAATACTTCGCCAAGGAAGAAGGCGAAGAGGGGAACAAGACGTGGACGATCCATGTCGAGGTTCCTGCAGGGCCTACGCCACCCGGTTGGGTGCCATTCACCGTCACGGTGAGAGGAAGACGCAGGAATTCCTACACCTGCAACAAGGGAGCCGGAACGCGCTGGAGTACTCCAGAGCGTTCAACGATCTCGCACTCTACGCGTCGTATCACGCAGATACGGACGAGAAGCGGCGGGACCACTTTTACCAGGGGCTTAACCCGCTCCTGAAGGATAAGCTGGCGATGTTCAATCGCGGCAGCCTCAACGACATAATTGATGCTGCGATTGTTCAGGAAGACTCCGGCAAGGAGTTGGCGGCGGCAGAGCGAAAGCGAAGCGCGCCGCAGAGCAGCGGAGAAGGAGGCGGTCCTTCTCAGAAGTTTCGGATGGTGAATCGCCCACCATCAGGTCCGCGCTGGCAGCCACCACAGCGGTCGATGCCGTTCCGCGGTCGGCCGTATTCTTCACCGGCATTCCGGCCGGCACTGCCAGCACCACCGCAACAACAACAGCAGCAGCGGGCGATGCCGCGTGCGTTTGCACCTCCGCAACGCATGCCGGGCTTTCGTCCCCCGAGTACTCCACCAGCAGCGGCCACATGTTACAAGTGTGGTCGTCCAGGACACTTCGCGAGCAATTGCCCGGAGAGGCAAGGCGGCGGAGTGGTACCACAGTTTCCGGGGAGGAATCAACCCCGGAACCCTACTAATGCGCGGCGGGCAAACCCTAGGCCCGGTACTGTCCACCAGCTTGCCATTGAGGACGTGCCGGAGGGCGAGCCAATCCTTGCGGGTATGTTCCAACTCCACCAGCATCCCGCTATAGTACTATTTGATTCAGGCGCCACGCATAATTTTATTAGCCAAGCTTTCATTGCTAAACACAGCTTGCCAATACTACCCACCGATAGTCCATATTTAATTTGTTCACCGGGTGGGAAGATTTCAGCAAGCGTAATGGTCTCCAAAGCACCATTATGCTTAGCGGGTAGAGTGTACCCCACGTCTCTCATTATCTTAGAGGGACAGAAGGTCGATGTCATCCTAGGGATGTCGTGGTTAAACCGCCACGGCGCTGTTTTAGACACCGTCCTCCGAGTCGTGCACTTAAACTCAGGAGTGCACGGTTCTCACTCATTATTTCTGGACAGTCCAGAAATAAAACTTCCAAGTGTCTATCAAGCCACAACCATCAGATTGGAAGACATTCCAGTGGTCCGAGAATTCCCTGATGTATTCCCGGATGATTTGCCGGGGATGCCACCCGATAGAGAGGTGGAGTTCAAGATTGAACTTGCACCGGGAACCATGCCAATATCCCGAAGGCCGTACAAGATGGCGCCCAAGGAGTTGGCTGAACTGAAGACTCAGCTCACGGACCTTCTGGAGAAGGGTTTTATTAGGCCGAGCTCCTCGCCATGGGGCTGTTCGGCATTATTTGTCAAAAAGAAGGATGAAACGTTGCGGCTTTGCGTGGACTACCGTCCATTAAATGCCGTAACCATCAAGAACAAGTACCCGTTGCCACGGATCGACATGTTGTTTGATCAGTTGGTCGAAGCAAAGGTCTTTTCCAAGATGGATTTAAGATCCGGGTACCATCAGATTAAGATCAGGGCTGAGGACATTCCGAAGACAGCTTTTTCGACAAGGTACGGACTTTATGAGTACCTGGTCATGTCCTTTGGCCTCACCAATGCTCCAGATCACTTCATGTACTTAATGAACTCGGTGTTCATGCCGGAGCTGGACCAGTTTGTCGTGGTCTTCATCGACGACATCCTGGTATATTCCAAGTCGGAGGAAGATCACAAGAAACATCTGCGTATAGTCTTGCAACGGCTGCGGGATCACAAGTTATACGCAAAGTTCAGCAAATGCGAGTTTTGGATATCGCAAGTGCCTTTCCTCGGGCATATCATCTCAGCGGAGGGTATCGCTGTGGACCCGAGCAAAATCACGCAAGTGCTGAATTGGAAATCCCCGAGAACTGTTCATGAGGTACGGAGTTTCCTCGGACTCGCGGGATATTATCGGAGGTTCATTCCGAACTTCTCGAAGATTGCAAAGCCAATGACAGAGCTGCTGAAGAAGGCTACCAAATATGTTTGGAGTCCAGCATGTGAAGCAGCATTCAAGGCTTTAGTCAAGCACCTGACATCAGCACCGGTTTTGGCGCAGCCAGACACAACAAAACCGTTCGATGTGTACTGCGATGCATCCGGCATTGGGCTCGGATGTGTGTTGATGCAAGACCAAAGGGTGGTCGCGTATGGGTCACGGCAGCTTAGGAATCATGAGCAAAATTATCCAACTCACGACTTGGAGCTCGCTGCCGTGGTACTTGCACTGAAAATGTGGAGGCACTACCTACTCGGTAACCTCGTACATTTATATACCGACCACAAAAGCCTCAAGTACATATTCACTCAGAAGGAGCTGAACATGAGGCAACGAAGATGGTTAGAACTGATAAAGGATTACGAGATAGAGATCCATTATCATCCGGGCAAGGCAAACGTTGTGGCAGACGCGCTAAGCCGCAAGTCACACGTCAATAATCTGACCATCACACCGTTGGAAGAGAGCGAACCACCACTACATGTGATTCCACATGGAGCTCTCTACAACCTAGCTTTGATCCCCACCATCCGTGAAGAGATAGCGGCAGCCCAGAAGAATGACAAGGGCATGTCGCATTTGCGGAGACGTGTAGACAGTGGGGAGTTGAAATGTTTCCGGAAGGACGGAGACGGCGTCCTATGGTTCAAGGACCGGATCGTCGTACCCCGAAACCCAGAGTTACGGAAGAAAATCTTTGATGAGACTCACTTATCAAAGTTTTCTATTCACCCCGGCAGCAACAAAATGTATCAAGAACTCAGGAGAAAGTTTTGGTGGACACGGATGAAGCGAGAGACTGCAAAATACGTGTCCGAGTGTGATACATGTCGAAGGGTGAAGGCAGACCACATGCGGAAACCGGGACTGCTGCAACCACTGGGCATTCCTGCCTGGAAGTGGGAGGACGTGAGCATGGATTTCGTCGTCGGTTTACCCACCACCTTACAGAAACATGATTCTGTGTGGGTGATCGTCGATCGGCTCACCAAAGTTGCCCATTTCATCCCGGTCAACACCAACTACAACGCCAAGAAGTACGCTGAACTGTACATCTCACGGATCCTATGCTTATACGGCGTACCCCGTACTATCGTATCGGACCGGGGCACTTTATTTGTGTCCCGTTTTTGGGAGCAGCTCCACGCTGCCTTGGGGACGAAGCTGATCCGTAGTTCAGCCTACCACCCGCAGACGGATGGACAAACCGAGCGGGTAAATCAAATCCTAGAGGATATGCTACGAGCTTGCGCTATCAACCACGGCAAGAACTGGGATGATCACTTGCCGTTAGCCGAGTTCTCGTACAACAATGGGTACCAGGCCAGCATCAAGATGGCGCCCTACGAGGCGCTATACGGGAGAAAATGCCGCACACCATTGAATTGGTGTGAGTCTGGCGAGAGGGTTACCTTCGGGATTGATCTTGTCAACAACGCGGAAGAAAAGGTTCGATTAATTCAAGCGAACCTAAAAGCCGCTCAATCCCGACAGAAACAGTATGCGGACCGGAGAAGGCGTCCGTTACAATTCGAAGCTGGAGACCACGTATATCTACGAGTGTCTCCAATGAAGGGCGTAAACAGATTTGGGGTGAGAGGAAAGTTAGCACCCCGATTCATCGGTCCATTCCAGATTACCGAAAGATGTGGATCGGTGGCATACCGGCTAAGATTACCAGAAGCACTTTCCGGTGTGCACGACGTCTTTCACATTTCCCAGCTGAGGAAGTGTCTCAAGCTATCAACTACCGTTCAGCTGGAAGACATTGAAGAACTGCAACCGGATCTCACCTATCGGGAGGAACCGGTGCAGATTATTGATGAAAAGGCCCGAACCACACGCAACCGTACGTTGTGGTTCTACAAGGTTCTGTGGAGTAATCACTCCATGGATGAAGCGACATGGGAGAGCGAAGAATTCCTTCGCACTAACTACCCCGACTTTTTCACGTCGCATATCCGGTAATTTTTCCACCGTCCTCTCTCTCATTTTCACCTTATAATCTCGGGACGAGATTCTTTTAAGGGGGGAGGAATGTAAGGGCCTCAGTTTTTGACACCCATTTGCAGTGTTCATCCCCACACCACACACCTCATTTGAGGAAAAATGATGAACACAAATAAAGAGCAAGTAACAATTATCAACATGCTCATTAGGGAACAAACTCACACATTGCAAAAGTGGTACTTCCCACATGTGATATAGATGGGCTGGACATATGAAAACTCCTACACTTTGCCAAGGATGTCCATGCCAAGTTTCACCCAAATTCAAAACATTTTTGAGGTCATCTTGGGTGTAGATAGGAAAGGGGCAGTTTGAAAACATATTCAAATTCAAACTGTTTTCACCCACTGAATTTAAAAGTGGAAGGCATATTCTTGCTCAGCACATTTTTGTGAGCTCACACACCAATTTTCACTCCATTTGGAGTTGATCTTGACATGAGCTAAGGGGGAGAAATTCAAACTTTATTTGAATTTCAAACTGCACTTGTGCTGAAATTCATTCAAACCAAACCTCATTTGAACTTTGATCAATTCAAATGGCTCTTGGGTGAATAATTTGAATGGCCAAGGGTAGAATAGGGTTCACTGTTTACCACAGCTGTTAGGAGTAAATTTCAGAGGTTAAAAGAGGAGTGGGACCCACATGTCAGCCTCTGCCTCAAAGCAAACCGACTGAACCACAGTTCAGTCGGTTCCCGGCAGCTGTGCGCGCGCGCCACCGAAGGGGGCAGCCGGCGCCAGCTCCTGCTGCGTGCCCCAAGCCGGAGACCAGCCGGCCGGGCTATTTATTCCCTCCCCGGCGTGCTTCAGTCACCATTTCCCCGAGCTACCGGCATGCGCGACTGCTTTTCCCACTGCCATCACTAGCGCTCGAGTTCCTGCTTGATCAAGCCGATCGCAGCTCCCTCTTTCCATTCCAAGGTCCCAGCAAGGTACTAGCAACCATCCTCCATCCTTCCCATTGATAGAAATCGATTGAAACCGAGTGATATCGGCTGTGCCGAAAGATCAAACTCGGAACTGGAAACCGCCGCACCTCGGGCTCTCGTGGACAGCCCAACCTGGGCGTTGTCACGCCCGAGCCAAGGCACCCTTGGACGCGCAAGTGATCGGTGCTGCTCATCCCCGAGCCACAGCTCGAGTGGTTGCTCACCGGCGGCGAATTTCCACTTTTCCCCTTTCTGTGTGCAGAACGACCCTCGGGTACGATTCTGTTTAATTCGTGCTCTAGAAAGGATTAGAGGGCCTCAGGCCACTCCCACACGAACTAGACACGGTGACGCACAAGTTGCCTTCACAACTCTGGGCCGGAGAACTTCTGTGCCCGGCGTAATTCAAGGTCTACTAATGGCGGAACGCACGGGGGGTATCGGGCGCACGGTGAGGACCTATTTCGGGCCTTCCCCGAGCTGCCCCGAGTTCATGTCGACCTTCTCTGAGGTCCACTGATGCTCCCCGACCGGTTTCCCAAGTAGCTGAGGCACTAGGAGCATCAGCCGACATGGTCGAAGTCGTTCCGATATGGCGGCTCGTCGCCGACCATGCTCCGGCCGTTGTCATGAGCAGCTGACCCTCGGATCATGTTCCCCAAGTAAAAGTAGGCAGGGGCGGCCAGAATCAAGAAGTTTGAAGCTGTACAGCAGCCGGCGGCGAGCTCTCCGGCGAGGTCCCTCGGCGGCGGAGCGCGGGTGTCGCGAGGTTGAAGAAGGGGGTGGACCCCAGCTGTCAGCGGCCGATATTTTGAATCGGGATCCGGCTGCGGCCGGGATCGGGTGTGCTGGCGCGCAAAAGCCTTGTGGGCCGCGGTGTGCTGTCGCTTCGGCGTGCGACGCGTGTCTCCTGGGCCCACGCGCGAGTTTAAACTTTTCCCCGATTTTCAGATTTCCTTCAAACTTCAAATCCTTATAACTTTGGCTAGAAAGCTCCAAATTGAGTGAACCAAATTTTGCTGGATTCAGCTCTTTGAGTACTTTCCAGAAAATCAAGTGTCACTTCATGAAATTCCTTAATTCTCCAGAATTAATTCCTTAAAGTTTAAACTGTTAGGAATTTTAACTGGAGAATCATTTGGAGGAAAATCCTGAAATTTTGCTGAGATGTTCACCAAAATATCCTTGAACTACCATAAAAATTTCAGATCCATTTGAGCTCATTTAGTCCACCTAATGGTGTGATTAGTAAAACTGTTCCAGAGAAAATAGAAAATGTTCAGAAACATTTTCAGAATTTTCTCTGAAATTGTTTAGCTCATATCTTTAGTTAGAGACTTCCAAATTAAGTGAGACCAATTCCATTAGAACCCTCTGAAAATCTAGTTTTCAGAAAGTCATAGTTTGTTTCATGAAAATACTTAGAACACCCTAAAAGCCTTTAATTAAGGTCAAGGACATAATTATTTGTGGAGGGCTCAAATGAGCTTTGCTGCAACTAAAACTTGACCAAGTCTCTGTTTAGGTTGTAACCAAGCCACAGTAAAAGTTTCACAGTCATTAGGTCTATCTAGCAAAGGTTATAGACTTCACAACTTCAAAGTTAATACAAAGGCATTTAATTAATACATACATTGTTCTTATCATGTAGTCGCTAAGGTCGAGGAGGAACCCGAAGTCCTAGACTTCGTTACTCCGGAGGAACAGCTAGCCTACGACCAAGAGCAGCAAGGCAAGCCCCGGTTTGCATTAACCATTTTATAAATTTTTATTGTTTTGAGCACATACTTGTTTTCTTTATGTTGTGCATCAGAGTCTTGTTTGGAAACCCCACTGCATAGCCAAGAAAACCATGGGTTGGGGTTTAGGATTGCAAACCCCGTTAGCCACTGCATTGCTAGGATAGAGTAGGATTCGGTACAAGTCGAGTAGTTGGAACTACTCGCGAGAATAGGCTAGAGGCACATTGCTCGGGTAGAGATAGCACATGATACACATGGCAAGAAAATGAGACCGAGCGGAGAGTAAGGGCAGCAGGACTTTGGGGCCTGTGTGCTGTAGCTCCGCTTGTGTCGATTGAGGACCGAGCCGTGTGCGGGCCTGTTGAACAAGCTAGAACAGTACCGAAGACCTACCGGCTATATGGGAACCGGGAAACTGATGTAACTCGGGTAGCTGGGTATTGAGGCATTGCCCGTCGTTCAGAGGGTAGGTTGAGAGCTCGAGGTGTAAATCAGCTGGCGGCACAGAGATGCGCGTGCAGGGACCTCTTGCTCGGGACGATGGGACCGGTTCAATATTTGGCTAACGGGTGAAAGGTAGTCGCGTACGGCGTCCGTGATGGTTGTTGTAGGCAACATCGAGTACGGGCGTACGTGACGGGTTGTTCGGGTAACCCTGCAGGTGTAAATCGATTATAATCGCCGTCCCTCGCGGTCAGTGAGTACCACTTGTTCACTGTACCGTGACGTAGAAAGAACAGGCTAGTTACATGTTAAAATGTTGCTGATTGAAAGTTGGATATTGATTGTTAATGATATGTTGTAGCTTAGTGCTAACTAAAGTTCTTTTCAACTTTGGGCAAAGTACATGAGAGAAATGCGTTTCTTGTTTGATTGCGGCTCTCTCATGTGCCTTAGCGTAAAGTTCTCCACAACCTGCTGCTAAAACTTGAAAGTAAGGTTCTACTAATTAGGCGAGTCCTTGCAAATGATTTTTACCTCATGCAACCCATCACCCTCATGTAGAAGTTTCATGTTTAGGTGAGACGGGTCAGACTTGCTGAGCCTTCGTGCTCACTGCTTGTGTTTGAAGCTTTTGCAGGGTTCTATGAGGAAGGGACTCCCGAAGAGGAGACGGAACCCCAGGAGGGGAACCCCGTCGAGTGGGAGTCGTGCACGCCGCAGAGTTAGTGTGCGAGTGTGCTAGCAAGGACACGTTCGAGGGCTGAACGTGCACTTGATGCTTAGTCTACGCCCGCGAGTGTGGACTAAACTTATTTTGATGTAAACATGTTGATAAACTTGTTTATGTAATAAAGCTTCCGCTTCCGCTTTGTACCTTTGACGTGTGTTATACGGTGTTGTGCAACGCAGCACCCCTCAGCGTGATCCTGGCTCGACAGGACCAGTGGGGTCGTGTCACGCTAAACGGCCTCTGGCTACACGATCAGGACATGCAGGCGCATCTCTTTCGTGTATAGAAGTGGCGACGACGAAGACCGTAGCTCGCTGTCCATGGTGACCCGAGTTGAACTTCGGCAGGTGAGCTTCGGTTCTTCACGCCAATCATTGATTTGCGCGCACCACGAGCTAGGAACGTCGGAGTTGTGGGGCTAGCATGGTAGAGCACAAGTGGGCACTGCTTTTACGTGTGGCAAGCACGAGCAACCGAGGCTCGGTTGGTGGCCAGCGATCGGGAGAAGCCGAGCGGCCGAGGCGGTTTTGTTTTCGCGGGAGCAGACCACCGAGGGCGAGAGCGAGCCGGGAGAGGCGAAATAACTCTGTTGCACTCGTGGTGGAGTGATCAGAATGAGCAAACTCGAGGGAAAACAGGAGGTGGCGCCAGAGGCCTCTGGAGGGGATTACACCGGCGCTCGTTTCAGCTGTTTCAGTCGGTTTGAGTGAGAAACAGAGATTACCCAGTGACTTCAGTAGCAAGTCTGCCCATCTCAATGATAGATAGGTCCCACTGCTTTTCCCTCTCCAAATATCTCCAATTTTTGGCACATTGCAATTTAAGTCATGAGGAGATTAAATTTGAAAACCATTTGGCAAATTGACAAAGTTTACCTCAGTTTTGAATTTGAATTAAAATTCCAAAAAAATTCAAAGCCCCTTTGACATACATATCAAAGCAACTCCAAACTTTCTCAAAATTTGCATTCCCACTAATTTGGACCTGAAGACTTTGAATATACCATCTGATTTTTGAGTTGGCCACTGCTAATAAGAATTTTGAACCAACAGTTTGGAACTCCCTTCTTGAAATGGCCACCTTATGATTGAAGTTAACAATTTAGTTCAAAGACTGATTTAAACTCCTTTTGTACATGACAACATTCACATGTTTATAAAAGTTTTTGCAAGTCCCATTTCATGAAATTGAACTCAACTTTATTCACAACTCAAGTTTTCCATTTACAAGTTTTTGGGACTTTTACACATGCAGTCAGCAGTCAAGTTCATCAAGTCAATCATCTGCCGGTTTGGGGTACCAAACAGAATCATCACTGACAATAGGACCCAGTTCACCAGTGTAGTGTTCCAAGACTACTTCTAATACCTCGATATCCAAGTTTGCTATGCTTCTGTTGCTCACCCGAAGAGCAACGGTCGAGTACAGAGAGCAAACGCCGAGATACTCAGGGGACTCAAGACGCACACCTACGACAGCTTGAGGCATGGTGCCAATTGGGTAGAAGGGCTTCTGTGTGCATTGTGGGCTAGCCGGACGTCCCTCAGTCGCGCGATAAGGGAAACACCCTTCTTCCTGGTGTATGGGGCTGAGGCCGTCCTCCACACGGAAATTAACATGGGCTCATCCCATGTCCAAGCGTACGATGAAACCATGCAGGACCAGCTCCGGCGTGAAGATATCGACCTTGTCGATGAGCAAAGGTGGCAAGCGGTTGCTCGAAACGTGCGGTACCGCCAGGCGCTTCGGCGCTATCAGCAGCGGTGCGGAGTAGACAGCTCGAGGCGGGCGACCTGGTGCTTCGGCGAATTCTTTCTCGAGAAGGGGTGAACAAACTCTCCCCCAGCTAGGAGGGTCCTTTCTGAGTGAAACAACTATGCCGCCCCGGGTGCGTCCGCCTGGCCACCGAGGATGGGGTACATTTCCCCAATCCATGGAACATAGAACACCTCCGTAAGTTCTATCGTTAGCGCAGCAGTAGGGTTCTTTTTTCTCTATAATGGTGTCATAGCGTCTAGAAACAGCGCTTAGAAAAGCAAAACTCCGGAGGAGTCCTGCTACTCTTGTCATCCGGAGCAGGTCGCTGCCTTCTTGTATAGCCAGTTTCCTCCTATGAATAAAGCCTGATATGAGAAAAATTTGTCTTACCCTGCGCACTCTCTCTCTCTCTCTCTTTACAGTTTGTGCTCACTCATGCATATCAAATAGCGTGTCCGGAGCCTGTCCTACATACTTGTCCCAAGTCCCCTCGCTGAAAGGTTAACACTCGCGGGAGGTCCAGGGCGCGCAGCCTGGTTCCATACCCTAAGCCTGCCGCACTGCCTCCCCTGCGCTACAACTAAGTACTTTGGGGCCGGAAGGTACATACCTACGGACAAGAAAGTAACCGGACCCCGGGCATCACCCACTTTCTTTTTCATGCTTTCTTTCCGTACTACTCCGGCCGTGTGGACAGTCACTTTTTCCTGTGCTCATCCATAGTAGGGGTTGTGCTATCCTTCTGCAGGCGGGTCCGCTTGAGGAACCTGTGGTGTACTTGGGGTCCTGTGGTTGTCTCATTGCTCAGGGGCCCTATGGCGCCGAATGGTCCCTCCCCTGAAAGGCTTACACTACCGGGAGGTCTAGAGTGTGTAGCCTGCTTAGCCTGGTTCCATACCTTAAGCATGCACACTATGCCTTTCCAGCGCTACAGCTAAGTACTGGGGAACTGGACGGCTCATATCCCTTTGCAAGGCTTTAACCATAGCTCGGATGCTCTCGAATCAAATTACCCAATCCCCGCAGCTCAGCTGAGGACCGTAAGCCACAGCAAAACTAGGAGCAGAAAAGAGTGGCCAGAGAGCACGACTACTCCTTTTCTCTGCCATGTCTGCAGGTTTGAATAGGTCCTTGGCGTCCCGGACCTCTCAGGAGATCCGATGCAGACGTCCTGGCTCATCCAGCCTACTTGGTAGGTGTGCCCCAACTCAAGAGCCACACCTACTGGCCATCACGGTGAATCATGCGGGCAGGACGTCGGACCACTGCAGCAGCAAGTAGAGGACTCGAAGCTCTGGCTACGGCATGCTGAAGATACTAGCCCAGTGTAACACCCTCAAATTTACTACCATGCATTGCATACATTTTTCATGTAGGGAAGCATTTAAAAAGAAGAGAAAAATAAAGGAAGGAATATAAAAATAAATAAATAAATAAATAAAGGAAATAAAAATAGGAAATAATAGAAATAAATAGAAAATAAAAATAAAAAGAAAAGGAATAAAAAGAATAGCCAAACCTGGCCGCCCCTAATTTTTCCCCTAATTTCCCCAAATTCTCCTCTCTCCTAATTTCCTCTAATTTTTCTAATTTCCCTTACTTTCCCAAAATTCCCTTAGAGAATTTTTCCCCCACATTTCGGGGGGGGGGGGGGGGGGGGGTTCCCCAAAATTGGCCGCACCACCTAGGGGGAAACTCTAGCCGACCCCCCTCCCCTTGGCCGCACCACCTAAAGGGGGGAACCCCAGCCACCCTTCTTCTCTTTTTGTGGGATTTTCTTTTCCCCCCAAATAATCTCAGCCCTTGGTAGAAAATAGATAATTAAATCACAGCCCCTAGCTCCCACCTCTTTTTAAAATAAATCTCAGCCCTTGGATAAATGAGTTGCTAAAATCCTAGCCATCCTAGCTTTTTCCCCCCTTATAAATAAAAATCCCCTTCTAGCCGCCACCCCCTAGCCCTATTTTTCTGGCCGCCATCCCCTCTCTCTGCTTCCAAGGCTTTGTCACCGCCCTGCTGAGTTTGGCCGCTGTCAAAGCTCCGGCACACGTCGCCATCGCCGGAGAAGAAGCCGCCGACATCCTGCCCTAGCCGCAGTTTCACCAATCTCCTTAGAAAATCTCCAGCTGCTGCCATTGCAAGGAGAACAGCCCTGCTGCAAGGAGGAGAGGAGGAAGAAGTGAGGTAGGTTCCCGTTACCCCTCTTACCTCATCGCCGCTGTTTCTACGCACCCGTTTTCTCCACCCCCTGCGAGCAGAAATTTCTGCATGTGGACAGACCATGTTTTGGTCAAGTTTTGACGGTGGAATTGATCTACAAAATGTGTCAAGATCATAACCACGTCCACAATTGATCCCAGCATCCTTGTTCGTCATAAAACCCCATGGAAGCCTACTAAAACTTACAAGAACACGTGCAAACTGATTTTTATAAACTGCACCATAGGAATTGCATTCATCCACCTCATTGCACCTTGAGTAAAGTTTGTGCATGATAATTGATTGCTGTAATCTTTGTATGTGTGTGGTCGTGAGTATAAGGACACACTCAAGAGGCCATTTATGAGGAACTACAGCACCAAGACTTCGAGACGCTTGAGCAACACGAACCGCAGGAGCAAGGCAAGTGCCCCTTGACCATATTGAACCTATGATTTTGAACTATTTTGCTTGCGAAAATTGCATGCTCATGTCAACATGATGGGAAACCCTTTTATAGGAGTTTACTAGTTTTGTTAGCCATCCTTGTTGCCGGGAAAATTGTTGAGTCGGGTATGGTCGTTTCTCCCATTTGCTTTGCTCAATTTATGGGATACGGAAAGCTGAAATAAAACATGTTTAGCTATTGTACTCATGAGATTAAAGATGATGAGAACTTGATTATGTTAATAAGCATGGAATCGGGGAGATCTTGGCGAGCTTGGTTCATGGATGTTGCTAGTTAATATGGTGGTTTGCCTGCCGTACATCTAAGGACCGGCTGATGCAAGCACATGCCAGGAAAACAGTGCCACCACAAGGCCAAATATGGGTGCGGCTTAGCTGACTAATTAGGTGTGTTGCTAGCTTGTTATGGACCATTGGATGGAGCAGGGAATTGGAGTCGAGGAGAACTGCCGTGGGAACTGCATGGCACAAGAGGGGCCCGTGGGTGGGAGAATGGAGATTCGAGCCTTCCAGCGAAACCTCAGTGGGTCCTTACATTCTAGTACCCCCTTTGTAAAGGCTATTTTGTGATCTCTTGGCCATACACCAAAGGTTGTGTAGTGGCAGAATGGAGGTTATTTCTAGTTGCCGACGGTTGATGAAATCACGAACTTGTTGGTAAAGTGGTGCCACCTCTGCAGAGTGTAAAACTATCATGATAGCCGTGCTTCCGGTTACAAGCACCTGGCCAACTTCCATGATTTGAGGCAAAACTTGGTATGGTTATTCGGGTATGGTTTTTGGGACTGTTTTGGGTCATGGCAATGAGTTTGGTTTCGGTTCTATGGAAATGATATGGTCATGAGTATTTATGAGTATGAGATGAACTTGAGAAAGAGTATTGGCGGTTGAGGTTTGAGAAATGATGAATTATGATGAAGGAATGATGATGAAGTACTTGGTTATGTTGGGATTTAACTCACCTAGAGATAGTTGCTGTTTTACCATGTTTGTGAAATAAAACTTGCTTGCTGCAATGAAATCATTTATTTCCTACCTTGTTGTAAGCTACATGTCATACATTCCCGCATTTTCTGAGTACGACATGTACTCACCCTTGCATTCCAACATGTCTATCAGCTACAGGAGAAGAATACTTCGAGGAACAGGAGGAGTACTAGGCGTGCGCACTACTGTCAACATGCCTGTGGAGTCGGAGTGGAGCCCCATCGTCTTTAGTGATTTTCCGCTGTTGTTTAGAGTCTTCCGCTGCAAGAATAAGTTAGATATTCATGAGTGAGACAATGAGTCAATGTAATAAAGTACTTAAACAATATTTGTACGTGGTTATATTCTGAATTCAGTTTGTGGTAAAGCTGTGTATGTGTGATGAACATCCTGGGCACACATATGTATTCACTTGGTTTATCTTTCGGAACCAGGTGTCACACCGAGGTTCCCTCGGGTTCTTGCGCTGCCAAGGACCCGGGAGGATGAGTTAGCTATACTGCCCAGAGCGCTCTAGGTCCTTACGTTGCTAAGGACCCGAAGGACCAAGCTCGGGACATCGGCAAAGTGCTATCCACCTCGGCTAAGTCATTCCGGACCTTTGCACTGCCAAAGGTCCATAGCCTACACCAACAATTCAAGACACACAGACTTGAAACAAAAAGTCTTTATTCAAGGAAGAACTCCGGCATACAGAGGAGGATACAAGGCGAACGGGATACCTAGAAGCTACCCGCGCTGGAACCTAGCAGCTACAAGTTGGGCGACCTCCTCCATGGCAGACTTGGCCGCCCCCGACAGCTCTGCACTGTGGCCCTGTGCCACAGGTTCCAAGGAGATGCTAAGGTCGCAGCTCCGAAGGAAAGAGAGAACATGCTCTGCCACCTGCTAGGCCAGAGCCTTGCCTTCAGTCTCCAGCTGCTCCCCCACGACATTCTCCAGCTCCAGAAGCTTGACTCCGACCCAGTCCAGGGCAGGGAGCACTTGGCTCACCTCCTGGGCAGACCACCGGAGCGCAAGGGGCCAAAGCTGAAGGGTTCCACCGCCGCCTCCTCACGGCCAAGGAAGTCCCAGACCTTCTCTGCCTCAGAGACACAAGAAGCCTGGAGTTCTTCGACCGTCTTGGCGGTGGAAGCCAGCTCCCCCACCAAGTCTCTGCTCACCAGCTCCTGCTCTCGGGAAGCCAGCTCCTGCTCCTTGGTGGCCAGCCACGCAGCCCGCTCGTCCAGGTCAGACTCCCGGGTCGCGACAGCGAGCTCCTGGTCATAGACGCCCTGAAGCCGCCTCTTCAGGTGCTCCCGCTCCTCCTCATAAGCAGCCAGGCGATCGGAGACACCCCTCTCCTTGGCCTCCGCCTCCTTCTCCCGCCGAAGAAGTGTCTCCCAAAGCTCGGACAGAGCTGCAAGACGTGCCTCGGCGGAGGCATGAAGGTCCATGGCCCTCAGCTAGGAGGATCACAGCCCTCTTGTTGAGCTCGGAGACGACAGCCTTCTTCTCCTCGAGGACCTCCTCCCACACCTCCAGCCACTCCTCCCGTGCCTGCACCTTCTCCTTGGCGGACTGGACCCGCACCTTCAGCAGGTTGTCCCAGTCCCGGAGGCACTCTCGCTTAGACCTTAGCTCTCCTGATTCCTGCTCGAGCACCTCCTGCATCTGGTCCAAGCTCGAGCGGACTGCTCTTATAGCCCTAGGAAGTGGGATGGCCTTTGGCATCGCCACGCGAGGAATTGCTTCGACCCCCTCTGGCTCTTCATCTTCCGATGAGGCTACCACCATGGCAACCTGCGGAAGAGAAGGAGGAGGGCTGGCAACACGCTAAGCAGCAGACCTACCGCTACCAGAGGCGTCGGCACCTGCCGGTTGGCTGGCCTCAGGGGCTCTGGTGCCGACATCAGGAGCTACCCCAGGCGCAGGCTCAGGCACTTCCACCGGCGTTGGAGCTTCGGCGGAGAAGGAGCTATGGCTTCCGGACTGCTGCTGCGGAGGAGGAGTCTTTGCAAAGAAGCCTTGCAAGAAGGATGTTAAAATCAAACGACAAGTAAGTATAGATCAAAACAGAGGAGACACAGATTTTAACGTGGAAACCCCTCCAAATAGAAGGGGGGGAAACCACGGGCGCCGGCCGGCAAACTATCACTATATCAGGAGGTTTACAATTGTGGGAGATTACAATCTTTTTCATGCCTCTCCCGGCGGCTCACAAGGGATATTTATAGGTGGCGACTTAGGGTCCTAATCCTAGACGATCCATGCCGCGGGGGGAGGGGGGGACCCCCGCACCCCCAAGGCGTCCCGAGCGGGCCTTGGCTGCTGCGCATGCCACCATATGGGCAGATTTCCTCCGCTTCGCTACGGAAATCCTGCCTCTTTTATCTTCATTAGAATTTGGATCATCAATCAACAAACTCCACCTTGAGACAAATTCCTTCTTGTAACATTAAAATAGTAATCATCCATCTCAATGAACAATTCAACTGCCGGTGCCAAAAGCCACAGGGCCTAGTTAGTAATACCAACAAAGTTTGAGCAAAGATCAAACATAGCAATAGGAACAGATTTTGTCATCATATCTGCAGGATTGTCATGAGTGCTGATTTTGAAATTTTGATAGTGCCTTGATCAATGGTATCTCGCACAAAGTGATACCTGATATCAATATGTTTCGTCCTCTCATGAAACATAGCATCTTTGGTAAGATATATGGCACTTTGACTATCACAATGTAAGGTGATGCAAGACTGAGATCCACAAAGTTCAGAATACAAACCTTTCAACCAAATTGCCTCCTTACATGCCTCTGAGATAGCCATATATTCTGTCTCAGTAGTAGACAAGGCAACTGTAGCTTGTAAACAAGCTTTCCAACTCACAGCACAACCCCCAACAGTGAAAACATATCCTGTGAGTGACCTTCTCTTGTCTAAATCAGCAGCATAATCAGCATCAACATAGCTAATAAGACCATCTCTAGTCCTTCCAAAATACAAACAAGCACTAGAAGAACCACGCAAATACCTGAAAATCCACTGCACAGCCTTCCAGAGTTCTTTGCCAGGGTTAGACATATATCTGCTAACAACGCTCATAGCATGTAATAAGTCAGGACGTGAGCATACCATAGCATACATGAGGGAACCAACAGCACTAGAGTATGGAACTTTTGACATATACTCAATTTCATTATCAGTTTCTGCACACTGAGAAATAGACAACTTGAAATGAGGGGCCAATGGTGTACTCACAGGTTTCGCATTATCCATGTTGAAGCGGTGAAGGACCTTTTCAATATATTTTTTCTGACTCAAATAGAGAAGCCCGGATTTCCTATTCCTGATTATCTCCATGCCAAGAATTTTCTTAGCAGCACCAAGGTCCTTCATATCAAATGTACTACTCAAGCGTGCCTTTAAAGTAGTCACCTCTTTCTTGCTCTTGGCAGCAATCAACATATCATCAACATATAGCAATAGGTATATAGGTGATCCATCGACAACTTTAATGTATACACAACTGTCAAACTGAGATCTAGCAAAGCCATTTGAGATCATAAAAGAATCAAACCTCTTATACCACTGCCTTGGAGATTGCTTCAAGCCATATAATGATTTGTTTAACTTGCAGACATAGTCTTCGTTTCCAGGGACAATGAACCCCTCAGGCTGGTCCATGTAAATGTCCTCCTCCAAGTCTCCATACAAAAAAGCTGTTTTCACACCTAGCTTCTCAAGCTCATAATCATGCATAGCAACAATACTGAGGAAAGTACGAATAGAACTATGCTTCACAACTGGAGAATAGACATCAGTATAATTAATACCTAGAATCTGACTAAATCCTTTAGCAACTAACCTTGCTTTATACCTTGCAGGTTCATTTGGAGTCATTCCTTCCTTTCTTCTATAAATCCACTTGCACTTACCAGGCTTCTTGCTAGTGGGCAAAGGAACAATTTCCAAGGTACCATTTTTCTGAAGTGACTCCATCTCATCATGCATTGCACCAATCCACTTTGTACTATCAGCACACAAGATAGCTTCTGCATAATTGGAAGGCTCATGAACACCTTCAATTTCTTCTACAACACTCAAGGCAAAAGCAACATTACATTCTTCAATCCACCTAGTGGGGCGAACAATCTCCCTCCAAGGCCGAGCTTCGGCGAGAGACTCCTGTGGTGGCTGCACAATAGGTGAGGAATGTGTAGCAGGAGACACATCTTCAATAGCAGGATGAACATCAACAACACTTTGAGTTGGAGCAGCAACATCATCATTAACTAGCTCCACCTGCACGCTGATAGTCTCATGTTTCTGGTTATTACAACTGGTAGCCAAGTCATTTGTGAACATAGTAGACTCGTTGAATACAACATTTCTACTAAAAATGCCTTCTGTTTTTCTGTATCCCATAATTTATAAGCTTTGACACCAGTACCATAACCCAAGAAAATACACTTGATAGCTCTAGGCTCAAGTTTTCCATTATCAACATGTGCATAAGCAGTGCAGCCAAAAACTGTCAATTTAGAGTAGTCACAAGGTGAGCCAGACCATACCTCGATTGGAGTTTTCTTATCAATACTTGTGGAAGGAGAACAGTTTATTAAGTAGCACGCCGTGGAAGCAGCTTCTGCCCATAATTTTCTGTTTAAACCCGAATTGGACAGCATACAACGGGCCTTTGAAATTATTGTTCTGTTCATGCGTTCCGCTACACCGTTTTGTTGAGGAGTGTATGGAATTGTATGGTGCCTCACAATTCCTTCCTTCCTGCAATAATACTTAAATGTACTAGAACAGAACTCCATGCCATTATAACTTCTTAAAATTTTTACCTTCCTTTCTGTCTGCTTTTCAACCATAACCTTCCACCCTTTGAATGACTGAAATGCATCTGATTTATGCTTCAAAAAATATGGCCAAACTCGACGTGAGTAATCATCAATAATAGTTAACATGTAACTACCTCGAAGCACATATAAGTTGGCAGCTTTTAAATCACCTTTCATGACAATGAGAGAACCTTTGGTTACCTTCAAAACTCCACCTTCAGCGGAATATTTGTACCCTTTCACGTCGAGGGTACTAAGGGAGATGAGATTCATGGACATGGTTAGGGCATGCCGTACTTCTAATAACGTTCGTAAAATCCCATCAAACATTCTGATATGAACAGTACCAATGCCAATGACCTCACATGCTGTTTTCACCCATCCTCACGATGCCACCTTTATGTATAGGATCATAAACACTAAAAAGATCTTAGTGCAGACATGATATGAGCAAGCAGAATCAAGTATCCATTGAGCATCTTCAGTGACACATCCGGCAAATGCAATGAGTACAGTATCATTATCAGAATTATCATCAAAGACAACGGAGGCACTACCTTCAGGCTTACCCCTTTTTCCGTTTCTCTTTTCTTTGTTCTGCAGCTTCCAACAATTATCGATGACATGTTTATCCTTCTTGCAGTACCGGCAGAATTTATCATCTCGTCGTCCCCTAGACTTGTAATGACTTCTTTGATTTTTCTTGCCGTTACCTTATTTTCCTGAATTTTATTTCTTTTGTTCACTTCAGCCACGAACATTCAATGCCTCTCCGTTAGAATGACCAGCATCTTCCGAGTTTACCATCTGTTTCATCTTTTCTTTTGCTGTCAAAGCCTCATAGACCTCGGCCACAGTTAGAGTATCACGACTATATAGAATAGTATCTCGGAAGTTTGCATATGAAGGCGGAAGTGAACAGAGGAGAAGAAGGGCCAGGTGTAAAATCCCAAGAAAAGGGACTTGCAAAATTTTTCATCACCCCACAACACCACAGCTTTTGTTGTGGATATCTTGTGAAGAATTGTGAAGAGCATGTAACCTCCATCAAAAGGGTGATTAGAGGGGAAAGCCCTAATTTTCACAAAGTAGGATTTCTACACATGAACATGAGAGGTTGAGCTCACCCCTAGAACTTAAATAGTCTTGGAAAGGTTCAGGCCAAAGTTCATGCCAATCCAACACTTTTTGAGGCACTTTTGGAGGCATTTGAAAAAGAGGCCAATTTGAATGTAAATTCAAATTGCAGCAACTTTCATCACTTGGATTCAAAAGTTGGCTTCATATTCAAACTCAGCACATTTTTCTGAGTTAGTCCACCAATTTTCATCCCCATTGGAGTTCATCTTGTCGGGAGCTAAATTTGCAATAATTCAAAACTGAATTTGAATTTCAGTTCATATGTGAAGCAAATTTAGCCAAACAAATTGCAAATTTGGGAAACCAAATTCAAACTGTGACTTGGTGATTAAGCCTCACATTCAATTGTGAGTAGCTGGGGATATTTTCAGCAAAAACAGAGATGAAAAGTTAGGAGAGTATTAGAGGGGAGGGAACCACATGTCAGAAGCCTTCACACTGAAGTTTCCCTCGGTTGATCTTTTCACCGGCCGAAGCCTCGTGCGCCAGCACGTCCGCACAGGCGCCCGACCGCCAGCAGCGCTTGGGACATCACCTCACGGTGAAAGATTTCGGCTCAAAGGCCAGCACACAAGCTGCTCCACCCTTTTTTCTGTTTCCCGAGCGAGAACGACCACGCCCCGAGCTACCCTCCCATTTCCGCACAAGAACTCGACGCCGCCTCCTCTGATCAGCGGTGACCGGCCGATCCCGATGGTTTCACGTGCCGTCAACAGAGAAGAAAAGATGTGCTTACTTGTGCTGAGGCTGTAGGAGGAAACCGTGCGCCAGTTCCGGCGGTGTGGAGCGAGAATTTCTGGTTTTCTTCCTCGGAGCGTGTTAGGGTTAGAGACCGGTCGACAACAAAATTTGTTGCACAGAAGCAACCACCGGTTAAGATATAGCTCACACACGCTCTAGAACACCTAGCGCACCTCTTCAATCAAGTAGCAACCAGTTCCATGCACTAGGACCTTAGTTTTGTCAGAATTTTGGCCCGGCGGCTGAAAACAGGGCACCTCGCCGGTGAGGTCATAGTTGCGCCCGTTTTCACGAAGATCAGTGCTCATATCCGTGATCAGCAAGTGTCAGCGGAGCTCCCCGAGCAAACTGCGTCGAAAAAGGTGCAGAGGACACCGATGTCAACGTCGCCGGTGAGCTCCCGGCCGCTGTCACAGTCGGAAGCACTATTCCGGCCGTCGCCGAGCTCCGGGGAGTGCACCACCGTGTTCCCCAAGTAGAAATAGGCACAGGCGGCGAGTTTCGTCAAAGGTCGGGCGGCAGAATGCCCGGCGGCGAGCTCTCCGGCGAAGGGGGCGGCGGGGAGCCGCGGGAGCGTGAGGTAGACGAAGCCCTCGGGCCCCACGTGTCAGCCTCGGGTTAAACAGCGCTGGATCTGCTGTGGCACGGGATCCCGTGCAACTGCGCGGAAGACTCTGCGGACCACCGTGCGGGTTAACTGAGGTGCTGACACGTAGCCCGGGGACCCCACTCAACAGTTTAAACTTTATTTTAATTTTCAGATTTGGTTCAAACTTCAGTTGCATATAACTTTGGCTAGGAAGCTCCAAATTCAGTGAACCAAATTTTTCTGAACTCAGAATTTGGAGTACTTTCCAGCAACATAAACTTTAGCTCATGAAACTTAATAGTTTTCCAGAATTAAATCCCTAAAATGTAAACTGTTAGGAATTTTATCTGGAGAATTACTTTATGAAAAATTCTTAAATTTGGCTGGGAGGTTCATTGGAAAATCCTTGAGTCACAATAAAATTTTCAGACTCATCCAAGCTGATTTAGTCTCCCTAATGGTGTGATTAAATGAACTGCCCTGAGAAAATAGAAAAATGTACAGAAACATTTTTCAGATTTTCTCAAATCTTGTTTAGGGCATAACTTCCTCTAGAATTCTTCAAAGGACATGAAACCAATTCCATTAGAACCATCTTAAAGTATAGTTTTCAGAAAGTAGGGGTTGGAGCCATTAAAACCCCTGGAATTCCTTAGAGGCTTTAATGTTGACCAAATAGGCTTTTATTTGTACAAGGCTCAAATGAACTTTGTTTCAAATGAACCTTGGTCAGTACTCTGGTTAGGACCCTACCAAGTAAACATAAAAATTTCAGAACCAAAGCGTAGGTCTAGCTAGAGTCATAGTAATTGCTTATTCAATTCTAAACATTGCATGTAATTTGACATATAGCTTATTGTTAACGTGTAGTCGCTGAAGGCGAGGAGACTCCGGAAGTGCTCGACTTCCTTCTTCCGGACGAAGCTCTAACAACTGACCAGCAGCAACAAGGCAAGACCCTGTTTGCATTAAACCCTTTCATAAAGTTTTGCTTTGTTTATATGTCTAGTGTGAAGTATGAATGTGCATTAGGTGTAGGATGGATGGAACCCCACTTGCATAACCAGAATTTTCCTATAAGAGTGAGGGTAGTGTCTAAGACCTCGAGTAGACAGGCTATGCTTAATGATTCATAGGACTTCGGTACAAGTCGAGTAGTTGGAATCTACTCGCGAGTTAGGCTTGGGACACACGGGATTGGTTTAAGTGATGTGAGATCACTTTAGCAATGAAAATGAGACTAGGCAGGGGCTAAGGCGCAGCAAGAGGAAGTCTTGTGTGCGCAGCCCTGTCCGTGTCGATTGAGGACCGATCCGTGTGCGGCCCTGCTGAACAAGTATTGAACGTACCGAAGGTATATCGGATATATGGGCCCCGATAAACTGATGTAACCTAAACCTCTGGGCGTCGAGGCATAGCACACCGATTTATAGGTGTAGGTTGAGGGAAACAAGGTGAAAATCTGCTAACGGGCATAGAGAGATGCTCCGTGTAGGGAACCTCCTGTCCGTTATGGTGCAACCGGTTCGACGTTTGGGCTGTTGGGTGAAAGGTTGTCCCGTACGACATCGAGTGAGCGTGCTGTGCAGCTCCACGGGGGGGCGTACGTGATGTGCTCTTTGGGTATCCCTGCAGGTGTAAATCGAGTCGATTCGCCGTCCCTTGCGGTGATGAGTACCGCTTGTTCACTGCATCGTAACATAGATAAATCATGGAATATTATGATTCAATTATGCTGATATGTATAATTGTATTGCTAACTGTGTGCCACCAAATATCGCTTACTAAATTTCTTATTCATGAATTGTTAACTTGTGGCTAAAAGATAAACTAAGTATGAACTTGTAGGCGTGTCCATTTTCTGAAATTACTATCCCATGTTCGTGTATACTGCATGTAGAGTTTCGTGCCTAGGTGAGTCGGTTAAGTCTTGTTGAGCCATCGCGCTCATGGTTGCTGTTTAAGTGTTTTTCAGGTGAGGAGCCACCCACAGACTTGGGTTACGAGTCCACCGGCGAGGGTTGCCCTCCGTCAGGGACCACGGCTGAGTGGGAGCCGTACACGCCGCGCTGAGATGGAGAGTGCAGCTAGTGTGGGTTGCCCTAAGGCTGGGCAACCAACATTTGCTAGATAGGCAGGCGTGAGTTGTACAAATTTAACTTCCGCTGTGTAATATAAACACTAGTTTGTAACTGAGTAGTGTACTACTTTGTACATTTCAGTTGGTTTTCAATGTAATACAATGTATCCTGATGATGTGTGCTGTCGGGTGTCGCATCGTGCGGCACCACCCTCTGCGATCCTGGATGAGTGGATTCCGGTCCGCCACACCAGGTCTTCATCTTCAAATTTTACCTCCATTGATAACAGATCAGCAACGATCTCCTTGAACACAGATATGTGTGTGAGAACAGATCCACCTTCCTGCAACTTGTGCGTGAACAACTTCATCTTGATGTGCATCTTGCTAGTTAGATCTTTTGACATGCAGATCGATTCTAGCTTCAACCAAACGACAGCAGCTGTTCGCTCCTCCAAGCACTCCCGCAGCCCACCATATGGGCAGATTTCCTCCGCTTCGCTACGGCCCAACCAGCGACGGGCTTCTGCTTCGCTACGGAAATCCTGCCTCTTTTATCTTCATTATAATTTGGATCATCAATCAACAAAGGAGCATCAAGAATCAACCACACAGTCCAGCAGCTCAGTACACAACCTAAAATAAAAGGTTGAGCCATACCTGGAGAATTGGAAGTTCCACCCAGCGCGGAGCTTTTTACACGGAGGGCTAGAGCCACTCGCCCCTGCTGGTGTCGATGTCGCCTCCGTCGGCTTCGGAGCCAGTGGAACCTCAGGGGCCTTCACCGAAGAAGAAGGTGCAGCAGGAGCCCTCCCTGCTGAGGGCCTCGACACCGAAGATGCACCCTGTGCTGGGGCCGGCGGCACCGTAGGGGCCTTCGTTGTCGCCGATGTTGCTCCCGGAGTCTTCCCGTCGATGGCTCCTGAGCCGGTGATGCGTCAGAGTACTTGTTCTGCTTCGAAGGTGTATCAGGAGCCATCCTCGGGGCTGAAGCTGCACCAGGTGTCCTCCCCATGTTTGCCAGGGCTGCTCCGGCAGCGCAGCTCCAGAGCTGCCATCGGTGCCGGTTGCCGATCCCGGTGCAGGACCACAGGAAACCTGAGGACCCCCACCTGGGGCCCGAGATGGAGCTCCCATCAGAGCAGACCAGCCTCCTCTTTGGCGCCCTGCTCGACTCTCGGCTTCCTTAGGCGGTTAGCGGGGGCGCTGTAACACCCCAAAACCTGTTAAGAGGGGAATTTAAAAAAATTTGGACATATTGCATGTGGTGCAGAAATTCAAATTCAAATTGGAATTCAAATTCAAATCAAAACAGAAAAGAAAAGGAAAAAGAAAAGAAAAACCCCACCGGTCAGTGGGCCGAAACCCACCAGCCGGCCCAATCTCCCCGCGCCAGCCCCAAACCCATGCCCCTCTCTTCCTCTCACTGACATGCGGGGCCCGCGTGTCATCCCTCACCTCCCGCGCGCCCGGCCAACCCCGGGACTCTTCTCGCACCCGAATCCAAACCACCTCCGGAAACCCGCGCCCCAGCCCGAATTCCGGTCCCGGACGTCTCCAACTCGATCCCAACAGACCACCGCCCTCCCTCGTCTATATAAACGCCGGCATCGCCCTGTTCCCCCCCCCCCCCCCCCCCGATCGGCTGTTTTTCCTCCCGGTGAGAACCGAAGCTTCCTCCGCCGTTTTCCTTCGATCCTCGCTCGGATTTCCTGATCTAACGCGCTGATCATGTTCCACCGCCTCCGGGGAATCTTGCAGGTGAAGGAAACCCGGTGTTTTGTGCTTTAGACACAGCTCCGACGAGCACCGCCGCGTTTTCACCTCGGACCTCGTCGCCGACCGCCTTCCAGGGCCTCCGAGCTCAAGAAAAACCCCGAGGTGAGATCCTCTACCTCCCCTCTTCCATTCCATGCCAAGAAATCCAAGTTTTAGGAAGTACAGACGAAAACCCGAAGTTCTCCGGCGAGATCACCGCATCCCGCCGCCGCGCGCCGCCGGGCAGCGCTGCCCGCGCACGGCCAGGGCGATGTGGCCCCCTGAGGCCCGTCCATTTTAAATCGTGTGGTTCCTATTAGATCTAACCCGTACCGCTTCGCGTTATAATCTCAGCCGTCTATTTTAAATCGGACGGTCCACATCAGCCCCGCGTTATAAAGGCCGGGATTCTTACGCGCTACCCCCTGGGGATCTCGGACAACACGAACTAGCCACGGAAACTTCTGATCTAGCCCCCGGAACTTCAGAAATTCGTGTAAATTCATTTAAAAATCAGTTTTAGCCCCTGGACTTAATAAAAATTAGGAAAACCCCTCTGTTATGTGTAGTTAGACCCCTGGAAATTTAGGAAATAATAAATTAGACCCTGTAGTAGGGTGGATTTACCTTTTTGACCCTATATGATATTAAATTCAGAAATTTGAATATGTGATTAGGATTTAAATTTAAAAGGTGAGGCAAACACATTGTAAATTCAAATTTAAACTCTCCTAGCACTTGGAAAACTTTAGAATGAGTTAAAAATAGATTTTTAGGCTGAAATGAATCTGTCTAATTGATTGTTCACATTTATTAGTTATTGGGACACATTTTTAGGTTAGGAAATAATTCTGAAAATTGGTAAAAATAAATTTAAATTCGTTCACATCAGAGGAGAAGTTCAAAAATATATTATTTAATATTTTAGATCAGAACCTATTCTGTTTAGATGATATGCCCTACCATTTAATATTAAAACTCACTTTTAGGCATAGAAAATAAATCTGAAAAATATAGGAAAATGGGTATGCATAATTAGAAAATGATAAATGAAGTCTCTAAATCCAAAAAACTTCATTTTAGGATTTGGTAGAAGATCTGAAAACCTATTTGGAGTAGGAAATTACCTTTCATGCAAACTTGGTAGCTAAGAAGTGTATTAATTGAATATAAAGAATTTGTTCAAATTGGAAATTCATATATAGTGTGCAAACAGAAATCTGAATACAAAAGTTAGAAATCATATACATATGTTTGAAAGTACATGTAGGCCAAAAATCAACACATGTAGATTAACCACAACACTTAGAAATGTTAATGACTTTCATAGGTATGTATGTGTGGTTTGTATGAAGTGAAAGTGTGAACTATGTCTTATGGATTGTTGTTTTCTTTTGCTATGTGTATTGGCATGAGTAGAACCTGCCCCAGAGCAAGTTCTCCCCTTCCAAGACCAAGACTTTCCATTCCCAGAGCAGCAGGAAGAAGGCAAGTGTTCTTGACCACTTTGATCCTATGCTAGGATGTGTAGATAGAATTATTTGCATTGTCAATTGAAATATGAAACCCATGCTAGGAAGTTTCCCTAGAATTGCGTTACCTTGTTTCCTTGTAGCTTGGGTTGGGATTTATTTTATCATGTCATTTATTTATATGCTTATGCTTTGCCATGCTTAGAATGGGATAATTGGGATATGAGATCATCAATTTATTTACCCTACTCTTGAATGAGATATTATGAGTTATGTAGAGGTAGGGATCGAGGCAAGTTGGATGATTTGGTTGGTGCTGGGTGCACGAGACTCGGGTTAGTGTCTAGTACTTGCCTGGATCCTAAGGACCGGTTCATGGAGCATGTAACCTGGCTTTACCGTGCCAACCACATGCTGAGATGGGGCAGCTTGGCCAATTAATTAGGTGTATCCCCAGCGTAGTATGGGTGTGTTGGATGGTGCGGGGAATAGGTGTCAGCTGGACTACCATATGAACCGCAAGGCTCAAGAGGGGGCCACTGCAGCGGGGTTGGAGCCTCTTGTATGCTGTTACGGGTGAAACCTCAGTGGGCCCACGCTCGTCGGGAATCCCTTTGTAAAGGCTTCGTAGTGATCTCCTGGCTACAGACCTGGGAAGTGTGAATGTGGTTCGCGGCCACTGGGATAATGGAGGTTATTTTAGTCCACCCGGCAACGGGGGATGAAATCACTACATGTTTGTACAGTGGTGCAAACTCTGCAGAGTCAAAACTGTCATGAGAGTCGTGCTCACGGTCAAGAGCGGCTTGGACTTATTCATGATTAGAGGATGATGAATTGGGAATTTGTAGATGTTAAGCGGGAAGCTTAACATTGGAGATGAGACTATGTTTATCTGATAATGATGATGGGTTGAGAGATTGGGAACCATTTCACCTGTATAGTAATGTAGGTGCTTAATAAGCTAAGGTGATAGGTATTAATTGAATAGTGTTTTAACCATGAGTTCAACCTCTCCTTGCTCTAGCCATGCATGACATTACTTTCCCACACTTGCTGAGTACCAACGGTACTCAAACTTGCATATTTGTTGGTTTAAATTGCTGCTCAGGTCAAGGGGATGATGTGGTGTTTGATGACCAAGACTTCGGACCCGAAGAAGGATTCTAGGTTCATGGAGTCCCCCGGGCAACGCCTGTGACGGAGCCCACAAGATTTATATTCCGCTGCTGTTTTGTTTACATATTATGAACTTATTATCGTCCATCGAGACGCATGGTATGTAAGACTTATTTATTTTCGACACCTGGCTTGTAATAAATGATGCTTCACTATTTGTCATCACATGTATGAGAAAATGATCCTGGCATACCTGTGATATTCACTCGGTTGTTCTTCGGAGAAACCGGGTGTGACAGAAGTGGTATTAGAGCCAAGGTTGCCCGTAGGAACGTGGACCTAGGTAGAAATGGACATATTTAAGGACCCTATTTTCTAAAAACTATTTTACAAAGGTGTGGGTTGAAAAGTGTTATTTAATGGGGTCACTTTATTCATCTTATCCCAACTTTTATTCAAAATACAATTTTTGTTTAACTCTTATCTAACTTAATTTTAAATGCTTTATGTTTTAGATGGTTCGCATGATCCGCGCCGCCCGCAAGTCCACCGGAGGGAGAGTTCCTGTAGTTGCCCTTGCCCTGAGAGAGGAGAATCGTCCAGTGACGTACCACTCCTATGGATTGGCAGTAGGAGGCTTGTTGCACCGTCTACAGCGTATGCTCCACGCTGCCGGCAATACGGGCAAGCTAATCATACACTACAGCTCCACCCGGACCGTCCGTGAGAAGCGGGAAGAATGGAGTTCAGAAATGAGAATTATCCATGAAAATCTGCTGCTCAAGATCCACCGCTCTCCAGCTTGTCGAGCGACACAGGTCGATGCCGAGAAGGATGTCACCTGGGAGGCCATCACCTGCCAGAGTTACATCTACCGTCGCCACCTGGACAGGACTGAGTACATGAATGTCCTCCAGCGTGAGAGTGGTACAGCGGAGTACAAGTACCCGCCAGTGCAGCAGGGGACTTCCCATGAGCACATGGACCTGTGCTTGGAGGATGCTGCTATGCTCAGCACTCGACTGCAGGAGTGCCAGCAGGAGCTTCAGGATGTTCGTGACACCCTGAAGGAGATTGAGGCATTGCTTCGCGCCAGCTTGAGGGCGAGAGAAAGAGGAGATGGGAATGAACTGTGTGTCACCGTGAATGACACGTGGACTCCTGACTCCCTAGACCGCCGGGCGAGCAGGCGTCGCCGCACTTCTCCACCAGCAGCTTCCCCACCCAAAGCGGAGTCAGAGGGCAGTCGCAATAAGGAGGAAGATCCCGAGGAGCCAGCTCAGTGATACGAGTCATGTAGTGTCCTTTCCCTTAGTTCAGCAGGTTATCGAGTAGTCGAGTCAATACCTTAGTTATTTGTGTGTTAATGATTGGTGTGTGACGTGAGTTGTGGAAGCCATGGGCATTTGTCCACAACCTCGTCTTCAGGTTGTTTTACTTTGATGTGTGAACCCCTATGAATTAAGAGTGTATTTATTTTCGCGTGAGACGTGAAACCCTCAGAAAATGTAAATATAATAAGGCCTCAAAAGTTTAAGTTTAAACAAGCAAATTGGGAAGTTAATACGTAATTCTTTAAATTGACATTTGGTTGATCATGATAAATGGTCGGAAGAGGAAAGGGTCGTGGTGCCAACCCCGCCAACAACAACGATGAGGCCGGCAACCCTCATCTTTCTGGAGGACAAGACAGGGGTGGTCGCCGTGAAGGAGCTGATCCTATCCACCAGATGCTTGAAAATAAGAATCAGCTCATCCAGAGCCTAACTCAAGTGGTGGCCAACTTGCACCAAGGTCCACCCCCACAAGCTGCACCACGCCAACCAAGGTTGAGTGAGTTTCTGGGGACTCAACCTCCAAAGTTTGCAAGTTCTGCTGAACCTCTGGAGGCGGATGACTGGCTAAAGACCATTGAGAGCAAGATGAGGATCATACAATGCCAAGGGTATGAGAGGGTGATGTTTGCCTCTCACCAATTGCATGGACCCGCTGCTGATTGGTGGACCGCCTATGTGGCAGCCCACCATGACCCCGAGAACATTACTTGGGAAGAGTTCAAGCGCAGTTTCCGCAACCATTACATACCAAAAGGTGAACTCAAAAACAAGAGGAAGGAGTTCTTGGGACTGCAGCAAGGAAACATGACTGTGAGGGAATACCTCACTAAGTTCACCCAACTATCCTGTTATGCACCACGGGACATCGAAACTGATGACCAGAAACAGGACTGCTTTGTGGAAGGACTTACTGCGGAGATGCAATGTGCAACGTCCTCCAATGAGTATGAAAGCTTCCAAAAGATGGTAGACAGAGCATTTGTTGTGGAGAGGAAGCTGAAGGCCTTGGAAAATAAAAACAAGAGGAAGGCGGGATGGTCACACCAAGCCTCGGGTAGCAACACACGCCCACGATTGATGCAGCCACCCGCAGGGCAGACGAGCCGTGCTGTGGTACCCTACCCAGCACCGAGAGGGTACAACCTGAATTTTAGGCCTCCGTCAGCACCAGCACAGCCACAACGTCAGTTTGTACAGCAGCCTCGCCCCACATATCAACCTCGCCCAGCAGTACAAGGACCACCGAACCAACCCCAAGACAACAAAGGCCAGGCACCTAAGGTTGGGGTGCAATGCTTCAACTGTGGTGAAGTGGGGCACTATGCCCATAAGTGCCCAAAGAAGAAGCCCATGCAGCCACGACAGCAGAATGTGATGCGAGGACGTGTGAACCACGTGACCATGGAGGAAGCACAAGAGGCACCTGACGTAGTAATTGGTAAGTTTCCTGCCAATTTACACATTGCAACCCTGTTGTTTGATTCTGGTGCTATCCACTCGTTCATTGCTCAAGGGTTTGTAAAGAAGCATGATCTAGCAACAACTCAAATGGACCATATGCTAGCAGTAAACTCTCTAGGGGGGAGAGGTAAGGACAAGACAAGTGTGTCCCAAGGTGAATCTAGACATTAATGGGGTAGTATGTACTGTCAACCTCATAGTGATAGATTCACAAGGGATAGATATTATTTTGGGTATGGATTGGTTGACCAAACATAAAGGAATCATCCATTGTTCGACAAGAACGGTGGAACTAACTCACCCTAGTGGCACAAGAGTAAAGTTCATAACCATACAAGAGCCTAGGAGGGACATTAAACTCAATCAAGTTGAGGTGGAAGTGGAGGAGATCAGGATCATCAGGGAATATCCAGATGTTTTTCCGGAGGAGTTGCCAGGTATGCCCCCCGATCGTGAAGTGGAATTCGCGATTGAGCTAGTGCCTGGAACAGCTCCGATATACAAGAGACCCTATCGGATGGACTCCAAACAGCTGGAAGAACTCAAGGAACATTTGAGAGAATTGACAGAGAAGGGGTACATGTGTCCTAGTTCCTCACCCTGGGGAGCTCCAGTGATATTTGTGCCCAAGAAGGACAGGACCCAAAGGTTATGCGTAGACTACCGTGCGTTGAATGAAGTAACCATCAAGAACAAGTACCCATTACCCCGCATTGAAGACTTGTTTGATCAGTTGAGAGGAGCTTGTGTGTTCTCGAAAATTGATCTCAGGTCGGGATACCACCAACTTAAGATAAGGCAAACTGATATTCCAAAGACAGCTTTTGTATCTCGGTACGGACTGTATGAATATACCGTCCTGCCTTTCGGGCTAACTAATGCCCCAGCATACTTCATGTACCTCATGAACACGGTATTCATGGAATATATGGACAAATTTGTGGTGGTTTTCATTGATGACATTCTCGTCTTTTCCAAAGATGAAGAAGAACATGAGAGGCATTTAAGGTTGGTATTGCAAAAGCTGAGAGAACACCAACTATATGCCAAGCTGAGCAAGTGTGAATTTTGGTTGAAGAGAGTTCCCTTCTTAGGACATATAATCTCGGAGGGAGGAATCTTCGTAGATCCCGCCAAGATCGAGGATGTACAGAAGTGGAAGACCCCTGAAAATGTCGGGGAAGTTCAAAGCTTCTTAGGATTGGCTGGGTATTACCGACGGTTTATCGAGGGTTTCTCCAAGATTTGGAGAACCCTCACCAAATTGTTAGAGAAGGGAATCACATTCACATGGACACCGCAGTGCGAGACGAGTTTTCAAGAACTGAAGAAAAGATTGACAACAGCCCCAGTGCTAGTTATGCAAGATATGCAGAAGAACTTTTCGGTGTACTGCGATGCCTCTGGAAACGGGTTGGGATGTGTTCTCATGCAAGAGGGGCATGTCATGACTTATGCGTCCCGGCAGCTCCGGAAACACGAGAAGAACTATCCTACACATGACCTAGAGCTAGCCGCAGTGGTACACGCATTGAAGATTTGGCGGCATTACTCGATGGCGAAGAGGATAGAGATATATACGGATCATAAGAGCTTAAAGTATATTTTCACACAGCCAGATCTCAACCTCAGACAAAGAAGATGGTTAGAGCTAATCAACGACTTTGATGTGGGTATCAACTATCATCCTGGGAAAGTGAACATCGTGGCAGATGCTTTAAGCCGGAAGGTGCAAGTCAATAGGTTGAGCTTAAAGGACATGCCTACAGAATTGAAGGAAGAGGTTGTAAAACTCAATCTATGTCTGGTGAATAGTGGTGAGGCCATCGCCATGGAAGTGGACTCCACATTAGAGCAAGACATACGCAACGGTCAGAAGAATGACGAGAAGATACAATAGATTAGAGAACTCATCAAGGAAAATAAAGCCCCTAGGTTCAGAGAGGATGAACAAGGTACGGTGTGGCATAGGAAAAGAATATGTGTGCCTGAGGTAAAGGAGATCCATGAATTGATTTTGAAGGAGGCTCATGATTCTGACTATTCCATTCATCTTGGAAGTACGAAGATGTATCATAACCTCAAGAGCAGATATTGGTGGTATGGCATGAAGCGAGATGTCGCGGAACATGTTGCCCTATGTGACACATGTCAGTTGGTGAAAGCAGAACATCAACCACCCGCGGGATTATTGCAACCACTCAAAGTGCCTGAATGGAAATGGGAAGAAATAGGTATGGACTTCATAGTGGGACTACCCAGGACCCAATCGGGATATGATTCGATATGGGTCATCATCGACAGGCTAACCAAGGTAGCTCATTTCATCCCCATGAAAGAAAGCTACAGCGGATCCAAATTGCCAGAATTGTACATGTAAAGGATCGTGTGTTACCATGGAGTGCCAAAGAATATAGTGTCAGATCGAGGGACACAGTTCACCTCAAGGTTCTGGCAGAAGTTACATGAAACCATGGGAACTCATCTGAATTTTAGTTCTGCCTATCATCCCCAGACTGACGGACAGACGGAAGGAACCAATCAGATCCTTGAGGATATGCTGAGAGCGTGTGCGCTCAAGAACAATAGTAGTTGGGATAAGAACTTACCGTATGAGGAGTTCTCCTATAACAACAGCTATCAGGCTAGTATGAAGATGTAACCATTTGAGGCATTGTATGGGAGGAAGTGCATAACTCCACTATTTTGGAACCAAACAGGGGAAAGTAAAGTGTTTGGGCCCGAGGTACTACAAGAAGCCGAGGCGAAAGTGAGGGAAATCCGCAACAACTTGAGGATAGCACAAACACGACAAAAGAGCTATGCCGATGTACGGAGAAGAGAGCTCGTTTTCAACATGGGGGACTATGTTTATCTCAAGGTGTCCCCTATCCGAGGACTTCGTCGGTTCAAGGTGAAAGGGAAGTTATTACCTCGATACATCGGACCCTTTCAGATTCTGGAGTGGAAAGGCGAAGTGGCATATCAACTCGAACTACCGGCTCTCCTATCGGATGTGCACGATGTATTCCATGTGTCACAGCTCAAGAAATGTCTAAGGACGCCTAAAGAGATGTTATCCATGAATGAGGTTGACGTAGAAGAGGATCTGTCTTATGCCGAGCAACCGGTCAAGGTTTTGGAGACAATGGAACGCCTCAAAAGAAATAAAAGAATCCGGATGTGCAAGGTGCAGTGGAAGCATCACTCGGAAGAGGAAGCCACATGGGAGCGAGAAGACGAGTTTAAGGCACAGTTTCCGGAATTGTTTTCCTAGAACCACCAATCTCGAGGATGAGATTTCTTTTAAGGGGGGTAGAGATGTAACACCCCAAAACCTGTTAAGAAGGGAATTTAAAAATTTTTGGACGTATTGCATGTGGTGCAGAAATTAAAATTCAAATTGGAATTTAAATTCAAATCAAAACAGAAAAGAAAAGGAAAAAGAAAAACCCCACCGGCCAGTGGGCCAGAACCCACCAGCCGGCCCAATATCCCCGTGCCAGCCCCAAACCCGCGCCCCTCTCTTCCTCTCACTGACATGAGGGGCCCGCGTGTCATCCCTCACCTCCCGCGCGCCCGGCCGACCCCGGGACTCTTCTCGCACCCGAATCCAAACCACCTCCTAAAACCCGCGCCCCAGCCCGAATTCCGGTCCCGAACGTCTCCAACTCGATCCCAACAGACCGCCACCCTCCCTCGTCTATATAAATGCCGGCATCGCCCTGTTCCCCCCCCCCCCGATCGGCTGTTTTTCCTCCCGGTGAGAACCGAAGCTTCTACTGCCGTTTTCCTTCGATCCTCGCTTGGATTTCCTGATCTAACGCGCTGATCATGTTCCACCGCCTCCGGGGAATCTCGCAGGTGAAGGAAACCCGGTGTTTTGCGCTTTAGACACAGCTCCGACGAGCACCGCCGCGTTTTCACCTCGGACCTCTTCGCCGACCGCCTTCCAGGGCCTCCAAGCTCAAGAAAACCCCCGAGGTGAGATCCTCTACCTCCCCTCTTCCGTTCCATGCCAAGAAATCCAAGTTTTAGGAAGTACAGACGAAAACCCGAAGTTCTCCGGCGAGATTGCCGCCTCCCGCCGCCGCGCGCCGCCGGGCAGCGCCGCCCGCTCACGGCCAGGGCGACGTGGCCCCCTGAGGCCCGTCCATTTTAAATCGTGCGGTTCCTATTAGATCTAACCCGTACCGCTTCGCGTTATAATCTCAGCCTTCTATTTTAAATCGGACGGTCCACATCAGTCCCGCGTTATAAAGGTCGGGATTCTTACGCGCTACCCACTGGGGATCTCGGACAACACGAGCTAGCCCAGGAAACTTCTGATCTAGCCCCCGGAACTTCAGAAATTCGTGTAAATTCATTTAAAAATCACTTTTAGCCCCTGGACTTAATAAAAATTAGGAAAACCCCTCTGTTATGTGTAGTTAGACCCCTGAAAATTTAGGAAATAATAAATTAGACCTTGTAGTAGGGTGGATTTACCTTTTTGACCCTATATGATATTAAATTCAGAAATTTGAATATGTGATTAGGATTTAAATTTAAAAGGTGAGGCAAACACATTGTAAATTCAAATTTAAACTCTCCTAGCACTTGTAAAACTTTAGAATGAGTTAAAAATAGATTTTTAGGCTGAAATGAATCTGTCTAATTGATTGTTCACATTTATTAGTTATAGGGACACATTTTTAGGTTAGGAAATAATTCTGAAATTGGTAAAATAAATTTAAATTAGTTCACATCAGAGGAGAAGTTCAAAAATATATTATTTAATATTTTATATCAGAACCTATTCTGTTTAGATGATATGCCCTACCATTTAATATTAAAACTCATTTTTAGGCATAGAAAATAAATCTGAAAAATATAGGAAAATGGGTATGCATAATTAGAAAATGATAAATGAAGTCTCTAAATCCAAAAAAGTTCATTTTAGGATCTGAAAACCTATTTGGAGTAGGAAATTACCTTTCATGCAAACTTGGTAGCTAAGAAGTGTATTAATTGATATATAGTGTGCAAACAGAAATCTGAATACAAAAGTTAGAAATCATATACATATGTTTAAAAGTACATGTAGGCCAAAAATCAACACATGTAGATTAACCACAACACTTAGAAATGTGAATGACTTTCATAGGTATGTATGTGTGGTTTGTATTAAGTGAAAGTGTGAACTATGTCTTATGGATTGTTGTTTTCTTTTGCTATGTGTATTGGCATGAGTAGAACCTGCCCCAGAGCAAGTTCTCCCCTTCCAAGATCAAGACTTTCCATTCCCAGAGCAGCAGGAAGAAGGCAAGTGTTCTTGACCACTTTGATCCTATGTTAGGATGTGTAGATAGAATTATTTGCATTGTCAATTGAAATATGAAACCCATGCTAGGAAGTTTCCCTAGAATTGCATTACCTTGTTTCCTTGTAGCTTGGGTTGGGATTTATTTTATCATGTCATTTATTTATATGCTTATGCTTAGCCATGCTTAGAATGGGATAATTGGGATATGAGATCATCAATTTATTTACCCTACTCTTGAATGAGATATTATGAGTTATGTAGAGGTAGGGATCGAGGCAAGTTGGATGATTTGGTTGGTGCTGGGTGCACGAGACTCGGGTTTGTGTCTAGTACTTGCCTGGATCCTAAGGACCGGTTCATGGAGCATGTAACCTGGCTTTACCGTGCCAACCACATACTGAGATGGGGCAGCTTGGCCAATTAATTAGGTGTATCCCCGGCGTAGTATGGGTGTGTTGGATGGTGCGGGGAATAGGTGTCAGCTGGACTACCATATGAACCGCAAGGCTCAAGAGGGGGCCACTGCAGCGGGGTTGGAGCCTCTTGTATGCTGTTAGGGGTGAAACCTCAGTGGGCCCATGCTCGTCGGGAATCCCTTTGTAAAGGCATCGTAGTGATCTCCTGGCTACACACCTGGGAAGTGTGAATGTGGTTCGCGGCCACTGGCATAATGGAGGTTCTTTTAGTCCACTCGGCAACGGGGGATGAAATCACTACATGTGGGTACAGTGGTGCAAACTCTGCAGAGTCAAAACTGTCATGACAGCCGTGCTCATGGTCAAGAGCGGCTTGGACTTATTCATGATTACAGGATGATGAATTTGGAATTTGTGGATGTTAAGCGGGAAGCTTAACATTGGAGATGAGACTATGTTTATTTGATAATGATTATGGGTTGAGGGATTGGGAACCATTTCACCTGTATAGTAATGTAGGTGTTTAATAAGCTAAGGTGATAGGTATTAATTGCATAGTGCTTTAACCATGAGTTCAACCTCTCCTTGCTCTGGCCATGCATCACATAACTTTCCCACACTTGCTGAGTACCAACGGTACTCAAACTTGCATATTTGTTGGATTAAATTGCTGCTCAGGTCAAGGGGATGATGTGGTGTTTGATGACCAAGACTTCGGACCCGAAGAAGGATTCTAGGTTCATGGAGTCCCCCGGGCAACGCCTGTGACGGAGCCCACAAGATTTATATTCCGCTGCTGTTTTGTTTACATATTATGAACTTATTATCATCCATCGAGACGCATGCTATGTAAGACTTATTTATTTTTGACACCTGGCTTGTAATAAATGATGCTTCACTATTTGTCATCACATGTATGAGAAAATGATCCTGGCATACATGTGATATTCACTCGGTTGTTCTTTAGAGAAACCGGGTGTGACAGGCGCGGTTTGAGTACCGTTGGTACTCAGCAAGTGTGGGAAAGTTATGTCGTGCATGGCTTAGAGCAAGGAGAGGTTGACCTCATGGTTAAAGTACTACGCAATTAATACCTATCACCTTAGCTTATTAAGCACCTACATTACTACACAGGTGAAATGGTCCCAAACCCTCAACCCATCATCAATATCAAGTAAACATAATCTCATCTCAAATGTTAAGCTTCCCGCTTAACACCCACAACTTCCCAATTCATCAATCTCTAATCATGAATAAGTCCAAGCCGCTCTTGACCGTGAGCACGGCTGTCATGACAGTTTTGACTCTGCAGAGTTTACACCACTGTACCCACATGTAGTGATTTCATCCCCCGTTGCCGGGTGGACTAAAAGAACCTCCATTATGCCAGTGGCCGCGAACCACGTTCACACTTCACAGGTGTGTAGCCAGGAGATCACTACGAAGCCTTTACAAAGGGATTCCCGACGAGCATGGGCCCACTGAGGTTTCACCCCTAACAGCATACAAGAGGCTCCAACCCCGCTGTAGTGGCCCCCTCTTGAGCCTTGCGGTTCATATGGTAGTCCAGTTGACACCTATTCCCCGCACCATCCAAAACACCCATACTACGCCGGGGATACATCTAATTAATTGGCCAAGCTGCCCCATCTCAGCATGTGGTTGGCACGGTAAAGCCAGGTTACATGCTCCATGAACCGGTCCTTAGGATCCAGGCAAGTACTAAACACAAACCCGAGTCTCGTGCACCCAGCACCAACCAAATCATCCAACTTGCCTCGATCCCTACCTCTACATAACTCATGATATCTCATTCAAGAGTAAGGTAAATAAATTGATGATCTCATATCCCAATTATCCCATTCTAAGCATGGCTAAGCATAAGCATATAAATAAATGATATGATAAAATAAATCACAATCCAAGCTACAAGGAAACAAGGTAATGCAATTCTAGGGAAACTTCCTAGCATGGGTTTCATATTTCAATTGACAATGCAAATAATTCTATCTACACATCCTAGTATAGGATCAAAGTGGTCAAGGACACTTGCCTTCTTCCTGCTGCTCTGAGAATGGAAAGTCTTGGTCTTGGAAGGGGATAACTTGCTCTGGGGCAGGTTCTACTCATGCCGATACACATAGCAAAAGAAAACAACACCATAAGACATAGTTCACACTTTCACTTCATACAAACCACACATACATACCTATGAAAGTCATTCACATTTCTAAGTGTTGTGGTTACTCTACATGTGTTGATTTTTGGCCCACATGCACTTTTAAACATATGTATATGATTTCTAAGCTTTTGTATTCAGATTTCTGTTTACACACTATGTATGAATTTCCAATTTGAACAATTTCTTTATATTTAATTAATACATTTCTTAGCTACCAAATTTGCATGAAAGGTAATTTCCTATTCCAAATAGGTTTTCAGATCTTCTACAAAATCCTAAATTGAAGCTTTTGGATTTGAAGAACTCATTTATCATTTTCTAATTATGTATACCTATTTTCCTATATTTTTCAGATTTATTTTCTATGCCTAAAAGTGAGTTTAAATATTAAATAGTAGGACATATCATCTAAACAGAATAGGTTCTGATCTAAAATATTAATTAATATATTTTTGAACTTCTCCTCTGATGTGAACTAATTTAAATTTATTTTATCAGTTTTCAGAATTATTTCCTAGCCTAAAAATGTGTTTCTAGAACCAATAAATATGAACAACACTTAGACAGATTTCATTTCAGCCTAAAATCTATTTTTAACTCATTCTAAAGTTTTCCAAGTGCTAGGAGAGTTTAAATTTGAATTTGCACATGTGTTTGCTTTACCTTTTAAATTTAAATCCTAGTCACATATTCAAATTTCTGAATTTAATATCATATACGGTCAAAAAGGTAAATCCACCCTACTGCAGGGTCTAATTTACTATTTCATAAATTTCCAGGGGTCTAACTACACATAACAGAGGGGTTTTCCTAATTTTTATTAAGTCCAGGGGCTAAAACTGATTTTTAAATGAATTTGCACAGATTTCTGAAGTTCCAGGTGCTAGATCAGAAGTTTCCGGGGCTAGCTCGTATTTTTCGAGATCCCCAGGGGGTAGCGCGTAAGAATCCCGGCCTTTATAACGTGGGGCTGACGTGGACCGTCCGATTTTAAACAGACGGCTCAGATTAGATCGCCGAACCGGTACGCGGGGGTTTTATGTCTACCGTGCGATTTAAAATAGACGGCGCACAAGAGGCCACGTCGCTCCTGGCCGGAGTTTGCCCATGCGCGCGGCGGCGCACGGCGGCAGAGGCGCAATCTCGCCGGCGAGGTCGCGGATCTTCACCTACAGACGCTAACATCCCCCCTTTTTGGTAGCAAACGGCAGAGGGGAGGTAGGGGAGCTCACCTAGGCTAATTTCTTAGGCCTGAAGGACTTGGAACCCGGTCGGCGACGAGGACAGGCGGCGGCGGCTTGCTGTGCTCGTCGAAGTAGCCGTTGGGGCGGTGATCCCTTCGAGTTCTCGGGTCGTGAAGCTTCACTGGGGTCTAGAGATGGCACATCGATGATTAGGATGGATCGGAACCGTGTAATTTCGAAGTTTCACCGGCGAGCGGCGGCGGTACTCACCGGCGAGCGTCGGGATGGTCGTTTACGGCGGTGTTTCCCTCCGGAGTCGGCGTCTACAGCTTGTGCACGGTGCTGCGGGGTCACGAGATCGGTTTGACAGATGGAGACGGCGACGCTCTTGGGGAATTCCGAGCTCAACGGCGGCGGCACTCACCGGCAGAAAACTGCTCGTGCGAGGGGAGGGCGGCGGGTTCATCTGTTTTTATCAGGGCCGGGGTCACGGGGGGGGGGGGGGGGGGGGGGGGTTGCGATCGAGCAGGCCGACGCGAGGAATTCGGGGTTGGGTCGAGCGCGGGGAATCCGGTAGCGTCGGGTGTGATTGGCGCGAAGGAAGAGTCCGGCCGTTGGGGGCGCACGGGGAAGGAGATGACACGCGGGCCCCATGTGTCAGTGGGAGGGAGAGAGGGGGCGCGGGTTTGGGCTGGCGCGAGGGATTGGGCCGGCTGGCGGGTTTCGGCCCACTGGCCGGTTGGGGTTTTTCTTTTTCCTTTTCTTTTCTGTTTTGATTTGAATTTGAATTCCAGTTTGAATTTGAATTTCTGCACCAGCTGCAATACGTCCAAAAATTTTTAAATTCCCCTCTTTAGCAGGTTTTGGGGTGTTACACAAGCTTGACCCGGGCGTCGATGGGCCGGAAGCAAAGCCCTCCCCGAGGGCCTAAAGGTCGACCCCATCGTAGTGGGAGACGACCACGGTCAAGACACCCGTGCTCCGAGCTGTGCCATGGTGGTTGCCATCGAGTCCAGACGCGCCTTCAACCGTGCTGGAAGATGTGTCAACTGCACATCCAGCAGGGCAGCCGAGCTTCCGAGCACCACGTAATTGGCAGCCTGGCCTGTGGTGCGAAGGTCTTCAAGCTTCTTCCGGAGGGTCCCCAGGACCTGCGCCGCGTCACCAAGCCTGGACGCCACCACCTTGGGCGTCACTAATAACGCAGACTCCGGGGCCCCAGCACGGCTTCACAGACCTCCTAGCTCGCCCTCGAGAGAATTCTTAGCTCCTCCTCCTCAATGCAGACCCCGGCTGCAGCCCCCCCCCCCCCCCCGAGTCGAGAGATCAACCCCCGTGACTTCACCTAGGGCCCGATCATGGCTTCACAGAGCTCGTTCCCGGCTTTCTCAAGCCTCTCGAATTCTACCTCCAGAGTTTGGACTTGGTCCCTCATCACGACGAGGGAGCTCTGCGCCACCACAAACAAAAAAAAAACATTATAAAAGGCTTAACAACAAAAGAGAAACAAGCATGGAAAGAGCCCAACAATGAGAAGACTTATGCTCAAGTTTTCGGTAAACCCAGGCGAGAGCATCGTTGGCAGCCTAGGAGGACTCCTCAGCCCAAATCATGGCCTTCTTGGCCTCATCCGAAGACCCTCGCCGCGTTGCGCACCTTGGAGATGTCCTCGGCTGACATTGCCTTGATGGCCTCCACAGCGTCCTCCTTTGCTCTAACCGCCACGAACAAACCCCGGGGCAACCTGCAAAGAAAAGGGTCGGGAGAACGAAACGAACTCTATTCAGGGGCACGCTGCGTCTAAGCCTCTAGAGCTCATCCACGAGATGGTCCCAGCCGGAGTCGAGCATCCCCACGGCCCCGGCGAGTCGGGAACAGGAGAAGGAAACATCCTCCTCCTGACATGCTGCGCCGTTAGAGCCGGAGGGCCCAGGGTTCACCGATGGAAACTCTGACCTCATCGGGACTTTGCCCGAAGCCACGACCAGGGCTGCCTCCCCTGAAGGCCTGGGATTCGAAGCCTGGGAGTCGGCAGCAGCCAGCACGGAGCAACGCAACCACTGCCGCAGCCGTCTCTCCCGTCGTCGTGCCCCGTGACTCCTCATGGACCGGAGGTGCATCTGGAGAAGACTCCACGAGAGTAACCTCCACCTCGGCTGCATACGGCTCTGCTTCAACGAGGGGAGCCTCGCCCTCTTCAGGTGGAGCCGTCATGACGGGTCAGCCCCGAGCCGGCTGGGACCGTTGGAGATGGCCGTGACACCTCCATAACAGGTGGGAGAGAAGGCACCACCTCCACCATCGGCTTCGCAACCCCTGCCGGCAACGAAACCGGCTCAACGGTCGGAGTGAAAGAGGTCGAAGGCGGCAAACCCCACCCCCCCCCCCCCCAACAAGGCCATGACGCCTGGCTGGTACGCCCTGCGACAGAGAAAGAGGTTAGAACCAAAAGAGAAAGCCCGAACAAGAGGGAGACGAAGCTAAGAAGCAAACCTCTTCGAATGACGGGGGATTAGAGCCACGACCACCTGAGTCTCAATGTTCATAGGCACCACCGTGACCACGGACCGGGCAGCAGCTGCCCGGCTCTCCGTCTGAGCCTCCAGACCGCCCGCGGCCGAAATCCTCGCCTCAGCTCTGGCAACGGAAGCCCGAGCATCGGGCACCGAAGGGTCCCCATCGAGACGCGGCTCCCGGATGGCTGGGCGACAGGGGCCTGGTCCTCTGCCGGAGGCTTCGAACCCCCGCGGCCGTGGAAGACCCCACCTCGACCTGGCCTCCAGAAGCCTGGGTGGACGGCAAGGAAGGACCCCTTCCTTCGCCCGTTCTAGCCCTCTTCGCCACAGGAGGAGCATTGTCAACCCTCCTCCTCTGCCGCTCTGTCAGCGTAGGGGAGTCTGATCCAGAGGAGGGGACACTGAATGGGAAGGCGAAAAAAGTGGAACATGCCCGACGTCCCTTGCGGCCCGCGTTGTCTTTCGGTGCTCCTCTAGTATCCTCTGTCAGCGAAGGTGGCGATACTTGCGATCGTCCTTCTTCTTCTTCTTCTTCTTCAGGGTTGTGTCGCATGCAACCCTTTCTGCTCGTTCCCCCTTGTCCTCGGGCAGCTTCGGCAGGATGACTATGCCTCCAAGCCCTTGGGTGGAAGCCTACAGCATCAAGCTGGACAAGAACACCAAAAAGAATTACTGTGAGATCATGACAACAGTGGTCTCCATCGGACCTCGGAGTCGGGGATGTCCTCTGGCGACTCACGCGTAGGGTCACCGAGCCCGGTGTATTGCCGCATGGCATGGTCTCCAGCCCGGAGGGGTTGGATCCTCCGCTGGATGAAGATCCGCACGATGACCTCTCCGGTCAACCCCTCCACCTGCAGCGTTTCGACCCGTGCCTGGACGACAGCGGCCCGCTGCTTGTGCTACTCTGCAACTCTCCAGTGCCACTGGTCCCGGATGGGAGGTGGCTGGCCCATGAAGGACGAAAGTGCTGGGCCCTCGTTGCGGATGTAGAACCAGTTCTGGTGCAAGTTCTTCACGGACTTCAGCAGCGAGAGGTCGATGTACTGCGGTTTCGCCCTCTGGAGCTGGATGCAGGCACCACCGACCGCCAGGATCAGAGAGTCTACAGAGGACGCCCGCACCCAGAAAAAGCGTCTCCACAGCTCGAAGTTGGATTTGATCCCCAAGAACACCTCGCCTAGCGTGCAGGAGACCGTGGCATCGATTATCCCGTTCGGCGTCAGGTGATGAAGCTCTAAGCCGTAATGGAAGAGTGTGGTCTGGAGGAACTTGTGCGCCGGGAGTCCCAGATCATGGTAGTGGAAGTCGACGAAACTAGCGACTTTGTCGTCGCATGGCACCGGAACCATCTCTACGGTCGGGATGCAGATCTGATGGAGCTCTGACACCGAGATGATTCCCCGTTCGACCAGGGAGGAAAGGCGGTCGGCAGTGACACGGGACTTTGTTCAGCCCGATATGGTCGACGATGAAGGAGAATACGAAAGGGGAACTACTCAAACTCTCCCTCGGTCTTTTTCTTTTCCGCGGCCAAAACATGCGGGGAAGCAGGAGAGCTAGAAGGATGGAATGGAGAGGAAAGCGCGTGGGTCAAAACTTGCGCCCCGAGGGTGGCTTATATAACCCGTCCATGACGGTAACGAGGAAAGACACCGGGGCCCATGGACGCATGTGCCCCGCAGTAACGCCTCCCGTCCGCAAAATGGATGCACACCCCCTGAGACATCAGGGATGCGATGCCCATCATAATTTTGGTCAAGCAAACCCACCTCTTTAGTATTTACAGCAATTCAAATAGACACGCGCCGTTTTCCCTTCTCCCAACCGTCTCTCCACCGTGCCTTCTCGCCTACCCCTGACATGATGTCAACGGGCCATCCGAATCAAAGGCCCAGGTAAGTAGGTAATTTTTTATGCCCACTTTCTAGGCCCAATCAAAGTTCTGGATTCACAGTTCTACCTAACATATATGTCAAAAGGACAGCCCGGAACGAACCCGAGCGAGGGAGACACAATGTGAGATGGCCAACGAATGGCGAACTCGGGAGCCCCGAAGGCTCTTGACATCTCCAATGCTGTGATAGACAAGTTTCATCTTGGAGACTCTGCAGTAGCCCGAAGGGTCGGCATCAAGCCGCCTAGACTCCCAAACAGCTCCGGATCTATGCAAGTGAACCGATAGAGATCTTATGAAATGCGGGCACCGAGCCCCGTTCAGGTCAACCTGATTTCCCAGTCCTTGCAAAAAGGCAGTGGGGTTCCACTCGGATTAACCCGTTAGGCTGCTCACCGAGCCTGGAAATTCGTCCATCGAGGTAAATTCCTGGTTGGCTTACCCCCTCCAAACTATGAACTGTTTGTTAATGGGGAGCAAGCTGAATTCACAAAACGAACCAAGCCCGACCTGCAGAAGAAGGGTCTGGGGGCTACTGAGCGACTCAAAGCTACGATAGGCTCGGCGCTTAAAACTTTGAGTCCAGATGTAGCCTCAAATCAAAATAAAACAATGTTCTAACTCCTTTTTTTGTTTCCTCTCTTGCCTTCCCAGGGTCTCCAACAAGCGCGAGATGTGCCCTACACCCTACACCGGTTCAAAAGTAACTCGGCCGAGGGCCCAGTGGCAACTTACAGGCTAACGTATGCCGGGTATCAAAGGGACAACCGATCAGCTCATCAAACAGAGCCGCGTGGCTCCACAGGCAACAATCGAGCTATACGAAGAGCGCCAGCACAAGGTCCCAACTCAGGATCCAGGCTCGGAACGATGCGACTACGAGTATGGCCTCGAGGTCGGGACTTAGACGACCAACCCTTGACTACCAGGGTTGAGGCGTGGCGGCCAACCGTGGAGGACTGAAAGAAACATCCAGCCTCTAAGGTTAGGAAGCAATCTCCGGCCTTCGGCTCCAGCCATCAAGGCCGAACAAAGGAGTGACCTATCGTAGGGCCAAGACCGAAGGCAGGTGGAAGACTTCAATACTGACGTGAGAGAACAACAGAGGGACTCTAAGACGGAGTGAGAGGCCACGCGTAACAAGAAAAGCACGACGCCGTCCATCATCCTACAGGGACAAAAAGTAGATGTAGACCATATAAGAGATGGGAGCAGGTGTACTTATCGCTCATGTACCTCATCGGGCCACCTTAGGAGCTAACACAACATGTAAACCCCCGTCCCATTTATGAAGAGTCGGTGGGTAGGTAGAAGCGTCCAGGCTATAAAAGGGGAGGCCAGGAACCTCCCTTCGTACGACTTCATGCCCACACACAACGCTCGACACTTAGGCATTCTCGCACTCTCGCGCACGAGGAAGCCTCGCTTGTGACCCTGGTTTCTCGAACCGCTGAGCTAATACAAGACTGATGAACACCCCAAAATTGACGTAGGACACTTTGTCCGAAGCAGTATAAATCTGTCTGTGTTAGCTAGCCATCCGGACATAAAACATGAAGCATTCGATTACTAGCCGGTGAAAATAACACCAACAACTATATTGACCATTGGAAGCAACAAAGAATGTAGAAGTATTCTCATTCATGCCTGTCCATCATCAAAATTGTAGCCTGTGGGACCTCGCTTTTGGATATCAGAGATTACAAAATCTGCAAAAAGTATAAACAAAACATTATATGCTACTGACCAGAACACTACTAAAAGATACTACCATATCGTACCATACAATACATGTAATTTGTGGAAACTGAGGATCTTATCTAAAGAGTTACTAGCAGGAAATCGTGTGATACCAACAAGTTGCTGTCAATCCACTCCTCAGGCAGAGCAGCAAGGGCTCGCGCCGCTCCCACAACATCATCGTCTACCTGCGCTGCATCATCAGAAGCAACGGTAGCAGGCAGCGGGGACGTGGCTTGCAGGGCCTCGTTGGGCGCAAGAGTTGCAAGGGTGATAGAGTGCACTACTACAAAAACCATTATCACAGTCACCTATTTTTTCAGACCCAGGCGGTCCGTAAAAATGTGCTTGTGATGTCGAATGATTTAATAGCCGCCTGTGATGAATAAACATCACAGACGGCTCGCAACGGCAAATCGCCTGTGTAAATATATAATTTTCACAGGCAGACTGTGGAGTAGGAGCCACCTGCAATATGCGCCATTAATACAGGCGGCTGAAGCGACCGGGAGTAGGAGCTGCCTGCAATATTGGCCATTAATACCGAGGGGAACGCACCTTTAAATTTAATTTGAGGCGGCATTAATACAGGAGGCTGAAACGACCGGGGGTAGGGAGCCACCTGCAATATTGGCCATTAACACCGAGGGGATCGGAACACACCTTTGATGTAAAAGCCCAAGAATTTACTTGCTAGAGTGTTCATCACATCACCACACCACATCTCATTTTGTGGAAGTCTCATGAACATTTGTGAAGAGCAAGTAAACACCATCAAGAGGTGGATTAGAGGAAAAGCCCATAACTCTAAAAAGTAGGAGCTCACACATATAAACATGAGATGCTGAGCTTACCCTTGGGCCCTAAATATTCTTAGGAGTGCTCATGCCAAGTTTCATGCAAATCCAAATCATTTTGAGGTACTTTTGGAGACATTTGTAAAAAGGGCTAATTTGAATGCAAATTCAAATTTCAGCCATTTTCATCACTTGGATTCAAAAGTTATCTTTATATTAAAACTCAGCACATTTTACTGAGTTAGTCCACCAATTTTCATCCCCATTGGAGTTCATCTTGTTGGGAGCTATATTTGGGTTAATTCAAAACTGAATTTGAATTTCAAATTCAAGTGTGATTTGAATTTAGCTAACCCAGCTCAAATTTGAGGAATTCAAATCAACACATGACTTGGGAGTGAAGTATACCATTTAAGTGTGAGTAGCTGGGATAATTGCAGCAAGAAATGAAAAAGATTTAGAGGGGGAGGGACCCACTTGACAGAGACTGTTTTCACTGAACCGACTCAGTGCCTTGCGAGTAAACGCAGCAGCGCCACGTGCAGCCCAGCTCGCCGAAGGAAAGGCCACCGTATGTGAAAACAGCAAGTCACCACGCCAGCACGACACACCGCTCGGTCATTTTCATCGTGCCCAAGTTGAACCGACGCTCACGCACCCCACTCGTGGCTTCCGCAACCCAACTTCTCGCCGCCGCTCTCTGATCACCGGCGACCGGCCGATCCCGGCTGCTTCACCACCGCCACCAGAGAAGAAAAGGTGTGCCTGCTTGTGAGGAAGCTGTAGGAGGAAACTGTTTGCCGTTTCATGCGGTGTAGAGCAAGAATTCCTAGTTTTCCTCCATGGTGTGCATTAGGGTTAGCGATCGGTCGATGGCGAAATTCGTTGCACAGAGGCAACCGCTGGTCGAGCTGCAGCTCACACACGCTCTAGACATCCTTGCGCTCCCCCTCGAGCAAGAACCAGCAAGAAAGACCACCTGGACCCTAGTTTCACAGATAAACAGTCCGGCGGAAGAGAGGGTCGCCGGTGAGGTACGGTTTGCCAGCTGTTTGGGTCCCAACCAAGGTCATGCCGAGCTTCCCGAGGCTGCCCTGGACATGGTGACGCGATTAGCGCGTGAAGGGGGTGGTCTCAAGGACAGGAACACGTTGCCGAAGGTGCACGGTGGCATAGTGCTCGTCGCCGGCGAGCTACAGCGGTTAGCCGGTGGCAGCAAGGTGTCCACCGTGTTCAGCGTCCAAAGTTAGGTGGGGGCAGCGAGTTTCACCGTCGCCGGTGAGCTAGGTCGCCGGGAACGCCGACCTGGCCGGAGCTCCAGCAGCGACGTCGTGAGGTAGATGAAGGGCATGGGTCCCACGTGTCAGCCACTGCACTAAGCGCGTGCGGTTAGTTTAAATTAAATGCGCGGGCCCCGCTGTCAGTCGCTGTTAAGGCGCGGGAAGAGATTTCCTTTAGGAAAATAATTCAGGAATCAGCCCAAACATTAGAAATTCATAACTTTGTGTAGAATTGTCCAAATTTAGTGAACCAAATTTTGTTGGATTCAGCTCTTCGAGTACTATCCATCAAAACAAGTTTCAGCTCATGGAACTTAATATTTTTCCAGAATTAATTCACTAAAATTTAAACTGTAGGGAATTTTATCTGGAGATTTCCTTTATGGAAAATTCTGAAATTTAGCCAGGATGTTCAGTTGAAAATCCCTGAGTCACTTGAAAAATTTAAGATCCATACAAGTTCATTTAGTTCCCCTAATGGTGTGACTAAGTGAACTGCCCTGAGAAAATGGAAAAATGTACAGAAACATTTTTCAGAATTTTCTCAAATCTTGATTTGGGCATAACATGCTCTAGGATTATTCACATTACATGAAACCAACTCCATTAGATCCATCTCAAACTCTAGTTTCCAGAAAGTAATGATTTGCTACATGAAAATCCATGGAAATCCTTAGAGGCTCTAGTAATGACCATTTAGACTTTTATTTGTGCAAAGCTCAAATGAGCTTGAGTTCAAATGAAATTTGGTCAATTCTCTGGTTAGGTTCTCACCAAGACACGATTAAAATTTCAGGGCCATATGGGATGTATAGCTAGAGTTATGGTCTTTATATACTAGATTCCACGCATTTGCATTTAAATTGACATATCGTTACATTGCTCACGTGTAGTTGCTGAAGGCGAGGAGACCCCGGAAGTTTTGGACTTCCTACTTCCATAGGAGACACTAACATCTGCTCAGCAGAAACAAGGCAAGCCCCGGTTTGCATTTAACAAGTTTTAATAAAGTTTTGATTTATATACACTTAGTGTGAAGTATGTATGTGCATTATGTGTAGGATGGATGAAACCCCAAATGCATAACCAGATTATTCCAACAAGAGTGAGGGTAGTGTATAAGTCCTTGAGTAGTTCATGCTGTTCTTAATGTTTATAGAGTTCGGTACAAGTCGAGTAGTTGGAATCTACTTGCGAGTATAGGGTTGGTCATACGGGATTGGTTCGAGGGATGTGAGATCACTTTAGTAAGAAACTGAGGCTAGGCAGGGGCTAGGACGCAGCAAGAGGAAGTCTTGTGGGTGTAGCCCTGTCCGTGTCGATCGAGGACCGATCCGTGTGCGGCCCCGCTGAACATGTTTTGAATGTACCGAAGGCATATCGGATATATGGGCTCCGATAAACTGATGTAACCTAAACCTCCGGGCGTCGAGGCATAGCACACCGATTTATAGGTGTAGGTTGAGAGCAGCCAGGTGGAAATCTGCTAACGGGCATAGAGAGATGCTCCATGTAGGGAACCTCCTTCTCGTTTCGGTGTGACCGATTCAACATTTGGGCTGTTGGGTGAAAGGTTGTCCCGTACGACATCGAGTGAGCATGCTGTGCAGCTCCACGGGTGAGCATACGTGACATTCTATTCGGGTATCCCTGCAGGTGTATATCGAGTCGATTCGCCGTCCCTCGCGGTTATGAGTACCGCTTGTTCACTGTATCGTGACGTAGGTTAACATATGGAATGTTATGATACAATATTGCTGATATGAATAACTTGTATTGTTACGTGTGTGCCACCAGATGTTGCTCACTAAAGTTCAGATTCACGAACCGTTAACTTGTGGCTAAAAGAGGAATTAAGGATGAACTTGTGGGCATGTCCTTTGCTGCAAATTGCCATCCTATCTTTGCTATGATTTGCATGTAGAGTTTCATTTTTAGGAGAGTCGGTTAAGACTTGCTGAGCCATCGTGCTCATGGTTGCTGCTATAAGTGTTTGCAGGTGAGGAGTATCCCACGGACTCGGAGTACGAGTCCACCGGCAAGGGCTACCCTCCGTCGGGGACTACAGCTGAGTGGGAGCCGTACACGCTGCTCTGAGGTTGAGTGCAGCTAGTGTGGGTTGTCCATAGGGCCGGACAACCAACTTTTGCTAGTTAGGTGTTGGCGTGAGTTGTATAAAAACCTTCCGCTGTAGTAGACTCTTTACAGGAGTTGTAACTCAAGAGTGTACTACTTTTGCACATATTCAGAATGTTGTCAATGTAATACTATGGTTTCCTTACGATGTGTGCTGTCGGGTGTCGCATCGTGCGGCACCACCCTCTGAGGTCTTGGGATGTACGGATTTTGGTCCGTCACTTTTGACACCAATTCGAAGCCACCAAACGTCGCAGCCCGGTATACATCAACCATATTTAGCATCTGTAAAAGCCCAAGAAAAGGGACTTGCAAAAACTTTTCATCACCTCACAACACCACAGTTTTTGTTGTGAATATCTTGTGAAGAGCAAGTAACCTCCATCAAAAGGATGATTAGAGGGGAAAGCCCTAACTTTCACAAAGTAGGATTTCTACACATGAACATGGGAGGTTGAGCTCACCCCTAGGACTTAAAAAGTCTTGGGAAGGTTCATGCCAAATTTCATGCAAATCCAACACCTTGTGAGGCACTTTTGGAGACAATTCAAAAAGAGGCCAATTTGAATGTAAATGCAAATTGCAGCAACTTTCAGCACTTGGATTCAAAAGTTAGCTTCATATTCAAACTCAGCATAGTTTTATAAGTTGGTCCACGAATTTTCATCCCCATTGGACTTCATCTTGTCGGGAGCTAAATTTGCAATAATTCAAAACTGAATTTGAATTTCAGTTCAAACATGAAGCAAATTTAGCCAAACAAAGTTCAATTTAGAGAACTCAAATTCAGACCAAGACTTGAGGGTTAAGTCTCACATTCAATTGTGAGTAGCTGGGGATATTTTCAGCAAAAAACAGAAAGGAAAAATCAGAGAATGAATTGGGGGGTGGGGGGGAGGGACCCACTGGTCAGCCTCACAGAGACCGAACCGACTCAGGCCCTCGGTCGAACATCTCTGCGAGCGCCAGCACACGGGCGAAACCCTGCCCCAACGCGGTCGCCGCGCCACCTCCTGCTCGGGGGATGAGGGCGCCGGCTACAGAACGCTCGGTTGCACCGCTGGTCTGCGTGAACTTCCCCGTATCCTCTCTGTTCCACCGCACACAAACACAACGACGCACTCAGTGTTCGCTGCCCTCTGATCACCGGCGCCCAGACAACACCGGCTCCTTGCCCGACGATCAACACAAGAATGAACCGCCTTGAGGTGCTGGTCCTTCTGTTCCAAACCGTTCTTCGTTTCGTGTACTGTCGGGGGAGGATTTCGCCGGGGAAGTTTGGATGGTCTTAAGACCAAGCCACCACCAAATCCTAAAATTCATGGGTATTGGCTCATCACCAGGTATACCGAGCTACCCACATGATCTACACCCTGCCACAACAATCCAGGATCAAAAAGTACGAAGAACCGTTGAGTATAGACCCTGGTGATCGAGTTTTTCCGGGCACAGCTGATATCGGGCTTAGGTCGACGGTGAGCACGTAGCTCCGGCCATTTCCATGGTCAGCCAAGCTCATACTCGTGCTCAGCATGCGACAGCGGAGCTGTAGGAGCAAACCATTTGAAGAATAAGGCCCTAAGTAGCCCGGACTACATCGCCGGAGTAGAGAGAACCACTGTCACCATCGCGGGCATGGTTCCGGCCATCGCCGAGCTTCGGTGAGGGCCCCAGCGTGTTCTCCGAGCCAATTTAGGCACAGGCGGTAAGTTTGGTCGGAGGTCAGGCGGCGGAACGCCCGGCGACGAGAGCTCCGGCGAAGCGCCGCCGTGGGAGCCGCGGGATGGCGCGAGGTAGACGAAGGGGGGACCGGGTCCACCGGTCGGCCTCTGTTCTCGCGCGGGGATCCGTTTGCGGCCGGGATTCAGTGCGGCAGCGCAGGTAAAACCCCGTAGGCCGAAGTGTGGCCGCATTCTCAGTGGGCCGGTTTAAGGAGTGGGCCCCACCCGCAGAGTTTAAACATTTTAGGAATTTCCAGTTTTAGTTCAAACTTCAAATGCATAGAACTTTTGCTAGGAAACTCCAAATTCAGTGAACCAAATTTCGCTGAACTCAGGATTCTGAGTACATTCCAGCAATACCAATTTCAGCTCACGAAACCTAATAGTTTTCCAGAATTAATTCTCTAAAATTTAAACTGTTGGGAATTTTATCTGGAGAATTGCTTTATGAATAATTCTGAAATTTGGCTGAGAGGTTCAGTGGAAAATCCTTGAGTCACAGTAAAAGTTTCAGACCCATCCAAGTTTATTTAGTCCCCCTAATGGGGTGATTAAGAGGACTGCCCTGAGAAAATAGAAAAATGAACAGAAACATTTTTTAGATTTTCTCAAAAACTTGTTTAGGGCATAACTTTCTCTACGATTCTTTAAATGACATGAAACCAATTCCATTAGGACCATCTCAAATTCTAGTTCCAGAAAGTAATGGTTGGAGCCATGAAAACCCCTGGAATTACTTAGAGGCTCAAATATTGACCAAATAGGCTTTTATTTGTACAAGGCTCAAATGAACTTTGTTTCAAATGAAACTTGGTCAAGACTCTGGTTACAACCCTACCAAGCCACCATACAAATTTCAGAACCAAAGGGGAGGGCTAGCTAGAGTTATTAGTGATTACTTATTCAAGTTTACACATTGCATTTGAATTGACATGTAGTATTTCATTAACGTGTACTCGCCGAAGGCGAGGAGACTCCGGAAGTACTTGACTTCCTCCTTCCGGACGAAGACCTAACCACTGACCAGCAGCAACAAGGCAAGAGCCCCGGTTTGCATTAACCCTTTTATAAAGTTTTGCTTTGTTTACATGTTCATATGAAGTATGGATGTGCATTAGGTGTAGGATGGATGGAACCCCACTTGCATAACCAAAAGTTTCCTATAAGAGTGAGGGTAGTGTCTAAGACCTCGAGTAGACAGGCTATGCTTAATGATTCATAGGACATCGGTACAAGTCGAGTAGTTGGAATCTACTCGTGAATTTAGGCTTGGAACACACGGGATTGGTTCGAGTGATGTGAGATCACTTTAGTAATGAAAATGAGCCTGGGCAGGGGCTAGGGCGCAGCAAGAGGATGTCTTGTGTGCGCAGCCCTGTCTGTGTCGATTGAGGACCGATCCATGTGCGGCCCTGCTGAGCAAGTATTGAACGTGCCGAAGGCATATCGGACATATGGGCCCCAATAAGCCGATGTAACCTAGACCTCCGGACGTCGAGGCATAGCACACCGATTTAAAGGTGTAGGTTGAGGGCAGCAAGGTGGAAATCTGCTAACGGGCATAGAGAGATGCTCCGTGTAGGGAACCTCCTGTACGTTTTGGTGCAACCAGTTCGACGTTTGGGCTGTTGGGTGAAAGGTTGTCCCGTACGACATCGAGTGAGCGTGCTGTGCAGCTCCACGGGTGGGTGTACGTGACGTGCTCTTTGGGTTTCCCTGCAGGTGTATATCGAGTCGATTCGCCGTCCCTCGCGGTGACGAGTACCGCTTGTTCACTGAGTCGTAACGTAGACTAATGTATGAAATGTGATTATTCAATATTGCTGTTATAATTGTATTGTTACATGTGTGCCACCAAATATTGCTCACTAAATTTCATATTCATGAACTGTTAACTTGTGGCTAAAAGATGAACTAAGGATGAACATGTAGGCATGTCCGTTTGCTGCAATCTTACCGTCCCATGTTCATTGTACACTACATGTAGAGTTTCATGCCTAGGTGAGTCGGTTAAGTCTTGTTGAGACATCGTGCTCATGGTTGCTGCTTAAGTGTTTTTCAGGTGAGGAGCCACCCACGGACTTGGGTTACGAGTTTACCGGCGAAGGTTACCCTCCATCGGGGACCATGGCTGAGTGGGAGCCGTACACGCCGCGCTGAGCTGAGGAGTGCAGCTAGTGTGGGTTGCCCTAGGGCTGGGCAACCGACTTTTGCTAGATAGGCGGGCGTGAGTTGTACAATTTAGACTTCCGCTGTGTAATATAAGCAATAGTTTGTAACTGAATATTGTACCTGTTTGTACAGTTCAGTTGGTTTCCCATGTAATAAAAGGTGTCCTTATGATGTGTGCTGTCAGGTGTCGCATCGTGCGGCACCACCCTCTGCGATCCTGGATGAGCGGATTCCGGTCTGCCACAGCATCAAACAAAAAGACAACAAATAATTCGATAATCGATAATAAACATTCATCATCAAACACACATTCATTAAAGATTAAATTTTTAGAAACAACAAATGAAAACAACAGACGATCGCCTAGTCCTCCGGTGGCGGGAAAACCCCACACTTATCGGCGAACGCCTCCACCAACTTCCTGCTGCTTTCCACCCCAGGCACCTCACCGACCATCTTCCGCATCGCATCAAGACGACCGGTCACTGTGCTTAACCCGAAGAGGTAGTGGGCTATGGTGTCCATTCCGGTACATTCTGGAAGGTGACCAAGACCAAGAAGAACCATGGCATCGGATGTACTGTTAAATACATCCTTCGCCATCTACCGGCGCAATGGTGATAGGTCGTCGTCCGCCTGTGCCCTGAGGGCAACCAAACTCTGCTCTAGGAAAATGATTTTCCTAAGCAGGTGCACTCTCTCTTCTGCTCTGGAAGGCGGCGGAGGTGCGGTTGGAGCTAGAGACAAAGGCGCGGTTGGAGCCGGGGACGGAGGCGCGGTTGGAACCAAGGATGGAGGTGCAGTCAAAGACGGGGACGGATGCGCGGCGAGTGGAGAGCATTGTCGGGAGCGCTTCGTCGGTGGTGCCATTGAGACTAGGGCTACAGTGTGGCGACGCAGGCGAATACTAGAGGGAAGAGGAAGACTGTGATGGTGGTGCAGACTGTAGAGAAGGGGAAGGTGCAAGTTATAATGGTGCGGAGATGGAGAGGTTGGATCGCTTTGAATTCTGCGTGCGAATGGCAACGACCGCATGATACAGGTGGACCATGGAGTAGGAGCCGCTTGCAATATTAACCATTAATACAGGTGGCTGAAGCGACCAGGCGTGCATGCCTTACCTTTTCGGTTACCGTGCACACGCGAGGAGAACACACCACGCGCGTAGTACGTGCGTCCTTAGAGTTACACGGGCGGATAATCTTACGTTACAAACAGCCTGTGATAAACATTCTTGACAGGCGAGCAGCCGTAGAGGGGAGAGGGGAGGGGAGATGTCCAGCTTCAGAGATCACCTCTGAGGAGAGGGGAGAGGTCCGGCATCGGAGCTCGCCCCTACTGAGGGGGTGATGTCCGGCATCGTTGCTCACCTCTCAGGAGAGGGGAGATGTCCGGCTTTGGAGCTCACCTCTGAGGAGAGGGGAGATGTCCGGCATCGGAGCTCACCTCTGAGGAGAAAGGAGATGTCCGACTTAGGAGCTCGCCTCTGAGGAGAGGGGAGATGTGACGCCCTCAATTTCGTGGAAAACCACGGAACCGAGAACTGATGCATATGTGTGCCCAGGATGTTCATCACACATATACACATCATCCACAAACTGAATTTCAGAATATATATAACCACGAATAACAGAGTTTATTACAAGGTTTCATGAGTCTTGGACTCAGCTTGGCAGCGGAAGTCTAATCTTTACAGCGGAAGTCTTATTTCTATGCAGCGTAAGTCTTCTAACTAGTGCGGAAACAATCTAAGCAGTAGCGGCTCCATCTCTACTCCATCCCCACAGGCATGGTTGAGGACAGATTACACACCTAATGCTCCACCTGGTCTTCATAGTAATCTTCTCCTGTTGCTGATGATAAAATAATAATGCAAGTTTGAGTACAATGATGTACTCAGCAAGTGTGGGAAAATATGATATGTAGCTCACAACAAGGTAGGTATAAAAAGGCTCATTGCAGAAAGCAAAGTTATTTATCAAAACCACGATAAAACAGCAACTTAACTTTAAGTGAACGTAATCCCAACATGCATTAAAATACCAACATACCTCCATGATGTTCATTATTTTCCATGTCTCAACCATACATTAATCAACTTCATTCTTGCTCACGAATACCTTCTCGTATTCGCTACCATCTCCGGAATACCATCTCATATTCGCTACCATCTCATCTCATAAACAAATCCGTCTCACACCGAGACCAATCTCGTTGCCACGACTCAACAGTCATGCAACCAAATCCTATCACCCGGACTCAACAGTCCCGAAAACTAAACCAAAATCAAACCATAACCAAAACCATCCAGAACCATCCCAAAATAACCATCCAACTAATCATGGAAGTTGGCCAGGTGCTCGTGACCGTAAGCTCGGCTATCATGATAGTTTTAGACTCTGCAGAGGTTGTACCACTTTACCCACAAGTTTGTGATTTTGTCACCTGTCGGTGACTGCAGAACCTCCATTATACCAGTACACAACCGTTGGTGTATGGTCAAGAGATCAAAAAATAGCCTTTACAAAGGGGCTACTAGATGTATGGACTCACTAAGGTTTCACCGGCAGGCTAGGATCTACAATTCTCCCACCCACGGGCCCCCTCTTGTACCATGCAATTCCCAGGGCAGTCCTCACTCGACTCCCATTCCCCGCGCCTTCCACGGTCCATAACAATCTAGCAACTTACCTAATTACTCAGCTAAGCCGCACTCATACTTGGCCTCGTGGTGGCACTGTTATCCTGGCATGTGCTCGCATGAACCAGTCCTTAGATCTACAGCAAGTAAACCACCATCTCATTCTACCTCATTCACAAACCCAGGCTTGCCTAGATCTCCCTCCGATCCATGTTCATTAACAACGTCAGTTTCTCATTATCATTACGAGTGCAGTTAGCTAGACACATCTATCTCGCTTCCCAATCCCATGGAGTCAGCGAAGCATAAAAGCAAAAAAACCATACCCGACTCATAAACTTCCCAGACGACAAGGGTGGTTTAACCAAAACTAGTAAACTTCTATAAAAGGGTTTCCCATCATGTTTGACTCAGCACACACACCTTTTCGCAAAACAAAATAGTTTCCCAAAACATAGGATCAATATGGTCCAGGGGCACTTGCCTTGTTCTTGCGGTTTCGGTTGCTCAAACTCTTGTTGTTGTAGTCCGTCGTAGGTAGCTCCCTGAGCTTGTCCTTCTTTTCGCGATCATGCATATACAAGATTCACAGAAATCAATATCATGCACAAACTCTACTTTAAGATGCAATGATGCATATGCATGTAAATCCTATGGTGCAGTTTTGGTTTGTGCGTGTTCTTGCATGTTTGTATGGGGTTTTTATGAAGAACAGAGGTGTATAGATCAAATGTGGACGTGGCGATGATCTGGGCTTAAGATCTAGATCAAACCAATCAACACGAGATCTGTCCATGAAAAAGCTTCTGTTTCAAAGGAATTGAGGAAACAGATGCGAATAAAAACCGTGATGATGTCGTAAGGTGATAATGGAGACCTACCTTATGTTCTTCTTGGTCTCGGGGTCCTTCTCCTATCAAGACAGATCATTGGGGCTCTCTTCCGGCGATCTCCCGCAACTGAACTCCGGCGAAGGGATTACTCGGCGAGTTGGGGCTAAGGTTATAAGTTGTCGGCTCAGAGAAGATGTTACGACCAAGGGGTTTGTCTCGGGTTCTACTTATAAAAGGGAAATGAAGGGTTCTTATTTGATTGGACTTCGAATAAGAGTCCCGTTCAAACTGTTTTTGGATCTTAACAACTCATCTCTTGCCGATTTGGTTTGGTAACATTGTGGAAGTCGTCTCGGTTTCCATAGTATCGGGGATTCCCACGCATACAGAAGAAAAACCGCTTCAGAATCGCGTCCTTACGCGGTGATGAGCTCCAGAAGTTCCATGTGTCCATTGGGGGCCTGGTCTTCCTTTTCCATAAAGACGAGCTCCGGTTGTGCCGCGTGTCAAGCGAGCGAGACCTCCCTCTTCCTCGGAGGTGAGCTCCACGTGCGCCACGTGTCTGGTGGGTCAGGACCTCCCCTCTCAACAGAGGCGAGCCCCGCGAATGCCATGTGTCAGTTCCGGACCTCCCCCTCTCTTCAGAGGTGGCTCTGGGGTGCCATGTGTCAAGTAGCGCCGGACTTCCTTTTTCCTCAGAGACAAGCTTCGAGGTCGACACATGTCCATCAGCGTCGGACCTTCTGGAATCGAGCTCCGGAGGTGACACGTGTTCGGTAGTGTCGGACCTCTCGGAGGTAAGCTCCGAAGATGACACGTTTCCGGCGGGACCGGACCTCTCGGAGGTGAGCTCCGAACGCGCCACGTGGTTAGCGGCCGCGGGAATTGTTTTCGGTGCTATCTGTAGACTGTAATTTGGCTCTTTTTGGCTATCTTTTTAATATTTTCTCTACTCAGGAAGCGCAACAGGCTGAGGATGTCGTGATTGGTATGTTCCTTGCCAACTCCAACCCAGTCACCATTCTATTTGATTCCGGAGCATCACATTCCTTCATATCATCCAAGTATGTTGCCAAGTATAATCTACCCATAACACACTTGAAATATACTATGTTGGTTAATTCTCCCGGTGGAGAGATGATGACTAATATAGTATGTCCAAGGGTAAACCTTAATTTAAGGGGGGTAGACTTCCTTGCCAACCTCATTGTCTTGGATTCCCAAGGGCTTGACATAATACTCGGAATGGATTGGTTAAGCAAATACAACGGAGTAATCCAATGTGCTAAGAGGAGCGTGCAGTTGACAAACGAGCACAGTACTCGCATCGAGTTTGAGTCAGCCCAGCCAACAACCTAGGAAGCAGAATTCCTTCATCTATTCTCCACTATCGAATCTCGAGGGCGAGATTCAATTTAAGGGGGGTAGATTTGTGACACCCTCATTTTTTATTTCTGCATATATTCATATTTTATGGAGAGAAAACATTTTAAAATAAGTAGAAACAGAGAAAATATTAAAAAGGTAGCCAAAAAGAGCCAATTCCAGTTCACAGAGAGTGTCGAAGACAATTCCCATGGCCCTCTGGCCACGTGGCGTGTTCGGAGCTCATCCCTGCAAAGGGGAGAGGTCCGGCGCTAAACTGGCTACGTGGCAGGCTCGGGGCTCATCCCCGCAAAGGGGAAGAGGTCCGACCCCGTGGGACACGTGTTGCCCCCGGAGCTAGCCTCTGTAGAGGAGCGAGGCCAGCCCCGCAGGACACGTGTCGCCTTTGGAGCTTGCCATCGCGGAAAAGAGAGAATCAGCCGCGCGGGACACGTGTCGCTCTCGGAGCTCACTTCCGAGAGGTCCGGTCCTATTGGACACGTGTCACCTCCGGGGCTCACCTCCTGGAGGTCCGACACTATCGGACACGTGTCACCTCCGGAGCTCACCTCCGGGAGGTCCGACACTATCGGACACGTGTCAACCTCGGTGCTCGTCTCTGAGGAGAAAGGAAGTCCGGCGCTACTTGACACGTGGCATTCTCGGAGCTCACCTCCGAAGAGAGGGGAGGTCCGGAACTGACACATGGCACACTCGGAGCCACCTCCGGAGAGAGGGGGAGGTCCGGAATTGACACATGGCACACTCGGAGCCACCTCCAAAGAGAGGGGGGGTCCGGAACTGACATGTGGCGTTCGCGGAGCTCGCCTCTGCGGAAAAGGGGAGCCAGGCCCCCGCTGGACACGTGGAGCTTCTGGAGCTCACCGCCGTGAAGGTGACGAGATTTGAAGCGGTTTTTGCTTCTATACGCACGGGAATACTGGTACGGGAGGAAACCGATAGGAACTCTGCTACGTTGATACTGCAATCAAATCAATTGAAGATAAGTTGTTAAGATCCAAAAACAATTTGAATAGGACTCTTATTCGAATTCCGATCAAAGGAGGACTCTTCGTTTCCTCTTATAAATAGAACCGAAAACCTTTGGCCGCAACCACGAACTTCTTTTCCACCTCCCGAAAGTAGTTGACTTGGAGCCCTAGCCCCCAACTCGCCAAGCTTAACCCCTTTGCCGGAGTTTGACCACCAGAGAGACCGCTGATGATCTGCTTTTGCTAGAGGAAGGACCCGAAGAGAGTAAGGTAGGTCTCCAATACCGACTTACGACATCATCGTGTTTTCTTTGCATCTGTTCTTTCCTTTCGAACAGAAGCTTTTTCATGGACAGATCACGTGTTGATCGGTTTGATCTAGATCTTGAGTCCAGATCATTACCACGTCCAAATTTGATCTGAACACCTTTGTTCATCTTAAAACATGCAAGCCATGCAAGAACACGTACAAACTAAACTGCGTCATAGGATTAACATGCATATGCATCATTGCATCTTAAAGTAGAGTTTGTGCGTGATGATTGATTGCTATGAATCTTGTATGTGCATGATCACGTATAGAAGGACAAGCTCAGGGAGCTATCTACGATGAGCTGCAACAACAAGGTTTTGAGATCCAAGAGCAACAGGAACCACAAGAACAAGGCAAGTGCTCCTTGACCATATTGATCCCATATTTTCGAAAACTGTTTTGTTTGCGAAAAGGTGTGTGTGCTTGAGTCAGCATGATGGGAAAACCTTTTATAGGAGTATTACTAGTTTTTGTTAAACCACCCTTGTCGCCGGGAAAGTTATTGAGTCGGGTATGGTTTTTGCTTTTATGCTTCGCTGAGTCCATGGGATACGGGAAGCGAGATAGATGTGTCTAGCTAACTGCACTCGTATGAATAATGAGAAACTGATGTTGTTAATGAACATGAACCAGAGGGAGATCTAGGCAAGCCTGGGTTTGTGAATGAGGTAGAATGAGATGGTGGTTTACTTGCCGTAGATCTAAGGACCGGTTCATGCCAGCCATGCCAGGATAATAGTTCCACCACAAGGCCAAGTATGGGTGCGGCTTAGCTGAGTAATTAGGTAAGTTATTAGATTGTTATGGACCGTGGAAGGCACGGGGAATGGGAGTCGAGTGAGGACTGCCCTGGGAACTGCATGGTACAAGAGGGGGCCCGTGGGTGGGAGAATTGGAGATTCTAGCCTGCCGGTGAAACCTTAGTGAGTCCATACATCTAGTAGCCCCTTTGTAAAGGCTATTTTGTGATCTCTTGACCATACACCGACGGTTGTGTATTTGTATAATGGAGGTTCTGCAGTCGCCGACGGGTGACGAAATCACAAACTTGTGCGTAAAGTGGTACAAACTCTGCAGAGTCTAAAAAACTATCATGATAGCCGAACTTACGGTCACGAGCGCCTGGACAACTCACATGATTCGTTGGGATGGTTATTGGGAGGTTATGGTTTTTCGTTTGGTTTGGTTATTGGTTGGTTATGGTTTTCAGGACTGTTGAGTCCGGTAATGAGATTGGTTGCATGACTGTTGAGCCATGACAACGAGATTGGGTCTCGGTATGAGACAGAATGGTAGTGAATACAAGATGGTATTCTTGAGATGGTAGTGAATACGAGATGGTATTCATGAGATGGTAGTGAATACGGGATGGTATTCATGAGCAAAGTTGAGAAATATTAATGTCTGGTTGAGACATGGAAAGGGATGAATCATAATATAGGTATGTTAATGTTTTAATACATGTTGGGATTACATTCACATAATGCTGAGTTTGCTGTTTTTATCGTGTTTTGAGAAATAAACTTTGCTGTCTGCAATGAGCCTTTTTATACCTTCCTTGTTGTGAGCTACATATCATATTTTCCTGCACTTGCTGAGTACATTATGTACTCAAACTTGCATTATCATACATCATCAGCAACAAGAGAGGAGCACTATGAAGACCACGTGGAGTACTAGGAGTGTGATTCCCCGTCAACTTGCCTGTGGGGATGGAGTAGAGATGGAGCCGCTGCTGCTGTTTAGATTGCTTCCGCACTAGTTAGAAGACTTCCGCTGCTAGATTTTGACTTCCGCTGCTAGAATGAGTCTGAGACTCATGAGACTTTGTAATAAACCCTATTATTCGTGGTTATATATATTCTGAATTCAGTTTGTGGATATATGTGTGTCGGTACCCTCGATATGGGGTACCCCCGCGCACAGGGGAAAATGCCTAAGGACCTTGACCTTCTCCGCAGGGAGAGCTCCGAAGGCGCCACGTGTCCAGCGGGACCGGACCTCCCTCTCCTCAGAGGAGAGCTCCGGACCTGCCACGTGGCCAGCTGAGCCGGACCTCCCCCCTCTGTGGGGAGAGATCCGAAGGCTCCACGTGTCCAGCGGGACCGGACCTCCCTCTCCTCTGAGGAGAGCTCCGGGCCCGCCACGTGGCCAGCAGCAGCCGGACCTCCCCCCTCCGCAGGGAGAGCTCCGAAGGCTCCACGTGTCCCGCGGGGCCGGACCTTCCTCTCCTCAGAGGAGAGCTCCGGGCCCGCCACGTGGCCAGCAGAGCAAAGCTGCCTGCCCCCGCGCGGTAGGCAGCAGGCGTAAAGACGCGCCATACCTTGCCCGTACAAGGTATTCAAGGCTCGCGCCTTCCCAAGACGCGGAGCACGCCTCTGTCAGTTGCCGTTGCGCCCAGTCACATCGCAGACTGGTGCGCCGTGTTAGAGCCTGCCTTCCAATAAACACAGCGACAAGGCATCCCCTGCCGCCCCTGTCATCATCAACCACTACGACTAGCCTGCGGCATGGCAGGGCAGCAGAACGAAGACTCGGAAGCCTTCGCCAGAGACAACTACCGGCATAACTGCAGATATGGTAGATGGCAGGAAATCTCCTCGGGACCACCTGTCGGGTCCCGGGCCCACCTTGTAAGCCGCTCGAGCCTTGGACTATAAAAGGCTTAGGTAGGCAACGTTAGCAAGGGTTCGAACTCTGTTGACTCGCACTCTAGACATCACTCACCCTCAAGCTCAGGACTCCGGTTCTGAGCAGCAAGCAATACAGCGAGCATCTCTGCTCAACATGGACGTAGGGTTTTACGCTCCGGCGGCCTGAACCACGTAAAACTCCCTATGTCAAGCTTCTCCCTCGATCGTCCCTAATGCTGAAGCTCTCCGCGAGTGACTAGCCCCTACGAAAAAGAACCTCCGCGGGCTGCCCAGTGCAGGCCCGGGGGAAGTGTCGGCTACACACTTCGACATTTGGCGCGTCAGGTAGGGGGCTTTTCCCTTGCGCAACGAGCTTTTGCCGGCGAAGATGACGAAGCTTCCTTCAGCGGCAAGCTCTCCTCCCCCGCGTTCACGACGGACAGTGACTAGCGGGGACTACGTCTCGACACACTCTGGACAGAATGTGTCGGCGCAAGCTGGAAGCCAGCAGCCGACTCCGGCGGCGCCGACTCCGGAAACGCAGGCTCCAGCGAGTGTGAGATCCTCTGCAGCGCTGAGCGTCCCCCACGGGGGCGCGCTAGCTGCAGCAAGAGCGCTACTGCGCAATCCACCTGCTGAGGACGCGCCTCAGTCAGAGACCCAGCAGTGGATTAGCGAGGTATACCGTCTCGTCGTCGTCGCCGCCGCAAACCCTTGACTTCGGCGGGGACGACGCCCCGGCCAACCGGCTGTGTCGCTGGCACGCACGCCAATGGTTGACGGGCAGACGGCGGATTCCAGCTCCACCAGGATCCCATTGACGGACCTGAGGACAGAGCTGGAACGATGCCACTTGGGAAAGGATGCCCGAGTGTTCACTGAGCGATGTCGGGAAAGGCGTCGCAACCAAGAGGCCGGCGACAGCATGACGTCTGCCTCAACCCTGCCTGAGGCGCAGATGTTCGCTACGTGATCTCTGCCCCAGGCATACGCCGCGCAGCATGTGCCCCAGCCATATGCCCTGCAAGCGGTGCCCCCGGTCTATGGGGCAGCCTTGCCCATACCGGGGTACACATTGCCAGCAGCGAACCAAGCGTTCGCGGCACCAACGCCTGCAGCAACAGGAGCAGGATGTGCAGCCCTGGCGCCACACCTTCGTTTCGTGAGGTGGCCGCGCAAGTTTCGGCCGCACCTGCCAGAGAAGTACGACGGCAGCGTCAACCCGGCGGAGTTCCTCCAGATCTACTCCACCGCCGTCCTTGCTGCAGGAGGGGATGAGGCCGTCATGGCCAACTACTTCCCCGTCACCTTGACCGGCCCGGCCCGGTCTTGGCTCATGAACCTCCCCCAGGGTTCCATAACCTCTTTGGGAGAGCTCTGCCGGCAGTTTACTGCTAACTTTGGCAGCTCCTACACCCAGCCTGGCACGGAGCTCGACCTCCACGCCGTCCAGCAACAACCTGGAGAGACACTGCGCTCCTTCATCCAGCGGTTCTCCCAGGTACGGAACACCATCCCGCACATCCAAAGTGTTTCTGTGGTGGTGGCGTTCCGGCAGGGTGTCCGGGACGAGAAGATGCTTGAGAAGCTCGCGACCAGAGAGGTTCGCGACGTCTCATAGCTCTTCAGGCTGGCGGACAAGTGCGCCAGGGCAGCTGAAGGGCAGAACTGGCACTCTCTGCCAGCCTCCGAGTCAGGAGGACAGCCCAGATCTGGCGCTGCTTCCTATGGAAGCGGCAAGAAGATCAAGAACCGGGGTGGTGGCAAGATGAAACCACCGGCTGCGGCTCCCATTGCTGCAGCAGCAGCACCCAGTGGGGCTCGGGGGCCACGCCCCGACAAAAGGCAGCGACAGTCACCAGCTCCAGAGGGAGATCAAGGTGAACTGTGCCCCGTGCACGGCACTAGCTACCATACTGCTGCTGAGTGCCGGGACATCCAGAGGCTCGCAGAGCGCTTCCGCAAAGGGAGGCAGCTGCGAGCTGATGCCCCGCCCTTCCGTCAAAGGGAGGGCAAGCAGAAGGTTGACGCCCCATACAACGTCGGCCACCAGGTGGGGTTTCAAGAGCCTCAGCACGCCATAAAGACGGTGCACAACGGTGAGGACTCAAGCCCCAGCGATGACGAGCCGGGGGAGTAGCCGACTACAGCTGCCCCGAAAAGATCAGTGGAGACTGCACTGCTGCGATATCAGACTTGGAGAAGCTCCAAGCAGTTGCAGGAGTCCAAGCACCAGCCCCGGCGGTGCAGAACCGGGCCAGCTCCACCCGAGTCCACGTCTCTGTGCCTCGACCTCACCTCCCGGGGGCCGCCCAGGATCTGTCAACCTCTTGATGGCCTTAGCCAGAAGGGGAAAGACATCTTGGGTCTCCCAAGAAGAGTCCAGGTTCTCCTCTTGACGGCCTTAGCCAGAAGGGGAAGGTGCCCCGGGGCTCCCGGGAGAAGCCGCGCTGGACCTGCTCCAGCGTGAAGATATCTACCTCGTCGGCGAGGCACGAGAGCAGGTAACACCCCACAACGCACGGCCCGGTTGGTGCTCTAGCACTACCGCCAAAGGACCAAGCGCGTCAGGGACCTGCGAGAAGGCAACCTGGTGCTGCGGCACACACTTTCCCGCGAAGGACCTATAAACTCTCCCCCAGCCGGGAAGGTCCCTTCCGACTCACGAAAGTTCCCGTCCCAGGTACACACGCCTTTCAACCAAGGATGGGATCCGATCCTTAACCCTTGGAGCATGGAACATCACAGTAAGTTCTACCTCCCGAGCATTAGTAGAACAGGCCTTTACCTTTCTGTAATAAATCCCATAGAGTCCAGGAACAGCGCTCGGAGCAGCTAAGCCTCAGGGGACTGTCCAGGACTACGGCCAGCTTGGCCTGGTTCCGACCCCAAGCGCGTAGAGTCTTGCTTCCCTTCTTAATGGGGCAGGTCGTTGCCTCCATGTACAGCCTGCCTTCCTCCTATGGGCATTTGCACAGAAACCTGTTCTACCTCACTCTCACTTATGTGCTCATTTAAATTACGCATTAATTTTTATGACCGCACTTTCTATGTATGCTCACCGTACATTTAGCTCCCCTTTCCCGCTCTCATCCATAGTCAGCATTTGCTATCCTACCGAAGGCGGTTGCGCTTGAGGCACCTGCCGATGGCTAGGGGGCCTCTCGGGCCTCCCCCAGTCGGGTGTTGCGGTGCCAGTTGGTCACCTATAGGAAAGGCCTGAGCCATGCATGGGGGGTCCAGGGTAAGTATCCCGCTTAGCCGGCTCTGTACCCAAAGCGTGCGCATCCTGCCCTCCGGAGGTCCAGGGGAGTACAGCCGCTTTGCCTAGTTCGGTACCCAAAGCCTGTGCACTCTGCTTCCCCGGCGTACGGTCCGGTACTAGGGGCCGGACGGTCGTACCCTGACCTCGGAGGGAGCCGGAGCCCCAGTGCCTCGCGCACAGAATTGCCCAAGCCCCTTATACCGGACTAGGACCGCAAGCCGAATAAGACTAAGAGACGGGAAGAGGAGAACCCCCCGAGGAGAATTACGCTTCCTCTACCTGTGTGCAGGACCTCCAGGTTCTGGCTACGGGGATCGCATGAAGGGGGGAACAAGGAGCTATCGACTACTCCAGCGCAAGACTGGAGGATCCGGGTCTCACCCCTTCCGCAGGGACGAGTCCCGAAGGCCCCACGTGTCCAGTGGGGCCAGAGCTCCCCTCTCCTCAGGAGGAGCTCCGGGCCCGCCACGTGGCCGGCAGAAGCCGGACCTCCCCCTCCGCGGGGAGAGCTCCGAAGGCTCCACATGTCCCGCAGGGTCGGACCCCCCCCCCTCTCCTCAGAGGGGAGCTCCGAGCCCGCCATGTGGTCGGCAGATCCGGACCTCCCCATTCTCATGGGGCGAGTTCCGGAGTCCTCCGGGGCCCTTAATACAATAAGGACCCGGGGAAGGTATCTGTGCAGAGCTTCGAGATTGGTGAGGGCCTCTGAGTACCTTGTGGAGCTAAGGGCTCGGCCAGGCAAAACCAAGAAGAAGGCAAGAGCGCAACAGACACAAAAAGTCACAAGAGTCTGTTTATTTATGGCTCCATGAGCTGGACTACAGACTCAATAAAAAAAAGGGAGATACAAGTCCTAGGTTTCCCCTGGCTCGCGCCAGAACCTAGAGGCTACAAGGGCGGCCACGTCCCCAACTTCAGCCCTGGCGGTTTCCTCCCGCTCCACGGCAGGGCCCTGTCTCGCTGGCTCCAGTGAGAAGGAAAGGTCCCAGCTCCTGAAGCATGCTAGCACGTGCGTGGCAACCTCCATGGCCAGGCCCCGTCCCTCTGCCTCGAGCTCGCCGGCGACCACCGCACCTAGCCTGCTCAGCTTGGCGCCGATTGACTCGAGCGCGGGGATCACCTCGGCCACCTTCGGTGCAGGGACCGCCGTCTTCACCGGGCTAAAGCCAAGGGGGACCAGGGAGGACCCTGCCTGGTCGATGAAGCTCAAGACCGCATGGGCCTCGGAAAACCGCGAGGCCAAGAGCTCCTCTACCTCACGGCGGGCTGCCAGCAAGGCGCCGTGGCTCCCCTCAGAGAATTCCTTCTCCCTGGCCACCAGAGAGCTTTCCCGAAGGCGGAGGTTCCGGGCGAGGCGCTCCAACGCTGAAGCCCGGAAGTCGGCAGCCACCTCCCGATCCAGGATGGCCTGGCGCTCCCGGGAGACCTGCTCCTCCCTCGTGGCAAGGTCTGCCTTCCGGACCTCTAGCTCCGTAGCCCGGGCTCGCAGGCCGCCCTCGCCCGCCGCCAGCTGTGCAGCGACTCTCTCCGCCTCGACCGCCACGGAGCGCTGCCGATCCGCGATGGCACGCTCACGGCACGCCAGCCTCTGCCGCACCTCCTCCAGGGCAGAGAAGTTCTCCTCGGCCCGGGCATGCGCCTCGAGGGCCTCCTTGTGGAGCCGCCGCGTCTCGGAGTCCAGACGGTCGACGGCCCGCTTCTGTCGATCGAGGAGCGCCTCCATGATATCAAGCGACTCCCGCCTGGAGTTGATCTCCCCCTTGACCTTCGCGGTCCGCTACCGCAAAAGGTTCCCCCAGGTGAGGAGGCGATCCCTCTCAACTGCCTGCTCCTCTCGCTCGCGACCAAGCGCGGCCAAGACGTGACGGACGCTCGTCTGGGCGAGCACGAGAGCGTCTGCCAGGGGCAGTGGGGCAGCAGAGGCCGGAGCGGCGCCCCCGACCTCCTCCATCACGTCGTCTCCAAGAGAAGACGACGCATCGGCAACCCAGACGAGATGCCGGTGAGGAGAAGCCGGCGCCAGGACGGACTCGCTCTCATCACGCCCTGGTTCGATGCCCCCCGTAAGGCCGGTGAAAGTTCCATCCGCCCCGGCAACAGGAGGCAGGACATCGACAGCCGGACCCACCGAACCATCACCGACAGTTGGCTCCCGAGCCAGTGAAGAAGGACAACTGGAGGGAGTTGACGCTGCCATAGAAGCCGGGCCGACTGGTACAGGAGGAACTTGCGCTGGCTTGGGGGCCGCGGCAACCGACTCGGCAAGAGGAGTCGACGCAGCCGTAGAATCCGGCCTGACCGGTACAGGAGGAACTTGCGCTGGCTTGGGGGCCGCGGCAACCGACCCGACTTCCGAGCGCTGCGGCGCAGACCCCCCATCAGTCGGGGATGGCCGAGAAACATGAGCACTCCAACGGGCTCTGAACCCTGGCTTCCAAGCCGGGGTAGGACCGCTAGAGCCCGCCGTCGCTGCCGATGGCTGCCCCGTAGTCGCCCGGGCTGATGGGGCTGGGGATGCTTCTGAAGCCCCCCTCGACGCGTCAGCAGTTTCCTTGGAGACTCCACCGCCTGAGGAGGGAGGACGCGATGCCCGGGAACCATCAGCCCGTCGTCCATCAAGAGGAGTCCCGTCGGGATGATGAGCCTGAGACCTCTTGGGGTCGCCACCGGACGGGGCGCCATCCCCAGAAACAAGGCGTGAAGGCGCCCTGGATCCCTGACTCGACGCAGACGCCGCTGCCGGGGGAGATCGAGCGCGCTTCTTCTCCAGAGGCGGGTTGGAAGCCATGGCGGAAGGCAAAGGCGCAAGAACTCAGGGAAGGTGCAAGCGCTGGGAAGTGCGAAGGGAAGCCGCAATGCGGGTAAGATCCCCTTTTAAAACTTCCCAGATGCAATTCAAAGTGATTCAAAACTCTTCGAATACGCCGCTTGGGCAACCACTTCGTCTCCAAGACCAAGCGTCGATGATAAGTGGACCCAAGTCGTCCAGCTGAAGCGGTGGGCCAAGAAGTCAGTCTCCCAAGGAGACGAGCCGGCAAGGCGCTTTGGCGGTACCCGAAAAAAGCGCCGCAACGTGCAGAAGTGGCGGCCTTGGGAACCACTGCAGTAAAAGCAACAATCAAGTGGGCTCACGCTCCCACGATCCCGACGACTATTCATGCTCCGGCAACGGTCAATGCGGGACTTAGAGAAGGTGCGCAGAATGGAAGAGACGGAGGCCCCACCTCGGGCTCGCTATCTCCCCCGAGATGGGCCCGGGTGCCACTGTCGGTACCCTCGATATGGGGTACCCCCGCGCACAGGGGAAAATGCCGAAGGACCTCGACCTTCTCCGCAGGGAGAGCTCCGAAGGCGCCAGATGTCCAGCGGGACCGTACCTCCCTCTCCTCAGAGGACAGCTCTGGACCTGCCACGTGGCCAGCTGAGCCGGACCTCCCCCCTCCGTGGGGAGAGCTCCGAAGGCTCCACGTGTCCAGCGGGACCGGACCTCCCTCTCCTCAGAGGAGAGCTCCGGGCCCGCCACGTGGCCAGCAGCAGCCGGACCAACCCCCTCCGTGGGGAGAGCTCCGAAGGCTCCACGTGTCCTGCGGGGCTGGACCTCCCTCTCCTCAGAGGAGAGCTCCGGGCCCGCCACGTGGCCAGCAGAGCAACGCTGCCTGCCCCCGCGCGGTAGGCAGCAGGCGTAAAGACGCGCCATATCTTGCCCGTACAAGGTATTCAAGGCCCGCGCCTTCCCAAGATGCGGAGACGCGGAGCACGCCTCTGTCAGGTGCCATTGCGCCCAATCACATCGCAGACTGGTGTGCCGTGTCAGAGCCGACCCGCCAATAAACACAGCGACAAGACATCACCTGCCGCCCCTGCCATCATCAACCACTATGACTAGCCTGCGGCATGGGCAGGGCGGCAGAACGAAGACTCGGAAGCCTTCGCCAGAGACAATTACCGGCATAACTGCAGATATGGTAGATGGCAGGAAATCTCCCCGGGACCACCTGTCGGGTCCCGGGCCCACCTTGTAAGCCGCTCGAGCCTTGGACTATAAAAGTCTCGGGTAGGCAACGCTAGCAAGGGTTCGAACTCTATTGACTCGCACTCTAGACATCACTCACCCTCAAGCTCAGGACTCCGGTTCTTAGCAGCAAGCAATACAGCGAGCATCTCAGCTCACCATGGACGTAGGGTTTTACGCTCCGGCGGCCTGAACCACGTAAAACTCCTTGTGTCAAGCTTCTCCCTCGATCGTCCCTAACGCTGAAGCTCTCCGCGAGTGACTAGCCCCTCCGAAAAAGAACCTCCGCGGGCTGCCCACTGCAGGCCCGGGGTAAGTGTCGGCTACACACTTCGACAATGTATATGTGTGATGAACATCCTGGGCACACATACGCATCAGTTCTTGGTTCTGCGTTCTACAGAATTGAGGGCGTCACACCCAAATATGGACTATATTAGTATAGTTACTAAAGTGGCATGACTAACTTACTTGTTATAATTCTGAATTTTCTTTATGTAACGACGCACCTACGCTCAGGTAAACATGGTAAGGAACGCCACCGAAAGCGATTCAATTTCGGTTAGCTCCCCTAACGAGGAATGTTGTTCAGAGATAGGTCTCACAGCTTGGTGTGAGATGTTAATATGAAACTCTTGGACTCTTCATGTTCCTGAGTTCATATGAAACGATGGTCCCTGGCGTGCATTAGGCAAGAACGTGGAAACCCCATCGTGTGGTCAGTAACGCGATAGTGTGTTCTTCTAAAAATAGCCTAGGAGGACATATGCAGCCTTGCCATCGGCGTGCCCTGCAGGGCAGTAGGTGATATCTGTTGGGTTGATAAAATTCCCAACCGTGATGACCTGTTCGCGTTCTACTCAGGTTCCCTGTCGTGTGGTGTGAAAACACGATCACGTACCTTGAGACATGGCTTAACTCAAGGACGGCCATATGGCAATGATACGGGTGTATGTATTTACTTTCAAATATGGACCTGCCTGCAATGAAAACAAACCTTTGAGTGCGTAATTATTGTGTGTTCTTATGCAGGTGCTAACCACGTACTTATCCCGTGTAGTACACGTTTGTGAGCGACCGTTTTTAATGCCACAGTTGAGACGTATATGCCGGTATAATCCGGTTAGGATTTTCCATTTTGTGAGGAATGTAGTACCGACATGTACTAATCATGATTGCATTAAAAACAAGATTAAAATGAACTAATATAAAGAAGTTTTAATCTTTAGGACTCTGGTTGGGTAGAAAATTCAAAATTAGATTAGTTTAGCTCAAAGAACTTGAAAAACAGAGTGCTCTGTTTTTGGCCAGCAAGTTGGCTGAATTTTAACAGAGCATAACTCACAGGTTACTTAGCCAATCAAGGTGTGGGATATATTTCTGGAAAGCAGTTTAAGTGCTATACAACTTTGTTGTAGACTTCCAGAACAGAATCACACATCAAATGGGTTGGAACTCCAGATGATTGTAAACTGTCCAGAACCAGGACAGATTTAAAAACTCTCTGGACTGTCCTATTTTTCAAGCATAAATCTCTGTAGAGAAACCTAAAATAATCATATGATACATTTTTGTAAAGCTTAGAAGATTTTCTACATCTTTCTAATTCAAATTTTTTGCAGCAGCAGCACGGAATTCAGTGGAACTTAGAGTTGAAAACAGCAACTTCCAAAGGAGGTGCTGTTGAAATTCTTCCATAAATTCTGTGACTTTGAATTATTGTAACTTTTTAATCAGAGCTTATCTGGGGGCAAATAAATAACGTTACAAAGATACTGAAGTTAATTTTAACTTTGGTATTCAACTTGAGTCATGAAAATGCCAAGTACCAGGTCAAAATCTGGGATAAGTAGAAACTGGTCATTCTGGGCAGAGGAATGAACAGTTGAACTCATTTGAGAGATTGTTGTACCTATTGGGGTTTTATTACTTCCAATGGGGTAGAACATACTCATGAGTTGTTATCTTCAACTAGTAAAAGATTTGAGTATATTTCCTACTCAAGTTCTTTTTGCTAGAGACCATGTTTGTGTCGTATTGAAGATAAAGGGTAGTATACGTGATGACAAAGCGATATTAACGGCTCGTAGTGACCAAATCTAGTTGAGATAAACTTCCAAAGAGAAGTTCATCGAAATTGGATTTCACTATTTTGTATTTGGTCTGGTAATGGTGTAGCTTGTGCAAAGTTCGTACATTATCCATGTACGATATGTATCGCATATTTACCATCATTATGTTTTACTCCTATTTTAAGGACTGCATTGAGTTTGCTGTGGGACTGATTTTATTGTCGTATGGTTGCAGATGGTTCGTACCCGGACCATGCACGAGGCAGGGGGCTCTAGTCAGCAAGGGGGTGATGACTCCCAGACGCCTGCATACGACGACACCCCGCAGCAACAACAACCACCACCGCCGCCTCCGCTTACACTAGCGGATGTGATCTCGGTGCTGGTGGGCTCTCGTGAGGAGCAGACCGACCTGCTCCGCATGATTGTGCAGAATACGTCCCAGGCGGGGGGTCATCAAGAGAGGGAGCCTTGTGATCCCCACATTACCATGTACTCGGATTTCATGAGTACGCATCCTCTGGTGTTTACCGAAGCGGCAGAACCACTGGAGGACGATAACTGGCTGCGGACGATCGAGTCCAAGTTCGGGCTGCTCCAATGCACGGAGCGGCAGAAGACTCTCTTTGTGGCGCAGCAGCTTCACGGTACCACCGGTGCATGGTGGGTGAATTATGTCGCCTCACTACCTGCTGGCCACGCCGTCGAATGGCAGGAGTTCCGGGAGGCGTTCCGCGCCTATCATATACCTCCCGGGATGATGAAAAGGAAGTTCCAAGATTCTGGGAACTGAAGCAAGGCGGGAGGAGTGCTCACGACTACTCCCGTGCATTCAACCATCTGGCTTAGTATGCATCAGATTACATCTCCACCGAGGAGAAGAAGCGTGAGCAGTTCTATCGGGGTTTAAACCCCGAGATGAAGACTCACCTCGTGCAATGCAATCGTGGCACCTTCAACGATCTCATCAATGCCGCGATTATGCAAGAGGATGCTCAGCGGGAATTGGCGGCTGAGCAGCGGAAGCGAAGCGCTCCACCGAGCAGCGGGGGTGGAGCTCCTCAAAAATACCGCATGGTGTATCGGACACCATCTGGTCAGCAGTGGCATCCACCGGCGCGACCTCAACAGTTTGGAGTCGTCCTTATTAGCCACCCCCCATTCCGACCGCCGATGCCACCACCGCGACCACAGCAGCAGCAGCATATGGTACCCCGTGCGTTTCCACCGCCACAACGTGCCCCGGAATTCCGTCCGCCGGTCAGCGGAGGACCGCCTCTCTACACATGTTATACGTGTGGCCAGGCGGGTCATTTCTCGAAGGACTGTCCACAGGGGCAGCAAAGCAGCGGGCAAGCCCAATATCAGGGCGGTGCTCGAGGTCAATCTCCAGTCAAGAAGGGAGGTCAGCAAACCGGGGGCGTACGTTACATTGACAATGAGGATGCCGTGGAAGGGGAGACCGTGCTGGCGGGTACGTTCACTCTCAACAACCATGTAATCATCATCTTATTTGATTCGGGTGCAACCAACAGTTTCATAAGTGCATCATATGTGACTAAGCATCAACTGCAAGTCCTCCCAACCGATTATTCATATATGATTGGCTCACCGGAAGGGAAGATTTCAGCAAATATGATGATTCCAAAAGCACCACTGTGCTTAGGAGGGAAGATATATCCCACCACTTTGATAATCATTACAGAACAAAAGATTGATGCAATCTTAAGAATGTCATGGTTACATTACCATGGCGCTTTCCTGGAAACTCTATCACGGACGGTTCATTTGAATTCTCCATTCCCGTCTGCATTCAATGATACTAGATAACCCTGTACCGGAAGTTTCAGCAGCCTATAACACTGAAGCTACCAAGTTAGAGGACATCCCCGTAGTCCAAGAATACCCCGACGTATTCCCGGATGATCTCCTGGGCATGCCACCTGAAAGGGATGTGGAGTTCAAGATTGAACTTGCACCCGAGACTACACCAATATCGTGGAGACCGTATAAGATGGATCCGAATGAGCTGGCTGAGTTGAAAGAACAGCTCAATGATTTGTTGAGCAAGGGTTTCATTAGACCAAGTTCCTCGCCTTGGGGATGCTCAGCGTTGTTTGTCAAGAAGAAAGATGAAACCTTGAGGTTGTGTGTGGATTACCGACCGCTCAACACCGTCACCATCAAAAACAAGTATCCACTGCCCCGCATTGACATCTTGTTTGATCAACTGGTGGGTGCACGTGTGTTTTCAAAGATGGACCTTCGCTCCGGGTATCATCAAATAAAGATCCGGGTGTAGGATATCCTGAAGACGGCATTCTCGATGAGATATGGACTATATGAATATCTCGTCATGTCTTTTGGTCTCACCAATGCCCCGTCACATTTCATGTACCTCATGAACTCGGTGTTCATACCGGAGTTGGACAAGTTTGTGGTAGTGTTCATTGATGATATCTTGGTTTACTCCAAGTCGAAGGAAGAACATACCGAACACTTGCGAATCATCATTCAACGATTGCGGGACCATAAACTCGATGCCTAGTTCAGCAAATGTGAGTTTTGGATCAACCAAGTGCCATTTTTGGGACATATCATCTCAGCGGAAGGCATTGCGGTTGACCCAAGCAAAATTGAACAAGTGCAGAAATGGAAAGCCCCCACTTCTGTCCATGAGGTCAGAAGCTTCCTTGGTTTAGCGGGATATTACCGGAGGTTCATCCCGAGCTTCTCCAAGCTTGCTAAGCCGATGACTGAATTATTGAAGTAGGGGACAAAATATGTTTGGAACACATCATGTGAAGGAGTGTTCCAAGCATTGGTAAAGCATCTCACAACAGCCCCGGTCTTAGCTCAACCGGATACGACCAAGCCCTTCGACGTGTATTGTGATGCGTCCGGTATCGGGCTCGGCTGCGTGTTGATGCAAGAAGGACGTGTGGTCGCGTATGGCTCACGCCAACTGCGAAACCATGGCAGCACTATCCGACTCATGATCTTGAGCTCGCTGCTGTGGTTTTGGTGCTGAAAATGTGGAGGCACTATCTCTTGGGGGATTTGGTGCATCTCTACACCGTCCACAAGAGCTTAAAATATATCTTCACCCAGAAGGAGTTGAATATGAGGCAAAGGAGGTGGTTAGAGCTAATCAAAGACTATGAGCTTGAGATTGATTACCACCCCGGCAAGGAGAATGTGGTTGCCGATGCGCTGAGTCGGAAGTCACATGTCCATAACCTCACCATTACACCGATGGAAGAGGAAGAGCCGAGTTTATACTTGGTTCCATATGGATCACTCTACAACCTTGCTCTCCTCCCTACCGTTAGGTAGGATATCATTGCAGCTCAGAAGGTTGACAAGGGCATGGCACATCTCCGGGGACGGATAGACAGCGGAGATATCAAATGTTTTGGGGAGGATGATGAGGGGACGCTATGGTTCAATGACCGCATTGTCGTACCCCGCAATATGTTGCTGAGAAAGAAGATCCTTGATGAAGCTCACTTGTCTAAGTTCTCTATTCATCTGGGCAGCAACAAAATGTACCAAGATTTGAAGAGTAAATTTTGGTGGACACGGATGAAGCGGGAAGTTGTGAAGTACGTATCCAAGTGTGATACGTGTAGACGAGTGAAGGCGGATCATAAGAGAAAATCAGAGCTATTGCAACCCCTGAAAATTCCAGCATGGAAATGGGAAGATGTGAGCATGGATTTCATTGTGGGATTACCCATGACTTTTAACAAGCATGATTCCATTTGGGTAATCGTTGACAGGTTAACAAAGTTGGCTCACTTCATTCCGGTGCATACCAACTATCGTGCTAGCATGTATGCGGAATCGTACATTGCAAAGATCTTGTGCTTGCACGGGGTACCCAAGACCAATATCTCAGATTGAGGGGCACTGTTTGTGGCTCGTTTCTGGGAGCAGTTGCACGCTGCATTGGGTACCAAACTGATTAGAAGCTCCGCTTATCACCCTCAGACCGATGGGCAAACTGAAAGGGTGAATCAAGTGTTAGAAGACATGTTGAGAGTGTGTGCCATCCACCACGGTACAAATTGGGATGATCATCTATCGTTGGCGGAATTCTCGTATAACAATGGCTATCAAGCGAGTATCAAGATGGTGCCATATGAGTCTCTCTACGGTCGCAAATGCCGCACCCCATTGAACTGGTGCGAGTCCGGTGAAAGGGTCACGTCCGGGATTGATTTGGTGAACGACGCCGAAGAGTGCATTCGGATGATTTAAGAAAACTTGAAGGCTGCCCAATCCGGACAGAAAAGTTACGCTGATAAGAGGCGTAGGCCGCTGCACTTCGACGTCGGGGAACACGTGTACCTCCGTGTATCTCCGATGAAAGGTGTGCACCGATTCAGCGTGAAGGGGAAACTCGCTCCCCGATTTATTCGACCCTATGCTATCTCTAAGAATTGCGTACCAGTGGCGTATCGACTCAAACTACCGGCATCTCTCGCTGGTGTTCATGATGTTTTCCATGTTTCCCAACTCCGGAAATGTCTAAAGTATACCGCTATTGTTCCCACTGAAGACATTGGTGAGTTGCAACCAGATTTGACTTATGCTGATTATCCGGTGGAGATCATTGATAAGAAGGCTCGGACCATGCGTAACCGAATGCTGTGGTTCTACAAGATATTGTGGAGTAACCACACTGCTGAGGAAGCGACGTGGGAGAGCGAGGAGTTCCTTCGCTCAAACTACCCGGACTTCATGTCAGCTTATCACGGGCAATTCCGCTTACATCTTCGTCTCTTCTTTTGTAATCTCATGAAGAGATTCTTTTAAGGGGGGGATGTAAAATCCCAAGAATTTACTTGCTAGAGTGTTCATCACATCACCACACCACAGCTCATTTTGTGGAAGTCTCATGAACATTTGTGAAGAGCAAGTAAACACCATCAAGAGGTGGATTAGAGGAAAAGCCCATAACTCTAAAAAGTAGGAGCTCACACATATAAACATGATATGCTGAGCTTACCCTTAGGTCCTAAATATTCTTAGGAGTGCTCATGCCAAGTCTCATGCAAATCCAGATCATTTTGAGGTACTTTTGGAGACATTTGTAAAAAGGGCTAATTTGAATGCAAATTCAAATTTCAGCCATTTTCATCACTTGGATTCAAAAGTTAACTTTATATTAAAACTCAGCACATTTTTCTGAGTTAGTCCACCAATTTTCATCCCCATTGGAGTTCATCTTGTCGAGAGCTATATTTGGGTTAATTCAAAACTGAATTTGAATTTCAAATTCAAGTGTGATTCGAATTTAGCTAACCCATCTCAAATTTGAGGAATTCAAATTAACCACATGACTTAGGAGTGAAGTCTCCCATTTAAGTGTGAGTAGCTGAGATAATTGCAGCAAGAAATGAAAAAGATTTAGAGGGGGAGGGACCCACTTGACAGAGACTGTTTTCACTGAACCGACTCAGTGCCTTGCGAGTAAACGCAGCAGCTCCGTGTGCAGCCTAGCTCGCCGAAGGAAAGGCCACCGCACGGTGAAAACAGCGAGTCACCACGCTAGCACGACACACCGCTCGGTCGTTTCCGTCGTGGCCAATTTGAACCGACGCTCATGCACCCCACTCGTGGCTTCCGCAACCCAACTTCTCGCAGCCGCTCTCTGATCACTGGCGACCCGTCGATCCCGGCTGCTTCACGCACCGCCACCAGGGAAGAAAAGGTGTGCCTGCTTGTGAGGAAGCTGTAGGAGGAAACCGTTTGCCGTTTCATGCGGTGTAGAGCAAGAATTCCTAGTTTCCATCCACGGTGTGCATTAGGGTTAGCGATTGGTTGATTGTGAAATTCGTTGCATAGAGGCAACCGCTGGTTGAGCTGCAGCTCACACACACTCTAGAAATCCTTGCGCTTCTCATTGAGCAAGAACCAGCAAGAAAGACCACACCAACCCTAGTTTCACTGATAAACAGTCCGACGGAAGAGAGGGTCGCCTGTGAGGTCTGGTTTGCCGGCTGTTTGGGTCCCAACTGAGATCATGCCAAGCTTCCTGAGGCTGCCCTGGACGTGGTGACGCGATTAGCACGCGAAGGGGGTGGTCTGAAGGACAGGAACACGTTTCTGAAGGTGCACATTGGCATAGTGCTCGTCGCCGGCGAGCTACGGCAGTTAGCCGGTGGCAACAAGGTGTCCAACGTGTTCAGCGTCTGAAGTTAGGTGGGGGCGGCGAGTTTCACCGTCGCTGGTGAGCTAGGTTGCCGGGAACGCCGACCTCGCTAGAGCTCCAGCGGCTCGGGGTGGCAACGTCACGAGGTAGATGAAGGGCACGGGTCCCATGTGTCAGCCACCACGCTAAGCGCGCGCGTGGTTGGTTTAAATTAAACATGCGGGCCCCGCTGTCAGTCGCTGTTAAGGCGCGGGAAGAGATTTCCAAAAATAATTCAGGAATCAGCCTAAACTTTAGAAATTCATAACTTTGTGTAGAATTGTCCTAATTTAGTGAACCAAATTTTATTGGATTCAGCTCTTCGAGTAATATCCATCAAAACAAGTTTCAGATCATGAAACTTATCCTTTTTCCAGAATTAATTCCCTAAAGTTTAAACTGTTGGGAATTTTATCTGGAGATTTCCTTTGTGGAGAATTCTGAAATTTTGCTAGGATGTTCATTTGAAAATCTTTGAGTCACCTGCAAAATTTCAGGTCCATACAAGTAAATTTATTTCCCCTAATGGTGTGATTAATTGAACTGCCCTGAGAAAATGGACAAATGTACAGAAACATTTTTCAGAATTTTCTCAAATCTTGATTAGGGCATAACTTCCTCTAGGATTCTTCAAATTACATGAAACCAACTCCATTAGATCCACCTCAAACTCTAGTTTCCAGAAAGTAATGGTTTGTTCCATGAAAAATCCTTGGAAATCCTTAGAGGCTCTAGTAATGACCATTTAGACTTTTATTTGTGCAGAGCTCAAATGAGCTTGCGTTCAAATGAAATTTGGTCAAGTCTCTGGTTAGGTTCTCACCAATACACAGTAAAAATTTCAGGGCCATATGGGATGTCTAGATAGAGTTATAGTCTTTATATACTAAATTCCACACATTTGCATTTAAATTGACATATCGTTACATTGCTCACGTGTAGTCGCTGAAGGCGTGGAGACCCCGGAAGTTTTGGACTTCCTACTTCCGGAGAGACACTAACATCTGCCCAGCAGCAACGAGGCAAGCCCCGGTTTGCATTTAACAAAGTTTTGCTTTATATACACTTAGTGTGAAGTATGTATGTGCATTAGGTGTAGGATGGATGAAACCCCAAATGCATAACCAGATTATTCCAACAAGAGTGAGGGTAGTGTCTAAGTCCTCGAGTAGTTCACGCTGTGCTTAATGTTTATAGACTTCGGTACAAGTCGAGTAGTTGGAATCTACTCGCGAGTATAGGGTTGGTCATACAGGATTGGTTCGAGAGATGTGAGATCACTTTAGTAAGAAACTGAGGCTAGGCAGGGGCTAGGACGCAGCAAGAGGAAGTCTTGTGGGTCTAGCCCTGTCCGTGTTGATTGAGGACCGGTCCATGTGCGGCCCCGTTGAACAAGTTTTGAATGTACCGAAGTCATATCGGATTTATGGGCTCCGATAAACTGATGTAACCTAAACCTCCGGGCGTCGAGGCATAGCACACCGATTTATAGGTGTAGGTTGAGGGCAGCCAGGTGGAAATATGCTAACGGGCATAGAGAGATGCTCCGTGTAGGGAACCTCCTGCTCGTTTTGGTGCGACCGGTTCGACGTTTGGGCTGTTGGGTGAAAGGTTATCCCGTACAACATCGAGTGAGGTGCTGTGCAGCTCCACGGGTGAGCGTATGTGACGTGCTATTCGGGTATCCCTGCAGGTGTATATCGAGTCGGTTCACCGTCCCTCATGGTTATGAGTACCGCTTGTTCACTGTGTCGTGACGTAGGTTAACATATGGAATGTTATGATTCAATATTGCTACCCTCTTTCAGGGACTACGGCTGAGCGGGAGCCGTACACGCCGCGCTGAGGCTGAGTGCAGCTAGTGTGGGTTGTCCGTAGGGCCGGACAACCAACTTTTGCTAGTTAGGTGTTGGTATGAGTTGTATAAAAACCTTCCGCTGTAGTAGACTCTGTACAGGAGTTGTAACTGAAGAGTTTACTACTTTTGTACATTTTCAGAATGTTTTCAATGTAATACTATGGTTTCCTTAAGATGTGTGCTGTCGGGTGTCACATCGTGCGGCACCACCCTCTGAGGTCCTGGGATGTACAGATTTCAGTCCGTCACCAGACGTATTGGCAATCAGCGTCTGCAGCAATTCGGTGTGCTGCTGGTGCAAGCCCGCCATGGCCACAACAATATCTGCCAACGAGACCGTTGGCGGCGGTGGTGGCTGTGGTTGCTGCTGCTGCTGTCCCGAGGAAGTCTCGGGAGGCTGTTGGGAGGCCTCTCTCCCCTGACTTGAACCTCCAACTTCAGGGTTGGCACGAGTACGAGTCATTCTGAAATTCAAAACAGCAGCGGTCAGCACATGTCATACTTAAATATCCATGAGAAGACAGTAGGTACTATAGTGACACATTGAGAATATTGCACAACATTCAGATATATTGATAAAGTAAAAACTTTATGCAAGATACATTATTCTTGGACCTCCGAGAAGTCATGCTCATGTCATCACTACCTATACACAAGCTACTGTCTACACGACATGTCACTGTTACAAAAGGTATTACACACCACCCGCGCTACCCTACTCGGCAACGGTAAACCCACTACTCGGAGTAGAATTCGACCTCCTGCGGGTCTTCCTCCTCCGCTAGTTCTGCTGGTGGCTCAGGGTCTATGAACTTCTCTTCGGGTTCAGGTTCCGACATCGCCGGGATACCTAAAACCACAGGTACCACACCTACTATTGGTAGACCCACTACCGGAGGTACGAGGTCCTGCAACGCATGCACCTCGTCCATGGCCTGGTTATAATCTTACTCCCAGTTCTGCCCCTCCTCAATAGCATCGTCATGCTCTTGAGTAAGGACCTCGTTCTGCTGGGTCAAGGCTTGGATCTGCTGCTGCAAATCCGTGATGTCAACACGGCTTTTCTTCTTCGCCTTCCTCAGACGACGCAACTGATTGTGTTGCTCATTCAGTCGCTTGATCGTCGGAAGCACATTAAGGAGTGTGCTGTGAGCACTCTCGAAATGGTCACGGTGGTTGGTGCTCTCCTTGAGCTCCACGGAAAGTCGAGCTGTCCATCACGTTCTTCCCTGCCATCAAATGGAGGCTGAGGTTCGCCCCCACGGGGTTGTACCTTGGGCAACTCGGATCAGTCGCCGTAAAGTACCGTTCACACCACACATGGTTAGCTCGCCCCTCCACCAGGACAAGCGCGTATGGAGTGCCCTCCACAGCTCTCACGTGTAGTTGGCAGAAGCATGACATGGTGTCACGGGATACCACTTGCCACATATCTTCCGGTTGTCTCCCTTTCACCGTAACAGTGAACGGTACCCAACCTAGTGGCGTAGGTCCTGTTGGAACATCGACATGGACAGTCCATGTCTTGTTCCCCTCCTCGCCTTCTTCCTTGGCGAGGTAACGCGGCGTCTTGACATACCTGAAATATTGAAGCATCAGCTTCAGCAATTTTGGATACCCGCTGCGTTGAGAACAGTGGGATACCACCCATCCGTTCTCCAGTTGTTTATCCTCTACCATCTGTAGAAACATATTTGAAAAGGGTCAAATATTCATTTCAACAGTAAATCAGTGAGTTATAACATAAAACACGTCATTGAACTCATAAAACTTGGAAATATAAATCAAACTTAGAACAAATTTGATTTCTGATTTGCTGCCCAAACTGACAGCACTGACTAGTTTCCTTTCTACCCAGATTTAAACCATGTTACGAGCAAAATCAGTTCTGGAGCTCACCATCAAAGTTAAAGCTAACTTCAATAGCTTTCCAGAATGTATTTGCATGCCCTCAGATCTGCTCTAGTCCAAAAGTTATGAGATGTCAAATTCAACAGAATTTCTGGAGAAAATTGGGCAGCACCTCCCTGCTTGAGGTACTGATTTGATCCAAGAATTCCAGTTAATTCTAACTCGAATTTGACAAAACTTTCTGTTACAAAGTTGTAACCTATCTTATGAACTTTTCAGAACTGCCTCATATATTTTTGGATTTTTATGCAGGAAGTTATGCTCATTTTACAGAGAGTTACAGAGAGTATTTGTTCTGCCCTGTTTTCTGGACAGTTTCAACTCCACTACATTGTTCGACTAGTTAAGGGATGAAACACCTCTGGACATCAACAGAACAATTGTAAAGCTCTTCCAAAGCTTTCCATAAATGTATCCTATGACCCAAACATCAAAAGAACTCGACCTCTAACCTCTGTATAACTTCAGCATTATTTCAGCTGAAAATAGAGGACTCTGTTCCTAATATCATATAAGTTGAAAACTTGCTTACTTTGAAAATCCTGATTTAGGGAAAGAGTTAAATCACAGTTTTAGTGTTCTGGATCAAAACTTTCAAGTTTACAATGATGTTCATCATTTAGTGGAGTGTGACGTCGAAGCGTCACCACAATCATGCCGGTACTACGTTCCTCACAAAGAAAACCCTATAATGGACTTAGCCGGCTTCGTTAATTCAGTGGCACAAAACATCTCTTGCACACGTGTTCTACTCGTCTACCGATCTGTGGTTAGACTACCTGCAATTAAACCACGCAATCATCGGGTTCAGCTGCACACTGAACTCGGGCCCAATACAGTTCCATACACCTGTCCGTCGTCACTCGCACGGGTGTTCTCAAGCCAAACACACCTTGAGCTACGTGTTCACATTACTAACCACATGACGGGTTCTCCCCTACTTGCCCGTAGCATGCCAGGGAAGGGTGTTGCTCGAATACCCCAAACAACATAAAGAGTCGTAGAGGATACTAAAGTTGGTCGGGTTACCTTAAGCTTGTGCGCACTGGTGGACAGCGCTTACATGCACCCGCCAAGACATATGAAGTCCTGAGATGCATGATTTTCTGACATATCAAATAGGTTAGTATTGCCACTTTCTATACACTAATAACATCCTTATGTGGGCTAATAACTCGTTCTTTACCGAGTTTTTGAAAATTTAACCTTTTTAAGTGCGTTAAACCTCACCGATGCTCTGATACCACGCTGTGAGGACCCGACGGTCCCGACAAACCAGGATTACGCTGAGGGGTGCTGCGATAGACAGCACCGGATAACACACATAAAAGGCGATAAAAAAGTGAAAGCGAAATTTTATTACAAAACTTTTTTATAAACATAGTTACATTAAAATAATGTTAAGTCTACACTCGCAGGCGTAGACTAAGCAAAAGAGTTCATGTTCAGCCCATGAACGTGTTCTCACTAGCACACACGCACACTAACACGGCGGTGTGCACGGCTCCCACGTTACGGTGTTTCCCTCTTGGGGGTTCCTCTCTTCCTCAGGAGCATCCTCCTCATAGAACCCTGCAAACACTTCAAACACAAGCAATGAGCACGATGGCTCAGCAAGACCGACCGATCTTACCTAAACATTAAACTCTACATGTTGGGTTTGCAATGTATAATAGGAATGTATGTTGCAAAAGACGCACCTATTTAGTTTACTCTTACTTTCAAGTTTTAGCAGCAAATTGTTGGAAAATGTCGTGCTAAGAGACGTAAGAAAGCCGCAATCAAACACGAAATGCATTTGTCTTATGTGCTTTGCCTAAAGTTGAAAAGAACATTAATTGGCCATAAACTAAAGCATCTCATTAACAAACAAGGTAAAGCTTTAAATCAGCAACATTTTATTATGACAACTAGCATGTTCTTTCTACGTCACGGTATAGTAAATAAGTGGTACTCACTGACCGCGAGGGACGACGATTATAATCGATTTACACCTACAGGGTTACCCGAATAACCCGTCACGTACGCCCGTACTCGATGTTGCCTACAGCAACCATCACGGACGTCGTACGCAACCACATTTCATCCGTTAGCCAAATGTTGAACCGGTCCTATCATCCCGAGCAGGAGGTCTCTACGCGGAGCATCCGCAGTGCCCGCTAGACGATTTACACCTCGCTGCTCTCAACCTACCCTCTGGACAACAAGCAATGCCTCAACAGATCGCTAACTGAATTACATCGGTTTCCCAGTTCCCATATATCCGGTAGGTCTTCGGTACTGTTCTAGCTTGTTAACAGGCCCGCACATGGCTCGGTTCTCAATTGACACAAGCAGAGCTATGGCACCCAGGCGCCAAAGTCCTGCTGCCCTTACTCTCTGCTCGGTCTCATTTTCTTGCCATGTGATTCATTGTCTATCTCTAACCGAGTAGTGTGCCTCTAGTCTATTCTCGCGAGTAGTTCCAACTGCTCGACTTGTACCGAAACCTATACCATTTTAGTACTGCAGTGGCTACTCAAGGCTTAAAACCTAAGCCCAACACCCCTGGTTCTCTTGGCTATGCATTTGGGTTTCCAATCAAGACTCTAATGCACAATTGTAGGAATTGCATAAAGTAAATGATCAAAATATAAGACTTTGCAAATGGGTTAATGCAAACCCGAGCTTGCCTTGCTGCTGGTCGTGAGCTAACTATTCTTCTGGAGTAATAAAGTATAGAACCTCCAGGTCTTCTTCGATTTTAGCGACTACACGAAAAGCAAATACGATGCATGTCAATTTGAATGCAATCCAGTTGAATTTGATATGGTAAAGACTATAAGTATAGCTAGACAGTCTTTTTGCTTCTGAAATTTTTACTATGGATTGGTGACAACCTAAACAGGGACTTGACCAAATTCCATTTGAAGCAAAGCTCATTTGAGCCCTGCACAAATAAAGGTCGACTTGGCCATAATTAGATCTCTTATGGTTTTCTAATGATTTTCATGGACAATCAATGACTTTCTGGAAACTAGATTTTCAGAGGGTTCTAGTGGAATTGGTTTCATATAATTTGGAGCATCCTAGCAAAAGATATGAGCTAAACAAGTTCAGAGAAAATCTGAAAAATGTTTGTGGACATTTTTCTTTTTCTCTGGACCAGTTGCCTTAATGACACCATTAGGTGGATCAAATGAGATCGGATGGATCTGAAATTTGTATGGTGGCTCAGGGATATTACAAGGAACATCCTGGCCAAATTTCAGAATTTTCTACTAAAAGGATCTCCAGTTAAAATTCTAACAAGTTCAAAATTTGGAGAATTAGTTATGGAGAAATAAAGATTTTCTTGGAGTGAAACTTTGTTTGATGGAAAGTACTCAGAGAGCTGAATCCAAAAAAATTTGGTTCACTCGATTTGGACACTCTTAGCAAAAGTTATGTGTGTTTGAAGTTTGGAGAAAATCTGGAAATTGGAAAATCTGAGAAAAGTTTAAATGTCTGACTGTGGGGTCCAGAGGCGATGTGTCACACTCTGGAGCATCAGCACATGAGGTCACAGAGTTAACCAGCGTTGTCACAAACTGATCCTGAGCCATAGACGATCTGGCACCCGGAAAAGAGCGACTGACACGCAAGGCCCGTGGGTTGTCTTCAACCTCGCGCTCCCGCGCTCGGCCGCTGCCCCCTCGCTGGAGGAGCTTTGCAGTGTGCCAAGCTTCACGATTTTCACCGCCTCTGCCTAATCACACACGGGGAACACGTTGCTGCCCTTAGTTCGACCCTGGAACGACCGGAACATGGCCGGCGACGTGCGGCAGCTTCAGAAGAACTTTGGCCACGTTGGCCGGACTTCCTAGCACCCCAAAAGCTCGAGCAAAGGGTCGTACAACATCAGTGCACCCTAGGGAAGATCGGTGTGAACTCAAATGAGGTCAGAAATGGCTTTAAATAGCATGTCACCGTGCGACCTAGGTCAAAAATCGGGAAAAATTGCAAAACTCGGAGAACAGCGGCTATACTCGATGTTCTCCGAGGTTTCTGATCCTATGAACTCGCACGGTATCTAACAGTAGCTTGCTAAATTTGGTGATGAGTGGTGCAACGTGTAGCATGAATTTTTTGGAAAGTTGGCCGGCAGCCCCTTTTGCACACCGGCGCACAAACATGAAATTCCGGTGAGAGCAGCCCATGGCATTAGGCCGGAGTTTGCGGCAAAGGAAGAGGAGATCTTAATGAACCTTTTTGATGTTCCCAACTCGGGGAAAGAAGGGCTGTGGTGGCCGTACAATGGGTTCTTGTGGCGGCGGCTCGGGTTGAACCGAAAAGAAAGAAAATGTGTGGTGCCAGCCGGAGGAAGCTGATCACGAGCTGCTGAGGGCTGGAGCACGTCGAGTGAAGGTCGGCGCTCTCGTTTGTTGTCCAGCTCGGCGTGGAAGCCGTTGATTTGGCCGGTCGATGATGGAGCAGAGAATTTCGGGCGAGCGACGAGCGGTGCAGCGTTTCTGTGCGAGAGAAAATTGGGAGTGCGGTGGAACAGCTCGGGACTCGTCCGTGGGTGAGGATGAGGGTGCTGAGAACAGCTCGGTGGCCAGACAAAGCAAACAGCTGCTGTCCGAGACTCCTCCCGTGGTGATCGCCCAAACGCGCGCAGAAAACCGAGCGAGCAGCGGTGGAGTCGGTTCACTCGGCTGTTACATTGAAAGTAGGTCCCACCTCTACAGTTTGTCCTCATAAATTCAATTTCTCACTGTTTGAATTTTTCGGAGACCCTACTGTCCTTTGATCCTTGATCAAACTACCAAATTGGGATTTGGTTTTTGAAGGAATCCAATTGTAGAATTGGTTTGGTTGAATTTGCAGCACATGTGAATTTTAAATTCAAATTTGGTTTGAATTTGCTCAAAATAGCTCATGTCAAGATCAACTCCAAATGGAGTGAAAATTGGTAGATGAGCTCAATAATGCTGAGTGTGAAAATGAATCCCACTTTTGAATTCATGGAATGAAAGGAGTTTGAATTCGAATTTAAGTTCAAACTAGCCTTTTAATGAGTGTACCCAAAAGTACCTCAAATAGGTTTGGATTTGAGTGAAATTTGGCATGAGCATTCCTACCAAAGTCTAGGAGTTAATTATGTACTCAGCCCCTATATGATGCATGTGGGAAATACCACTTTGCATTTTGTGAGTTCGTCTACTAATAAATCTATTTATGGTGGTTACTTGCTCTTCAAATGTGTTCATGTGATTACCACAAATGAGGTGAGGTGTGGGTGTGATGAACACTTTTAGCAAGTGAAAACTTGGGCCCTTACAGAGAAATTCAGAGATATGGTTGGCCTTTGATGTGAACACCCGATGCAACAGTAACACATCAACGATCGTTCCAAGGTTTGGTGATGGACGCACACAGACATCATGGAGAAGGTGTGTGTGTTCATGGAGCATCGATGGAGTATTTCAAGCTCACTAGAAAAAGAGATCAGACGACTCAAACAGAGAAATGTTGTTTTGCGATGCTACGTATTTGAATCGCGTTCCCAATGACATGGTGAATTCTCCTGTTAAAATAAAACAGAATTGATGGAACATGATTTGACATGGTTGATGCATAAAATATGAAAAGGAATGGACTCAAAAGCTGATATACATAGCATCACGAGCGCGGTGTCTGTCCAAATCCATCCTTAATGTAAGAAATCAAGAGAAAACTACTCTTCTCAAGAGAGGGAGAGAATAAAATAGAAATCTCAGCTGCAAAAAGAACAAGAGGTGTTGCCTAGCAATGACATTGGTGCTGTCGAGCTCCTGCGATTCAACTTCAACGGGGAGCAATGCGTGAGTGCGATTGGTTAGCAGACAGTTGTGCCTTAACCTGCTAGTGGGCTGAAATCCGAACTGAAACCTAAACCAAACTAACACCATTTTACCAATGGATCCAATCCAAACTGACCCACCAGCCCACATTTGTAAACCAAAACGATTTAGACCAAATTGAAAGTCAGCCCAGCCCTTACAATCCAAAAACCTCTACTGCAGTTTGAAACCGGTTCCAAACTATTTGCTGGTAATGGTTCCAGCCCAACCCACGGGCCAGGGTAACGCCTTGTCTGTTCCTCTTCTGCGGTCTGAGTGCTGTTATCGGCGAAAGGAGTAAGGTAGATAGTTTGCTTCAAACTTCATTTTTCTCCCTATTTAAAAAATCCAAATATTAGTATTCTGAGGTTCTAAAAACAGTGAATTTTTTTGGCCGTTAGAAACATAAAAACAATCCATTTTAACTAAAACCACTCCAAGAACCTATGTAGATTTTAAATAAAAATTGTTTGAATTTGACCAGTTTTAAAACATTTGGATTGTAGGACAACAGTGTAAAGACAACCCACTTTAATGAAAACACTCAAAAGTTCTATGTTAAACCTAGATAACAAAATTCATGTAAAACAATTCAACAAAGAGAAACTATTTAACCTAGAAGTCTTCAGAAGTGAACTCAAGTTACAATATTTTTCTGCAATGAGCGGACAGGAACCATGATCCCAGGGGCGGACCCAAAGGGTATGCCAGATGGGCCATGGCATACCCTGGTCTAGCCATCAGCAAGCCTACGAGTGTTACCGGGAGGTGTACATACAGCCAGCAGGCGAGACAACATCCAGCGGTCCATCCATGGGCCAAGGCAAACTTCCAGCGGTCCAGCCAAGGACTGGAGGCTTCGTATTGCTCCTATTGGCTATGGCATAAGGCAGGACAATGCGTAGGGCAGGACATGGACTGATGGATACACCATGAGGCGAGACCTGATATTTGACATGTGGATGGATCATCACATCACCGGTGGATCAACCATCAGCCTTTTCCACGCGGATGCTAACCCTCGTGCCCATTTATCCACTGTAATCAATAGATCTGAGATAGCAATAAATGGTGTCGTGGATCACTAATAACTAGTAAAATTATTTGCGCTCTTCTTGTTCTATACATTTTTCTCTGTTATAATCGAAGAAACTGTTCGTGTTCTTCTCATTCTATAATTTTTTATTTATAATTTATTTATGTATCCGAAAGAGTGACACTATCCTTTATTTTTGAATTATCAGAATTGTATTTCAACTATTTATATTATGATTCATTAAATTTAAAACTTATCATGTTACTTATTGAGTATTGACTACATACCAAATTATGTTATAACTTTTGCAATAATTTACAAAATTAGTAAATAATTTATTTAATTACATGTAATTTTTTTGGCATACCCTTTAATAAAATCCTAGGTCCGCCACTGCATGATCCTGCATTGCATCTACTACAGATGAACTTATGTGCGACATGAATGTTCCAAGGAAGAACCATTCCATGAGTTCCTTGAAGAATTAGAGCCATGAGACTAATTAGATGCTGGAGGCGCTGACATTTGTTTCACATCCCTGATATCATAGAAAGTGCTCTGCTCACTGCATTATTTGCAACGAGAAATATGTCAGAACTCTTTAAATATCGAGCTTAAACCTTTAAACATCATACCCATATTAGTATCATCCAAGACGTTGAAAGCCCAACCGAAGGCATCCACACATATAGATATTAACAGAGACAAGATAGGGCAAGAACAATGAGGTCATTATCATATGGATGAGTTAATAACTTTAGATACTTGATATGGAAATTTAATGTAGATTTAGAAATATATTTCAGAATATATGATTCTGACAAAAGGCAGATAATGGGTCAAATGCACCTTCGTCCCGTTTTGTTTGAATGAAACAGGGAAACGTCACTAGCAGAGCTTCAATTTTTATAATACATTGGAAAAAACTGAATACAATGACACACTGAGAAATCATTCTTACCATCTAATTTGCACCGTTCTTTTTCTCATTTTCTCTGAATACAATGACCTGTACAAAGTAACAAATAAAATGAGATAATAGCAAGTCTTTTGTGCAAACAAGAGCTTGAAGCTATTATTATCTCAAAATTGACCAAATTGAGCAACAAGGTAAATAGGCAAAAGAACTAGGAAAGAACATCTAAATAACACCTCGCACTGTAAATTTGCTCAACTTCCAAGGACCACGCTTCAGTTTCCTACTGAAACCAGCAAATTTTGTGAGTTACTTCTAAACTGTGTATGAATTATGGCTGATTTTTTAATGGACAGTATACGAAGAAAAAGAAAACTAACGAGGAGCAGAGTGGGTAAAAAGTGGTACACTGGAATGAAAGACTTCAGAAACTTACTCTAACCAATCTATGAATTTAGGAAATTTTGTTTCATTAGGTAAAATGCTCAGATAATCTAATTGAGTGGTCTTGGTAGGACAATGAGCCGCAACCTGCCCGCCCGTACAATTTTGACAGATCCTCTTCACCAGCGAAAGGAGCGGCGATGGTAAAGGGCGCGCGACGACGCGTGGGTTCCTGCCAGGCGGGGCACAGGGAAGTGAGGTGGCTGGAGTTCCTGGCGGGTTGGAGCGCGGGGACGCGACGGTGGCACTGCACGCGCTGCCTTATGAGCGACGATGTTGGCAGCCAATTCTCTGTTTCTCTTTCGCTAGGTTTTGTTAATTGATGTTCGCTAATGCTGAGTAGTTAGACCACGTGCAACTAGTATAAGGCCCACAGGCTCAAACCATTCACAACCGAATCGTTAAAGCCCAAACCGAACTAAGCCTAAACCATTAGTGTTGTAACCAAACCAATCCAATCCATTTCATATACCAGCCTATTTTAAACCACCCAGATTCAAACCAAAGCAGAAACTAAATTATTAAAACCGGTTCCAACCAAAGTGTTCCCAGTGCTCACGCTGATCTCTCTCTTTTTATCTGTTTTTTTCTTATCTTTGGGGTGATACTGTGGCGGACCGGGATCCGTTCATCCAAGATCGCAGAGGGTGGTGCCGCACGATGCGACACCTGACAGCACACGTCATAAGAACACAATATATTACATGGGAAAATAACTGAACTGTACAAACAGGTACAAACTTCAGTTACAAACTATTGTTTATAATACACAGCGGAAGTCTAAACTATACAACTCACGCCCGTCTATCTAGCAAAAGTCGGTTGCCCAGCCCTCGGGCAACCCACACTAGCTGCACGTCTCAGCTCAGCGCAGCGTGTACGGCTCCCACTCAGCCGTGGTCCCCGACGGAGGGTAACCCTCGCTGGTGGACTCGTACTCCGAGTCCGTGGGTGGCTCCTCACCTGAAAAACACTTAAGCAGCAACCGTGAGCACGATGGTTCAACAAGACTTACCCGACTCACCTAGGCATGAAACTCTACATGAGGCGTACACTGAACATAGGATAGTAACATTGCAGCAAATGGACACGCCTACAAGTTCACCCTTAATTCATCTTTTAGCAACAAGTTAACAGTTCAGGAATCTGAATTTTAGTAAGTAATATTTGGTGGCACACATGTAGCAATACAATTATATCATAACAGCAATATTGACTCATAACATTTCATTCATTAGTCCACGTTACGATGCAGTGAACAAGCGCTACTCGTCACCGCGAGGGACGGCGAATCGACTCGATATACACCTGCAGGGAAACCCAAAGAGCACGTCACATACGCCCACCCGTGGAGCTGCACAGCACGCTCACTCGATGTCGTACGGGACAACCTTTCACCCAACAGCCAAAACGTTGAACCGGTCGCACCGAAACGAGCAGGAGGTTCCCCACACGGAGCATCTCTCTATGCCCGTTGGCAGATTTCCACCTTGCTTCCCTCAGCCTACACCTATAAATCGGTGCGTTATGCCTCGACGCCCGGAGGTTTAGGCTACATCGGTTTATTGGGGCCCATATATCCGATATGCCTTCGGTACATTCAATACTTGTTCAGCAGGGACGCACACGGATCGGTCCTCAATCGACACAGACAGGGCTGCGCACACAACACTTCCTCTTGATGCGCCCTAGCCCCTGCCTAGTCTCATTTTCCTTACTAAAGTGATCTCACATCACTCAACCGAACCCATGTGTTCCAAGCCTATCTCGCGAGTAGATTCCAACTACTCGACTTGTACTGAAGTCCTATGAATTATTGAGCATAGCCTGTCTACTCGAGGTCTTAGATACTACCCTCACTCTTATGGACATTTTCTGGTCATGCAAGTGGGGTTTTCATCCATCCTACACCTAATGCACATTTATACTTCATACTAGACCTATGAACAAAGTAAAACTTTATAAAAGAGATTAATGCAAACCGGGGCTTGCCTTGTTGCTGCTGGTCAGGGGTTAGGTCTTCGTCCAGAAGAAGGAAGTCTAGCACTTCCGGAGTCTCTTCGCCTTCAGCGACTACACGTCAATGAAATACTACATGTCAATTGAAATGCAATGTGTAAACTTGAATACTTAATTACTACTAACTCTAGCTAGCCCTCCCTTTTGGTTCTGAAATTTTTATGGTGGCTTGGTAGGGTCCTAACTTGAATCTTGACCAAGTTTCATTTGAAATAAAGTTCATTTGAACCTTATACAAATAAAAGCCCATGTGGTCAATATTTGAGCCTCTAAGCAATTCCAGGGGTTTTCATGGCTCCAACCATTACTTTCTGGAAAATAGAATTTAAGATGGTTCTAATGGAATTGGTTTCATGTCCTTTGAAGCATTCTACTGAAATTTATGCCCTAATTAAGATTTGAGAAAATCTGAAAAATGTTTCTGTACATTTTTCTATTTTCTCAGGGCAGTTCTCTTAATCACCCAATTAGGGGAAATAATGAAATTGGATGAGTCTGAAAATTTTACTGTGACTCAAGTATTTTCTAATGAACCTCTCAGCCAAAATTCAGCATTTTTCATAAAGTAATTCTCCAGATAAAATTCCACACAGTTCAAACTTTAGAGATTTAATTCTGGAAAACTATTACGTTTCATGAGCTGAAGTTGGTATTGCTGGAAAGTACTCAGAATCCTGAGTTCAGCAAAATTTGGTTCACTGAATTTGGAGCTTCCTACACAAAGTTATGAATTTCTAAAGTTTGAGCTGATATCTGAATTATTTTCCTACAGAGAATCACCTCCCGCGCTAAACCAGAGGCTGACAGCGGGGCCCGCCCATTTAAATTGAACTAACCGCGCGCTCGCGCGTGATTAGCACAGGGGCTGACAGGTGGGGCCGTGCCCTTCGTCTACCTCCCGACGCCGCCGCCCTGAGCCGCCGGAGCTCCGGCGAGGTCGGCGTTCCCGGCGATCTAGCTCGCCGGTGCCGATGAGACTCGCCGCCCCCACGTAATATCAGGTGCTGAACACGCTGGACACCATGTCACCGCCGGCTAACCACCGTAGCTCCCCGGCGACGAGCCCTATGCCTCTGTGCTACCTCGGCAACATGTTCCCGCCCTTCTGACAACCTCCTTCACGCGCTAATCGCGTCGCCACACTCAAGGGAACCTCGGGAAGCTCGACATGATCTCTGTTGGGCCCTAAACGTCCGGCAACCCAGACCTCACCAGCGACCCCCTCCTCCGCCACACTGTTCTATGGTGAACTTAGGGTTCCGGCGGTGATTTCCTTCCGGTTTTCGATCGAGAAGGGTCGCCAGAACCTCTAGATGCTTTCTCACAGCTCCGTTCGACCTCCCACCCACCAAGCTTCCCGAATTTCTCCTAAACCTAATCGGGTCCTGAAATGAGCTCCCCGCCCTAAACTGGAAAATTCTTCGTGCACAAAGGTTGAACCTTAAAGCGGTTTGCGCGGTGGTCTTGAGGATGAACTAGCGCTTCACTTTCCTATGGAGGTCAAGGCCGGAAGATGATCACAGCTTGGGTGGCACACGATCGGAGCTCGGGCGACTAGGCTGCTGGTTGCGGGAACTCGTGAAAACAGCAACTCGCCGGCGGTCCCGGGCCTTTTATAGGCCCCTGAGGCCAGTGGAGAGCGCGACACCTGCTGTGCCACCTCCTACGCTGAAGCAGGAGCTGGCCGGCCGAGGTGGTCGGGCGCCGACGCTGGCCGCAGCTGGCGAGCACGCTCGGTCGAGGGAGTCGGCTGAGGAGACTTGTGTGCTAAGTCTACTGACCCGTGGGCCTCCCCTCTAATTCCATTTTTAATTTTTCTCAATTCTGTTGTGCCAAAATATCCTCAGCTACTTACAATTGAATGTGAGACTTAGCCCCCAAGTTCTTGTTTGAATTTGAGTTCTCCCATTTGAATTTTTGTTTGGCTAAATTTGCGTCATGTTTGAACTGAATTTCAAATTCAGTTTTGAATTCTTGCAAATTTAGCTCTTGACAAAAATGAACTCCAATGGGGATGAAAATTGGTGGACTTACTCAGAAAAATGTGCTGAGTTTGAATATGAAGCTAACTTTTGAATTTGAGTGGTGAAAGTTGCTGCAATTTGAATTTACATTCAAATTGGCCTCTTTTTCAAATACCTCCAAAAGTGCCTCAAAAGTGTTGGATTTACATGAAACTTGGCTTGAACCTTCCCAAGACTTTTCAAGTCCTAGGGGTGAGCTCAACCTCTCATGTTCATGTGTAGAAATCCTACTTTGTGAAAGTGAAGGCTTTCCCCTCTAATCACTCTTTTGATGGAGGTTACTTGCTCTTCACAATTTTTCCTAAGATATCCACAATAAAAACTGTGGTGTTGTGAGGTGATGAAATGTTTTTGCAAGTCCCTTTTCTTGGGCCTTTACATCCCTACCCCCTTAAAAGAATCTCATCCCGAGATTATAAAAGAAGAGACAGTGATGTAATAGGGACTTACCCGTGTTGAGATGCCATGAACTCCGGGTAATTTGAGCGAAGGAATTCCTCGCTCTCCCACGTCGCTTCTTCAGCGGTGTGGTTGCTCCAGAGTATCTTGTAGAACCACAATGTTCTGCTACGCGTGGTTCAGGCTTTCTCATCAATAATTGCCACCGGATATTCATCATATGTCAAATCTGGTTGCAGCTCGCCGATGTCTTCGGTAGGAACCGCAGCGGTATGCTTCAGACATTTTCTCAGTTGTGAGACATGGAAAACGTCATGGACACCAGCCAGGGATGCCGGTAGCTCCAGTCTATACGCCGCTAGTCCGCACTTCTCGGTGATAGCATAGGGTCCAATGAAACGGGGAGCGAGCTTCCCCTTCACACCGAACCGGTGCACGCCCTTCATCGGAGACACGCGGAGGTACACGTGTTCACCGACATCGAAGTGCAGCGGTCTACGCCTCTTATCAGCGTAGCTCTTTTGCCGGGATTGAGCGGCCTTCAAATTAGCTTGAGTCACCCGAACGTGCTCTTCGGCGTCGTTCACCACATCAACCCCGAATGTGACCCTTTCACCGGACTCGCACCAGTTTAATGGGGTGTGGCATTTGCGACCGTAGAGAGCTTCGTAGGGTGCCATCTTGATACTCGCCTGATAGCCGTTGTTGTACGAGAATTCCGCCAATGGTAGGTGATCATCCCAGTTCCTACCGTGGTGGATGGCACATGCTCTCATCATGTCTTCCAGAACCTGATTCACCCTCTCTGTTTGGCCATCTGTCTGAGGGTGGTAGGCGGAGCTCCTAATCAACTTGGTACCCAATGCAGCATGTAGCTGCTCCCAAAAGCGAGGTACAAATAATGCACCTTGGTCTTAGATGATGGTCTTGGGTACCCCATATAAGCATATAATCTTTGCTATGTACAGTTCCGCATATTTGTTGGCACTGTAACGTGTATTCACCGGGATGAAGTGAGCCATCTTGGTTAACCGATCGACGATTACCCAAATGGAATCATGTCTGTTGGCAGTTAGGGACAATCCTACAATGAAATCCATGCTCACATCTTCCCATTTTCATGTCGGGATCTTCAGGGGTTGCAACAGCCCTGATTTCTTCATGTGATCAGCTTTCACTCGTTGGCACGTATCGCACTCGGATACGTACTTTGCTACCTCCCGCTTCATCCGTGTCCACCAAAATTTCTTTTTCAAATCCTGGTACATTTTGTTGCTGCCCGGATGAATGGAGTACTTAGGCAAGTGAGCTTCATCGAGGATCTTCTTCCTCAGCTCCATATCCCAGGGTACGACTATGCGGTCATTGAACCATAGCGTCCCCTCCTCATCTTTCCGGAAACACTTGATCTCCCCGTTGTCTATCCGTCTCCGGAGATGTGCCATGCCTTTATCATCTTTCTGAGCTGCAATGATGTCCTCCCTAATAGTAGGGATGAGGGCAAGGTTGTAAAGCGATCCATAAGGAACCAAGTATAAACTCGGCTCTTCCTCCTCCACCGGGGTAATGGTGAGGTGATGGACATGTGATTTCCGACTCAGTGCGTCGGCGACCACATTCGCCTTGCCGGAGTGGTAATGAATCTCAATTTCATAATCTTTGATCAGTTCTAACCACCTCCTTTGCCTCATATTCAGCTCCTTCTGGGTGAAAATATATTTCAAGCTCTTGTGGTCGGTGTAGAGATGCACCATATTCCCCAGGAGATAGTGCCTCCACATTTTTAGTGCCAACACCACGGCAGCAAGCTCAAGATCGTGCGTCGGATAATGCTGCTCATGGTTCCGAAGTTGGCGTGAGCCATATGCGACCACACGTCCTTCCTGCATCAACACGCAACCGAGCCCAATACCGGAAGCGTCACAATACACGTCGAAGGGCTTGGTTGTATCCGGCTGAGCTAAGACCGGGGCTGTGGTGAGATGCTTCACCAATGCTCGGCACGCTCCTTCACACGCCGTGTTCCAAACATATTTTGTTCCCTTCTTCAGCAACTCTGTCATCGGCTTAGCGAGCTTGGAGAAGCTTGGAATAAATCTTCGATAGTATCCCGCTAACCCGAGGAAGCTTCTGACTTCATGAAGTGAAGTGGGAGCTTTCCATTTCAGTACTTGCTCTATTTTGCTTGGGTCAACCGCAATGCCTTCCGCTGAGATGATATGTCCCAAGAATGGCACTTGGCTGATCCAAAACTCGCATTTACTGAACTTGTCGTAGAGCTTGTGGTCTCGCAATCGTTGAAGAACGATCCGCAAGTGTTCAGCATGTTCGGCTTCTGTCTTGGAGTAAACCAAGATATCGTCGATGAACACTACCACGAACTTGTCCAGCTCCGGCATGAACACCGAGTTCATGAGATACATGAAATGGGCTGGAGCGTTTGTGAGACCAAAAGACATGACGAGATATTCATATAGTCCATATCTCGTCGAGAAGGCCGTCTTCAGGATATCCTCCTCTCGGATCTTTATCTGGTGATATCCAGAGCGAAGGTACATCTTGGAGAACACACTTGCACCCACAAGTTGATCAAACAATATGACGATGCGGGGCAGTGGGTACTTATTCTTGATGGTGACGGCGTTGAGCGGCCAGTAATCCACACACAGCCTTAAGGTTTCATCCTTCTTCTTCACGAACAGCGCCGAGCATCCCCAAGGCGAGGAACTCGGCCTAATGAAACCTTTGCTCAACAGATCATTGAGCTGTTCTTTCAGTTCAGCCAGCTCATTTGGAGCCATTTTGTATGGTCTCCGTGATATGGGCATGGTCCCAGGTGCAAGTTCAATCTTGAACTCGACATCCCGCTCAGGTGGCATACCCGGAAGATCATCCGGGAACACGTCGGGGTACTCCCGGACTACGGGGATGTCCTCCAACTTGAGAGCTTCAGTATTGTTGATTGCTGAAACCTCCCGGACTGGATTATCTAATAAGAGGGACTGCGGACGGTGTAATGGGAGGTTGAGGCTAACCGTCCGTGATAGGGTTTCCAGGACAGCGCCATGATAGCTTAGCCATGACATTCCCAAGATTGCATCAATCTTTTGCCCCCCTAGGATAATCATAGTGGTGGGATATATCTTCTCACCTAAGCACAATGGTGCTTTCGGGACTATCATCGTTGCTGAAATCTTTCCTCCCGGTGAGCAGATCATATAAGAACACTTGGTTGGAAAGGCTTCCAGCCGATGCTTAACCACATATGACGCACTTATAAAGTTATGGGCTGCACCAGAATCAAAAAGTATGATGATGGCTTGATTGTTGAGAGTAAACGTACCCGCCAGCACGTTCTCTCCCTCTGGGGCGTCCTCATTGTCGAGGTTGTGGACGCCCCCAGTCTGCTGACCAACCTTCTTGACCGGAGGTCGGCCTCGAGCACCGCCCTGGAACTGGGCTTGCCCGCTGCTCTGCTGCCCCTGGGGACAGTCCTTCGCGAAATGGCCCACCTGGCCACACGTGAAGCAGGTGAAACGGGGCGGTCCCCCGCTGATCGGCGGACGGAAACCCGGGGCGCGTTGTGGCGGTGGAAACGCCCGGGGTACCGTCTGCTGCTGCTGTCTTGGTGGTGGCATCGGCGGACGGAACGGGGGTGCTTGGAAAGAACGTCCCCCGAACTGTTGAGGTCGCGCGGGTGGACGCCACTGCTGCCCGGATGGTGTCTGATACACCATGTGGTACTTCTGGGGAGCGCCACTCCCACTGCTGGGTGGAGCGCGAGCGCTGCGCTTCCTCTGCTCAGCTGCCAACTCCCGCTGAGCGTCCTCTTGCATAATCGCAGCATTGACTAGGTCATTGAAGGTGCCGCGATTCCACTGAACGAGATGTATCTTCATTTTGGGGTGTAACCCCCGATAGAAATGTTCCCGCTTCTTCTCTTCAGTGGATATGTAGTCTGACGCATATTGCGCCAGATGGTTGAAGGCATGGGAGTAGTCATGGGCACTCCTCCCGCCCTGCTTCAGCTCCAAGAATTCTTGGAACTTCCTCTTCATGATTCCGGGAGGAATATGATAGGCGCGGAACGCCTCCCGGAACTCTTCCCACTCCACGGCATGGCCAGCTGGACGTGAGGCGACATAATTTGCCCACCACGCACCAGCGGCACCATGAAGTTGCTGCGCCACGAACAAAGTCTTTTGCCGCTCTGTGCATTGGAGCAGCCCGAACTTGGACTCGATGGTCCGCAGCCAGTTGTCAGCCTCCAGTGGTTCTTCAGCTTCGGTGAACACTGGAGGGTGCGTACTCATAAAGTCCGAGACGACACTTCACGGGTCTCACGAGGCCCTCTGTCTTGACGCCCCCTGCCTGGGACGTATTCTGCACGATCGTGCGGAGCAGGTCGGTCTGCTCCTCACGACCTCCCACCAGTGCCGCTATCACATCCGCTAGATGTAAGGGCCTCAGTTTTTGACACATATTTGAAGTGTTCATCACCACACCACACACCTCATTTGAAGTAAGTTGATGAACACAAATGAAGAGCAAGTAACCACCATCAACATGCTCAGTAGAGAACAAACTCACATATTGCAAAGTGGTATTTCCCACATGTGATATAGAAGGGCTGGGCATATGAAAACTCCTACACATTGCTAGGGATGTCCATGCCAAGTTTCACACAAATTCAAAACCCTTTTTGAGGTCATTTTGGGTATAGCTAGAAAGAGGGCAGTTTGAAACCATATTCAAATTCAAACTGTTTTTATCCCATGGATTCAAAAATGGGAGGCATATTCTTATCAGCACATTTTTGTGAGCTCACACACCAATTTTCACTCCATTTGGAGTTGATCTTGACATGAGCTAAGTGGGACAAATTCAAACTTTATTTGAATTCCAAACTGAACTTGTGCTGAAATTCATTCAAACCAAACCCAATTTGAATTCTAATCAAATCAAATGGCTCATGGGTGAATAATTTGAATCACCATGAGTATTTTGGGGCTCACTGTTTACAACAGTGATTAGGAGTGAATTTCAGAGGTTAAAACCCCGGGTGGGACCCACTGGTCAGCCTCTGAAGAGAACCCAGCCGACTGAACTCTGCACTCGGGTTCTTGCGCTGACCTGAGCTGCCGCCACGGTGAAGCCACCAGCTTCTTGCCGATCTCAGCTGCGGAACCGACTCTCGGGGTCTTTATCTACCAGCCCGAGCAGTCACCGGTGCCTTCCACCGCTGCCTCGTCGCATTTCCACCCAAAAAGCCGAAGCTCCTCGCCGCCCGAGTGAACGTTCAGTTCCTCATCGCCCGGCCGATCCAGTGACCCTCCCGGCGACCTGAGACCAGCACCGGGTGCGCCAAGCCATCTTCAACACCTTCACATCGGTTCCAGACCCTGCGCAGTCTTCCCCGAGCTCCACCGCGGCGATCCTTTCTCTGCCGGGTCAGCTCGAGCGGCCGCTGCGGGAACCGTCCTTCCGGCCACCACAGCCCACCGTTCACTGAGCTGTGAACAGCAAAGAGGTTCGCCTTCAACCCCTCTTTCATTTCTGCAAGCTCCGGCGGCGTGACAAACACTGCTTAGGCCGGAATTTCATGTTTTCGCAACGGTGTGCAAAAGTGAGGTCTGTACCGATCCAAGAAATTCGTAAGCCACACTGAATCACTCATCCTCTCATGGAGAGGATCACTTCTAGTAGCCCGTGCGGGTCCATAGGAGCAGGAACCACGAAGAACCGTGGAGGGAAACCGCTGTTCTTCGAGTTTTAGTAGAAATCCCGATTTCTGGCCTAGGTCGCACGGTGACAGCCCAACACAGCCCTTCCCGAGCTCCATGGAGCTCACGTCGACCTTTCCTATGGTCCACTGATGCTCGACGAACCTTAGCTTGATCAGGTGAGGTGCTAGGGAGGACGGGCAACGCGGCCGAAGTTCTCCCGAGGCTGCTGCTCGTCGCCGACCATGTGGCAGCCATTTTCATGGCGAGCTGACCCAAGAATCCTTTTTTCCGAGTGGAAATAGGCAGAGGCGGCCAAAATCGTGAAGTTTAGAGCTTTACAGAAGCCGACTGCGAGCTCTCCGGCGAGATACCCCGGCGGCAGAGCGCGGGCGTCGGGAGGAAGACGAAGCCGGCTGGCCCACACGTTAGCGGCTCAAAAATTCAAACCGGGATCGGGTGTGGCCGGGATCTGTTGTGCTGGCGCGCAGGAACCCCGCAGGCCACGGTGTGCCGACGCCTCAGTGGGCGACGCGTGTCCCCAGGGCCCACCCGCGAGTTTAAACTTTTCACCCGATTTTCAGATTTCCTTCAAACTTCAAATTCTCATAACTTTGGCTAGAAAGCTCCAAATAGAGTGAACCAAATTTTGTTGGATTCAGCTCCCTGAGCACTTTCCACAAAATCAAGTTTCACTTCATGAAAATCTTATTTATCCAGAATTAATTCCTCAAAGTTTAAACTATTTGGAATTTTAACTGGAGAATCCTTTGGAGGAAAATCCTGAAATTTTGCTGGAATGTTCACAAAAATATCCCTGAATTACCATAAAAATTTCAGATCCATTTGAGCCAATTTGATCCACCTAATGGTGTGATTAGTGGAACTGTTCCAAAGAAAATAGAAAATGTTCACAAACATTTTCAGAATTTTTTCTGAATTGTTTAGCTCATATCTTTAGCTAGAAACATTCAAATTAAGTGAGACTAACTCCATTAGAACCCTCTGAAAATCTAGTTTTCAGAAAGTCATAGTTTGTTTCATGAAAATCCTTAGAACACCCTAAAAGCCTTTAATTAAGGTCAAGTACATAATTAATTGTGGAATGCTCAAATGAGCTTTGCTGCAACTAAAACTTGACCAAGTCTCTGTTTAGGTTGTAACCAAGCCACAGTAAAAGTTTCAGTCATAGAGTCTGTCTAGTGGGACTTATAAGCTTCACAAGTTCAAACTTAATACAAATGCATTTAAATTGATACATGTACTTCTTCTATCATGTAGTCGCTAAGGTCGAGGAGGAACACGAAGTCCTAGACTTCGTTACTCCGGAGGAGCAGCTAGCCTCCGACCAAGAGCAGCAAGGCAAGCTCCGGTTTACATTAACCGTTTTACAAATTTTTATTGTTTTGAGCACTTACTTGAGTATTATGATTCCTTGCATTAAAGTTTTGTTTGGAAACCCAATTGCATGGCCAAGAAAACCCTGGTTTGGGTTTAGGATTGCAGACCCTGTTAGCTACTGCAAAGCTAAGTTAGAGTAGGATTCGGTACAAGTCGAGTAGTTGGAACTACTCGCGAGCATAGGCTAGAGGCACTCGACTCGGGTAGAGATAGCACATGATAAACATGGCAAGAAGATGAGACCGAGCGGAGAGTAAGGGCAGCAGGACTTTGGGGCCTGTGTGCTGTAGTTTCGCTTGTGTCGATTGAGGACCGAGCCGTGTGCGGGCCTGTTGAACAAGCTAGAACAGTACCGAAAACCTACCGGCTATATGGGAACCGGGAAACCGATGTAACTCGGGTAGCTGGGTATTGAGGCATTGCCCGTCGTTTAGAGGGTAGGTTGAGAGCTCGAGGTGTAAATTAGCTGGCGGCACTGAGATGCGCGTGCAGAGACCTCTTGCTTGGGGTGATGGGACCGGTTCAATATGTGGCTGACCGGCGAAAGGTGGTTGCGTACAGCATCCGTGATGGTTGTTGTAGGCAACATCGAGTACGGGCATACGTAACGGGTTGTTCGGGTAACCCTGCAGGTGTAAATCGATTATAATCGCCGTCCCTCGCGGTCAGTGAGTACCACTTGTTCACTGTACCGTGACATAGAAAGAACAGGCTAGTTACATGTTAAAATGTTGCTGATTGAAAGATGGACTCTGATTGCTAATGATTTGATGTAGTCTATAGCTAACTAAAAGTTCTTTTCAACTTTGGGCAAAGTACATGAGAGAAATGCGTTTCTTGTTTGATTGCGGCTCTCTCATGTGCCTTACCGTAAGGTTCTTCACAACCTGCTGCTAAAACTTGAAAGTAAGGTTCCACTAATTAGGCGAGTCCTTGCAAATGATTTTTACGTCATGTAACCCATCACCCCTCATGTAGAAGTTCCATGTTTAGGTGAGATGGGTCAGACTTGCTGAGCCTTCGTGCTCACTGCTTGTGTTTGAAGCTTTTGCAGGGTTCTATGAGGAAGGGACTCCCGAAGAGGAGACGGAACCCCAGGAGGGGAACCCCATCGAGTGGGAGTCGTGCACGCCGCAGAGTTAGTGTGCGTGTGTGCTAGCAAGGACACGTTCAAGGGCTCGACGTGGACTTGATGCGTAGTCTACGCCCGTAAGTGTAGACTGGACTTATTTTGATGTATAAATGTTCATAAACTCGTTTATGTAATAAAATTTCGCTTCCGCTTTGTACCTTTGATGTGTGTTATCCGGTGTTGTGCAACGCAGTACCCCTCAGCGTGATCCTGGCCCGACAAGACCGTGTGGTCGTGTCAGCATTGGTATCTGAGCTCGCTTGAGGTTTAACGCACTAAAAAGGTCATCTTTTTCAAAAATCCAGTGAGGAACGAGTTAGTAGCCCATATAAGGATGTTATTAGCATATAGATAGTGGCATACTAACCTATCTGTCTATGTCGGAAAATCGTGCATCTCGGGACATTTATGTCTTGGTGGGTGCACGTAAGCACTGTCCACCAGTGCGCACAAGCTGAAGGGTGGAGCCCCACGGGTGGCAGGTAACCCGACTCGCTTTGATATCCTCTACGACTCTTCATGTCGTTTGGGGTATTCGAGCAACGTCTGTCCCTGGCGAGCATGGTGCAATTTGGGAGACCCTGTCACGTGGTCTGAAACGTGAACACGTAACTCAAGGCATGTTTGGCTTGAGAACATCCGGGCGAGTGATGACGGCCGGGTGTACGAACTGTATGGATACCGGGCTCGGTGTGCAGCCGAGCCTGACGATTGCTTGAGTTATTTGCAGGTAGTCTGACCATGAAACGGTAGATGTGTAGCATCCGTGTGCGAGTGACGTTTAGTGCCACTGAATTAACGAAGCCGGCTAAGTCCGGTATAGGTTTTTCTTTGTGAGGACGTAGTACCGACATAATCTGGTGACGCATCAACGTCACACCCCATTAAATGAACAACTTCATTTAAAACTTGAAGGTTTTGATCCAAAGTAGTAAAACTTGATGTAACTCCTTCCCTTAATCAGAATATTAAGAGTTAACAAGTTTTCAACTTATAGGTTGTTAAGGACAGAGCACTCTGTTTTCAGCTGAATTAAGGCTGGAGTTAATCATAGGTTAGAGGTTGAGTTCTTTCGAGGTTGGGGTCATATGATACATTTATGGAAAGCTTTGGAAGAGCTTTACAACTTTTCTGTTGAGGTCCAGAGGTGTTTCATCCCTTAACTAATCGAAAAATGCAGTGGAGTTGAAACTGTCCAGAAAACAGGACAGAGCAAACAATATCTGTAAATTGAGTATAACTTCCTGCATAAAAATCCAAAAATATAAAATGAGGTAGTTCTGGAAAGATTATGAAATGGGTTACAACTTTGTAACAGAAAGTTTTGTCAGATTAGGAACATAATTAACTGGAATTCTTGGATCAAATCAGTACTTAAAGCAGGGAGGTGCTGTCCAATTTTTTTCCAGAAATTCTGTTAACTTTGACATCTCATAACTTTTGAACCAGGACAGATCCAGGCCAAGAAAATATTTTCTTGAAAGCTATTGAAGTTAGCTTTAACCTTGATGTTGAGCTCCAGAATTGGTTTTGCCTCTAGCATGGCCTAAATCTGGTTGAGATGGAAACTGATCAGGGCTGTCATGGGAACAGCAGATCAGCAGTCAAATTTGTTTAAAATTTGAACTATGTTTCCAAGTTTTATGGGTTCAATGACATGTCTTATGTTATAACTCAGTGGTTTACTGTTTAAATAAATATTTGACATTTATCAAATATATTTTTACAGATGACAGCTGATAAGCAGTTGGAGAACGGGTGGGTGGTGTCCCACTGTTCTCACCGCAGCGGCTATCCGGAAGCATTGAGGCATATGCTTCAATATTTCGGATACAACCAGATGCCGCAGTACTTCACCAAGGAAGAAGGCGAAGAAGGGAACAAGGCGTGGACGATCCATGTCGAGGTCCCCGCAGGACCTACGCCACCCAGTTGGGTGCCGTTCACCGTTACGGTGAGAGGTAGACAACCGGAAGGGATGTCGCAAGTGGCAGCCCGTGACACCATGTCACGTTTCTGCCAACTACACATGCAGGCTATGGAGGGCACTCCATACGTGCTCGTTCCGGTGGAGGGACGGGCTCAGCATGTGTGGGAAGAGAGGTACCGGGAGGCAACAGATCCAGGTTGCCCAAGGTACAACCCCGCGGAGGCAAACCTTAGCCTCCAGATGAGAGCGGGAAACGCCGTGATGGACAGCCAAGCTGTTCATACGGAGCATCTCGCCGCAAGGCTCAAGGAGAGCACAAGCCGTGGAGACCATTTCGAGAGTGCTCACAGCGCACTCCGCAATGTGCTCCTTCCGACGATCAAGCGACTGAATGAACAACATAATCAGTTGCATCGTCTGAAGAAGGCGAAGAAGAAAAGCCGTGTAGACATCGAGGCGTTGCAAGAGCTGGTACAGAATCTAACCCAGCAAAATGAGGACCTTACTCAAGAGCGGGACGATGCTATTGAGGAAGGGCAAGGCTGGGAAGAGGACTACAACCAGGCCATGGACGAGGTGCATGCTTTGCAGGACCTCGTACCTCCGGTATTGGGCATACCGGTGGTCTTGGGCCTTCCAGCAATGGGAGAACCCGAGATGGGAGAAGATGTGGTAGATCCAGAGCAACCAGCAGAGGTACCGGAGGAAGACGACCCGCAGGAGGTCAAGTTCTACTCCGACTAGGGGGTTACAGTTGCCAAGTAGGGCAGCTAGGGTAGTGTAACCCAACTTTTGTAATCGGTGACATGTCGTGTAGGCAGTAGCGTATGTATAGGTAGTGACGACATGAGCACGACTTCTCGGAGACCGAGAACAATGTATCTTGTATAAAGTTTATGCTTTATCAATATATGTGAATGTTGTGCAAATTATTCATGTGTCACTCCAATACCTACTGTTGCATATGGAATTTTAAGTATGACATGTGCTAATCGCTGCTGTTTTGAATTTCAGAATGAGTCGTACTTGTGCCAACCCGGACGTTGGTGGTACTAGCCAAGGGGGAGAGACCTCCCAACAGCCCCCCGAGGATTCCTCGGGACAGCAGCAGCAACAGCAACAGCAAACACCGCCACCGCCACTGCCAACGGTTACATTGGCCGACATCGTCGCGGCAATGGCGGGTTCACATCAGCAGCACACGGAGTTGCTGCAAACTCTTATCGCCAATACGTCTCGCCTAGAGACACGTCAAGACCGTGAGGAGCGTCAAAAGAGCTCCTACTCCGACTTCCTGGGGACTCATCCCCTGGTATTCTCAAGGGCGGATGAACCTCTTGACGCGGACAACTGGCTCCGCGCAATAGAGATGAAGTTCGGGCTGCTCCAAATAAGTGAGCAGCGCAAGACTCAGTTCGCGGTCCAGAAGCTCCAAGGATCCGCGAGCGCGTGGTGGGCAAACTTTTGTGCTTCACAGCCCACCCACCAAGTTATGACCTGGACGGAGTTCCGGACGGCCTTCAGGGCCTATCACATACCGCCAGGTCTAATGAAAAGGAAGACGCAGGAATTTTTACACCTGCAGCAAGGGAGCTGAAACGCGCTGGAATACTCCAGGGCATTCAACGATCTCGCACTCTAAGCATCGTATCACGCAGATACCGACGAGAAGCGGCGGGAACACTTTTACCAGGGGCTTAATCCGCTCCTGAAGGACAAATTGGCGATGTTCAATCGCGGCAGCCTCAACGACATCATTGACGCTGTGATTGTTCAAGAGGACTCCGGCAAGGAGTTGGCGGCGGCGGAGCGAAAGCGAAGCGCGCCGCAGAGCAGCGGAGAAGGAGGCGGTCCTTCTCAGAAGTTTCGGATGGTGAATCGCCCACCATCAGGTTCACGCTGGCAGCCATCACAGAGGTCGATGCCTTTCCGTAGTCGGCCGTACTCTTCACCGGCATTCAGGCCGGCACTGCCAGCACCACCTCCGCAACAACAGCAGCAGCGGGCGATGCCGCGTGCGTATGCACCTCAGCAACGCATGCCGGGCTTTCGTCCCCCGAGCACTACACCAGCAGCGGCCACATGTTACAAGTGTGGTCGTCCAGGACACTTCGCGAGCAGTTGCCCGGAGAGGCAAGGCAGTGGAGTTGCACCACCGTTTCCGGGGAGGAATCAACCCTGGAACCATACTAATGCGCGGCGGGCAAACCCTAGGCCCGGCACTGTCCACCAGCTTGCCATAGAGGACGTGCCGGAGGGTGAGCCAATCCTTGCGGGTATGTTCCAACTCCACCAGCATCCCGCCATCGTATTGTTTGATTCAGGCGCCACGCATAATTTTATTAGCCAAGCATTCATTGCTAAACACAGCATGCAAATACTACCCACCGATAGTCCATATTTAATTTGTTCACCGGGTGGGACGATTTCAGCAAGCGTAATGGTTTCCGAAGCACCATTATGCTTAGCAGGTAGAGTGTACCCCACGTCCCTCATTATCTTAGAGGGACAGAAGGTCGATGTCATCCTAGGGATGTCGTGGTTAACCCGCCATGGCGCTGTTTTAGACACCGTCCTTCGAGTCGTGCACTTAAACTCAGAAGTGCACGGGTCTCACTCCTTATTTCTGGACAGTCCAGAAATAAAAATTCCAAGTGTCTATCAAGCCACAACCATCAGATTGGAAGATATCCCAGTGGTCCGAGAGTTCCCGGACGTATTCCCGGATGATTTGCCGGGGATACCGCCCGATAGAGAGGTGGAGTTCAAGATTGAACTTGCACTGGGAACCATGCCGATATCCCGAAGGCCGTACAAGATGGCGCCCAAGGAGTTGGCTGAACTGAAGACTCAGCTCACGGACCTCCTGGAGAAGGGTTTTATTAGGCCGAGCTCCTCGCCATGGGGCTGTTCGGCATTATTCGTAAAGAAGAAGGATGAGACGTTACGGCTTTGCGTGGACTATCGTCCATTAAATGCCGTAACCATCAAGAACAAGTACCCGTTGCCACGGATCGACATGTTGTTTGATCAGTTGGTCGAAGCAAAGATCTTTTCCAAGATGGACTTAAGATCCGGGTACCATCAGATTAAGATAAGGGCGGAGGACATTCCAAAGACAGCTTTCTCGATGAGGTACGGACTTTATGAGTACCTGGTCATATCCTTTGGCCTCACCAATGCTCCAGCTCACTTCATGTACTTGATGAACTCGGTATTCATGCCGGAGCTTGACAAGTTTGTCGTGGTCTTCATCGACGACATACTGGTATATTCCAAGTCAGAGGAAGATCACAAGAAACATCTGAGTATAGTCTTGCAACGGCTGCGGGATCCCAAGTTATACGTGAAATTCAGCAAGTGCGAGTTTTGGATATCGCAAGTGCCTTTTCTCGGGCATATCATCTCAGCGGAGGGTATCGCTGTAGACCCGAGTAAGATCACTCAAGTTCTGAATTGGAAATCCCCGAGGACTGTTCACGAGGTACGGAGTTTCCTCGGACTCGCGGGATATTATTGGAGGTTCATTCCGAACTTCTCGAAGATTGCCAAGCCTATGACGGAGCTGCTGAAGAAGGCTACCAAATATATTTGGAGTCCAGCATGTGAAGCAGCATTCAATGCTTTAGTCAAGCACCTGACATCAGCACTGGTTTTGGCGCAGCCAGACACAACAAAACTGTTCGATGTGTACTGCGATGCATCCGGCATTGGGCTCGGATGTGTGCTGATGCAAGACCGAAGAGTGGTCGCGTATGGATCACGGCAGCTTAGAAACCATGAGCAAAATTATCCAACTCACGATTTGGAGCTCGCTGCCGTGGTACTTACACTGAAAATGTGGAGGCACTACCTACTCGGTAACCTCGTACATTTATATACCGACCACAAAATCCTCAAGTACATATTCACTCAGAAGGAGCTGAACATGAGGCAGCGAAGATGGTTAGAATTGATAAAGGATTACGAAATAGAGATCCATTATCATCCGGGCAAAGCAAACGTAGTGGCAGATGCGCTGAGCCGCAAGTCACACGTCAACAATCTGACCATCACACCGTTGGAAGAGAGCGAACCACCACTACATTTGATTCCACACGGAGCTCTCTACAACCTAGCTTTGATCCCCACCATCCGTGAAGAGATAGCGGCGGCTCAGAAACATGGCAAGGGCATGTCGCATTTGCGGAGACGTGTAGACAGTGGGGAGCTGAAATGTTTCTAGAAGGACGGAGATGGCGTCCTATGGTTCAAGGACCGGATCATCGTACCCCGTAACCCGGAATTATGGAAGAAGATATTTGATGAGGCTCACTTGTCAAAGTTTTTCTATTCACCCCGGCAGCAATAAAATGTATCAAGAACTCAGAAGCAAGTTTTGGTGGACACGGATGAAGCGGGAGATCGCCAAGTACGTGTCCGAGTGTGATACATGCCGAAGGGTGAAGGCAGACCATATGCGGAAACCGGGACTGCTACAACCACTGGGCGTTCCTGCCTGGAAGTGGGAGGATGTGAGCATGGACTTCAACGTCGGTTTACCCACCACCTTGCAGAAACATGATTCGGTGTGGGTAATCGTCGATCGGCTCACCAAAGTTGCCCATTTCATCCCGGTCAACACCAACTACAACGCCAAGAAGTACGCTGAACTGTACATCTCACGGATCCTATGCTTGTACGGCGTACCCCGTACCATCATATCGGATCGGGGCACTTTATTTGTGTCCCGTTTTTGGGAGCAGCTGCACGCTGCCTTTGGGGACGAAGCTGATCCGTAGTTCAGCATACCACCCGCAGACGGATGGGCAAACGGAGCGGGTGAATCAGATCTTAGAAGACATGCTACGAGCTTGCCTATCAACCACGGCAAGAATTGGGATGATCACTTGCCGTTAGCCGAGTTTTCGTACAATGGGTACCAAGCCAGCATAAAGATGGCGCCCTACAAGGCGCTATACGGAAGGAAATGCTGCACACCATTGAACTGGTGTGAGTCTGGCGAAAGGATTACCTTCGGGTTGACCTTGTCAACAACACGGAAGAAAAGGTTCGACTGATTCAAGCGAACCTAAAAGCCGCTCAATCCCGTCAGAAATAGTATGCAGACCGGAGAAGGCGCCCATTACAATTCAAAGTTGGAGATCACGTATATCTACGGGTGTCTCCAATGAAGGGCGTAAACAGATTTGGGGTGAGAGGAAAGTTGGCACCCCGATTCATCGGTCCATTTCAGATTACCGGAAGATGTGGGTCAGTAGCATACCGGCTGAAATTACCAGAAGCACTTTCCGGTGTGCACGACGTCTTTCACATTTCCCAGCTGAGGAAGTGTCTCAAGCTATCAACTACCGTTCAGCTGGAAGACATTGAAGAACTGCAACCGGATCTTACCTATCGGGAGGAACCGGTTCAGATTATTGACAAAAAGGCCCGAACCACACGCAACCGTACGTTGTGGTTCTACAAGGTTCTATGGAGTAATCACTTCGTGGATGAAGCGACATGGGAGTGCGAAGGATTTCTTCGCGCCAACTACCCCAACTTTTTCACGTCGCATATCCGGTAATTTTCCACCGTCCTCTCTCTCATTTTCACCTTATAATCTCGGGACGAGATTCTTTTAAGGGGGGAGGAATGTAAGGGTCTCAGTTTTTGACACATATTTGAAGTGTTCATCACCACACCACACACCTCATTTGAAGTAAGTTGATGAACACAAATGAAGAGCAAGTAACCACCATCAACATGCTCAGTAGAGAACAAACTCACATATTGCAAAAGTGGTATTTCCCACATGTGATATAGAAGGGCTGGGCATATGAAAACTCCTACAAATTGCTAGGGATGTCCATGCCAAGTTTCACACAAATTCAAAACCTTTTTGAGGTCATTTTGGGTATAGCTAGAAAGAGGGCAGTTTGAAACCATATTCAAATTCAAACTGTTTTTATCCCATGGATTCCAAAATGGGAGGCATATTCTTATTCAGCACATTTTTGTGAGCTCACACACCAATTTTCGTTCCATTTGGAGTTGATCTTGACATGAGCTAAGTGGGACAAATTCAAACTTTATTTGAATTCCAAACTGAACTTGTGCAGAAATTCATTCAAACCAAACCCAATTTGAATTCTAATCAAGTCAAATGGCTCATGGGTGAATAATTTGAATCACCATGGGTATTTTGGGGCTCACTGTTTACAACAGTAATTAGGAGTGAATTTCAGAGGTTAAAACCCTGGGTGGGACCCACTGGTCAGCCTCTGAAGAGAACCCAGCCGACTGAACTCTGCACTCGGGTTCTTGCGCTGATCCGAGCTGCCGCCACGGCGAAGGAACGGTGAAGCCACCAGCTGCTTGCCGATCTCAGCTGCGGAACCGACTCTCGGGGTCTTTATCTACCCGCCCGAGCGGTCACCGGTGCCTTCCACCGCTGCCTCGTCGCATTTCCACCCAAAAAGCCGAAGCTCCTCGCCGCCCAAGTGAACGTTCGGTTCCTCGTCGCCCAGCCGATCCAGTGACCCTCCCGGCGATCTGAGACCAGCACTGGGTGCGCCAAGCCATCTTCAACACCTTCACATCGGTTCCAGACCCTGCGCAGTCTTCCCCGAGCTCCACCGCGGCGATCCTTTCTCTGCCGGTTCAGCTCGAGCCGCCGCTGCAGGAACCGTCCTTCCGGCCACCACAGCTCACCGTTCATTGAGCTGTGAACAGCAAAGAGGTTCGCCTTCAACCCCTCTTTCATTTCTGCAAGCTCCGGCGGCGTGACAAACACTGCTTAGGCCGGAATTTCATGTTTTCGCAACGGTGTGCAAAAGTGAGGTCTGTACCGATCCGAGAAATTCGTAAGCCACACTGCATCACTCATCCTCTCATGGAGAGGATCACTTCTAGTAGCCCGTGCGGGTCCATAGGAGCAGGAACCACGAAGAACCGTGGAGGGAAACCGCTGTTCTTTGAGTTTTAGTAGGAATCCCGATTTCCGGCCTAGGTCGCACAGTGACAGCCCAACACAGCCCTTCCCGAGCTCCGTGGAGCTCACGTCGACCTTTCCTATGGTCCACTGATGCTCGACGACCCTTAGATTGATTGGGTGAGGTGCTAGGGAGGACGGGCAACGCGGCCGAAGTTCTCCCGAGGCTGCTGCTCGTCGCCGACCATGTGGCGGCCATTTTCATGGCGAGCTGACCCAAGAATTCTATTTCCCGAGTGGAAATAGGCAGAGGCGGCCAAAATTGTGAAGTTTGGAGCTTTACAGAAGCCGACGGCGAGCTCTCCGGCGAGATACCCCGGCGGCAGAGCGCGGGCGTCGGGAGGAAGACGAAGCTGGCTGGCCCACACGTCAGCGGCTCAAAAATTCAAACCGGGATCGGGTGTGGCCGGAATCTGTTGTGCTGGCATGCAGGAACCACGCAGGCCACGGTGTGCCGACGCCTCGGTGGGCGACGCGTGTCCCCAGGGCCCACCCGCGAGTTTAAACTTTTCCCCCGATTTTCAGATTTCCTTCAAACTTCAAATTCTCATAACTTTGGCTAGAAAGCTCCAAATTGAGTGAACCAAATTTTGTTGGTTCAGCTCTCTGAGCACCTTCCAGCAAATCAAGTTTCATTTCATGAAAATCCTTATTTCTCCAGAATTAATTCCTCAAAATTTAAACTGTTTGGAATTTTAACTGGAGAATCCTTTGGAGGAAAATCCTGAAATTTTGCTGGAATGTTCACAAAAATATCCCTGAATTACCATAAAAATTTCAGATCCATTTCAGCCAATTTAATACACCTAATGGTGTGATTAGTGGAACTGTTCCAAAGAAAATATAAAATGTTCAGAAACATTTTCAGAATTTTCTCTGAAATTGTTTAGCTCATATCTTTAGCTAGGAACCTTCAAATTAAGTGAGACCAACTCCATTAGAACCCTCTGAAAATAGAGTTTTCAGAAAGTCATAGTTTGTTTCATGAAAATCCTTAGAACACCCTAAAAGCCTTTAATTAAGGTCAAGTACAAAATTAATTGTGGAATGCTCAAATGAGCTTTGCTGCAACTAAAACTTGACCAAGTCTCTGTTTAGGTTGTAACCAAGCCACAGTAAAAGTTTCACAGTCATAGAGTCTGTCTAGTGGGACTTATAAGCTTCACAAGTTCAAACTTAATACAAATGCATTTAAATTGATACATGTACTTCTTCTATCATGTAGTCCATGTAGTCGCTACGGTCGAGAAGGAACCCGAAGTCCTAGACTTCGTTACTCCGGAGGAGCAGCTAGCCTCCGACCAAGAGCAGCAAGGCAAGCTCCGGTTTACATTAACCGTTTTACAAATTTTTATTATTTTGAGCACTTACTTGAGTATTATGATTCCTTGCATTAGAGTCTTGTTTGGAAACCCAATTGCATAGCCAAGAAAACCCTGGTTTGGGTTTAGGATTGCAGACCCCGTTAGCTACTGCAAAGCTAAGTTAGAGTAGGATTCGGTACAAGTCGAGTAGTTGGAACTACTCGCGAGCATAGGCTAGAGGCACTCGACTTGGGTAGAGATAGCACATGATAAACATGGCAAGAAGATGAGACCGAGCGGAGAGTAAGGGAAGCAGGACTTTGGGGCCTGTGTGCTGTAGTTCCGCTTGTGTCGATTGAGGACCGAGCTGTGTGCGGGCCTGTTGAACAAGCTAGAACAGTACCGAAGACCTACCGGCTATATGGGAACCGGGAAACCGATGTAACTCGGGTAGCTGGGTATTGAGGCATTGCCCGTCGTTCAGAGGGTAGGTTGAGAGCTCGAGGTGTAAATCGGCTGGCGGCACTGAGATGCGCGTGCAGAGACCTCATGCTCGGGACGATGGGACCGGTTCAATATGTAGCTGACGGGCGAAAGGTGGTTGCGCACAGCGTCCGTGATGGTTGTTGTAGGCAACGTCGAGTACGGGCGTACGTAACGGGTTGTTCTGGTAACCCTGCAGGTGTAAATCGATTATAATCGCCGTCCCTCGCGGTCAGTGAGTACCACTTGTTCACTGTACCGTGACATAGAAAGAACAGGCTAGTTACATGTTAAAATGTTGCTGATTGAAAGATGGACTCTGATTGCTAATGATTTGCTGTAGTCTAGAGCTAACTAAAAGTTTTTTTCAACTTTGGGCAAAGTATATGAGAGAAATGCGTTTCTTGTTTTATTACGGCTCTCTCATGTGCCTTAGCGTAAGGTTCTCCACAACCTGCTGCTAAAACTTGAAAGTAAGGTTCCACTAATTAGGCGAGTCCTTGCAAATGATTTTTACCTCATGTAATCCATCACCCCTCATGTAGAAGTTTCATGTTTAGGTGAGATGGGTCAGACTTGCTGAGCCTTCGTGCTCACTGCTTGTGTTTGAAGCTTTTGCAGGGTTCTATGAGGAAGGGACTCCCGAAGAGGAGACGGAACCCCAGGAGGGGAACCCCGTCGAGTGGGAGTCGTGCACTGTGCAGAGTTAGTGTACGTGTGTGCTAGCAAGGACACGTTCAAGGGCTGGACGTGGACTTGATGCGTAGTCTACGCCCGTGAGTGTAGACTGGACTTATTTTGATGTACAAATGTTCATAAACTCGTTTATGTAATAAAATTTTGCTTCCGCTTTGTACCTTTGATGTGTGTTATCCGGTGCTGTGCAACGCAGCACCCCTCAGCGTGATCCTGGCCCGACAAGACCGTGGGGTCGTGTCACTAGAGTAAGCGGAGGCGGCGGTGGTGGCTGCTGCTGCGGGGTGCTGTCGTGGGCCGGTGGCTGGGAGTCATCGCCTCCCTGCTGGATAGAGCCACCAACCTCGTGTGTGGTCCTAGTGCGAACCATCTGCAACCATACGACAATAAACATCAGTCCCGCAACATATTCCATGCAGTCCAATAACAATAGACGTAAAAACATAATGACAATAAAATATGTGATACATCTCGTATGTAGATAATGTAATAACTTTGCACAAGCTACACCATTACCAGACCAAATACAAGCTAGTTTAATCCAACTTGATGAACCCCCTCTTTGGAAGCTCACCACAACTAGGTTTGGTCACTACGAGATATTACTATCGCTTTGTCATCACGTAAACCACCCTTTTATCTTCAATACGACCCAAACATGGTCTCTAGTAAAAGAAACTTGAGTGAGACCTATGCTCAAATCTTTCACTAGTTTAAGATAACCTCCCATTAGTATGTTCTACCCCGTTGGAAGTATTCAAACCCCCCTCTAGGGTACAACAATCTCTCAAATGAGTTCAACTGTCATTCCTCTATCAGAATGACCAGTTTCTACATATCCGAGATTTTGATCTGGTTCTGAGCATTTTCATGGCTCAAGTTGAATACCAAAGTTAAAGTTAACTTCAGTATCTTTCCAACTAGTATTTACTTGCCCTCAGATCAGCTCTGGTTAAAAAGTTATGGTAATTCAAAGTCAGCAGAATTTCTGGAAGAATTTCAACAGCACCTCCTTTAGGAAGTGGCTGTTTTCAACTCTGGTTTCCACTGAAATCTGTGCTGAAAACTCAGAAAATTTGAATTGCAAAGATGTAACACATCTTCTACCCTTTTTAAGGATGTATCATATGAAAATTTTAGATTTTTTTACTGGAAGTTATGTTTGAAAACAGAACAGTCCAGAGAGTGTTTAACTCTGTCCTGATTCTGGACAGTTTACATTCCTCTGGGATTTAAACCATCTTAAGGTGTGTTTCAGCTCTGGAAGTCTACAACAAAATTGTAGAGTACTAGAATACCTTTCCAGAACTATATACCACACCTCCCTGGGCTAAAATACCTGGGAGTTGTGCTCTGTTGAAGTTCAGCAAACTTGCTGCACAAAACAGAACACTCTGTTTTTCAGTCTTTTTGAAACTACACTCATCACTAACCAATTTGTCTACCCAACCAGGGTCCTAAATGTTGAACCTAATGATTTTAATTCCTTGTTATCATTATTTTCATGCATATGCCTACAATATCTCGGTACTACGTTCCTCACAAAGAAAATCCTAACCGGATTATACCGGCATATACGTCTCAAGTGTGGCACTAAACGGTCTCTCGCACACGTTTACTACACGGATAGTTACGCGGTTAGTACCTGCAGAAGACCACAAAATAATGGTGCACTCAAGGGTTATTTTCATTTCAGGCAGGATCATATTAAAAATAAATACAAACGCCCGTATCATTGCCATAAGGCCGTCCTTGAGTTAGGTCACGTCTCAAGGTACGTGATCATGTTTCAACACCACACGACGGGGAACCCGAGTATGCCATGAATGGGTCGTCACGGTTGGGAATGTTATCAACCCAATAGATACCACCTACTGCCTGGCAGGGCACGCCGATGGCAAGCGTTGCGTATGTCCTCCTGGGCTATTTCCAGACGAACACACTCTCGCGTTACTGACCACGCGATGGGGTCTCCACTTACTTGCCTAATGCACGCTAGGGATCAGCGTTTCATATGAACTCAGGAACATGAAGAGTCCAAGAATTTCATATTGACGTCTCACACCAAGCTGTGAGACCAATCCCTGCACCACGTTCCTCGTCACGGGAGCTAACTGAAATTGAACCGCTTTCAATGGTGTTCCTTACCATTCTTACCAGAGCGTAGGTGCGTCATTACATAATTGAAATTCAGAATTATAACACATAAGTTAGTCTTTGCCACTTTAAGTAACTAGGCTAATATAGTCCTTACTTGGTCAACTACCTATTCCTCACTGTAAACCTAAGTTTTCCCGTAATATAGTCCTGAAGTACCGTGATATCCCCAATGCAGCTCTGATACCAGGCTGTGGCGGTCCGGGATCCGCTCATCCAGAATCGCAGAGGGTGGTGCCGCACGATGTGACACCTGACAGCACACGTCATAAGAACACAATATATTACATGGGAAAATAACTGAACTGTACAAACAGGTACAAACTTCAGTTACAAACTATTGTTTATAATACACAGCGGAAGTCTAAACTATACAAATCACGCCCGCCTATCTAGCAAAAGTCAGTTGCCCAGCCCTCGGGCAACCCACACTAGCTGCACGTCTCAGCTCAGCGCGGCGTGTACGGCTCCCACTCAGCCGTGGTCCCCGACGGAGGGTAACCCTCGCCGGTGGACTCATACTCCGAGTCCGTGGGTGGCTCCTCACCTGAAAAACACTTAAGCAACAACCGTGAGCACGATGGCTCAACAAGACTTACCCGACTCACCTAGGCATGAAACTCTACATGAGGCGTACACTGAACATAGGATAGTAACATTGCAGCAAATTGACATGCCTACAAGTTCACCCTTAATTCATCTTTTAGCAACAAGTTAACAGTTCAGGAATCTGAATTTTAGTAAGCAATATTTGGTGGCACACATGTAGCAATACAATTATATCATAACAGGAATATTGACTCATAACTTTTCATTCATTAGTCTACGTTACGACGCAGTGAACAAGCGGTACTCGTCACCGCGAGGGACGGCGAATCGACTCGATATACACCTGCAGGGAAACCCAAAGAGCACGTCACGTACGCCCACCCGTGGAGCTGCACAGCACGCTCACTCGATGTCGTACGGGACAACCTTTCACCCAACAGCCCAAACGTCGAACCGGTCGCACCGAAACGAGCAGGAGGTTCCCCACACGGAGCATCTCTCTATGCCCGTTGACAGATTTCCACCTTGCTGCCCTCAGACTACACCTATAAATCGGTGCGTTATGCCTCGACGCCCGGAGGTTTAGGCTACATCGGTTTATCGGGGCCCATATATCCGATATGCCTTCGGTAAGTTCAATACTTGTTCAGCAAGGCCGCACACGGATCGGTCCTCAATCGACACGGACTGCGCTGCGCACACAAGACTTCCTCTTGATGCGCCCTAGCCCCTGCCTAGTCTCATTTTCCTTACTAAAGTGATCTCACATCACTCAACCGAACCCGTGTGTTCCAAGCCTATCTCGTGAGTAGATTCCAACTACTCGACTTGTACCGAAGTCCTATGAATTATTGAGCATAGCCTGTCTACTCGAGGTTTTAGACACTACCCTCACTCTTATGTACATTTTCTGGTCATGCACGTGGGGTTTTCATCCATCCTACACCTAATGCACATTTATACTTCATACTAGACCTATGAACAGAGTAAAACTTTATAAAAGAGATTAATGCAAACCGGGACTTGCCTTGTTGCTGCTGGTCAGGGGTGAGGTCTTCGTCCGGAAGAAGGAAGTCCAGCACTTCCGGAGTCTCTTCGCCTTCAGCGACTACACGTCAATGAAATACTACATGTCAATTGAAATGCAATGTGTAAACTTGAATACTTAATTACTACTAACTCTAGCTAGCCCTCCCTTTTGGTTCTGAATTTTTTATGGTGGCTTGGTAGGGTCCTAACTCGAATCTTGACCAAGTTTCATTTGAAATAAAGTTCATTTGAACCTTATACAAATAAAAGCCCATGTGGTCAATATTTGAGCCTCTAAGCAATTCCAGAGGTTTTCATGGCTCCAACCATTACTTTATGAAAACTAGAATTTAAGATGGTTCTAATGGAATTGGTTTCATGTCCTTTGAAGCATTCTACTGAAAGTTATGCCCTAATTAAGATTTAAGAAAATCTGAAAAATGTTTCTGTACATTTTTCTATTTTCTCAGGGCAGTTCTCTTAATCACCCAATTAGGGGAACTAAATTAACTTGGATGAGTCTGAAAATTTTACTGTGACTCAAGTATTTTCCAATGAACCTCTCAGCCAAAATTCAGCATTTTTCATAAAGTAATTCTCCAGATAAAATTCCCCACAGTTTAAACTTTAGGGATTTAATTCTGGAGAACTATTAAGTTTCATGAGCTGAAGTTGGTATTGCTGGAAAGTACTCAGAATCCTGAGTTAAGCAAAATTTGGTTCACTGAATTTGGAGCTTCCTACACAAAGTTATGAATTTCTAAAGTTTGAGCTGATACCTGAATTATTTTCCTACAGAGAATCACCTCCCGCGCTAAACCAGAGGCTGACAGCGGGGCCCGCCCGTTTAAATTGAACTAACCGCGCGCTCGCGCGCGATTAGCACAGGGGCTGACAGGTGGGGCCGCGCCCTTCGTCTACCTCCCGACGCCGCCGCCCCGAGCCGCCGAAGCTCCGGCGAGGTCGGCGTTCCCGGCGATCTAGCTCGCCGGCGCCAATGAGACTCACCGCCCCCACGTAATCTCGGGTGCTGAACACACTGGACACCATGTCGCCACCGGCTAACCACCGTAGCTCGCCGGCAATGAGCCCTATGCCTCTGTGCTACCTCGGCAACATGTTCCCGCCCTTCTGACCATCTCCTTCGTGCGCTAATCACGTTGCCACACTCAGGGGAACCTCGGGAAGCTCAACATGATCTCCGTTGGGCCCTAAACGGCCGGCAACCCAGACCTCACCGGCAACCCCCTCCTCCGCCACACTGTTCTATGGTGAACTTAGGGTTCCGACGGTGATTTCCTTCCGGTTTTCGATCGAGAAGGGTCGCCAGAACCTCTAGATGCTTTCTCACAGCTCCGTTCGACCTCCCACCCACCAAGCTTCCCGAATTTCTCCTAAACCTAATCGGGTCCCGAAATGAGCTCCCCGCCCTAAACTGAAAAATTCTCCGCGCACAAAGGTCGAACCTTGGAGCGGTTTGCGCGGTGGTCTTGAGGACGAGCTAGCGCTTCACTGTCCTATGGAGGTCAAGGCCGGAAGATGATCACAGCTTGGGGGGCACACGATCGGAGCTCAGGCGACTAGGCTGTTGGTTGCGGGAACTCGCGAAAACAGCAACTCGCCGGCGGTCCCAGGCCTTTTATAGGCCCCTGAGGCCAGTGGAGAGCGCGACACCTGCTGTGCCACCTCCTACGCCGAAGAAGGAGCTGACCGGTCGAGGTGGTCGGGCGCCGACGCTGGCCGCAGCTGGCCAGCGCGCTCGGTCGAGGGAGTCGGCTGAGGAGACTTCTGTGCTAAGTCTACTGACCAGTGGGCCTCCCTTCTAATTCCATTTTTAATTTTCTCAATTCTGTTGTGCCAAAATATCCTCAGCTACTCACAATTGAATGTGAGACTTAGCCCCCAAGTTCTTGTTTGAATTTGAGTTCTCCCATTTGAATTTTTGTTTGGCTAAATTTGCCTCATGTTTGAACTGAATTTCAAATTCAGTTTTGAATTCTTGCAAATTTAGCTCTTGACAAAAATGAACTCCAATGGGGATGAAAATTGGTGGACTTACTCAGAAAAATGTGCTGAGTTTGAATATGAATCTAACTTTTGAATCTGAGTGGTGAAAGTTGCTGCAATTTGAATTTACATTCAAATTGGCCTCTTTTTCAAATACCTCCAAAAGTGCCTCAAAAGTGTTGGATTTACATGAAACTTGGCTTGAACCTTCCCAAGACTTTTAAGTCCTAGGGGTGAGCTCAACCTCTCATATTCATGTGTAGAAATCCTACTTTGTGAAAGTGAAGGCTTTCCCCTCTAATCACTCTTTTGATGGAGGTTACTTCCTCTTCACAATTTTTCCTAAGATATCCACAATAAAAATTGTGGTGTTGTGAGGTGATGAAAAGTTTTTGCAAGTCCCCTTTCTTGGGCCTTTACAGATACGATGAAGAGGTAGGTCAATCGGTGGATTTGTAGGATTGAAGAGCACGTGAAAAGCTACCAAAGGGGGGTGAATGGTAGATTTAAACTTTTTAGCGGAACAAAAAAAACTCTCAGTAGCAAATCGATCTGTTAAAAAAACTATGTATGTGACTGATCTAAATATGTTCAACCATGATAAAAGTGGTATATATTATAAAGAATCAAGTCACGAAGACATGACAACAAGAGTCACGGAAATCTGTCAAGAAAAACTCGAGTTATGATCGAAAGATCAAACAAGGGTCAATCTGTTCCACTCGAGTAAAAACCAGATCTGCAACACTGCAAAGAAACTCGTGTAGATCAGAAACTACAAATCCATTGACCGTGAAATTTTCATAGATGATAGGTAATCAAGTTGTGAAGATAATCTGAAAATAATCACATCAATTGAATCTGTAAAACTCGAGTTATGATCAAAACACCGAAGAACTGTCGTGCTGTCCAGAAACTCGATGAGAAAAACTTGACAAAAACAAGTCGGACAAACAAGGCACAAAAGCTCCTCTAAATTATGAATTTTGTTGATAAAAAAATAAGAGGAACAGCCCAAGGTCATCTTTCCATGACCTATGGCCTCCCTTGCTTATATAACCAGCTCAGAGGCCAACCCAATTCAAACTAGGACTCTAATCCTACTCAGTTCCTGAATTGAAACTTTACATAACTGCTCAAGACTCTTCTATACGCAGATAGAAGCAATCTTAAAACTTCCAAACACCTTAGGAACGTATACCACATTTCTAAAACAACTCAACTTCGTGTGCCACACGAAATCCTATCATAACCAACTCAAATCTTTCCATATTGGAGCCATAACCGACTCAGCCGCAGCCTGAGTCCATAATCCAGCTGGTTGGACCTTTCCTACCAATTATTTGTGTCCATATCTCTTCATCACGCCTTGGAACCATGTTGCCACGTCCATGCACTCCTTGCACACGTACAAACACCTTCCAACGATGTCCACGATACCTTCATATGCATTGTTCTTGATCCAAACATGTTGCGCGACCTCCCGATCAACTCAACCACAATTCCTCCCGAACTTGGTTGTTGAACCTCATCTTCTCCCTAAGACTAGTTCAATGGATCCCGTCATCAGCCATATCTTGAACTCAAACAACACCTGTATATGAATAAACAACTAATACTTTCGAGCACAAGTCCGCGACTTGACTCACGTTAGTTCCGAAAACCACAACACCTTACGGGAACACCTCACATAAGCATGTTGCAAACCATAGCAAAATGTTAGCCACCGTAAACAGCCATAACACTTCAAAGACTTAGTAAAAGAATACTAAGCAAACTTTCCATCGATATAAAGCAAGTTCAAAACATTTGCATGGTAAAAACAGAATCATAGCGATTTAGCTCTGGACCTTGCCAAAGCTAATCGGACCTTGAGCCGGAGCTTACCAAAGCTAGCAGAACCTAGCACCGGAACTTACCAAAACTAGTCGGACCTACCGCCGGAGCCAACCAAACACATGTCGGACCTAGCCATAGCAAGTTGGACCTTACATCAAATCTTGTCGGAGCTCGGACCTGGAGTCGGACCCTGACAAAAGAGTGTTTTGGCAGAGTTCAAAACTTTTATCGTCATAGCCAATGTATTCAGCATAAATAGGTCTAACAATATCCCCCTTGATGAATGCATTGGCAACACCACTTAAAATCCAAACATTGGCTTATTCACATGAAAAGTTTTGAAAACAATCAAATGAGAAAGAAATTTCAAAACTAAAATTTCTCCCCCTATACATATTTTCCCCCTTTGTAAATCAGAAATAAAATGAGAAGAAAAATAAAAATTCTCCCCCTAACAAGAATCGTGCCAAAACACATGTGAATCATGCAATCTGTGATCAATTTTTCCCCTTTGACAATGTATTCAGCAAGGTTCAAAAGAGAAATTTTATTTGTTATGCTCATATTTATAACATATACATATAAAATAAAGCTCATCCAAGCCATACTATCAAGTAACTTACACTATCACATCAATGAGATACATAAAATAGTGTAAGCCATGTTAGAGATCAAGTGTAATTTTCAATTTAAGCAAGTCATGATCTCACAAACTTAACTATTTCAAGACCTGAAAGCATGACACTTGTTGCTGCATTTTAATTATTTTTCAAAGCACAAATTCAGATCATATGACATTTGCAAGAGATTATATGCCGCATCAGCCTTATTCTAACCAACCAAGCCAAACCTATGTCATTTGACAATCAGAAGCTTAAGGACATGGTTTTAGTCATACACAACTTCTTCCAAGTTCATATCTAAGTGCAATGATAAGTCATCTCAAAAGAAGAAGTGTGATGCATGCATATTCTCTTGATCTTTTTATCAATTTTTCATTTGAACATAAAAGCTCAGCATGTGAATAGTTGATTGATTATTTTTTCATTATTGAAAGCACTTGTGAGCATGCGACAAGTTTAAAACAGCAAGAAAGTTCGATCATGACCAGATTTAGTGTAAATAATTACTCCAATTACTAGTCATGGTAAAAACTATAAAATATATAACATGAGTAATGTAGTAAGAACTTTCAGCATATAAAAGGAATCACAAAATCATATATGTATGAAATACTATGCTCATATTATTTTAAATTCAGATTCACACATAGACTTCCCAAGTTTCAAAACTCCCCCTCAATTTAAGCCATGAGGATGCATAACCCCTATTTCACTACGAATGAAACAAAAACGAATGAAATTCAAAGATTTTGTAAAAATGTCAGCCAATTGTTGTTCGGTATCTACATAGTGAAGCACATGTTTCCTTTTTCAACATTATCACGTAGAAAGTGATACCTAATGTCAATGTGCTTTGTTCTCGAATGTTGCACGAGGTTTTTAGCAATGCAAATGACACTAGTGTTATCACAAAATAGTGGAACACTATCTAGATCAACCCCATAGTCCTTAAGTGTTTGAATAATCCAAAGAATCTGTGAGCAAGCGCTAGCAGCAGCTACATATTCAGATTCGGTTGTGGATTGTGCAACTGAATTTTGTTTTCTAGAGGACCAAGCAACAAGTGAATTACGAAGAAAATGACAAGCACCTGAAATACTTTTCCTATCAATTCTACAACCCCCAAAATCAGCATCCGAAAAAGTTTTCAAAGTAACGGTTGAGGAAGAAGGAAGAAAAATCATAAATTCTTGAGTTCCATGTAAGTAACTGAGAATTCTTTTGACGGCTTGACGATGTGAAGCACGTGGGAAAGCTTGAAATCATGCACAAAGATATACGCTGAATTATATGTCTGATCTTGATACCATGAGGTACAAAAGTGATCCAATCATACTTCTATATTCTTTTTGATCCACAGGTTCACCATCTTCATCAAGTTCAAGTGTCATTGCTGTACCCATTGGTATCCGAAGAGACTTGCTTTTCTCCATGTTGAAGCGCTTAAGAAGGTCTCTTGTATACTTTGTTTGATGCACAAAAGTACCCTCCTTGGTTTGCTTGATTTGCAGCCCCAAAAAGTTCTCCCATCATACGCATCTTAAATTCTAAACTCATCATAGCTGAAAACATGGACACAAAATCATGAGAAGCACAATCAAAGATAATATCATCCACATACACTTGAACGAATAATGAGTCATTGACATGCTTAAGAACAAAAAGAGTTTTATCAACCTTGCCCATGGTAAACCCCTTTTCAAGTAAGAATGTTTTTAACCTATCATACTATGCTCTAGGGGCTTGTTTAAGACAATACAAGGCTTTGGACAGTTTGTAAACATGATTAGGAAAGTTTGGATTTTCAAAACCCGGTGGTTGCTTGACATAAACCTCCTCATCTATTTAGCCATTAAGAAAAGCACTTTTAACATCCATTTGATTTAACTTGAAACCTTTAGATGTAGAAAATGCTAACACAATTCTTATGGCTTCTAATGTAGCGACAGGAGCAAAATTTTCATCAAAATCTAGTCCTTCAACTTGTGTGAAACCTTGAGCAACCAACCTAGCCTTATTCCTAACCACAACCCCATCCTCACTTTGTTTATTTTTAAACACCCATTAGGTGGAGGTACAAGTTTCCAAACATTATTTCTTTCAAAATTTTCTAACTCTTCTTGCATGGCAATAATCCAAGATTTATTAGTGAGTGCGTGTGATATATTTTCAGGTTCAAAAGAAGTAACAAATGTAGAATGAGTGTGAGAGTTTGGATCATAAAACCTGGACCGTATGACTCGTTCGTGCAAGCTTCCAATCATTTGTTGTGAAGGATGACTTTTGAGGACCCGGAGGGGAGTAGACAATTCACAAGCTCCTTCTTCTTCATGCTCATCACAAATTGAAGAACTTGTGACTTGAGGATGATCTGGACCAGCAATGGTGGTCGTCGGTGCTGGTTGTGAATCAAAATCAGGAGCTGGAACAATGTCATTAGCTCCTGAATTTTCGGGCAGCGGCATCACTTCTTCATCTTCTTCGATGAAAATACTCTCCCCCTGCAAATATGGGTCTTTTCCTGCAATATTAGAGCTAGTACTTGGGCTAGCTTCATCAAAAGAAACCTCACAAGCCTCCACAATTTTGCTAGTGTTATGTAAAAGCACACGGTAGCCTCTAGTATGAGATGGGTAACCAAGAAACATGTCATCAACGGATCTAGGTTCAAATTTATCAAGACTACCATGTTTCTTAACAAAGCATTTGCAACCAAAGACCCGAAAGTGTGTGACACTAGGCCTATGTCCAAACTGAAGTTCATATGGTGTTTTACCTAGCTTAGCACACAAGAAAATACGATTTGAGACATAACAAGAAGTTGCAATTGCATCAGCCCAAAATTTTCTAGGAGTTTGATATTCATCAAGCATAGTCCTAGCCATCTCAACTAAGGTTCTGTTCTTTCTCTCTACAGCACCGTTTTGTTGAGGTACATAAGGTGAAGAAAAGTGATCAAACGATTGATTTTAAAATTCGGTTCCGTTATTACTTCTAATTGCTTTTAAAAATCCTAGATAATCAATTGATAATCTAAGAAATAAGGTTCTAAAATGACTAAAAGTTTCATTCTTAGATACCATAAAATAAACCCAAGAGTATCTAGAATAGTCATCAACAATCACAAGAACATACCATTTAGCTCTGAACTATTGAACACGTGAAGGTCTTACGGTGTCAAGGTGTAAAAGTTGACCCGTTTCAGTTGTCATGGTCATTGTGAGAGAAGCATGTGAACCTGCAACCATCTTAGCATGTCTACAATAAGAGCACACAATTTCTTTGTCCCCTTTAAGATTTGGCAGCCCACGTATGCGATCAAGAGCACTAACACGTGTGAGATGATTAAAGCCTACATGACCAAATCTACGATGCCAAAAATATAAGTCTTTTGAATCATTAGCAACTAGACATCTATGCTTAGAGGATGACATATCAAAATCAGCTTTAAAAACTCTTCCAGACCGAGACATATTAAAAATGAGCTCACTATTTGAATCAACAACCTTGCAATAATTTTTAGTGAAAATAATTTCCAGATTTTTCATTTAGCAATTGTGAAACAGAAAGCAAGTTGTATTTCAAATTTTTAACAAGTGCCACATCTTTTAAAGTGTAGTGATTATTTACTCTAACCGAATTCTTAGCAATTATAGGAGTTGAAGAATTATCGGGGAAAGTAACATTTTCTACATGTGACACAAAAGAGAGGAAGGAGAACCATTCTTTGTTACCGGTCATGTGGCGTGAGCATCCTGAATCCACAATCCAAATGTTCTCCTTCCTCAAGCGTGTAACCTACATAGAAGTACAATACATCGATGACTCAATACTGGGTTAGTCAAAAGGCATTTAGGAATCCAGTACTGAGTCACACGACGTCCAGCAGAAGTAACACGCAAAGGTTGAGATAAAACAACAGGTTTATGAGCCAAAGTTTGAGGATTTTTATACCCAACTACTGACCTACGAGGTGTTACATGAGTAGCACTAAAAACAGTAGGTCCGGAAGCAAACTTAGCATGTTTTTGATTTATTACAGAAGGTTGCATATTTCTAACATTTGGTTCAGTACATGCAACATGTTTTGCACAGTTGTTATGTGATCTTGCAATCATTCTTTCTTTTTTCTGTTGCTTAGCTAGTCTATAATAAATATCTATGACATGACCATCTCTACCACAATAGATACAATGAAATTTAACTTTATGTTTATGTCTAGATGAGCAGACAACATATTTATTTGAAACCGAATGAGACAACACTCCCACAGATTTAAAAATCACTTCTTTTTGTTTAGGAACTGTTTTAATCTAATGACTTTACAATTTTATATGGATGTGCTTTAGTATGAGCATGGGAATCAAAACCTAAACCAGTTTTATCATTGCAAGATTTAGAAGAATTCAATAGCAAGTTTAGATTCTTATTCCCATTATAAAACCGCTCTAGTGTCCTAGTCATGTCCTCAAGTTTCTTAGACAAGTCTAGCCAGTTTTGACATGAAATTTTTCCTTTTAGTTTGCAATTGGAACAATACTCAACTTCATGAGAACGTAAAGCATTGTTCAATATAGAAATTTCATTTATAGCATCTTGTAGTTTCTTATTAAGATCATCACAAGTAAAACAATGCAAATTAATTGTAGAACAACAAGCATCTTTCAAGTTTTTATTATTAAGTGCAGGAAGCTCTCTGTTCTTTTCAATCTCTAATTCAAATTTATTAAGTGTGGAGGTATGTGCACTTTTTAGAGAGGACAATTGTTCATATATTAAATCATATGAGGAACAAGAATCATCACTAGGAATCAAAGATTTCAAACGATTAATTTTAGATTCTAGTGACTCACTTTTAACAGCATTGTGTCTAAGCTTTTTATCCTTTTTCTTAACGATAAAGTAGCATAAGAAATAGCATCACACATTTCTTCGCAAGTATGACATACCGCTTCATTGTCGCTGTTGTGTTCTGCATCCTCCATACTTGAACTTGACTTGCCTGCCATGAAGAATAAGTTTGCCAAATCATTTTCATCTTCGTCACTTCCGATGTCCACATCGCTCGAGCCAAGTTTTTGAAGTGTGGAGATAAAACTATTTACTAATTGGCGTCCTATAAAACCCTTCTTCTTTTTCTTATTGTTTGCAGAGGAGTGCTTCGTCCTAGTTTGCTTTTCATCACAGGAAGTAGGACCTGAAAGGTTAGGGCAGTTCGTAAAAAACTGTCCTGTCTTACCACATTCGAAGCATCGTTGAGGTCCGACACTTCTTCTCCTTCTAGTTCTCACATTTTGCAATGCTTTTGAGAATCAAGTAGAGATGAGTGCAAGTTGTTCATCTGGAAACTCTTCAATCTATTCAAGGGTTAGAGAGGACAACAAAGAAAGTGTAACACAAGATGAAGATTGACTAGAGCTAGGCATGCCACATTGTGAAACAAATGTAAGAGACTTGTTGGTGTTCTTACGTGATATTATGTCAATTTTATGAGTTTTTAACTTAGAATATACCACATCTAATATAGGTGTACTCATGACAGTAGATTCACGAATATATGTAACTTTTATCTCCCAAATTGACATGTCTAATGCACTTAGTAATTGTCTAGCATTTTCAGCATTCGAAAAATTAACGTTGACACTACGCAAGTTGCTGAGAATTTTATTGAAGCGAGCAAAGAGGTCATCGATTGACTCACCGGGTTGCATCTCGAAGCGCATGTATTCTTTATTGAACATATCTTATCTTACCTCCTTGATCGTGTTGGATCCTTCGTGGTAGTTATAAAGTGCTTTCCACACATCGTATGCAGATCGGAGGTGTGCAACACGGTCGAAGTCACTTTGAGTTAAACCTTGTATGATCAAGTTCCGTGCTTTGTTGTTGTTGTCGACATCTCATGTTCATAGCCGTGACTTGATTGTTTGGCGGAACGTCATAAGGCTTATACACCTTTTCCCATATTACGAAGCCTTGCGTCTGGATGAAACCCTCCATATGTGCCTTCCAAGCCTAAAAATCAATGCCACTGAACACACAAAGTTTTTCGGGTTATTTCTTCAGGATAATTAGTCAAAACACGTGCAAATCACAAAGATTATAGCACCGTGGCTCTGATACCAATTGTAGGATCAAAGAGCACGTGAAAAGCTACTAGAGGGGGGTGAATGGTAGATTTAAACTTTTTAGCAGAAACAAAAAAAACCCCACTCGGCTGCAAATCGATCTGTTAAAGAAACCGTGTATGCGACTGATCTAAATGTGTTCAACCGTGACAAAAATGGTATATATTACATAGAATCAAGTCACGAAGACACGACAACAAGAATCATGGAAATCCGTAAAAAAACTCAATTATGATCGAAAGATCAAACAAGGGTCAATCTGTTCTACTCGAGTAAAAATCAGATCTGCAACACTGCAAAGAAACTCGTGTAAATCAAAAACTATAAATCTAATGACCGTGAAATTTCACAGATGGTAGATAATCAAGTTGTGAAGACTATCCAAAAAGAATCACACCAATTGGATCTGTAAAACTCGAGTTATGATCAAAACACCGAAGCACTGTCGTGCTGTCCAGAAACTCGACGAGAAAAACTTTGACAAAAACAAGTCGGACGAACAAGGCACAAAGCTCCTATAAATTACGAATTTTGTTGATCAAAACATAAGAGGAACAGCCCAAGGTTGCCATGACCTCTGGCCTCCCTTGCTTATATAACCAGCCCGGAGGCCAACCCAATTCAAACTAGGACTCTAATCTTACTCAGTTTCTGAATCGAAACTTTTCATAACTGCTCAAGACTCTTCTATACGCAGATAGAAGCAATTTTAAGACTTCCAAATACCTTAGGAACGTATCCCACATTTCTAAAACAACTCAACTTCGTGTCCCACACGAAATCCTATTATAATCAACTCAAATCTTTTCATATTTGAGCCATAACCAACTCAGCCAGCGTCTGAGTCCATAACCAGCCGGCTGGACCTTTCCTACCAATTCTTTACGTCCACATCTCTTCATCACGCTTTGGAACCATGTTGCCACGTCCATGCACTCCTTGCACACATGCAAACACCTTTCAACGACGTCCACGATACCTTCATATGTATTGTTATTGATCTAAACATGCTGTGCGACTTCCCGACCAACTCAACCACAATTCCTCCCGAACTTGGTTGTTGAACCACATCTTCTCTCTAAGACTAGTTCAATGGATCCCGTCACCAGCCATATCTTGAACTCAAGCAACACCTGCACATGAGTAAACAACCAATACTTTCGAGCACAAGTCCGCGACTTGACTCACATTAGTTTCGAAAACCACAACTCCTTACGTGAACACCTCACATAAGTATGTTGCAAACCATAGCAAAGTGTTAACCACCGTAAACAACCATAACACTTCAAAAACTTAGTAAAAGAATACTAAGAAAACTTTTCATAGATGTAAAGCAAGTTCGGAACATTTGCATGGTAAATACAGAACCATAGCGATTTAGCTCCGGACCTTACCAAATCTAATCGGACCTTGAGTTGGAGCTTATCAAAACTAGCAGAACCTAGCACTGGAACTTACCAAAATTAGTCGGATCTACCGCCAGAGCTCACCAAACACATGTTGGACCTAACCATAACAAATTGAATCTTACGTCGGATCTTGTCGGAGCTCGGAGTCAGATCTTGACAAAAAGAGCATTTTAGCAGAATTCAAAACTTTTATCATTATAACTAATATATTTAGCACACATAAATCTCACATGATTTTTTTATTTTCACATAAGACCGATACAAAATAAACGTCGCCACCAGCCTTTTTTTGACCCGGAGGCAAAGGCGACAAAGGCTCAATAGCTGCCTTACACGTATCGGAGGTCGCGACTTGCTGGCAGAGCCTCTTATATGCTCGGGTACCACGACTCCGCCTACCCGAGCGCAGGAAAGGGCGAGACCCTGGCGACACACGCACACGCTCGCTCCTCCGTGGCCGACTACACGGGACCCACTCCAGCGAGCCTAGAGGAGGTCCCACATGTCGGTAAGGCGACGTCGGCGGACTGGCTGGTTAGGCAGCGCGATGCCGACGGTGCTGGAAAGTTCCAAAGCCCTAAAATGACTCGATTCCTCGGCCCACCCAAGCACACAAACCTCTCTCCACTCTGCCGCAGGGTGCTGTCAATATTCGCTCGCATCGCCGCCGACATCCACCGCACCGCGGAGAGGGAAAGAGGAAGGGGACGAGCCAGCGAGGGCAGCCGACCGTCCCGCCCCCTAGCCGTGTCGGTCTCGCGGGGCCTCGTCTCCCCTGCGTAGGAGGGGTCCATGGCGGCGGCGGCGGGGACCTCGGACGCGTCCGCGGCTGGGATCGCGCTCGCGGAGGCCAACATCAACTGGGAGAGGTACGCGCCACGGTTCACGTCAAGTAGAAGGGTAAAAAAATGAGAGGGATATTTCCTCCCCGCCATCCGGGGAGGAACGGGCTTGCATCTTCCTTGGTTCTGCGCTGAACCGCGGCAGCTTGCTGCCTTGCTTCTAGTTTGGCCGTGCTTCTGAACATTCCGCCTGTTGCATTTCCCTGCACGGGTGTAGGGCGAGGAATGGGTAAACTTTGGGGGTCGGTAGGCTCAGCCGTCCAGGGAAGCTGTTTCACGGGCACATCGGGTGCTTTCTTCCCCAACTTTTTTGGAGCGGTTTTGTGTGGCGTCGCAGGGGAGAGTCACGAGACTGTTGTGATCGATTTGGACGGGGAACTGAAATTAGGCCATCTGGTAAATAAGCTTTCAATTGGTTAGGCACTTAGCACGTCGAGGTGATTTGTCCTTCCCAAACTGCGCTCGCGGCTGATATGTTCTCCCTATTGATTGGGCTTCTTTGCTTGAAAGTAGTGCGGCTATCGATTAGATATGGCATGGACTTTGCCAGCTGCTACATTAGTTTCGAATCTTAAATGGTTGTTTCTGAGTTCATAGTTTGTCATATCTTTTTGTTTGTCCTCTGTTGTACTGTCATGGCAATTTGCTTTTCATGGGGTAGCGCTTGCTGCAGGGTACTAAGTTTGCTCATAAAAGACTTTATACAGCATCGTGACTGATTTTCCATTGTTCTAGTTAGTTTTGCAATATGCAAGGATTCTGGTCGTTATGTCAGTTTAATACTCTCTAGTGTTTGTCAAAAAGCATGTTATATTGAACATATTGTGACTTTGTGATGCAAGTTCATACAATCAGCTAATATAGAGCAGCAATGTGTGACTGCATACTCGTGTAACTGAACACCATTCTTTTGTTTTGCACTAAAGGTTGGACAAGACAAGGTTTCATGTGATTGGAGCTATCCTTTTTACAGCCCAGCAAGGTTCTCTGCACCCTACAGCTGTCGTGAAGACTAGGATGCAGGTTGCTGAAGGAGGGCTTGCACACATGTCTGGATTTGCCATTTTTAGGAGGATACTAAGAAGCGATGGTATCCCTGGTGTTTTCAGAGGTTTTGGCACCTCTGCAGTTGGAGCTCTACCTGGGCGAGTCTTAGCTCTGACTTCGCTGGAGGTCTCCAAAGAAATGGCTTTTAAATACTCCCAACATTGTGATATGTCAGAGGCATCAAGGATTGCTGTAGCCAATGGTGTGGCTGGCTTAGTGTCAAGTATCTTTTCAAGCTCGTATTTTGTACCTCTTGATGTGGTGGGAACTGTTCATATTAATTACATATTTTTGTAATTGTGCATTATATACTGAGTACTTTGAGGGTCCAGTCATCAACAACACAACCAATAACTATGTTTTATGCCTAAATCTTCTGTTTGAGAAAACATAACAACATTGCTCTGATCAATTGATTGATCAATCATTTGATTGAACCTTTAGTTTTTATATGATTGAGTTTGCTTTGTAAAGCTGTGCATATTGCAATTCATTTAAGCACTATCAACAGTTTGCTATTTATGTTGCTCTTTTTTTCCTCGAACACACAAAAAATACCATGATGTTGTTGCGATAAGCTTAGTATGCAGAAAATAAATATTGAATTTCAAAAAAGTTTTTGAGAAAACAAATACTGCCATTTCAATGTTATTGTAATATTGTGTCTTTCTGTATCTGAAAGTTGCTGATTGCTTCAGGTGGAATTTGTATATTTAGATTAAGTTGTCTACACAATATTTCAGTAAATCAACTAGTTCTGTATTTTGCTTGGTTGTTCGTGATATATTTATATTATCTGCTGGTTTTCATAGGATGCTTCCTTATTTCTGATTGTGTAGATTTGCCAAAGGCTCATGGTCCAAGGATTGCCAGGGATGCCATCATATAGAGGGCCACTTGATGTGATAAACAAGGTTGTGAGAACTGAAGGGGTCCGTGGACTTTACCGAGGTTTTGGAATTACCATGTTGACTCAATCACCAGCTTCTGCCCTATGGTGGAGTTCATATGGTGGTGCTCAACATGCCATCTGGAGGTGTGTTAGCTTTAACATGCGTTTTTTGTTCCTTAGTATCCAAAGGTGGCAGTTCCATCCTTGATTGATATTCTTTCTTGCTAATTTAGGAGCTTGGGTTATGGAAATGATTCACAAGTGAAACCATCTCAATCAGAACTTGTTGCTGTCCAAGCAACAGCAGGAACAATTGCTGGTGCTTGCTCATCAATTATCACCACACCAATTGATACCATTAAAACACGTCTTCAGGTAAATAAAAATATGATTTTGCTGAACATGTAGTTATGAATCTTTGCAGAATGTTTTCTTTTATTTGTAATTATCATCTTCTCAACGTGCTTGGGACAAAGGCTTTGTTGTTGTTGTATCATCTTCTCTATGATGTACTTTATTTTGTGCTATTTCAAGGAGTCAAGATTTTATTAGTTTCACATGATTTTGTACTTGGAAATTGACATAATTTGTGGAAAAGTTGACAGGGACTTCTTGTTGATCAGTCTTCCTGATAGATTTTTAGTTGAAGTACCTTCAAAGGGGTGTGAGATAAAATTTGCATGGGTTCTGGACCTTATGCCCTGAATGCAAAACATTCAGCTACAAAATTTGCTATAATTTCTGCCTTGTGAAGAATGCCCACCTTTACCATACAGGATTGCAGCTATACCTGCTAGCTGCTAAAAAGTAGCATGAAGTACAAAATTTTCTTCTTTTGTGGAATGTCTGCGAGGTCATTTGTTTTGCTCCAGCTTGTTGGAATTCTAGGTGCGGTAAAACATCAATAATGGGGTTGATTTATTCCAATGATATGCCAACCTTAAACAGCCGGTTACACCCTAATATGATATATACCTTGAAGCAAGTTTTTATATCATCTTCACTATGAATATGATAGATACCCTGAAGGTTGATATTGATGTAGCTAATTACTAACAATACAAGGGATTATGATCATGTGGGTTACTCGGGGAAGTTCTATTACATGTTGCTAATGTCCATGTGCTGATTTCAGGTCATGGATAACTATGGCAGTGGCAGGCCATCTGTCATGAAAACTACCAGGCTGCTGCTTGATGAAGATGGGTGGAGGGGCTTTTATAGAGGGTTTGGACCGAGGTTTCTTAACATGTCTCTATGGGGTACATCAATGATTGTTACTTACGAACTCATAAGTAAGTCCTGCTTTAGAAATCATCTTTACATATCCTTGGTTACCCTGATAAGTTTATTGACACCCGTTATATCTTTCAAATCTGCAGAGAGGCTATCTGTGAAGCCGGAATCACAGTTTTAGCTTCTGATCGATTTAAGTAGTTACATCTTGAAGATCATTCCTACTTGAAATGGTGACCTATGCCATGTTCACTTCAGAAGGATTATCTAGTATGACACCGGAGTAGGAAATTCCTGGTGTAAACTCCTTAGTCGCATAATATATTTCCATGTGAAGCTGTTTGATTTGTATATAGCTACGCTGAAGTGCTTCTCAGAGAATGTACAGTCAGCCTCTTGCGGGATGTAATAGCCATAAGCCATAGCCAAGGGGCCATCTTATAGTTGTATGTGGTTCGGCAAATTTTGGCAATGATTTTTGAATTTTAAACCTGGAACAAGATCTCTAGTTGTAGGCACTACTTTGTTCCACGTTCTGAAAAATAGCTTGCATCCAGGCTTGTAAATGGACGCCTTGGCGCCTGCCGGGCTGGACGCCTAGGTGCCCGCGCCTAGGCGGCTGGCCAGGCGTCGGCCGTGGCAGATGTGAGCGGGAGACGGTGGCAGTGGCGGGCGGTGGTGCCAGAGAGGCGGGCAGGTGGAGGAGGCGTTAAAACCCTATGGGCCTCACACTTGGCCGATTTGCCCTCACTACTGTGATCATCGGATGAGATCTCATTGGACGTTCTTTATTTTAGATTGGGTACATAAAAATCTACCCTCTTTAACCCTAACCATTTTCTCCCTCAACTCTGTGGTGGGTGACGGCAACAGCAAGCTATAGCAACGGTGACAGCGGCGACAGTAAGCGGCAGCAACAGTGATGCGGCGACGCGCTAGGGGCGGGCGGCTGCGGCGGCAGCAACAGCCAGTCGCCCCGCCATGGCGACTAGGGCGGAGTGCTTGGATGCTTAGGCGTTGACGACCGATGACGGCGACGACAGTGAGCGGCAACAACAGTGATGCGGCGACGCGCTAGTGGGCGGGCGGCTGCGCCGGCAGCAACAGCCAGTCGCCCGGCCATGGCGACTAGGGTGGAGTGCATGGATGATTAGGCGTCGACGAGCGGTAAATGCTGCTTGCATCCTTAGCATCTTAAAAAATAGTTAGTTTGTTATTACCATTGTATTCTCTGCTGGTGTTTACAAACAGAATCAGTTCAGTAAAAAACCAGCCTATGAATTTAATGGGTTTACTGTTATCTGCTAATTGTTCTAAACTTGATCCATTAGAAGGACACGGTGGACGTCAGTACATAATGTTTTGTGTTGCATACGTATTCCAGTTTGCCATACTTAGTATTCGGAGGCTTCCTGTGAATCAGTTATTTACTTCCTTGAACAATCCCATGTGAATCACGTGTACCCTTTGGGAAAAAAGAACCATTATTATAAAAGAATAAATTTTGATCTCAACAGCTAGTGAGTTTGCAAGAATGCGCGGCGGCCTTCCTGCAAGCAGTACACCGGTGGCAGCGTCTCCGTCAGCCCGTACGCGTTTCAGCAAAATGGGTCTTCGAGCTGCGCCCTGGCAGTGCTGCAAGTAGCTGGACGCCGGACATGGTGATGTGGGTGCAGGCGACGGCGTCACTGCACGCCAGGCAGATGGGCGCCGCGCCGCGGGCCGTAGGTGCCGCAGATGTCCCGGTACACGACGCCCGGGACGCGCAGCGCGAAGCTCTGTTCGGCGCAGCCGCTGCCGAGGCACTAGTAGTGGTCGATGATGATGCAGTTCTCGACTTTCTGCATCTGCACGCCGGTGAACTCGACCGCCGACACGGCGCCCGCGCCACCCTGCCAATTCTTGATCCGGACGCCGTTGTCGGAGTCGATGATAAGCGCGTTCGGGACCGTGGCGTTGGAGACGAAGGCGCGCGTGTTGCGCACGCCCAGGCTGCCGATGCTGCCGGACACCATCAGCTCACCGCGTCAGGCACGCTACAGAGTATACTAACGTTCTACTGCCAAGGAAATCGACAAGTCCATTATGCCATTATGCCATGGCCATGGCCGTGCCCGCATGTTACGTTCTCTATGTGCACGCCAGAGCAGCCTGAGCCGATGGAGACGAGGTCGTCGCCTGCTCAGATGTTAATGCCACTCCGCATGTAACTGGACACATGCTGTCGTTTACGCGGTCAGACACTGCCGCGCCTTGTTGTAGATCCTCGAGTTGAGGATCTGAACGGGCGTGGTGTTCTCAATCCCGTCCGTGTTGCACTAGTATAGAAAACATTTTCACATGTGGTTAGAAATACATTATAACAATCGGTTTACGATTCATTAAAGCAGACCGCATGTGACAAAGAATTATCACATGTGGCTCCTTAGGAAAGACCGCTTATAAAAATAGATTACCACAGGCGGCTCTTTATGAATGACCGCTTGTGAAAATGAACTACCACAAACGAGGACTGCTTGTGAAAATGGATATTGCATGCGCTACTTTGTTACAGACCGCTTGTGAAATTGAATATCACAGGCGCCTCTTTATATAGGACCGGTTGTAAAAAATGATATCGCAGACGGTTCTTCGTGGCGGACCGCTTGTGAAAATTTGTTATCACAGGCGACTCTCTATATGTGGTCGTATGTGAAAATCTATTATCACCGACGGTTTAACTTTAGCAACCGCCTGTGAAAACTGGTTCTTGGTCAACCACCACCTGTGATAATCTGTTATCACAACCGTTTTTAACCCCTCGCCGGCTGTGATAATTTATTAGCAGAGACGGTTCATATTTTAGAACTGGCTGTGAAGATATAAACCCTATACAGAACTACATGTTGTTATTTCTAATTTCTAGCTCTAATTCAAATACAAACATCACAAACACAATTTGCACCCACTCAGATTCAAATAAACTTTCATACAACAATCATAAAATATAAGTATCACATGCATACAATGCAAGTTTACATGTATATTTCAATCGTAGTTCACAAGTACACATATTTTACAAGTTTCTCTAAAAACTAGTTGAATCATAATTGCAGAGTTCTGGCACATCGACATGCGGCCCCGTGTCGTCCAAGAACATCCCTCTTCGGTAAATAACTTCGCGACACATGAACATACACAATTCACTCACAATCCTATCGACTCCTTTGACCATATCTCTAGCAATTGGCCAATCTCTGTTCACATCCGTGTACTGCAATAAAAAAATATAATAAAAGTATTAAAATATGATAACGACAATGAAAATACAATTCAAATGTAAGAAAATACAATATCGACAGTAAGGATAACTTACATCCTCACAATTCACCCTATATCCACCGGCGACACGAAGATTCTCGCAAACATAATATCCGCAGTAACGATAACTTACATCCTCATGACTTACTCTATATCCACCAGCGATGTAAAAGCCCAAGAAAAGGGACTTGCAAAAACTTTTTATCACCTCACAACACCACAGTTTTGTTGTGGATAGATTGTGAAAAAATGTGAAGAGCAAGTAACCTCCATCAAAAGAGTGATTAGAGGGGAAAGCCTTCATTTTCACAAAGGGGGATTTGTACACATGAACATGAGAGGTTGAGCTCACCCCTAGAACTTAAAAAGTCTTGGGAAGGTTCAGGCCAAAATTCATGTAAATCCAACACTTTTTGAGGCACTTTTGGAGGTATTTGAAAAAGAGGTCAATTTGAATGTAAATTCAAATTGCAGCAACTTTCATCACTCAAATTCAAAAGTTAGCTTCATATTCAAACTCAGCACATTTTTCTGAGCTAGCCCACCAAATTTCATCCCTATTGGAGTTCATCTTGTCGGGAGCCAAATTTGCAATAATTCAAAACTGAATTTGAAATTCAGTTTAAATATGAAGCAAATTGGACCAACCAAATTTCAAATTGGAGAACTTAAATTTGAACCAAAACTTGGGGGCTAAGTCTCACATTAAATTGTGAGTAGCTGGTGGGATAATTAGCAAAAACAGAAAAGAAATTTGGAAAAAAGAAGAAAAGGGGAGGCCCACATGTCAGCTGCACACACGAGTATTCAGTCGGTTGCTGCAGCCGGGTCTCGAATTCGCGCGCAAGGAACGGGCGAGGCGGCGAGCCACTGAGGCGTCGACGTGCCGCCCCCTACGCTCGATGCTTCGCGTGTGTAACACCTCAGTGAAGCAAACCGAGTACTCCACTCGGCTTCTCCCCGTTTTTCCCCCAAAAGCAGCCGCACCAGGCCGGAAAACGCTTGCCGCCGACCACTCTTCGCGCCCGCACGTCGCTCAGCACCCCTAGGACCTCCCGCGACCACCGGTGATCGTGAGAGCGTGCGCAGGATGCTTCTGGACCTCACTGAGCTGTCAAGCCGGTCCCTCACCCTCTGTGTGTGGCGCACATCAACAACCATCGTCAGAAATTTCAGTTTGTGCCGCTGCCGGGCCTCCTCGACATCCCGGCGATACAGAGCACGTCACACCCCCGAGTTGAATAGCAAAAAGGTGCGCCTACTCCTTCTCTTCTTGACTTAATAATTGTATGGAAATCTCGACTGAAGTAAATATAGTGCAAACTAAATTTCTATTCCACCTTAGGCTAGCAACATCAGAATAAGCGTTTCTTGTTTGATTGTGGACTTCCGGTGTTGTGATGCGTGGGGACCATTAAAATGGCTGCTATAAGAATCTGAATATAAGGATCAAGGTTAGCTGATCTTTTTATGCAAATTCAACTTCCTATGTTCTTACAACTCCTGCATGTTGAGTTACATGTTTCGGATTGACGGTTAAGACTTGCTGAGCCTTGGTGCTCACGGTTGCCTTCGTAGTTGATTTTGCAGGTAGCATGATGCATGCTATGAAGAAGTTGTTCGGTGAGACATCGGACCTCACGGTTTTCATAACTCACTGGCAACCTAGCCGCTGCCTTACTTCTTGTAAAGTTAGCAGGAAGCGTCCACGGGCTGGACGTCTTCTCTTCGGCATAATTAGGGATGAGAGTGAGTACATGTATAGTTTTATTCCACTGCGTATGTACATCTTTAGTACAATATGTTGTAAAAGATCTTATGTTGAGAAATAAAGCATTTCATATGTTCTTATTGTCTTTTCATGTATGCTGTTGGGTGCCACATCGCACGGCACCACCCAATGCGATTCCTAGAGTGTGGACCCAGAGGGGTTCCCCACATTAGGTACCCAATATTGGTTGGTTCCTTTGAGTTTAGTGACAAGGCATTTGGGCACACACACACAAGGCTTTGGTCTTTTGCGGAGTGGCCCAACATATTTAGCATAGAGATAACCAAATTTGCTTCTCATAAGCACATAAGATGCATCAAAATCATGAAACATAGTCAAGTTGACATTTTTAGCATTTTTAGCATCTTTATCAAATTTGACCATTTCAAGAGAAGTACATGCATGATGTTCATTCTTTGCATGGTATGATCCTTCCTTGACAAAAGCAATATGCATCTTGTTATTATTGGGAATTCTAGTGTTTTGCTTTCCTCCCCTTGAATAGCCAAGACCATCTTTGATCAAGGGAGACCTTGTGATCGAGTATGCACTATGTTCATTTGATCTTCTCCTTGTCATACAAAATTTGCACATTTGCATGTTTTAGTGTTTGACTCCACATTATACATGTTTGAGCTTGTTGAGGCGGGAGAGGAAACACTTGACTTGAGAGTTGTGAATTGTGCCTCAAGATTCTTGTGAGCTTTGTTCAAACTCACGAGCTCATCTTGGAGCACAACATTCAAACTCTTGAGACATGAATAGGTCTCCTTGCATTCCACAAGTTCAAGTTCAAGTGCCTTATTCTTCTCTTTCTCAAGCTCGAGGAGCTTCTCAAGGTCAAGATACCTTTACCTCTCCTTGAAAATCAAATCATCTTGTTTCTCAAGAAGTTCCTCCTTGTCTAAGATTTCATCGGGGAGCTTTTTCATTTTAATTAAAGCACTTTTGCTCAAACCTTCAAACTTGTACTCATTATCACTGGCACTATCAAAATCTTCATCTTTAATAGAGGCAAGGAGAGTTTGGATTTATCCTTTCGCTTTCCCTCCTTTACCATGAGGCATGTGTGGCTTGAGCTCTTCCACTCTCCCTTGTTTGGCAAGAGAGTCTTCTTCATCATTGGCTTCTTGATGGCGACGGTTGCCACTTCCGCCTCATCATGAACCCATGAGCGTGCCCATGTGCCTTCTTCTTCTTGAACATCTTTCTCTCTTGAGGCTTCTCATCCTTGTTTTTCTTATTCTTGTCTTCTTACTTTTCGTATGGGCAATTAACAATATAGTGCCCATACTCGCCACAATTGTAGCAAGCTCTCTTGGTTCTTGACTTGCTTTTGTGCTTGCCCTTTCTCTCATAGCTTGAACCTCTTCTTTTTTTCATCATTCTCTTGAATTTATTCATGAAGAAGGCCAACTCCTCATCATCCATGTCGGTTCTTTCTTCTTCACTTTCTTCATCATCGCTTGAAGCTTGTACCTCTTTGGCTTTGGACTTGGGTGAGGCTTTGAGAGCAACACCCTTCTTCTTGAAGGATGTGACCTTAGCAAGGTCGTTGGCGTGGCGTGCTTCCATCTCCATCATCTCATGGTTGATGATCCTACCAAGCACATCATGTGGAGTCATTTTGTGGAAGTTTGGACTTTCACAGATGAGGGTGCAAAGTGTCACGTTGCAAGGCATGAAAGCTCTTATCATACTTTTGACCACTTCATGGTCACTCCGCTTCTTGCATCCGTACGCTCGACTATTATTAATGAGGGTCTTGAGCTGGTTGTAAATCTCTTGAGGGGTCTCGCCATCTTCCATGGCAAATATTCCAAGCCCCCTCGATCATCTTAATATTTGCTTCCCTCACGAAACGGTTGCCTTCATGTGCAATCTTGAGCATATACCAAATTTCCTTGGCTTGCTCCAACCCGTCCACCTTGTTGAACTCTTCTTGGCTCATGGACGAGTTGAGCACGGCCGCCGCTTGAGCATTGCGGTGGATATGTTGTTCTTGCTTCGGGGTAGGCTCTTCATCATCTACGGGGATATATACACCTGTATAAACAATATGCCAAAGTGTAGGATTGAGAGAAATAAGATGCAACTTCATGTTGTGCTTGCACAAGGTGTAGTTAGTGCCATCGAAATGTGGAGTTTTGCCTAAAGGAACAGACAAGTAGTTGGAATGAGAGTTCAAGCGGTCATAGTTAAAAGGATATCGCGTGTAGTCCTCTTCGGGCTTCTTGAGCTTCTTTCCCTTCTCAAGTATTCTCCTCCTCCTTGCTTCGTCTTTTGCTCTTTGAATAAGGTCCGCAAGGCGCTTCAGTTCTTCATCATCAGTATCGATGTCGAAGGGAGGAGGCTTCGGCTTTTTTCATGGTAGTGTTGACAGTCTTGTTGCACGAGGACTTGAATCCTTGGTCGACGTTGGTGCTGTTCTCACCGGTGCCGGTGGTGTCGACTGCGAGGGCCTCACGGCCTTGACGAGCCCGGATCATGCTGAGGTGTGCTGCGTTGCACAGCACCGGATAACACACGTAAAAGGTACAAAACGGAAGCAAAGTTTTATTACATAAAAGAGTTTATAGACATGTTTACAACAAAATATGTTCAGTCCACACTCACAGGCGTAGACTAATGTAAAGGGCCTAAGTTTTTGCACACATCCAAAGTATTCATCACACCACACACACACCTCATTTGAGGAAACTTTATGAACACATTTGAAGAGCAAGTAAACACCATCAACATGGTCATTAGGGAATAAACTCACAAAATGCAAAAGTGGCATTTCCCACATGCATCATATAGGGGATGGGAATATGAAAAACTCCTACACCTTGCTAGGAGTGCTCATGCCAAATTTCATCCAAATCCAAAACCTTTTTGAGGTCTTTTTGGGTATAACTAGAAAGAGGGTAGTTTGAACTCAAATTCAAATTCAAACCACTTCCGTCCCATAAGTTCAAAACTGGGAGGCATATTCTTACTCAGCACATTTTTGTGAGCTCACACAACAATTTTCACTCCATTTGGAGTTGATCTTGACATGAGCTAGGTTTAGCAAATTCAAACTCCATTTGAATTTCAAACTACATATGTGCTGAAAATTAATTCAAACACTTCACGATTTGAATTCTACCAACTCCAAATGGACATTTGGTAGGTAATTCAAATTCTGAAGGGTATTAGGGGGATTACTGTTTGGAGCAGTAGAGGAGAGTTAATTTCAGAGGTTAAAACTTATGTGGGACCCACATGTCAGCCTCACTGTCAAATTCAACCGACTGAAGGCAGGGCACTCGGTTTCTCGGGCTCCCTCCGAGAGCGCCACCGAGCTGATCACCGGGACAGCTCCTGCTCGGGCTGAGCTGCTTTAACCGACGTCGCCCCTCCCTCTTATCTCTGCAGCCGACCCGATCGAAGGCAGAACCGATCACTTTGTTGCTCCCTCGCGCAAGAAATTGATTGGAACAGCCGCTGCTCCTCCAATCTTCGGCCACCCGCCAAACTCGAGTGAGAGCTCCGGCTGAGCTGCAAAACGGCACCAAAGGATTCCCCACAACCCGCTCACACCGTCACCAAGTGAGCTCGTGGTCCATACACCGAGAACCATACCGTTCCGCAGTGGCCGCTACATGGCCGAGAAGAGTTGCTCTCGTGGGCAGCCTCACCCCGGGCTTTTCACGGCCAAGCCAAGCTGTTTCTGGACGCGCAAGGACCTCCTACAGCTCACCTACGAAGCTTGAGCTAAGAGGTTGAGCATCGACGGCGAATTTTGCAGTTTGCTTCCAGCCGGTGCAAAGTCACCTTTGGGTAAGAAACTTTGAAATTCCCTTTTGGTTCCTGATTAAATTCCACAAAACTTCACACATAGGAACTAGACTCAGTGGCGCACAAGTTGGCTTCGCAACACCTAGCATGAAAACCACTGTACATGGCGTATTTCCAAGCTTGCCAATGGCGGCTTATTCAGGAAGCATCGGGCGCACGGTGAGAGCCTACTTAGGACCTTTCCCGAGCTGCCTCAAGCCCGTGCCGAGCTTCCCTGGGATCCGCTGATGCTCTACGGCCTTTTGCTCGATCGTTTGAGGGGCTCAGAAGCCCGGTCGATGCGGCCGAAGTTCTTCCGAAGCCGCTGCTCGTCGCCGGCTGTGTTCCAGTGATTGTCATGACGAGCTGAGCCCAGCATCATGTTCCCCGGATGGATTTAGGCAGAGGCGGCCAAAATCATGGACTTTGGTACACGGCAGAGGCCACCGGCGAGGGTTCACGGCGGCCGAGCGTGGGAGGCCGGAGGTAGACGAAGCCCTCGGTCCCATGTGTCAGCGGCCGATATTTTTAAACCGGGATTAACTGCTGTGCCGGATACGGTGTGGCTGCACGCAAGAGATTCCGTAGCCCCGTGTGTCGACCGCTGAGAAGTTGACACGTAGCCCCGGTCCCACGTGCAGTGATTTAAACATTTCCCCGATTTTCAGATTTAGTTCAAACTTCAAACCCAAATAACTTTGGCTAGAAAACTCCAAATCGAGTGAACCAAATTTTGTTGAATTCAGATATCTGAGTACTTTCCAACAAATCAAGTTTCACTTCATGAAAATCCTCAGTTCTCAAGAATTAATTCTTCAAATTTAAACTATTTAGAATTTTAACTGGATAACCCTTTGGGAAAAAATTCTGAAATTTTGCTTGGATGTTCATCAAAATATCCCTGAGCTACCATAAAAATTTAAGATCCATTTGAGCTCATTTGATCCACCAAATGGTGTGATTAATAAAACTGTTCCAGAGAAAATAGAAAATGTCCAGAAACATTTTCAGAATTTCTCTGAAATTGTTTAGCTCATATCTTTAGCTAGGAACCTTCAAATTAGGTGAGACCAACTCAATTAGAACCCTCTGAAAATATAGTTTTCATAAATTCATGACTTGCTCCATGAAAATCCCTAGAACACCCTAGGAGCTCCAATTAAGGTCAAGTACATAATTATTTGTGGAGAGCTCAAATGAGCTTTGCTGCAAATGAAACTTGGCCAAGTCTCTGTTTAGGTTGTAACCAAACCCCAGTAAAAATTTCAGAGTTATTGGGTGACACAACCCCACGGTCTTGTCGAGCCAGGATCACGCTGAGGGGTGCTGCGTTGCACAGCACCGGATAACACACATCAAAGGTACAAAGCGGAAGCAAAGTTTTGTTACATAAACAGATTTATGAACACTTTTACAACAAAATATGTTCAGTCTACACTCGGGGTCGTAGACTACACATCGAGTTCACGTTCAGCCCGTGAACGTGTCCCCGCTAGCATGCACACACACTAACACGGCGGCGTGCACGACTCTCACTCGTCGGGGTTCCCCTCCCGGGGTTCCGTCTCCTCCTCGGGAGTCCCTCATAGACCCCTGCAAAAGCTTCAAACACAAGCAGTGAGCACGATGGCTCAGCAAGTCTGACCCGTCTCTCCTATACATGAAACTTCTATATGATGGGTATAGGTTACATGAGGTAAAATAAGTTGCCAAGGACTCGCCTAATTAGTGGAACCTTACTTTCAAGTTTTAGCAGCAGCTGGTGGAGAACCTTATGCTAAGGCACATGAGGGAGCCGCAATCAAACAAGAAACATATTTCTCTCATGTACTTTGCCCAAAGTTGAAAAGAACTTTAATTAGCTCTAAGCTACAACAAGACATTAACAAGCAAAGTATAACTTTCAAATCAGCAAACTTTTAACATGTATCTAGCCTGTTCTTTCTACGTCACGGTACAGTGAACATGTGGTACTCACTGACCGTGAGGGACAGCGATTATAATTGATTTACACCTGCAGGGCTACCCGAATAACCCGTCACGTACGCCCGTACTCGATGTTGCCTACAACAACCATCACGGACATCATACGCAACCACCTTTCACCCGTCAGCCAAATATTGAACCGGTCCTATCGTCCCGAGCAAGAGGTCTCTGCACATGCATGCACAGTGCCGCCAGCTGATTTACACCTCGAGCTCTCAACCTACCCTTTGAACGACACGCAATGCCTCAATACCCAGCTACCCGAGTTACATCAGTTTCCCTGTTCCCATATAGCCGGTAGGTCTTCGGTACTGTTCTAGCTTGTTCGATAGGCCCGCACACGGCTCGGTCCTCAATCGACACAAGCGGAGCTATAACACCCAGGCCCCAGAGTCCCGCTGCCCTTACTCTCCGCTCGGTCTCATTTTTCTTGCCATGTGTTTCATTTGCTATCTTTACCCGAGTCGAGTGCCTCTAGCCTATCTCGCGAGTAGTTCCAACTACTCGACTTGTACCGAATCCTACACTATCTTAGCATTGCAGTAGCTAAATGGGGTTTTCCATCCTAATCCCAACACATGGTTTTCATGGCTATGCATTTGGGTTTCAAACAAGACTCTAATGCAAGAAGTAAGTGGGTGCTCAAAGTAAGTTCTCAAAAGAGTAAAATTTGTAAAACGGTTAATGCAAACCGGAGCTTGTCTTGCTGCTCTTGGTCATAGGCTAGCTTCTCTTCCGGAGTGACAAAGTCTAAAAATTCGGGTTCCTCCTCAACCTTAGCGACTAATGAGATAATATGTATATGTATCAATTTAAATGCATTTGAATTAAATTTAAACTTTTGAAGACTATAAGTCTTACTAGACAAACCCAATTACTCTGAAATTCTTACTGCTGTTTGGTTATAACCTAAACAGGGACTTGGCCAAGTTTCATTTGCAGCCAAGCTCATTTGAGCTCTCCACAAATAATTATGTACTTGACCTTAATTGGAGCTCCTAGGGTGTTCTAAGGATTTTCATGGAGCAAGCCATGACTTTCTGAAAACTAGATTTTCAGAGGGTTCTAATGGAGTTAGTTTCACTTAATTTGAAGGTTCCTAGCTAAAGATATGAGCTACACAATTTCAGAGAAATTCTGAAAATGTTTCTGGACATTTTCTATTTTCTCTGGAACAGTTTTATTAATCGCACCATTAGGTGGATCAAATGAGCTCAAATGGATTTAAATTTTTATGATAGCTCAGGGATATTTTTGTTAACATCCGAGCAAAATTTCAGAAATTTCCCCCAAAGGGTTGTCCAGTTAAAATTCTAAACAGTTTAAATTTTGAAGAATTAATTCTGGAGAACTAAGGATTTTCGTGAAGTGAAACTTGATTTGCTGGAAAGTACTCAGAGAGCTGAATCCAACAAAATTTGGTTCACTCAATTTGGAGTTTCCTAGCCAATGTTATGTGGGTTTGAAGTTTGAACAAAATCTGAAAATCGGGAAATGTTTAAAACACTGCACGTGGGTCCCATGCACAGTGCCTTCGTCTACCTCCCACCAGCGCCCGAGCGCGCGACGTCCAGCGACGGTGGCGCGGTTCATTCTTGGCCGCTACTGCCTAGTTTTTGATGCGGTTTCTTCCTACGTGATCCTTGGAGCACGGCACACACGCCGGGCACCTTCTCGGACCTTGACATCGCCGGAAACCTAATCGGCGACGGTGGAGGCAGAAGATGAGCTAGGGTCCAATGGTGCCAGCTCATCTTGGCGGTGAACCCGATCAACCAATAGGTCGTAAAGCATCACTGGGGCACAGGGAAGCTAACCCTGCCCTCCTCTTGGCCGGAGATCGCCGGGAAAGTAGACTTCACCGGCGACCCGAGCCGTTTTCACCGGCGATGGCCAAACTCCGGTGCTCTGCTCACTGGGCTGATCATCACCGCTAGGATTTGGCTGAAGTGACCGTGAGGTGCTACTCTAGCTTCTGCTCGACCCGGATTGATAGGAGGATGAGTCCCGATCTTCCGAGAGGTAGGGTAAACTTGATTGGGTGGAGATCTCGACGTTGATGATCCAAGGCTCCGAACGAACGAAACCCCGCAATCACTACACCACTGCTCCTTTGGTTATCACACGTGTCACATGAATGAACTCGCCATGAAGGCTTATCCCTGCAAGTTCAATCAAGAACACAAGCAAGAACAGAGAATTTGCAATCAAAACTGAATTGATCACAAATTTGGAGTCTCACAACCGATGATCGGCGACACTGTTCAATGACAGATTGTAACTAAGCAAAACCCAGCTGTTTGTGACGGTGGCTAGGGGGTATAAAGGAGGTGGAGGACGACCAGGGGGTGCTGGGGTTGTGACCTAACCCTAATACTCGTACATAATGGACTTGGACTCGATACAAGGCCCAATGGCCCAACTAGGTGATGCAACACCCTGACAGACTCTAAATTTTATATTGTTTCGATGTTTCCCGTCGACTACCAAGGAATTTTGACGTGGGGCCAGTTCCATTGGAAAGTTTATCCTCTCAGCTTTCCGTGCATATGTAGAACGTCAAAAACGGAGTCCGTATGCCTCCTGTGCATCCATTTTAAGGTGGACTGCTCCTGGGCCCGAGTTGGACTCGAGTTTGAGTTGGGCTCGGTCTCTAACTTCTTGTTTGCGTATTTTCTGGTCCTCCACGCCTCCAAACCCCTCTCCATGTATCTCCATGTCCTCTCCATGGTTTCTAATCATAATTAATCATTAGGTAGCAACATACTCTCAAAATTCATATATAAAGAATTGTTCAGGAACGAGCTCACCTCTAAATTCAATTTTCGTGCTCGAGCTCTAGTAATTGGACCTTGCATGTCTACCATGTGAGTGTTGTGTATATCTGCAGGAGTGATGTCCACATCATCCTCCCCCTCTTGCATTGGAGTCGTCCTCGACTCAAGCTCATCTTCTTCTCCCAAGTATGGCTTCGAATCTGAAATGTTAAATGTGGGACTAACCCCAAACTCGGGAGGCAACTCAAGTTTATATGCATTGTCATTTATCTTCATAAGAACCTTAAAAGGTCAAGCAGCACGTGGCATGAGTTTGGACTTTCTCAAATTCGGGAACCTATCTTTTCTCAAATGAGCCCACACCAAATTACCGGGTTCCAATTTTACCTCCTTCCTACCTTTACTAGCAGCAATGCGATACTTTTCATTCATTTTTTCAATTTGTAACTTAGTAGTTTCATGCAACTTAAGAATAAATTCAGAACGTTGTGTAGCATCTAAGTTCACAATTTCAGTATGTGGTAAAGGTAGCAAATCAATTGGAGCACGAGGATTGAAACCATAGACTACCATAAATGGACTTAACTTGGTTGTGGAGTGAATAGACCTGTTATAAGCAAACTCAATATGTGGCAAACACTCCTCCCACAACCTCAAATTGTCTTTCAAAACAACCCGCAACATAGTAGATAAGGTACGATTAACTACCTCCGTTTGCCCATCAGTTTGTGGATGACAAGTTGTAGAAAACAGCAACTTTGTTCCCAATTTATACCACAAAGTTAACCAAAAGTGACTCAAAAACTTAGCATCCCTATCAGAAACAATAGTATTGAGAACACCATGCAAACGCACAACCTCATTAAAGAACAAATCAGCAACATGTGAAGCATTATCGGTCTTGTGGCAGGGTATAAAATGAGCCATTTTAGAGAAACGATCAACAACCACAAAGACACTATCCCTCCCCCTCTTTGTTCTAGGCAATCCTAAAACAAAGTCAATAGAAATATCCTCCCAAGGTGCACTAGGAACCGGAAGAGGCATATAAAGACCATGTGGGTTAAGTCGAGACTTAGCTTTGTTGCATGTTGTGCAACGTGAAACGTAGCGCTCCACATCACGCCTCATTCGTGGCCAAAAGAAGTGAGCGGCCAGCACATCCTCTATCTTTTTAAAACCAAAATGTCCCATCAAACCACCTCCACGCGCTTCCTGCAACAACAAAAGACGAACGGAGCTAGCTGGAACACACAACTTGTTAGCACGGTAGAGAAGGCCTTCACACAGCAGGAATTTTTGCCACATTCTTCCCTCTCTACAATTTTCGAAGGCATCTTTGAAGTCCAAATCAGTAGCATATAACCTCTTTATGGTTTCCAATCCAAAGATTTTATGAGAAAGTTGGGATAGTATGGTATAACGTCTAGATAAAGCAATGACAATCACATTGTCTTTGCCTTTCTTATGTTTAATGATGTAAGGAAATGATTCTATGAACTCAATCCATTTAGCAAGACGTTTGTTCAGATTAGCTTGTCCTTTAAGATATTTCAAAGACTCATGATCTGAATGTATGACAAATTCTTTAGACCATAGGTAATGTTGCCAAGTTTGCAAGACACGCACTAAAGCATAAAGTTCTTTGTCATATGTAAAATAATTCAGCAAAGGCACATGCAATTTTTCACTAAAGAAGGCAACAGGTTTACCTCCTTGAATTAGCACTCCTCCAATGCCAATGCCGCTCGCGTCACATTCAAGCTCGAAGGTCTTCTCAAAATCAGGAAGTTGCAGCAATGGTGCTTGTGTGAGCTTCGACTTGAGAACATCAAAAGCTTGTTGTTGTGCTGGTCCCCATCGAAACAGCACTCCATGCTTTGTCAACTCGTGGAGAGGTGCCACAATGGTGCTGAAATCCCGCACGAAACGCCGGTAGAAACCTGCGAGACCAAGAAAACTCCGAACCTGTGTGACCGTAGTCGGAAGTGGCTAGCTCGTGATGGCAACAATCTTTGCCTCGTCCACCTCAATTCCCTGCGAAGTAACAACATACCCAAGAAAAGACACACGATCGGTGCAAAAGGTGCACTTCTCAAGGTTACCATATAAACGTGCATCGTGCAAGACATTAAAAATAGCATGCAAATGTTCAAGATGCTCATCATATGACTCGCTGTAAATAAGGATATCATCAAAGTAAACCACCACAAATTTACCAATGAAAGCATGTAAAACCTCATTCATCAACCTCATGAAAGTGCTGGGCGCATTAGTTAAACCAAATGGCATGACTAACCATTCATAAAGTCCGAATTTAGTTTTAAAAGCAGTTTTCCATTCATCACCTAAAGCCATACGAATCTGATGATACCCACTACGCAAATCAATCTTGGAGAAAATAACAGAACCACTCAACTAATCAAGCATGTCATCCAATCTAGGAATAGGATAGCGATAACGAATGGTAATGTTATTGATGGCTCTACATTCAACACACATGCGCCAAGTGCCATTTTTTTTTGGAACCAAAAGAACAGGAACAGAAAAGGACTAAGACTCTCACGAATGTACCCGCGGTCCAGAAGATCTTGGACTTGTCGCTGAATTTCCTTAGTCTCGTCGGAGTTGGTCCTGTAGGCAGCACGGTTTGGCAAGCTCGCCCCTGGAACCAAATCAATCTTGTGCTCAATGCCTCGCACAGGTGGTAATCCATGGGGTATCTCTGATGGAAAAACATCCATATATTCCTGCAGAAGTTTAGCAACAGTAGGTGGCAAGACAATGGATGTATCCTCAATGGAATATAAAGCATGTTTGCACACTAAAGCATAGCAAGTTCCATTAGAGGCATATAAATCATCAAGATCAGATTTAGTTGCAAGCAAAATAGGATTTTTCAACTTAAAAGGTTGCTGAATTTCAGAATTGAAAACACCCTTTTGCTTAGCATTATACTTTTTCTCCTGCTCAAATTGTACAATTTCAGTGGGACTCATAGGAAGCAACACAATTTTCTTGCCCTTATGCATGAGAGTATACGTATTAGATCGACCATGGTGAATAGCATCAGTATCAAACTTCCAAGGACGTCCCAACAAAAGAGAACAAGCATCCATAGGTACCACATCAAAATCAGCAAAATCATGAGAAGAACCAATGGAAAAATGTATCCTTGCTGTTTGTGTTACCTTATCCTTACCATTGTTGTTAAACCATTGAATGTGATAAGGGTGGGGATGCTCCCGTGTTGTCAAGCCAAGCTTCTTGACCACCTAAACATTCACCAAATTGTTGCAGCTACCACCATCAATGATGGTATATACACGGCAGTCCTTGACGATGAGAAACATGTTGAAAAGGTTGTGACGTTGGCGGTTGTCGTCCTCTCGAACCGTGGCACTCAAAGCTCGCTGCACAATCAAAGTCCTATAGTTGTTTGTCGCAGATGTACCAAAAACCTCCTCAGCACCATCATCCGAACCTGAAATGTTAGTTGCAATAATATTTTCATCTTCAATATCAGAAGCACTAACATACCCACCATCAGCAGTGGCAATGATCGCCCGTTTTCTGGGGCAATCTCGTTGCATATGGCCAAGTCCCTGGCAGCGGTGGCACTTGATGTCGGAGCTGTGACTTGTTGAAGTGTTGGGTGCACCCGCCTTTGCTGCAACACCTGGAGGCATCTGGGACTTGCTGTTATCTTGTCCCCATGATGTAGAAGGTGCGATGCTGCTGCGTACAACACCCGTGGAGGGTGGTGTAGAAGCACGTACGCTCGAGGAGGGCGCTGCTTTGGATGGCACCGGAAATTGTCGTGGCGTGAAGGTGTTGTTCCGCCGCTGCTGTTGACGACCCTGCACTTCTTTTTCTGCTAACATAGCAAGTTGAAATAAACGTTGAGTAGAATGATATTCCTTGTAGTCAACTATGTCCTGGATCTCACGCCGCAAGCCCCCATAAAACCTAACAATTTGGTCTTCCTGATCCTCAACTACCCCACAATGAAGCATACCTTTCTGCAACTCTTGATAATACTCTTGGACAGTCATGTCACCCTGTTCAAAGCGTCGCAATTTCTTAAGAAGATCACGTCTATATGAAGGAGGAACAAACCTAGCGCGCATCTCTTCTTTTAACGCAGCCCATGTCTGTGGTGCATTATGTGTATTGACAAGTTCATTCCACCAAATTATAGCAAAATCTTTAAACTCACTAGTGGCTTGTCTAACTCTGTCGCTCAGGAACAAGATGAGAGCTAAATTTTTGTTCTACCATCATCTCCCAATCCAAGTAAGTCTCAGCATCATAAGATCCATAAAATGTTGGAATAGAAAACTTAATCTTTGCATAAGGATCATTATCTTGTTCAGGAGAATGAGAACGAGGTCTACCTCCCATACCTTGACGATTTCGTCGAGGGCGACGGCGCTGCTGTGCATCAACCTCATCGTTATTAAAGTCATCCTCTGTGTCGTAGTGAGCATGTGCATCACCATCAAGGATGATAGAGGGTGTAGCTTGTTGGGGAAGACGAGTCTCCATCTCGTCCAACCGTGTGGTCAGACCAGCAACACTTGTATGGAGCCTCGGAAAGGTGTCTGTTGTAGTGGTCTGGTAATTGTTGAAAGCTTCGGCCATTGCCCGCATCATGTCCTTTAGTTCCATATGGGACACGCACTCATCATCATCCGGAGGTGTAGAACCAGAGGTCTTATCCATAGGCTTCTTTCCTGTCATTGTTAGTACAAAACAGAAACGAAGACAAAAAAATCGTGAAGAACCCTATTACTACGCTCTCCGAAGTGGGTGGAAAATCGATCAGTAAGATGCGTCTTACCCCGCTCTTACAAGTTTCTTACTAGCACTGCAGGTGGGCCAACGGTGACCAGTGTGAAGCAAGCAGAGAGTGGGTGTGATTGCAAAGGTTACCTGTTCTGCTCGAGAGAAGGTGGAGCTTGGAAGGCTCAAATGCAGTATATGTATGTGGCACACAAGTTAGTAACAGATAGCATTGCTGAATAAGTGTCTAAAGAATTTCACCTAGTTGCTGGCCTAAGAATGTATTAGAACAGTTGTGGCAACAAGCAAGGACAAGGATGAATGATGATGAACAACAAGGATAATATCAGCAAGTATCCAGCACTCGCACAAAAATAGCACACCCCTTAGCCTCCTGTTTTTGTCTTGAGGCACTAGTAGAAATCAAAATCTTTTTTCTCTTTTTTTGATATTTTTTCTCAACTAGGGGCACAAGCGTAGAAACAGCACCAAGTATTAGCTCAAACCGATGAAAGATGAGATCGGCACAAATTCAGGAGCGATTGGAAAAACTGGTGCTAGAACTTCTGAGTTCGAAACGAGGGCATGCTTAATTTTTTTAATTTTTTTTGAAAACGCCGTATGTGGACTTTTTCGAGACCTTCCCGGGAAAAAAATTCGCCTCAATCGGAGTTATGAGCGAAAAGTTATGCCCGTTTTAAGGAGGATACCCCGAATCAGGTTTTGGTGGTGGTGGAAACTGCAACAGAAACGAATCGGTGGATGGAATTTTTTTGTAGATTGATTTTTTGTAGATGGCAGCGGATGGAAGATACAAAACTGAACCAAAACAAATCTAAACCAGCAACCAGACTCATCCTAGGACACGAACTCAGAACTACGGACTCCGAAACTAAATTGTGCAAAAGGTTGAGCGGGGGTTGTAGGTCAGGGAAACTAAATTTTTTTGTGGCTTTTTGTGGACGATAGGACTGAAACAAAATAAATCTAAAGGACACACAAGTATACCTCACGGTGAACCTGGAAATCTGGTACCAATTGATAGGAGGATGAGTCCCGATCTTCCGAGAGGTAGGGTAAACTTGATTGGGTGGAAATCTCGACGTTGATGATCCAAGGCTCCGAACGAACGAAACCCCGCAATCACTACACCACTGCTCCGTTGGTTATCACCCGTGTCACAAGAATGACCTCGCCACGAAGGCTTATCCATGCAAGCGCAATCAAGAACACAAGCAAGAACAGAGAAGTTGCAATCAAAACTGAATTGATCACAAATTTGGGGTCTCACAACCGATGATCGGCGACACTGTTCAATGACAGATTGTAACTAAGCAAAACCCAGCTGTTTGTGACGGCGGCTAGGGGGTATAAAGGAGGTGGAGGATGACCAGGGGGGTGCTGGGGTCGTGACCTAACCCTAATACACGTACATAATGGACTTGGACTCGATACAAGGCCCAATGGCCCAACTAGGTAATGCAACACCCTGACAGACTCTAAACTTTATATTGTTTCGAATTTTCCGGTCGACTACAAGGGAATTTTGACGTGGGGCCAGTTCCATTGGAAAGTTTATCCTCTCAGCTTTCCGTGCATATGTAGAACGTCAAAAACGTAGTCCGTATGCCTCCTGTGCATCCATTTTAAGGTGGACTGCTACTGGGCCCGAGTTGGACTCGAGTTTGAGTTGGGCTCGGTCTCTAACTTCTTGTTGGCGTATTTTCTGGTCCTCCACGCCTCCAAACCCCTCTCCATGTATCTCCATGTCCTCTCCATGGTTTCTAATCATAATTAATCCATTAGGTAGCAACATACTCTCAAAATTCACATATAAAGAATTGTTCAGGAACGAGCTCACCTCTAAATTCAATTTTCGTGCTCGAGCTCTAGTAATTGGACCTTGCATGTCTACCATGTGAGTGTTGTGTATATCTGCAGGAGTGATGTCCACATCACGGATTATCAGTGATCAAGTGATCACGATGAATTTTGAGTTTTGGTCCTCGGTGCTCTATACGGTGGTCATCGGGAAAAATAGAAATTCCGGCTAGCCGGCACTAAGAGGGACCTAGGGAGTTCAGGAGGAGCTACTAGACTTGGATGCTAACCTCAGAGACGCGTTGGTCGTGCTGGAGAAGCTTTGTGTTGCTCGGGCGACGGCGTCAAGTCGGAGGAGCTCTCGGGTTGACAGCGCACCGAAAGATCGGCTCGTACAAGCTACACCGAACCTTATCACGAGCAGCTGAGGGCTGTAACACGTCGCGAAAGGACCGGCGTTGCCGTTTGTGGCCTCAGCTCGCGGTGGAAGGTACTGCTTTGGCCGGTCGACGGTGAGGTGAGGCGGTGGGGCTGTGCGGCAATCTGCTCGCTGTTTTCAGCGCTGGAAACGTCGAGGCAGTGGGAAGATGGGCTGCTGGCGGCGGCAGCTCGCAGCAAAATAGCTGGGGACGTCGGTTCATGGCTCTGATCGGCGACCAGGAGGTGGCAGCGGTCGGCAATCGCCGTGGCGCACGCGTGGTCGCGTGCAGGAACCGAGCTGCGGTGACTTCAGTCGGTTGAAACACTAGTGAGGCTGACAAGTGGGTCCCACTCCGGTTTTATCCTCTGAAATTGAATTTTCCCCACTGCTATAAACAGTAGAGACCCAATTAACCTTTGTCATTTGAATTATCTACCCTGGACCATTTGAATTGGATAGAATTCAAATTGGGTTTGGTTTGAATATATTTTCAGCACATATGCAGTTTGAAATTCAAAGAAAGTTTTAATTTGCTAAACTTAGCTCATGTCAAGATCAACTCCAAATGGAGTGAAAATTGGTGGGTAAGCTCACAAAAATGTGCTGAGTAAGAATTTGCCTCCCACTTTTGAATTCATGGGATGGAAGTAGTTTGAATTTGAATTTGAGTTCAAACCACCCTCTTTCTATTTATACCCAAAAGGACTTCAAAGAGGTCATGAACTTGGGTAAAATTTTGCATGGATATTCCTAGCAAGGTGTAGCACTTTTTCATATATCCAGCCCCTATATGATGCATGTGGGAAATACCACTTTTGCATTTTGTGAGTTTATTCTCTAATGATCATGTTGATGGTGTTTACTTGCTGTTCAAATGTGTTCATCTTGTTTCTTCAAATGAAGTGTGTGTGTGGTGATGAACACTTTGAATATGTGCCAAAAACTTAGGCCCTTACATTGGGTCTGTCTAGTAAGACTTACAGTCCTCACAAGTTCAACTTCAATTCAAATGCATCGAAATTGACACATGCTTATATTTATCATATGTAGTCGCTAAGGTTGAGGAGGAACCTGAAGTCTTAGACTTCGTCCCTCCGGAGGAACAGCTAGCCTACAACCCAGAGCAGCAAGGCAAGCTCAGGTTTGCATTAACCTTTTTATAAATTTTTACTGTTTTGAGAACTTACTTTGAGCACCCACTTACTTGTTGCATTAGAGTCCTGTTTGAAACCCAAATGCATAACCAAGAAAACTCTGGGTTGGGATTAGGTTTGAAAACCTCGTTAGCTACTGCAATGCTAAGATAGTGTAGGATTCGGTACAAGTCGAGTAGTTGGAACTACTCGCGAGAATAGGCTAGAGGCACATTGCTTGGGTAAAGATAGCAAATGAAACACATGGCAATAAAAATGAGACCAAGCGGAGAGTAAGGGCAGCAGGACTTTGGGGCCTGGGTGCCATAGCTCCGCTTGCGTCGATTGAGGACCGAGCCGTGTGCGGGCCTGTTGAACAAGCTAGAACAGTACCGAAGACCTGCAGGCTATATGGGAACCGGGAAACCGATGTAACTCGGGTAGCTTTGTATTGAGGCATTGCCTGTCGTTCGGAGGGTAGGTTGAGAGCTCGAGGCGTAAATCGGCTGGTTGCACTATGGATGCACGCTCAGAGACCTCTTGCTCGGGACGATAGGACCGGTTCAATATTTGGCTCACGGGTGAAAGGTGGTTGCGTACGACGTCCGATATGGTTGCTGTAGGCAACATCGAGTACGGGCATATGTGACGGGTTATTCGGGTAACCCTGCAGGTGTAAATCGATTATAATCACCGTCGCTCGCGGTCAGTGAGTACCACTTGTTCACTGTACCGTGACATAGAAAGAACAGGCTAGGTACATGTTAAAAGTTTGCTGATTTCAAAGATATACTTTGCTTGTTAATGTCTTGTTGTTGTTTAGAGCTAATTAAAGTTCTTTTCAACTATGGGCAAAGTACATGAGAGAAATGCGTTTCTCATTTGATTGCGGCTGTCTCATGTGACTTAGCGTAAGGTTCTCCAGAACCTGCTGCTAAAACTTGAAAGTAAGGTTCAAATATTAAGGTGAGTCCTTTGCAACTTATTTTACCTCATGTACCCTACAACCATTCATGTAGAAGTTTCATGTATAGGAGAGACGGGTCAGTCTTGCTGAGCCATCGTGCTCACTGCTTGTATTTGAAGCTTTTGCAGGGGTGTATGAGGAAGGGACTCCCGAGGAGGAGACGGAACACCAGGAGGGGAACCCCGTCGAATGGGAGTCGTGCACGCTGCCATGTTAGTGTGTGTGCGTGCTAGCGAGGACACGTTCACGGGCTGAACGTGAACTCGATGCATAGTCTACGCCCGTGAGTGTAGACTGGACTTATTTTGTTGTAAAAATGATCATAAACTGGTTTATGTAATAAAAATTTGCTTCCGCTTTGTATCTTTGATGTGTGTTATCCGGTGCTGTGCAACGCAGCACCCCTCAGCGTGATCCTGGCTCGACGAGGCTGTGGGGCCGCGTCAGCGTTGTATCAGAGCTCGCTTGAGGTTTAACACACTACAAAGGTCATTAAAGGTCATCTTTTTCAAAAATTTGGTGAGGAACGAGTTAGTAGCCCATATAAGGATGTTATTAGTGTATAGAAAGTGGCATACTAACCTATTTGTTTATGTCAGAAAATCGTGCATCTCATGACGTTTATGTCTTGGGCGGTGCACGTAAGCGCTGTCCACCAGTGCGCACAAGCTGAAGGGTGGAGCCCCACGGGTGGCAGGTAACCCGATCCAATTTAATATCCTCTACGACTCTTCATGTCGTTTGGGGTATTCGAGCAACGCCCTTCCCTGGCGTGCTTTGGGCAAGTTTGGGAGACCCCGTCACGTGGTCTGTAACGTGAACACGTAGCTCAAGGCGTGTTTGACTTGAGAACATCCGAGCGAGTGATGACGGCCGGGTGTATGAACTGTATGGATACCGGGCTCGGTGTGTGTAGGATCGAAGTACACGTGTAAATCTACCAGAGGGGGGGTGAATGGTAGATAAAAACTTTTCAGCGGAAGCAACAAAACACCCCTCAGCAGAAAACCGATCTGTTAAAGAAACCGTGTGTGTGACTAATCTAAACATGTTCAACTGTGACAAAACTAGTATAGATTGTAGAGAATAAAGTCACGAAGACGTCACAATAAGAATCATGAAAATCCGTTGAGAGAAACTCAAGTTATGATCGAAAGATCGAACAAAGGTCAATCTGTCCTACACGAGAAAAACAGTTCTGGAATACTGCAAAGAAACTCGTGTAGATCATAAACCACAAATTCAATGACCGTGAAATTTTCACAGATGATATATAATAAAGTTTTGAAGACAACCCAAAAAGAATCACATCAATTGGATCTGTAAAACTCGAGTTATGATAAAACCGCCAAAGCAAGGTAGTGCTGAACAGAAACTCGACGAGAAAAACTTGTCTGAAACAATTTGGACGAACAAGGAACAAAAGTCCCTTTAGAATACGAATTTTATTTATCAAAACACAAGAGGAACAGCTCCAAATTCGTTCTCTCCACGAGCCTTTGCCTCCCTTGCTTATATAACCAGCTCTATGGCCAATTCAATTCAAACTAGGACTCCTCCTACATGGATTCAAACTGTAACTTTCCAATACTGCTCAAAACTCTTCTATACGCAGATAGAAGCAATCTTAAGACTTCCAAACACCTTAGGAACGTCACAAACATTCCTAAAACAACTCTAATTCATGCCTAACATGAAATCCTGTTAAAACTTTCCATAAACAAACCATAACCGCCTCAGCCGCAGCCTGAGAGCAAAATCCAGCCGGTTGAATCTTTTCAACCATATCTCCACTTTCATATCTCTTCACCATGACTTGGAACCATGTTGCCACGTCCATGCACTCCTTGCACACGTGCAAACACCTTCCAACAACGTCCATGATACCTTCATATGCATTGTTCTTGATCCAAACATGCTGCGCGACCTCCCGATCAACTCAACCACAATTCCTCCCGAAATTGGTTGTTGAACCTCATCTTCTCCCTAAGACTAGTTCAATGGATCCCGTCACCAGCCATGTCTTAAACTCAAGCAACACCTGCACATGAATAAACAACCAATACTTCTAAGCACAAGTCCTCGACTTGACTCTCGTTAGTTCCGAAACTACAACATCTTACGTGAGCACCTCACATAAGCATGTTGTAAACCATAGCAAAATGATATCAGCCATAACCACCAAAACACACCAAAAACTTAGTAAAATAATACTAAGCAAACTTTTCATAAGAGTAAAGCAAGTTCGAAACATTGCAAGTTAAAAGCAGAACCATTGCAATGAAGCTCCGAAGCTTACCAAAGCTATCTGGACCTTGAACCGGAGCTAGCAAAAACAAGTCGGACCTAGCCAAAATAAGTCAGACCTAGACAAAGCAAGTGGGATCTTACGTCGGACCTTGCCGGAGCTACCCAAAACAAGTCGAACCTATCATCGGACCTTGCAGGAGCTCGGACCTAGAGTCAGACCTTGTTAAAAAGGTGTTTTGGTAGTATTCAAAACTTTTATCATCAAAGCCAATGTATTCAGCACACATAGGTCTCACAATCTCCCCCTTGATGAATGCATTTGCAACATCACTTAAAATCCGAACATTGGCTTATTCACATGAAAAGTTTTGAAAACAGTTCCCCCCCTTTGTAAATCAGAAATAAAATGAGAAGAAAAACAAAAATACCGAAAATTCTCCCCCTGAGAAGAATCGTGCCAAAACACTTGTGAATGTGTGCAATATGTGATCAATTTCTCCCCCTTTGACAATGTATTCAGCAAGGTACAAAAGATAAATTTTAATTTGTTATGAGCACATTATAACATATACATATAAAACAAAGCTCATCCAAATCATACTATCAAGTAACTTACACTATCACATCAATGAGATACATAAAGTAGTGTAAGCCATGCTAGAGATCAAGTGTAATTTTCAATTTAAACAAGTCATGATCTCACAAACTTAACTATTTCAAGACTTGAAAGCATGACACTTGTTGTTACATTTTATTTATCATTTAAAGCAAATATTTTGATCTTATGACATTTGCAAGAGATTATATGCAGCATCAGCCTTATTCTAACCAACCAAGCCAAACCGATATAATTTGACAGTCAGAATCTTAAGGCCATGGTTTTAGTCATACACAACTCCTTTCAAGTTCATATCTAAGTGCAATTATAAGCCATCTCAAAAGAAGAAGTGTGATGCATGCATATTCTCTTGATATTTTCTCATTTTTTATTTGAACATAAAAACTCAACATGTGAGTTGATTACTTGATGAATTCTTTATGATTGAAAGCACTTGTGAGCATGCAACAAGTTCAAAACAGCAAGAAAGTTCGACCATGACCAGATTTAGTGTAAGTAATTATTCCAATTACTGGACACGGTAAAAACTACAAAATGTATAACACAAGTAATGTAGTAACAACTTTCAGCATTACAAAAAAGGAATCACAAAGTCATATATGCATGAAATACTATGCTCATATTATTTGAATTTCAGATTCACACATAGACTTCCCAAGTTTCAAAATTCTCCCTCAATTTAAGCAATGAGGATGCATAACCCCTATTTCACTACGAATGTAACAAAAAAGAGTGAAATCCAAAGGTTTTGTAAAAATGTCAGCCAATTGTTGTTCGGTATCTACATGGTGAAGCACAATGTTCCCTTTTTTGACATTATCACGGAGAAAAGTGATACCTAATGTCAATGTGCTTAGTTCTTGAATGTTGCACGGGGTTTTTAGCAATGCTAATGGCACTAGTGTTATCACAAAACAGTGGAACACTATCTAGATTAACCCCATAGTCCTTAAGTGTTTGAACAATCCAAGGAATTTGTGAGAAAGCACTAGCAGCAGCTACATATTCAGATCCGGCTGTGGATTGTGCAACTGAACTTTGTTTTCTAGAGGACCAGGCAACAAGTGAATTACCAAGAAAATGACAAGCACCAGAAGTACTTTTCCTATCAATCCTACAACCCCCAAAATCAGCATCGGAAAAAGCTTTCAAAGTAACGGTTGAGGAAGAAGGAAGAAAAATGCCAAATTCTTGAGTTCCATGTAGGTACCTGAGAATCCTTTTGACGGCTTGACGATGTGAAGCACGTGGGGAGGCTTGAAACGGTGCACAAAGACATACGCTGAATTGTATGTCCGGTCTTGATGCCGTGAGATACAAAAGTGATCCGATCATGCTTCTATATTCTTTTTGAACAATGGGATCACAATCTTCATCAAGTTCAAGTGTTGTTGCTGTTCCCATTGGTGTCCGAAGAGGCTTGCTTTTGTCCATGTTGAAGCGCCTTAGGAGATCTTTTGTATACTTTGTTTGATGCACAAAGGTACCCTCCTTGGTTTGCTTGATTTGCAGCCCCAAAAAGTACTGAGTTCTCCCATCATACTCATCTCAAATTATGAACTCATCATAGCTCAAAACTTGGACACAAGATCATGAGAAGCACAACCAAAGATAATATCATCAACATACACTTGAACGAATAATGAGTCATTGCCATGTTTAAGCACAAAAAGAGTTTTATCAACCTTGCCCATGGTAAACCCCTTTTCAAGTAAGAATGTTTTTAACCTATCATACCATGCTCTAGGGGTTTGTTTGAGACCGTACAAGGCTTTGGACAGTTTGTAAACATGATTAGGAAAATTTGGATTTTGAAAACCAGGTGGTTGTTTGACATAAACCTCCTCATCTATGTAGCCATTAAGAAAAGCACTTTTAACATCCATTTGATATAGCTTAAAACCTTTAGATGCAGCAAAAGCTAACAAAATTCTTATGGCTTCTAATCTAGCAACAGGAGCAAAAGTTTCATCAAAATCTAGACCTTCAAC